>OU342546.1:8797500-9997500 GCA_910589475.2 Bembecia ichneumoniformis | reverse complement strand
ACGCTGTTGACATTTCATAGACTTTGACGACACATTCGAACTGACCAATAGCGTTGCATTTCAACTATTTTGAATTTCCCGCAATTTTTTGGCACTTTTTAATAATTATTTTCTTAACGAAAAAGAAATAATATTAAAAAATATTTACATAGACATAATTCTAAAGCAAAAATGTTGATAAAAAAAATTAAGCCTTTTTTTGAATTAGCCTTTTTTTAAAAATATTTAGCCTTTTTTGAATACTGCGTTGTGTTTTTATTTAGGACTCAGTAGCATATCTTCTCCCTTTGTCTTTTTCCATTCCTCAAAAAAGGGTCGGTAGCTCGTTGTATTCTCTTGAGTTTGCTTATGTTAGTCTACTATCAAGTAGATTACCGACTTGCTTATCCATGGTAATATTATAAATGTGAAAGTAACTCTGTCTGTCTGTTACCTTTTCACGCCTAAACCGCTGAACCGATCATCATGAAATTCTGCATACACGTTGTCAGGGATGCAGGGAAGGACATAGGGTACCTTTCATCCAGAAAAAAGTACTGTTCCCGAGGGATCATCTAACGCCTGACAAAGCTATAACTGCAATAAAGATGTTAGGCGTTACATTGCTCATATATTTAATCAGGCGTTATTTTTTTCTTCAACGCGAGCGAAGCCGCAGGAATCAGCTAGTCTTACATAAATAAAAATGAATCACAAAATTTTTACTAAACGCAAAACTCTAGAATCTAGAACGACTGGACCAATCAGACTATTCGAGAAAGGTTCTTATGAAGAGAAAAATTGGAAATTTGGACAGTAAAACGCCATTTTTCTTTTTCTTCTGTCCAAAGTTCCTAACTGACAATTGACAGAAAGATGTCTGTCGGATTAGCTAGTACATAGTAGCAATAAATCTTAAAATACATTTTAGCGTCCTTAATTATAAATGGATGTGTATATTTATATAAAGTTTTCAATTCGTACTCTTTTTTAATGTTAAGATCGGCAGACAGGCTAAGGGTCCAATGGCTACCGTCTCGCCTTTATCACCTGCTGCAAGTGCGCTGCCGAAACAGTAGAATTGGATAGGAAAAATGGGCTCTGGCATCCCTTAATCACTCACCGACACACAACAGCACACGTGCTGTTATTTCACCGTGGTATTCTGCAACTGTGGTTACTGCCGCCAAATGGGCTGACCAAATGACTGCGAAATGCCTTTACGTACTACTACAGGAATCAAAAAAAAATATTTTTATTTGATGATTTATTTCCATTTTGAAGGCACCGGAGACTTGTACCCAATTAGAGCAAGGCGGTTATGACCCTTAATTAGTACGGACCTGTACCGGCCATAACCGGGCTACTAATACCGGACACGGACATTGTTTAGTGGGACAAAATGAGGTCAATTTCCGATAAAGATAAGGAGAGTAGCAATGCGATTCAAGTATTGACCAATACCTGAAAACTGTGCAGATATTGGATCTTTAATTTATTATTCAATTTTTTTATGTCGTCAGACATAAAACGGGACAAGTGCGAGTTGAACTCGCGTGAAGAGGGTTCCGTACGATGTTACCTATCCATGTTATTTTAATATCATGGTTTTATTGTATTTTTTTTTTTCAAAAATTTAAGTTCAGTAGTTTTGGAGATAGGGGGGGGGGGGGCGAATTATCGGACAGACGGACACACGATGATCCTATAAGGGTTCCTTTTTTTATTCGGACGTACGGAACCCTAAAAAAAGCCAAATTTGTCCCAGCCTTTCTCGAGTTCTCGAGCAATTTCTTTTTATTTATATACATTTATTACTGAGTGGGCAGAGTGTACAGTAAACTTTACTGTCCACTGCCAATTTTTATGGGATAAGTATAAGGATTACATATGAATGAACTTTGACAATTCTTACACATGCATTTTTTTATTATAAAGACAGGTCTGGTACAAAAATTGCTAATATGTAGTTACTATGTATTGAAACCGGTATTCACAGAACAATTTGATTGAATTTGTTAAATGCAACACATTCACAGAAGCCAATTTAGCCAATGCATTCCATGCTTACAAATAAGTACACTCAGCCAAAATTAACTGAGTATTCAGTACAATAAATTCAGCTAAAACTATCCGGATAATACCCGTTCATTCCGGCCGGTCCAAATTGGGTCATTTACCGTACCACTGCAGTATCGGAGAGTGGGACGGGCGCGTCTATTTTATCCGGTCGTAGTTGACCCGAGTGAATTTGACCTGCCTAATTGTTCCGGATGAAACACAACGTTTTGTCCCCGAGTGTACTGTGGAATGTGTTCAAAATTATGGCAACAAATTTTGTTATATTTGTTAGAAAATATCCGAACTGTTTTGTCGAAAATAACGAAATAGGAACCAAAATAACTAGACAAGGTAATTTATTGCAAAGACCAAAATGTAGATTAGAACTATTTAATGGAAATGTTTATGTTATGGCAATTAAAACATACAATAAACTACCTAATAATATAAAAGAATTGCCGGATCCTAAATTTGCAAGAACATTAACAAAATGGTTATTAGATTGTTGTTATTATGATGTTAAAGAATTTTATAATAAGAAACATTAATAGTAGAATGTAGGTTTTCTCGGCCGGTATCCATATGAGTTGTGGGTTTCCGGGATGATGGCCCAGGTCTGTTGGAAATTCTTCCAAACGTTTCGTCAACAACTGCGGTTGACATCCTCAGTGGTGTAGTCCAAGTTAGAAGAAAAAGTACATCACATCACTGCACTTCACTTCTGCACTTTTCGACTTCTCGAGCGAGACTGATTTGTTGACTGGAATGTGTCTATATTTAAACTTAAATTTATATCCCCACCCCGTGGTTGAATTGGTGGGGTGTGGTCACTAGGAGAGGGGTTATAATGCCCTCTCTTTCTTTCATTATTATTATTATTCCTGCGTAGTGCCGGATACCAAATGTTGTGTAGCCTTAGATTTTCCTCCTTCCTGTTGAAATTATTTGGATGCTTGAAAATTTCAATGGCTTCCCGATTAAGGCGTGAGTGATAGTGTACCTCGGATGACAGAACTAATGTGTTTTTGAAAAGTATTTTATGATTGCCTTCAGAAAAGGCGTGTTCAGCTACTGCCGATTTTTCGGTCTCTCCTCTGCGACAGTTGCCCTTGTGTTCTTTAATTCGGGTGTTAATGCTGCGTTTTGTGGTGCCGATGTATACTGCGCCACATTCACAAGGTATTTTATATACCCCTGTCGAGGATAACGGATCCCTTGGGTCTTTAACTGAACCGAGCAGGTTTCTGATTTGGCTCGTGGGCTTATATATGGCCTTGATGTTTCTGCTCTGTAACATTTTTCCTATGCGATCCGTTACTCCTTTAATATATGGGAGGAATGCTCTGCCTTTATCTGGGTTTTTGTCTTCGGTATTAGTCCTGTTTCTCCTCGGTTTTATCGCTCGCTTAATTTCAGTGGGTGTGTATCCGTTGCACCGTAGAGTATGGCTTAAATGTTCCAGCTCTTTTTGTATCTGTGTTGGTTCGCAGACTCGTTTCGCTCTATCAACCAGCGTCTTAATCATAGCTCTTTTTTGTTGAGGGTGATGGTTGGAGTTTTTGTGTAAGTACCTATCTGTGTGGGTGGGCTTCCGGTAGACTTTATGTCCCAGGCTACCATCCTCGTTTTTAGAGACCAACACGTCCAGAAATGGGAGTGTGCCATTTTTCTCTGTTTCCATAGTGAATTGTATTCTTGGGTGGATGCTATTGATATGTTTAAGAAACATATTCAGTGCTTCCTGTCCGTGGCTCCATATTACAAATGTATCGTCTACGTATCGAAACCAGCATGAAGGTTTCTGAAATGCTGTTTCTAAAGCAAGTTTTTCAAACGATTCCATGTAGAAGTTGGCCACGACAGGGCTGAGCGGACTCCCCATTGCCACACCATCTACTTGTTCGTAGAATTTATTATTCACTTGGAAATAGGTGGTGTTCAGAACATGTTTGTATAATGACACTATGTCTTCCGGAAAGATTAGGCTTAGCTTTTCAACTGTCTCTTTCACCGGGACCATTGTAAAAAGGGAAACGACGTCAAAGCTCACTAGAATATCTGTTGGTTTTATTGTCATGTTTTCGATCTTTTCTACGAAATGCGCCGAGTCTCTGATATGTGATGATGTCTTCCCGACAAAAGATAGCAGTTGTTTGGACAAGTACTTGGCTAAGTTGTAGGTTGGTGCCCTAATAGCACTAACAATGGGTCGTAATGGTACTCCTGGCTTGTGTATTTTTGGTAGACCATAAAATCTTGGTGGAAGGGCTTCGCTGTTTATGCATTGCCGTTTGTCCTCATCAGGTATGGATGATGCTTTTATCAGTTGGTTCGTTTTTCGAACTATAACGGATGTCGGGTCTCTGGATAGCTTCTTGTATGTTGATGGATCTAAAAGGTCGTCTATTTTCTTTTGGTAATCCTTCCTGTTGAGTATCGTGGTTGCATTACCCTTGTCTGCAGGTAGAATGACTATGTCTTTGTTGTTATTTAAATTTCTTAGAGCCCTTCGCTCTCTGGCGTTGATATTATCTTTTGGGGGTCTTGCTTTCTGGAGTATTCGTGATGCTTCCCGGCGTATCTCCTCCGCCTCTTCTGATGGTAAAATTCGAATTGCCGCCTCGATGTTCGCAATGATATCCTCCCGAGGTATATTGATTGGAGTAATAGCAAAGTTCCCTCCTTTCGCTAGTATCGACCTTTCGTCTTCCGTAAGTTGATGTTCCGATAGGTTCACAACTGTTTTTGTCATGTCCAGGGTTGCTGTTGCTCTTGGAGGTAAGTCTTTATAGCATTGTTCATACTTTTTCTTTTGCCGGTTGGTTGATTTCTTCTTGACAGCATCAGCTGATCCAAAAGTTATCATGTCAACCTTTGTCCAGATGCGTCCCTCCAGTCTGGCGCTCAGCAATAGATGTAGATCCATGAGTTCCTTATCGTTTAGTGCCAACTCTTTTCTGGTGTAATGGATTCGCTCCCGTAGCATCGCCTTCTCCGCCCGGTCATATATCCGGTTACTCGCGGCTGTATGAAACAGACGCTTTCTTTGTAGAAATTTCGGGATTACATTTGTGTCCCTGCAGTGTAGCAGAAATGTCAAAGAACACAGTAAGTGGCTTTTCTTTTTTCTTAAATTTTCCAGTCTTCTAATCAATCTCGACGTCTCCTCCCCGTAGAGGCGTCTAATAGTAGAATGTAGGTTTTCTCGGCCGGTATCCATATGAGTTGTGGGTTTCCGGGATGATGGCCCAGGTCTGTTGGAAATTCTTCCAAACGTTTCGTCAACAACTGCGGTTGACATCCTCAGTGGTGTAGTCCAAGTTAGAAGAAAAAGTACATCACATCACTGCACTTCACTTCTGCACTTTTCGACTTCTCGAGCGAGACTGATTTGTTGACTGGAATGTGTCTATATTTAAACTTAAATTTATATCCCCACCCCGTGGTTGAATTGGTGGGGTGTGGTCACTAGGAGAGGGGTTATAATGCCCTCTCTTTCTTTCATTATTATTATTATTCCTGCGTAGTGCCGGATACCAAATGTTGTGTAGCCTTAGATTTTCCTCCTTCCTGTTGAAATTATTTGGATGCTTGAAAATTTCAATGGCTTCCCGATTAAGGCGTGAGTGATAGTGTACCTCGGATGACAGAACTAATGTGTTTTTGAAAAGTATTTTATGATTGCCTTCAGAAAAGGCGTGTTCAGCTACTGCCGATTTTTCGGTCTCTCCTCTGCGACAGTTGCCCTTGTGTTCTTTAATTCGGGTGTTAATGCTGCGTTTTGTGGTGCCGATGTATACTGCGCCACATTCACAAGGTATTTTATATACCCCTGTCGAGGATAACGGATCCCTTGGGTCTTTAACTGAACCGAGCAGGTTTCTGATTTGGCTCGTGGGCTTATATATGGCCTTGATGTTTCTGCTCTGTAACATTTTTCCTATGCGATCCGTTACTCCTTTAATATATGGGAGGAATGCTCTGCCTTTATCTGGGTTTTTGTCTTCGGTATTAGTCCTGTTTCTCCTCGGTTTTATCGCTCGCTTAATTTCAGTGGGTGTGTATCCGTTGCACCGTAGAGTATGGCTTAAATGTTCCAGCTCTTTTTGTATCTGTGTTGGTTCGCAGACTCGTTTCGCTCTATCAACCAGATATCAACCATATATTAAAGGAGTAACGGATCGCATAGGAAAAATGTTACAGAGCAGAAACATCAAGGCCATATATAAGCCCACGAGCCAAATCAGAAACCTGCTCGGTTCAGTTAAAGACCCAAGGGATCCGTTATCCTCGACAGGGGTATATAAAATACCTTGTGAATGTGGCGCAGTATACATCGGCACCACAAAACGCAGCATTAACACCCGAATTAAAGAACACAAGGGCAACTGTCGCAGAGGAGAGACCGAAAAATCGGCAGTAGCTGAACACGCCTTTTCTGAAGGCAATCATAAAATACTTTTCAAAAACACATTAGTTCTGTCATCCGAGGTACACTATCACTCACGCCTTAATCGGGAAGCCATTGAAATTTTCAAGCATCCAAATAATTTCAACAGGAAGGAGGAAAATCTAAGGCTACACAACATTTGGTATCCGGCACTACGCAGGAATAATAATAATAATGAAAGAAAGAGAGGGCATTATAACCCCTCTCCTAGTGACCACACCCCACCAATTCAACCACGGGGTGGGGATATAAATTTAAGTTTAAATATAGACACATTCCAGTCAACAAATCAGTCTCGCTCGAGAAGTCGAAAAGTGCAGAAGTGAAGTGCAGTGATGTGATGTACTTTTTCTTCTAACTTGGACTACACCACTGAGGATGTCAACCGCAGTTGTTGACGAAACGTTTGGAAGAATTTCCAACAGACCTGGGCCATCATCCCGGAAACCCACAACTCATCAAGAAACATTAATTCCTTTATTAATATATTAGTTTACCAACAATTAAACACAAATATTTGCATGCCCTTGGCGGGTAGAACATACTTTGTACTGTAACTGCTGTATACAAATTAAAATCCTGTAAACATGTGTTCGCGCAAATAAAGATTTATTTTATTTTATTTTTTATTTTTTATGTTTTCAACATCAACGTAATATCTATCCAACTAGACTTCTAGTATTACCCGGCAACTTCTTGGCCATCGCGTGAGGTGGTGGGGGAAAGTGGGGGAAAGTTTGCGCATAGTACACTTACGTGCAAAAATATTGTTTCATTGAAAAACGCAATTTTTTTATTACTGGGTTTTTATTGATTGAGCTAATAACGTTTTAGTTGGTGGTATAGAGAGAAAAGAGATCACGAGAGACAAAGAGACCTGGGGCCTTAGACAAAGTGGCATTCGCTCCGTAGCGATGCGATATCGAAGTTCGTTATCGTCTCAGAGACAAAGAAATCATGACAAGGTATCACGTGTTTATCACGTGTTACAGTGTCGTTCCTTTGTCTCTGAGACGATAACGAACTTCGATATCGCTTCGCTACGGAGCGAATGCTACTTTGTCTAAGGCCCCTGTTTTTCGTTTCTGCGCATTCAAGGTCGTTTGTCCAAGAAGTTTGTCGGCTACTATACAGGGCGAACGCATTCAGACAACACATTAGAGAAATAGATATTATATAATTCCACGCCCGGTAATGTTCGACCAATAGAAGTTACTATAGGCAGTAACGACCAATAGAATTTCATCGTGACCTTGATCGGACCAATTGGCGTTTAGTTTGATAGGTATTAGCCGTCTACTTGGATATTACGTCGATGGTTTTCAATTAAAATATTCGACAGAAAAATAATTCTTTACAAAGAATAAAGTCTCAGTCCGTCTCTGTCTTTTTCTTCAGAAATTGTTTTCTGTTCTTCAGAAAAACAGAAAACTCTAAACTCTCCAATGGATTTTAATGTGATTTTCACCAATAGAAAGAGCGATGAACAAGGACGATTTTGTGCATAATTTGTTAAAATAAATGCATGCGGGCGAATCCGGAGCGGTTCGCTTGTACATATAATGCAATCTCATAGCATCAAATATCTGATAATGAATGTAGGCCTTTGCTATATTTATTAATTATTTTGAGATAAATTCCATTGAAACGTGTTTTTTTTATGGTAAGATTGGCAGACAAGCTGACATTCCACTTGATGGTAGGTGGCTACCGTCGCCTATAACACAATGGTTGTGTTCTAACAGTCGCGCAGCCGACTGCAGTAGGATTAAGGATGGATTAGTTAGGAAAATGAGATCTGGTATCCCTTACTCACTCACAGAAACACAACAGCACACGTGCTTTTATTTCAAGGTGGTCTTCAGGTATGTTAGAAAAATGCCATAATAATATATCCATGTTATGAAAATCTAAAGAAAAGTTTTTAATTTATTTTGTAAGTCAATGTATATCTTGTTTAGACTAATTTAAAAAACAGATGGACCGCTTTCGATGTGATATTCATTGCTAGGTAGAGGACTTAAGAGGGCACTTTCCAACTCGAACAGCTTACTTATTCCATACTACGTAATTCCATAATTACTCATTAATTATAGGTCGTCGCAATACATAAAAAAACATGACATTTATGGGACATAATATGAAGGTTTGCCTCGCAACAAAAAACTGAAATTAGTTTTATATCTATTTCTAAAACGTGCAGAATTTGTGACATTTTCGCGGTTTGAATTCTTGTAGTTACTGACTAAAATCCAAAAAGGTTTTTTAATGGATACATCCTACCTATAATAGTACATTACTGCAGAGTCCAGGAAGTGAAGGATTGCCGGACGAAATGGATTGATAAAGATCTGAGTCCGGCAATCCTCATTCCGGTCGAGGCTGGTATAGTGCTTTCGTGAAGACTCGTGAAACTTCGGGTTTCATCGGGCTGAGCAGCGGCCAGGAATGAATTTTCATACAACATTCTTGTCCTAGGCCGAGAAAGAAATGCACGAGCCAAGAATTACAAACTTCGTGGCTTGTTTTTAGTACAAGAATGCCTACATTTCCGAGCATGTCTGAGAAATGTACATTTGAAATTAGTATGTCAATAGATAACATCTATAAAGGTTTTTCAAAAATAATGGAGTTGCTGGCGTATGTTTTATTATTTTCGAGAGTTGAATAAGCGGCGCGAATGTGTTGCGTCGCATTCTGTCTTCGGTTATTCGCATTATAGTAAGTTGAGACAACAAATTCTCCCAAATACTTATTACTGAGTTCCCACGCTCGTACAGCGCCACCATAAGCTCCCCATAGACAGGCTTTGTCTAGTGTGGGGATCAACGACATATACACATGTGTTTCAGAAACAAAATAATCTTATATATATAAAAATCTCGTGTCAGGATGTATGTTCGCGATAAACTCTGAAACTACTGAACCGACTTTGATCAAACTTCGTAAATATGTGTTATTTGGTCCAACTTAAAAGATAGGATAGTTTTTATCTTAATTATTGACCTCAATATTTGTTATTGCAAATTAAGTGTTTATTATACAACAGTAGTCTCTATTTATAGATTAGTTCGATGAATTATTAAGACAGTAGATTAATTTATCGATACAACATTCGGATACAGTAAAATAGAAATAATTTCTTTTTTTTATAGTAAGATAAGATTAACGATGTACTCATTCATATCATCTTTAATTCCTGTGATTGAACGAAAACTGAACGCCCCAATATTACATTGAACATGGCAACATTATTTCACAAAGTGACATCGATTTTTACGATTATTTTTTATATTTGGTAGGCATGAGAATAGGTCTTCACTTTAACATATGGTTTGAAAATAAAATTGGACCCGATAGGTGGCGCCACAATCGTTTTACGGAATTATTTACGCGTTCTGGCAGGACAACGTCTGCTGGGTCAGCTAGTATGTTATAAAAATCAAACATAATAATTAATTGGCTAACCAGTGTGTTTAGCCACTAAGTATTTCTACTAAGCACTAAGTATATAATTTAATTATAGCGTATAATTCTTAAACCTTTAATTTTGACTTTCTCATACAACAATTCACCTGTTAATCAACAAAAAGGTAACATTTCGAAATATTTCAATATTTTTGAACGAAAACAAGCCTCTTTGTTCAGTTAAATCAAATGAAACATTCTTGTACTGGTCTCCCTCAAAAGAAAATAACTTAAATATTAGTCGCGTCGAAAGCAGCTTTTATGTTCAGCAGAAAAGTTGGCAAATATAATTACCGGATAGGATTCAACAATTATTAAAGTTCTACGTCGCTTTTTAATAAAGCTCTGGAGTTTTAGTTTTTGCTTCTTAGCCAAAGCTACGAATGAGGCTTTTAACTTAGACGAAAATCGAATTATCATTTATTATCCTTCTATTCGAGGTCAACCCAATTAAACAACGAGCCAATACAAATTGTAAATCTCTTGGGACACGCTTCTATTTGTTAGTGATGTTCTAATTTTGCAATGATGCAAATTTTTGGTTTATTTTTTGAGTAACCACGGAAATATCAATACTCAAACAAACTCATTTTTGGACTGTCCTTTAAATACTTAAATACTTTAAATACCAACTTCCCGCACTCGACTCGGTGAATCGCAGAGCTCGGAGGTTCATTGATGACGGTACACTAATAAGAACTAAGCTGGGCACTAGATCTGTGTGTATTCTAGATGTACTTCGGATAGTATGCTCGGGGGCTGCATGAGATCATACCACCTTCCCCTTTCTTCTATCGGACATGCAGACGTACGGCTGGTTACCATCCTCACCTTGTCGAAATCCCTCTAAATGGGACCAAGCGCTTTAAAACATATTTTATAATGCGCACTGCTAAGGATTGGAACTCCCTGCCGGCGTCTGTGTTTCCGAGCTCACACAACCCAAATCTTTTCAAGGTTCAAGTGAATAGGCATCTCTGGGTGAGCTCGCTTCATCGTCGTAACAATTTTAGTATAACCGTACAATATAAAGAGAAGTAACTCATGACTCGCGAGTTTGAGGTGACTCATCTTTACATATTCAATCCCTATTTTGCAGACGATAGCGAGTCGGTTAATGATGCTAGATAAATCGGTAACCAATACTAGATTCACCAATAATGTTAAACATTGATATACGATTTGTTTTATCTACCCTTCAATTCGTAGTTACAAAGGTTTACTGATTAAAATCTGTTGAAAATTATGGAGCAGGCCTATGTCCAGCAGCTGACTTTCTACGGCCGAGATGATATAATTCTGGATGTATTAAATTTTTTATTGTGTATTCTTTTTTTAAATTAAAACTAATCATGTTGACAATAAACGTTATTGTAGCTATTTATCGTCGCATACAAACACAAATAATACGTGTTGAGACCTCAGACCGACAAAAACTATAGACAGAGCTCTTACGAACAAAAACGTTTTAAAAAATGAAGCCGGTTCGCTGAAGATGTGTGCGTAATACCACAGAATAAATAATAGTACTAGCGTAGTAATACTACTTGTCGTATAGTGGCCATGCGTTTGTGTATGCAGTTAAAAATGTTATCCACTAACAACTTTTATCCCAATTAATTATTATAATATTTATTAAACAAAAAATATAGTCGTATATCAACTATTCGCGTCAGACTATAGAGCGGCCGTCACCCTATTGCAGAATCGTCTTCCTAGTACCTGCCTCACTTAAGAGTGTGTATTGTTCCGTCTATAGTTTTTGTCGGTCTGAGGTTGAGACTATAACAAACGTCATTGAAGTCATGATAATTAGCCAATCAAAAGGCAACGCGACAACGAGAACGCTAAGACATCAGCTTTCAAATTTTCGTATACTTCTATACATATTTGTATGACACTATGGAACTAATTCAAACAATTAATTAATTTACATAATTAAGACAATTAATTAATGAACTTCATTAAAACATTTTGTTATGTTAAGATCGGCAGACGTGCTGACGGTCCACTTGATGATAAGTGGCTACCGTCGCCTATAACACAAGCAACGCCACAGGTGCTACAAGTGTGTTGCCGACTACAGTAGGATTAAGGATAAGGGATTGGATAGGGAAATGGGCTTAATTAAAACTTAAATAATTAATAAATAAACTTAAAACGAAGCAAAGATTTTAAACTGTATAGATCGGGCAAGACGAAAGAATCCGTAATTTAGAGCCACGTAGTACAAAATCTCTCAGTCCATCGCTAACTTTTAATATTTTTGTAGGAAAATTTTCCCAGTGCCCTCTATATATTCTATATATTAAATCTTTTTGTAACGAAGTAACCTTATTATTGTTACGACTAACTATGGAACGTTCTGGACAAAGCGTTCGCGCCGGCCGCATGTCTCAAACGTTCTACCCTAGCGATGGTAGTCACGCCCTTACCCTACTAGTGTCGTGAATGTAACTCTAGTACTAGTGAAATGTTATCTACGTTTACAACGTAGAGTTTACATTCATCAGAAATAGCATTCCCGAACTTTCAATGACTTGTTTACAATCTTGTTTATATTTTCTGAAAAATTAGAAATACATCGAGACTTTTGGCGCCAAATATTAATAAGAGTGCGGTCGGGTCAAGCGATACGAAAGCGACTCTTTGGAGCTTTCTATCATCTGTGACAGTGAACCGGCGACACATTAAGGGAATCATTGACGTCTTTTGGCAAGTTTAACGGTTTCATTGGACAAGTTTGGTGATTCTGGTTGTCATCTTGATTTATGAAAACACGTCACATTATTGTCACCGACATCACTCTAAGACATCAGCTTTCGGATATTTCTAAGATAACGAGTAGATGCAAATAAACTTCAAACCCTTCTAGAATTAAGGGTAAGGTACAAGTGAGAGTATAAGGAATTGGACAAGTATCCAGAGCAAAGATTAGTACCCAAAAATGGATACCCAGAGCAAAGTGTCTAAAGGATGACACCACATACCAAGTATACCATATTGTATGCTAAGTGCAATTATGTGATGCAAACGTTTCAAGATGGCCGCCGGAAACCACATGCACTGCATTTGACACCTTTATGCAACCACGAAAGCATTACACTATATCAGTTCATAATAACCGCATTGATCTTGACAATCTAGCCTCTATGGGCTGTGTCTTACGGAGTTTCGAGCAATTTGACACAAAGCCAGATCCACTTCATAACCAAGGCTACATGTTGCTTTAGTTAATAGGGGTTACTCTTGGAACTAACTTGTTTTTGTCCGCATGGACGAAAACTAGTTATAAATGCTAAAAAGTGGTTCGGGCAAAGTCAGGTAAAAAGCTGGTAATTATATAATTGGCTTTTGCCAGCTTTCGTGGCTTTTGCCGAAATGACATATTATAAAGATATATAGATATACAAGTATGTAAGATATGAGTGTATATATAATGCATGGAGATAAGTTCCCCTTATCTCCATGTCAAATATCTTCATATAATTGCTAAATTTTTTTTATGTTTAGGTCGGCAGACAGGGTGACGGTCCACTTGATGGTAGGTGGCTACCGTCACCTATAACACAAGCAACGCCAAAGCTGCTGCAAGCGCGCTACCGACTGCAGTAGAATTAAGGATAAGGGATTAGGAGGGGGATAGGAAAATGGGCTCTTTTTTGAAAACTAAAACTTTTTTGACTATTTTTGAAAACTGGGCCATAATATCTGTATAAAGAGTCTAGCTTAAGAAGTTCTTAAAGCATGAGGCATATTAGAGATTTCAAAAGATTGAGAATACCTCATATTACGTGAATGATATTTTTGTTTGCCTCATATACAGACAAAGACAAACAGACAGACAGACAACAAATAACTGGTCATAAAATTTCATATCGGTAAATAAATAAAAAAATACACAGAGATGATATTGCATATTGCATTGAATGTCAACATCTGAATACAAGAGATGTCGCATGATCTTGTAAGGCTACACGCGAACTGGAGCGATCACGGAGGACAAATACCGAAAAAAAAAAAAAAAAACTGGTGCCAAATTTTTTTATGACGAATTTTTTTTTTGAACCGATTGATGTCATAAAGTGCAATTTTTATTTTCAGTTCATCAAGCTCTAACTATACCAGAGTTCATTATAATTAGCTGGTTTTGCCATTAAAAAGGTTTTGTCGTGTAGATATATATAATAGATATAAAGTTAAATTTAAACTTTGGCTATTATTGTATTTTCATAAATGAATTAACTTTTATTTATATATAAAACATTTATTACCTTACTATCTGAGCCCGCTACTTCGTACGCGTTGTATTCGGTATAGCCCGTAACTTTTTTGTTGTAAACCGATTGGAATGAAACAAACACTAAATGTTACGGGAAGCTCGCTGCAATACATCTGTGAAAACTGCATTCAAATCGATTAAGCGGTTTCTGAGATTAGCGTGCACAAAAGCACAGACGAACAAACAAAAACTATTTTTTTGACCTTCGTAACTTATAACATGTACAATTTTTTTTCTTTAATATTTAATGTTCAGACACGGCCCGTTTGCGATTTTATTACGTATATATTCTGTTTATTTATCAATAAACCAGGGTAAATGGGCATTTACTGGGTAAGCGTGGTCCACCTTCGGCCACATCTACACTTCACATCAGGTGAGATAGTGGTCAAGCGCTACCCTGATCTAATAAAAAAAAAAGTGGTATTCCACAAGTTTATTTTTCTCCTACTCATAAATTTATTTATTTATTTAATACTTCATTATTCGGGTTACTCAGGCCCAATGTGTTAGTAAAATCTTACAAAACCAATTGTTAGTATACATAATACATACATAAGATAAACATACAGACATTATACTCATATATAAACTTTTTTATCATTTACTTCTCTCCGCGTGCATCATCAAGCAATGGTTCATGTAAAGAGAATCAAGCCTACCTACTATCATATAAATTGTGTTATACATATTAAAGTGTATATAACAATTACTTAACTGAGCATTTAATTTAATTTCCATAATTTTAATAAAACTTATCTAAAAATCTTGTAACTTTTCTTGTAGTCTCTGTTCATGATTAGTTCATTTGAATGTTTTTTTAGTGTGACTTAGTGTGCCATGGAAAGATGCTTTCCATGGCACACTAAGTCAGTATAATTGTTTTATACATATTAATGTGTATATAACAATTACTTAACTGAGCATTTAATTTAATTTAAATAATTTTAATAAAACTTATCTAAAAATTTGTAGTCTCTGTTCATGATTAGTTCCTTTGAATGTTTTTTTAGTGTGACTTAGTGTGCCATGGAAAGATGCTTTCCATGGCACCCATGACACATGCAAATAATTTAATTTCAAAGCAACCTCAAACCCCTGTTTTATATTGTGTAACTGTTTCAACTGTTTTCAAGAGTTAAAAGTTAATATACAAAATTTGACCAAACTATATATTTCGTAATGCGCTCTTTCGCTGTGTATCTTAAAAATTACCTTATTCAATAGAGAAACTAGTATTCGTTTCGAATTTTCGCCCACATTTAATATTTAAGTCTTAAATATAAATAATTAAACATTACATTTGGTACTAATTTCTTTTGCCTTTGCTTTTTATCAAAGTACACAGCCCCTGATTAATAGTGTTATATAATTGTGTGTTGTGTTGTTAATAGGTGTTATATATTGTAGTTGATGGTATATATAATGCATTATGTGTTCCATGTTTATAAAGGACAGCGGCGTCCTAACATCAAGTTTACATTTCGTTTATGGTCTAGATTTTTATGCAAACTGTAAAGAACTCTTCACAAATATTGTAATAGGAGGCGAACGAAATAACAAAGTGAATTCGGCATTCTTCAGTAAGGACCGCCTTTGTATAAAACTTTTTTCATCAACCATTGTACTGACACAAAATGTCTTCCGATCCGCTCCGATGGACTTGAACCCTAAGTTTTGCCGGGTCAAATATGAAACGCTATGAAACAGTTGACCTATAAAACTCTGTTCATAATACTCTCTATGAGCAGTATTTAAATATAGACCTACTCGAAAGCAATATGGAGAATATCCAATTTCATTTATACAAATGGAAATAGTAAAATATTTCTCTACAAAACAGTTTCTGCTGACAATTTTCACAAAACCTAATTTTATTTACAAGTATCTCACAGCTTTTTCTTAATTAAATATCATCGGTAATGAAACCGTCGAGTAACCTAAGCCTTATACGATAAAGGCATGCAGACAAGCTGACAGTCTCGCTGTACCGAAATTACGCGTACGAAGTTGCGGGCTCAGCTCAATAAAAAGAAAATTGACTGAGATGATGATTTTAATGCAATGTAATTTTAAAGATGGTGTATGTTTGTATTCTGTTACTAATAGATTAACGAGTCCTAGATTACTACAAAATCCTCTTTCAGAAAATATATTCACTTGCACGGCATTGCTGTAAGTAAGCTAAGCTAACTGAGCTAAGCTAACCTAAATGTCAAGTTAGGTTAGCTTAGCTCAGTTAGGTTAGCTTACCTAACGTAGTTACTTACGTGTGAGCCATGTTCTTATTTACTCCTACGTAATAAGCTTATATATGATATTCTTACATTATATATTTTTAAAAAGATCTGCAATTTATATACACGTACATTCCTTTATCGCTTTTTCCATTAGTGAAAACTGTATCAAAATAAGTTGAGTCGTTTAGAAGAATTTAGCGGAGAAACAGACAGAAGCGGACATCGACTTTTTTATAATTATTTATAATTCGTCATATTTAGATATACTTAACTAGCTTTTGTTCAATGTTTATCTAGATACATATATAATAAAATCGTAGACAAGTCGTGTCTGTAAATTAAATTCTTTAAAAAAAAAAAAAACAATTTGTACACGTTGCACTTACGTTACCTAGGTCAAAAAAACGCTAATTTTTGAAACGGCTTTTTTTTAATGTTAAGGTCGGCAGACAGGCATACGGTCCACTTGATGGTAGGCTACCGTCGCCTATAACAGGGCCTCTGTAAGGGGGTGGTTACTGCCGCCAGACGTGCTGCCCAAATGACTGCGAAACGCAGTGTGCCCTGCCACTACTAGGTTACAAATAAAAAAGTTACGCGCTATACAGAATACCACGCGTACGAGTTGCGGGCTCAACTAGTTGCTCATAGATTTTTTTATTTTAATTTTTATAATCCCTTGGTTTTTTTTTCTTTATGAAAGGTAAGGATTTTTTTTTTTTTTTTTTTTGAGTTTCCGCCATGATATTCGCCACTATTATTTGCGGCGCTTGTTGCCTACATTTGTTAGTGCAATTACAATAGTCTTGGTGAGGTAAGGGTACCTTCCATAAAGAAAGGATTTGGAAAAGTACAATATATTCCACTTCTATTCTACTTTACACAGGGATCTACTTTTCCAAATTTACGACCTTGACAACCTGTATTCAAAATTTTATTATGATCGCTTCAGCAGTTAAGACGGAGGCTCACTTTCGCATTTATAATATTAAGATTTATTTGTTCGTTATGTTTCGATTTTCTTGAATTTTTAATAGAATTAGTTACCTTTCAATGATTTTTTTTTACATTTACGAAACCAAAACTTTTGCTTGTTTGGGTTACAATCGAAATTAACCTTTTTATGTTATTGATCTAACGTTTGATCGGTGACCATGATAGTTGGCAGATTAAAACCTCGTTCATAGAGGTTCTATTGTGTCATGAAAAAATCCTCTATGGTCAAGGCGTTCGATAAGTGTTTCGATGTCATATTTTTCCACTGCTTATGTGCAAACCCTTCGTGTGTTTGTAGTATAACAACGTAGAACCTATACAAGAGCCAATTGCAATAGCTAAGGCGTTGCTCGTTTATAGGCGACGGTAGCCACATACAATTGTTTGAGATGTAATTCAAATAAATCTAAAAAGTAGGTACAAAACTTGAAAATTGCATATTTTATTCGAAAAAGTTTTCAAAAACCATTTCGTTCGGGAACACAAAAAATCCATTAAAGAAGTTTTTAATACGGCACTAAGTTTTATCTCTTTCTCTGTCTTGTCTTCTTGGCCGTCTATTACAACGTTCAGTGTCGTTATTTGCTTATCATATCAATTTTATATATTATTATCTAATCATATTGTAATTTCTAGCAATATGAAAACGAAAAAAAACCTACTTCCATATTTTTTACAGTATATCGTTGTTGTCAAACCAAAATCTGCTATGTGCTAAAATGCTCTTATGAGATATTGAGAAAAAAGTTTTCCTGTAAATTTTTTTTTTATTTTAAATTTATTAAATTAAAATTAAAATTAAATTACATTTATTAAAAAAAAGTATTTTATTTGAAACTTACGGTTGTTATATGTAAACTTATTTGTATTGTAAACATTGGAATTTAATAGTTGATTTATTATTTCGATAATGTAAAAACTTTTTCTTATTAGTGTTAAACTATATTTAAGTTTTGAAACCTAAGAACCTTATTGCTCATATATTTTTATCAGGCGTTTAAGTTTTTATTTCCTTTTTAGGTGGTCTCTCAGAAACTACTTTTTTCTTGGTGAATGATATCCTGTGTGATTTTCTGTATCAACGGCAACGCGTATGCAAAATTTCATCGATGATCGATGATGATGATCGATTGAGTGAGTCAGTTTGTTTGTTTGTTACGCTTTGTAACAAACAAGCAAACTATATAGTATCTAAATAAAAATCACATTATATTGCATTAGCAATTTTTTTACTGCACGCTCTATGGACCGACTTGTTTGAATGTAATTTTCATATATTTTTTTATATAGGAATCAGCCCAAAAGATGTTGATTCCAACATAAACATAACTTGATGCTCGCCTAACACCTCAGGGGCCCCGGGTTCGATTCCCGGCGGGGTCAACTTTGGAAATTTTAATATAATTTTCAAAAAATGACTCTGGTCTGGATTTGAAAAGTAGTGGTAGGGCACACTGCGTTTCGCAGTCATTTGGGCAGCCCGCCTGGCGGCAGTGACCACCCCCTTACAGAAGACCACCGTGAAATAACAGCATATACGTGCTGTTGTGTTTCGGTGAGTGAGTAAGGGATGCCAGAGCCCATTTCCCCCCCTCCTAATTCCTTATCCAATCTTAATCCTACGGTAGTCGGCAGCGCACTTGCAGCAGCTGTGGCGTTGCTTGTGTTATAGGCGACGGTAGCCACCTACCATCAAGTGGACCGTCAGCCTGTCTGTCGACATAACATAAAAAAAAACCAGATATTTGATGTGGCCGATGATAACATATTTATTTACGCTACGGTGTAACAGGAAGTCGCGACCTTTAGAGCTAAATGCTTGAGATAGCGGATCTAACGCATATTTTTGGAGGGGAAAACTTTCAAATTTCATCTTCTCTTTACGTTTTATGTTCCAATCCGCGACATTTCACATTTTCTTATGTCGATTACAATCCGATTTACTTTCATGTTGTGATTTTTTTTACTCTAATACGTCAATTCTCTAATAGTCTATGGTTTGATCGAAGGAAAGATATTTACTGATGGTCCACAATGCTATAGTTGCTGCAAGTGCGATACCGACAACTGTAGGGGATAATGGATTATGAAGCAATAAGGAAATGGGCTCCGGTATCCCTTAACACTCACCGAAACACAACAGCACACATGCTGATATTTCACAGTGGTCTTTGTAAGGGAGTGGTTACAGAAGTCTGGCTAAATGATTGCAAAACGCACTTTGCCTTGTCACTATTTAGACATGAGCAACTTTCATTTCCAAAGTTGACCCTGCTGGGAATAGAACCCGGGATCCCTTAAATTTAGGCTGGTCAAAGGTATATATAGGTAGCGGTTGAAATTTATATTTGGTGACATCTGATCTAATAGTTCATCTATCTTGGACATATTACACTTGGAAAAATGCTTCAAAATCCTATCTTAAGCTGGATAGTAAAAACTTTATTTTGAAGGAGTATGCATTTTGCTATAAATTTTGTGAGTAATCAAATATTGTTTCTTTTTTTGCTTGTTTATTTTTTTATAAAAAAAAACTACTTAACTTAAAGTTTAACTGAGCTTAACTCAATGTTAGAATTTAAATCGAAAACATCTAAGTGCGGTTTATCTTGGTCCTAGAATTAAGTATTTAAAAGTTAAAATTACTTTGCCAGTTCTTACTTATTCTTATTGCACGAGAAGTTCTAACAGACGTCGTTGTGAAAAAAGACAGCCACACACACAGTCGTAGTGTTAGCCGTGTCTTACACTAAACTACAGTTTATCTTAAGGGGGAGACAAACCCTAAATACTAAAAATATCCATTGTTTAATGAAGATGTTACAAGAAATGGACAAGATAATTGCTTTGAAAAAAATATATATTATACTTAAACATGTGAAGAACCGATTGTATTAATTAGAATTTTCGTTAAAGTAATAGAAACTCCACAAAAAAAGTTAGAAAACAAGAAGGATTTGACTTTTATTGAAAATTCTCTCGAAAACGACTTATTGCACGCATATGAATCCTGTACCTATTAATAAGTTAATATCAGATTAAAAAATTGTATTAATAAAATTTTTTATTTTGTGTATTGTTCTAATGGTAAAAACAAAAAAACACCATTTGTAGGCCTGTTGAATTGGATCCGCCGCCAGCGAGTTCTATAGTAAATGTCATTTGCCTCAGTGAAGCCCTTAAGAATTTAGAATCTAAATGTATTGCGTCTAAAAACATATGACGATGTGATTGATGAGCCCGTTGGATGAGTGGTTAAGGTGCTTCCCTTAATGCTCGGTTCTAGGATTCCCGGGTTCGATTCCCGGCGGAGTTAACTTTGAAAATAAACTTTTCAAAGTTGGCTCTGGTCTGGATCTGGAAAGTAGTGGGAAGGCACACTGCGTTACGCAGTCATCTGGGCAGCGGCATCTCATCAGCGGCATGCAGTATACACCCCCTTACAGAAGACCACCGTGAAATAACTGCACGTGTGCTGTTATATTTCGGTGAGTAATATACCATTTTACTACCATCAAGTGGACAATCTAGGGCAGGCAAAGCCACTGCAAGTTACTAAGTAGGCACTAAGTAGGTACTAAGTAATCTAAGAGTAGTAAAACAGCAGTTATAGGAGTCTTCAATGTGTTTCGGTGGATTCCAGAACTTGGGGTTCGAACTTTTTTGTATGGAAGCTGGCATATCGACCCGCCGTCATTTTTTTTTTCGAAATGGGGGGACACGATAAAAGTGGTATGTATGGGTAGAGGACACATAAACGAACAAAAAATGTTACCGAGATTTTTGGAGGTAATGATCGACATAAATGAGTACAGCGACAATCATTAAAAATAGACTTATTACGTGTCTATTTGCATCAGATTGTATCCAAATAATCGTTTTTAATACAGTTGCTCAAAAAGTGGCGTATTGCAGGGACGTATAGCGTTCGGGATGTGGGCTATTACATACTCGTGCTTTTTTTTTACCTTTCCCGAACTCGTGCGTTCTCTTTCCCAACTGTCAAAAAACCAACCATGAAGTTTTTACTAAAAAAAATCATAGAAGTTTTTATGATTCATGCAAATACGTATATTTCTAAAAAGAAGCTACTAATTTGTTTCAATATCAGATTTAATGATTTGATTGAATGAGTTAGGTTAGGTTTCATTTCATTTTATCTCATTAAATTTCATTTTCGTTTCATATCAATAAAAAAATTCTACTGAAGACTTGGCTGTATGGGCATAGTTTCCTTTGCCTACCAGAATGGGTGAAGAAAAAAAATCTCTGCTTATATTCTACGGTTGGCGCCATTTTCCAGAAATTTTCTTACGAGTTTAGTTGTTTGTTTTATTAAATTGCTTCATTTTTTCGCAACTGTATTAAAAATAGTCATTCAGTACACGTGCGGAACCGTCATTCACCGATCTGATAACTCGATGAGACATATTTTTTATCATGTATAATTTATAAACAAATATGCCTATAATGACTTGCCTATCGAAAATAATAATAATTATTATTTATTTATTTGGACCAACAAGGATCATATTACATTAGTAACAACTTAAAATCTATGTTAGTATTACATATGTTTATTAGTCAGTACATGAACCATACAACAGTGGTTCAGGTACTGACAGTCAAGCCTAGCAGCAAATGCAGCAAAGCAGCAAATGAAAAGTGTTCATAGCTATTCTTAATTTAATTAATTTTAATCCATTTTCTTTCACCTTCACTCTTTTGATAACCGAATCAGTTTTAAGTCTATATAGGCATATTTGTTTATAAATTATAATTAAAAAAAAATATGTCTCATCGAGTTATCAGATCGGTGAAGGTCGAATCTTCACGGTCTCCTCTACGACTATAAATAGAAATTTTTTACACGGCTCTTGAATTCGTATGATGAAATACTTTTGTATACAATGCTTAACAAGAAACGAGATAAAACAGAATGGCCCCAGTACAGAATAAATCTTAATACAACGGTGTTACCTATATCAAAGATGTCCCCAGGGGGCACAGAGTAGTGTCGCGACATAAATAACCCAGCGTTTGTGAATTATTAAAAATGGCAGACGTATAACCAGTAAAATATTTACATTTTAATATGCAATACAATAGAATTAGTATTGTATTGAATCAGCAATAGTAAAAGGTGGTTATTGTGATAAATAAGGCTCAAAGGTAAGACGTTAAAATCGAAATTATAGAATTTTTTATGATAAGCAAACATTGTTGGTAGATCATATGGTTTATGTTTAAAAAAATATAATATATAAAACATAAAACATATAACATATAATTTTTTAACGTTAAGATAGGCAGACAGGCTGACGGTCCACTTGATGTAGGTGGATACCGTCGCCTATAACACAAGCAACGCCAAAGCTGCTGCAAGTACGCTGCCGACTACAATAGGATTAAGGATAAGGGATTCGATAGGAAAATGATCTCTGGCATCCCTAACTCACTCAGCGAAACACAACAGCACATGTGCCGTTATTTCATGATGATCTTCTGTAAGAAAGTGGTTACGGCCGCCAGACGGGCTGCCCCAATGAATGCGAAATGCAGTGTGTCCTGCCACTACTTTCCAGATCCAGACCAGACCCAAATCACCTTCTAAAAATATTAAAAATTCAATATCTGACAAAAATATATTAGTAATAAAGATTGAATAAATATATCTGGACGAAGGCACCGCTAAAAGCTATTAAGGAATAGGTGACTATGGTCTATCATTCCTTACTCATTCGCACAACAGCAATAAAATATAAAGGGACTCTCAGTAAGGGACAAGTGAAGGATGTCTCTGTCAGTGGAGTACTCTGTGCACGGTGTGTCCAACGGGTCACGTAGGCTTTTTATGTGTTTCTGGTCGTCCCTCCCCACACTTACATGGCCGAATATAATGTCTCGTTTTTATACGGGCACACAAAATACTCACTCTAATATAAAAAAGAAACTATTATATTAACTTTTGACTTTATATTATATTTTATCCGACATTATTATTGTATTCTGTATATTGATGATACACAGACCTTAATAGAGGAGGGACTGTCTGAAGATAATATATGCTATTAAAATAATATATATTATTATATTTGAGAATTAATAAACTTTCTAGAAGACATTTTTTATTGTTACTTACGGGGTGAGTAAAAATGCCAGGTAAGGGTGAGAGGAGTCGATTAATTCCTGCGGACCAATATTTATTCCAAATATCACAAGGCTTCTCAATTAAACCGTTAAACTCGCCGATGTCGTCGCTAATTAGTTCAATGTGTCGCTAACTCACTATTGCAGATGTCTTCGCAGAAAAACTCAACAGTCGATTCCGTATCACGTACCGTAGCACACTGCTCTTCGAGTGTGCATGCCCATTTTAGTATACGCGCAAAGACAGTCTGGATGGTTTCAGAAAGTACTCGAAGTTTCAAGGCATCGGTTCTGGAATGGTGTTTCGGTTCCTGGAATATAAACCCTATGTTGTAACCTTAAAGACCAATTTCCTTTTGCACTTGTTAAAAGGAGCGTGGTCACGATCCATTATTAAATATTACATCTAACTCCCAGAATATTCCATCCTCCTAACGCCATCCCGCGTTGTTTAGACAATCTTCTATGGCCAACCAACCGTAACAATATGTAAATATCACCAGATAAGCTGATGGTCTACAATCTACATAATGGCATTTTACTACTGCCATCGCCTATTAACACAAGCAAAGTCACAAGTGCTACTAGGATTAAGGTTAAGAAAAAAGGAGGCGGCTACTGCCACGAGACAAGTTCTATAACTGCGAAATCCAGTGGAAACACTTCAGACCACAGCCGACTAAAATCCCACAATAATTTCGTTATAAGCTGCTGTATTGTCGTAAGCTAGAGCTCATTTTACTTGGGCTACATCTATATAACTATATCTATAGTTAAGTTGCACCAAATTATAATTAACTTGAGGGTTTTCACGCGATTATAGACCTCAGTTTTTTTTTATGGCAAATTCTACAAGTTTCTAACATATGGGGGATCTAAGTTAGTTTATTGAAAACCAATCAATATCCTTTGTTATTTAGGCTGAGTAAGCAGATTGGACCCAAAAGTTGGGGATGCTAATGGATTATAGGTTTATTTTTGCTGGTACCAACGTCCGCTGGGTCAGCTAGTACATAATTATTATAAAATAAAGGTGCTGTCCTCCTCTATCTCTTTCTGCGCTAACTTTTTCCCAATAACCTAACGAATTTGGATACGGTTTCCACTAATGGAAACGGGAAAGGTTTGTGTATGTAATTTGCAAAAAATGGATCCGTGCGAAGCCGGGAGTATGTTGCTAGTTAAAACATAATTTGTTAATTTGCAGCGATTATTTCTTAAAATGAGTTAAATCAAGTTCCAAGAAAATTGTTAGTTAGATTTAGTATCAGGGCCGTCTTTAACCTATTGCAGGTCCTAGGCACTTTAGGATAATGGGCCCCCTTATAACTAGGACAAAGGATCACAAAGAGACTATTTTTCTATCCAATCTGTTATCCTTAATCATACTGTAGAAGGCAGCACACTTGCAGCAGCTATGGCGTTGCTGTGTTGTAGGTGATGGTAGCCACCTACCATCAAGTGGTCCGTCAGCCTGTCTAACTATTTTAATATAGAAAAAATACTTTATTAAAATGTCAAATTTTACATTTATTCATTCGTAATTTTTATTTTTTTATTAATAGATATAATTATAACATAATCCAGAATAGTAACTCTTTAGCATTCATTATATGCAGGTTAGTTCTAAAAAGCTATGTTGATTGAAGAGGTGCCCTTTAAGCATTAAGATGAGCTTTAAGCTTCAATGTCTATGGTCCTTTGAGTACATCACATTTTATGGACATCTGCGACGAACTGGTCAAAAGAAGTAAAATGCTTCAAGAATGAAGCATTGTACTTCTTAATTTATTTTGGTTGGACATTGTGTTTAGTGCTGCCCTTCTCGCAGTTTCAGGCGAGAGAGGGCAGCTGTAGTTCGCTTGTCGCCGTCCATTGCGGACGCGACCCCGCTCGCCTTGCTTATAAAAAATAATTTGCTTAAAACGCTTTATGAACCTAGCAACGCACTATAATCTTAAAGGAGTGTTTCATTGTGGACAATAATGGAATAATCTTCCGCCCCCGCTACGCGATCTTACATCTCTGGGATGCTTTAAAAAACGACTTCGCTCATCATTGATGGATGTGCAGAGAAACGCTTAGACGAGACAGTTTATGGGGGCGGCCGGTCCATTTTTTGTACATTCTCGTGTGCTATTGTATATTTACAGTGACGTTGCCATATAGATAACCAGCTAGTGAAAGCCTTCAATAGTTTTTAAGAAAGCTCAGCCATGGATTGTAATCGTGTTATGAATTGTCCCGCGTAAATGTTTTTTTTTTGTTTTTGTTTTCTTTGAATTTTTGGTCCCTGGCAGAATATCAGTGTTGTGGTCCGCACCACAACTGTATACTGAGTCAAGGTTCCTTTTCCTCTTCTTCCTTGTTCATATATTTGTTTGTTTGTTATTATTATTTGTTCATATATGTATATTGTGTTTATTAGAGGAATAAAAGATGCTTTCTTTCTTACTTTCTTTCTTTCTAAATAATGAAACGAGATTCGAGTGTGAGACAAAAATCTGATATAAAGTCGTTGCGAACTATTTATCTTTTCAGTAACAAGTTCTCAGCGAAGGACCCTCAACTTTTCCCATCTAAATATATTAAAAGTTCATATCAAATAGTTAATATTTCAGCGGTCGCAACATCTTCTCCATTGGTAACTTTTTAAACATCTGTAATTCACGATGAATTCGATTAAGTTAGTAAAAAAATGTGTTAAGTTAGCATAAAATTCAGTTTTGATTTTTTCAACCTTCGCTTTGAACTTAAAAGTTCAATGGGCAGAAATTTTTATTTCTGTTTCTGAAAAACAATATAATTCAGGTCTATTATTACGCCTAATGAAATTACAGTAAATAACCATTATAGGTAAGAATAGAGAACCTTGTCCCTTACCCTTTATACCCTAATACACGTTATGTTGTATGATTGTGATAAAAGTTTATAACTGTGAAAATAATAATTAAGATGTAGAATATTATAGGTTTAGAATAAATTTTATATTTACAAAGAATTACAATGATTTTATTAATAATACAATTATTATGGGTAAACATTAATTCGCATTCCGAGCATACAACCACCCTGTGGATACACAAAGAAATAAAACTTACTAAATAAAAATAAATTTATGCAAAATGTGGGTAAATTAAAAAAAAATAAAAGTATTCAACATTGATAAACAGCACTGTTGAAAGTTACATTGCTTGTTAGAAAATAATTGCTTATTATTTTCTAATAAGCGATGTTACACTAGTGAGATTAGAGAACTATCTTCCTTACCGTTTTTCTCTTTTTCTCCCTGGTGTTGTATTTGTGTACAGCTACCAACAAGTAGCTTACATGACTGTAGTTTTTTTGACCGAAGAAAAAAATATTGCTTTATTTTATCGCGGATAGGGTTGCCAGCAGTGGCGTGCACAGAGTTTTTAGACAGGGTAGGCAGAATTTTTTTAAAGCTATTAAACTTACCAAAAATGCTGCTGTTTTGATTCGTAGTTTTGTTTATTAAATAATGATGAAGGTAATTTGCCATTTCCACCTCAAAAATCCATAGAGTGACTGATTTTATAGACATATCAATTTACAGATTGATATTTATTTACGATAAATATCAATCTGTAAATCTTATTTAAGGGGGAGACAAACCCTAAATACTAAAAATATCCATTGTTTAATGAAAATGTTACAAGAAATGGACAAGACAATTGCTTTGAAAAAAATATATATTATACTTAAACATGTGAAGAACCAATTGTATTAATTAGAATTTTCGTTAAAGTAATAGAAACTCCACAAAAAAAGTTAGAACACAAGAAGAAGAATTTGACTTTTATTGAAAATTCTCTCGAAAACGGCTTATTGCACGTATATGAATCCTGTACCTATTAATAAGTTAATATCAGATTAAAAAATTGTATTAATAAAAAATTTTATTTTGTGTATTGTTCTAATGGTAAAAACAGAAAAACACCATTTCTAGGCCTGTTGAATTGGATCCGCCGCCAGCGAGTTCTATAATAAATGTCATTTGCCTCAGTGAAGCCCTTAACGAAAATTTATATGCAACAATGTTACTTTTTAAAACAGTCGCCTTATAGCCCAGCGATCGGACGAGTTCGGTAAGTGACGTAATTGGTACTCGTATTTCGTCGTGAAGACACTGTCTACTCTGTGCGTTTGTGTGCGTTATTTGTGACATTGTGTGCTACGTATTAATAGGAACACACACACATTAAATACGCTTGATACGAGAGCACACATATAAACATTTAGACACGAATAGTTTGTGTCTTTCCCGTTAGGCCCTCAGCGGCGCTATTGCAGCACAAAGCGAAACGAAAGTGTAGCGTCAATTTATATATGATACTGTGATGATATCACCAACACTCGACAGGTGGAGCTAATTTTTAATAATTATCGATAATTTAAGAGTAAGTTAAAACACGTAGATAAAATATTATTATGTATCAGAACAAGATTAAAAACATTTATATCTGAGTTACGTAGGGTAGGCAGTGTCTTTTTGTCTTTATGAAACGCACGCCACTGGTTGCCAGGTGTCCGGCTTCAGCCGGACATGTCCGGCTTTTTACAGTCGTGTCCGGCCAAATATATACAAGTACGGCTCGGCCGGCTTTTGGTCAACCCCGCAGCGGCCGGAATCACGCGGACTCGCATGATTCTCAATATTAAATATTACTTTAAGAAAACAATATGTGATACATAACTTAGAACATGTCTTAGAGTAATAGATACACAAATAAAAAGAACTATTTCTCTTAAAAACCAATGTATCAGGCTTTTATGGCAAAATGTCCGGCTAAATATGTCCGGATTTTCAATATGTCTGTGTCCGGATTTTCAATTTTGAGGCCTGGCAACCCTAATTGCGGGCGAAGCCGAATACAAAATCTTGTTTGTAAATTTGTGTGAAACAAAATATAATATTGTAAATTGGTTTAGAACTTTGGATGTTATGTTAATCTGTCAAAAGTAAAGGTTCGAGGGATTTGTTTGAAACTTCGCACATAATTGATAATATGCAGCATTTACATATGGATTTTTTTTACACATAAGTATATTAAAAAAAGTAATAAATAGATACAAAGACTTATAGGACTGTTATTTAATTAAATGTTTTGGGCAGCCCGACTGGCGGCAGTAACCACCGTACAGAAGACCATCGTGAAATAACAGTACGTGTGCTGTTGTGTTTCGGTGAGTGAGTAAGGGATACCAGAGCCTATTTTCCTATCCAATCCCTTATCCTTAATAATACTGTAGTCGGCAGCCAGCATTGCAGCATCTGTGGCGTTGCTTATGTTATAGGCGACGGTAGCCATCTACCATCAAGTGGACCGTCAACCTCTCTGTCAACGGCGAGACCGGATTTACCATCAACTAGATTGACGGTCTTAACTTAAAAATATATAAATATTTAAAGAATTCTTATAAGCTTTTTCCGGATACAATAATATTTTTAATGTGACACAGTTGTATTCGGTACGTGTTTAGATTCAGAACGGAACCTTTTCTCACCCCAAACGGACCATTGTCAGGATAAATGGGTCGGTGGAAATAACTTGTTAACGTTAGGGCCTGTTTACATTCGCTGACGCCACTAGGGTGTATTTGGCTAAACGATAACGAGATACATTTAAAACATTATAACTAGCAGTTACTACCAGTTATAGTATATATGTGATAATTATATCACATATATACTATATACGGGAAAATTTAGTATTAATTAAATTTTCCCGCTACTTCATCCGCAATCCTTTTTGGAGTTTACCTCCTAAAGAATCGATTTTCATATAAGGCCCGCGGTATGGAAATTTTATGAAAATTAAATTAATACAAGCGTTACCTAAAAATCGTTACGTTATCTGTCACGGTCACTTTGTAATCTGTGCGACAGCTGACAGCTTATAAAAGCAAACGTCGAAATATTGTACATATAAAAATTGTAATCCGCGTTGAGAAACGAAGCAATGGCGAAGCAGCGATATCTGTCGTCAAAAAATGAACTATTTGGTGTACAAGCCGCGTAATTCTATTGTAGTATTATAGATGGCGCGTTTAGTTTATTTACCTACTATTTTTTCCTATTGCATAGTCAAAGACAATCATACTTACTTAAGGACTAAACTCCACTAGTGCGTCGGAACTGACACACACATTTTTTCTGTTAAAGCATTTATTCAATCTTTATTGCTTATATGCTTTTGTCAGGAGTTGAAATTTTTATTTTTTACTCTTAAGTGATTCTTTGGCAACAATACTTTTTTTCTTGATAAAAGATACCCGGTGAACATACAAACTCATTTTCGCATTTATATTTATTTACTTATTTATTAAAGAGGCTTACCAACTAAATATATACTGATACATTTACATATAGAAGAAATATTTTCTGTTACTAAATATGCATCTAACATAAAGGTATGCACAACATTACGTAATTATTAAAGCTATTAGTTTACAATAGAAAAAAAAAGAACACACACACACACATTATAAGTACCCATTACGATTTACAAAAGGATTTAATTAAATTTTTTAATTAGAAAAAATAATACTTTAGGTTATAAATGAAAAAGTTAAGGGGGAGACAAACGCTAAATACTAAAAATATCCATTGTTTAATGAAGATGTTACAAGAAATAGACAAGACAATTGCTTTGAAAAAAATATATATTATACTTAAACATGTGAAGAACCAATTGTATTAATTAGAATTTTCGTTAAAGTAATAGAAACTCCACAAAAAAAGTTAGAACACAAGAAGAATTTGACCTTTATTGAAAATTCTCTCGAAAACGGCTTATTGCACGCATATGAATCCTGTACCTATTAATAAGTTGATATCAGATTAAAAAATTGTATTGATAAAAAAAAAATTTATGTAATTTTCTAATGGTAAAAACAAAAAACACCATTTCTAGGCCCGTTGAATTGTCTCCGCCGCCAGCGAGTTCTATAGTAAATGTCATTTGCCTCAGTGAATCCCTTAATTTGAAGCATGGTGGCACCAATTGTTAACTCAATTAATTGATAGTAATTCGCTATGGTATGTGCTGTCTCACTCCCCACCATATACATCAGCTGTTGCCACCGCGCCGATGGCCGCAACGCTAGTGGCTAACCAGTCTGAATAAAACTTCGTACATGGCAGACTTATCCGCCAATCTGAATTATTAAGTCGCTATAATCTTATTGTGCTTATGTAATCCACCCAATCCGCGTATCCAATTGAAGTGTGCAGTGCAGTCTTCGTTGCTAAGAAGACCTAGGACCTGGTGATTCACGAGGTAGGTGGCAGCACCTTGACTTCTTTCCTTTCCTCGCCCCCTTTTGATTGCACGTGTCATAAAAAATACAGTCCACTTTTCTATATCGAAGATTCTCGAAACGTGTTTGGCGTCGTCAGAGTTCTTCAATAAGCATTAAGAAATTAGAGTATGAAGACATTTTTGAAGACATAATTTCCTTTAGAGAATGCTTTACAAAAATATTTTAAGTTTTCGGCGTTTTTAATTTTATATTTTAGAAGCAATGAAAGGCGTTTTGGAAAAGTGGTGGAAAATATTGATATTCAAAACGAAGGACGTTTTAAAAGGCCCACCAAACAAACACGCTTGCCGATTCTAGTCGCGTTGGCCAAACAGTTTGGTTAGGCGCGGACATTCCCGTATTTATTGTCGCCCGGGGCTAACCGGAACGTATCGATGATTGCTTTAAGTCATAAGCGGTAGCGAGATTTTTGTAGTGACGCGATGTTACTTAATCACAGAACTCGGCAAGAAACCCCCTCGGTGCTCTTTTCATAAATCATCAATTAAATAAATTTGTAACAAAATTCAGCAACTTATGTAACGTTTTGCGTAAGGTTTTTTTTTTTAAATATAAACTTTAAATTTATTTATAAATAGCTGTTGTATATTAGCAAGAAGCCCGTTGTAAAAGCTTACACATTGTCCCATAAAACCAGTTGCCAATTTTGTGGAGACAAGTTTTATGCAATTGTAGTTTATGCTTGTTTCTAGTATTTAAACTATGTACATTACTATTTCTACTGGTTCTCCCATCCAACGGACCTGTGATTCTTCTTAAGATTGCATTTTGGAATTCTTCTTATCTGCAAGATTTAGCTATAAAAATAATAGTATTATACATTACCATCTAATTCCATTACTATTCACTCATAGCGTTTATATTACGCTAAAAAGTGAGCTGTTCGTGGTGTCAAATAATAAAAAAATTGATGCCGAATAGTTGCTGAGTTTAGTTTGTATATTTATACCAAGGATTAAGGATGAGGGACCAGAAAGGGATTAGGAAATGGACAGGACTCTTACTCACTAATCTTCTGTAAGCAGGTGGTTATTGCCCCTACTAACATATTTTTATTTAAAATCGCTTACATCTTATAAATTGCACCACAAACAAATACCCTGCCTAAATAAATAGTCGCCAGCAGAATACTGAACTAAGGTGTATTGAAATATCATACAAACATTTTTTTTTTACTTTTGTATTGTATGAGACCATGGCGCTGTTATGATAAGTGATTTATTTGATCGTTGCGTATTATGTAATGGAAGGTCGGAGGGTGGATAAAAAGTTATTATTTGACGAGATTTGCTTTCAAAGGACTTATAAGAATAATATACTAGATCTGAAATATAATATACTAGATAAATTTTTCTTTGAATTATTCATGCAACTTTTACATCTATTACTAAAGAAACCCATTCTACTTTGCAAAAAATTGTAGGTACTTAAGCAATGACAGTAAGTTTAAGTAGAGGGTCTGGTGGCAGTAACCACCCGCTTACAGAATGCCACCTTGAAATAACATTTGTGCTATTTAGGTTCGGTGACTGAATGACTGAATGCCAGAGCCGACTCCCTATCCCATCTTATCCTGTTTATACTTAATTCTACTTTGGTGGGCAACGTACTTGCAGTACTTGTGGCGTGGCGTGTGTTACAGGAGACGTTAGCCACCTGCCATCATGTTGACCGTCAGCCGATCCGACGACCAAAACATAAAGAGATTTAGAATTTTGTCCCTGCCTCCATTCCTGCCCTGTTCTATTTTATTCTTTAACATATAAGAAAAAAGACAAAGTTAATAGATGCTCTCAAGTACGGAAAATTGGAGTTGGGCAGGACATCTAACAAGATTCACGGACAAAAGATGGACAGTTAAATAATAACGTGGAAAAGACCAATGGGCAAAAGAAGAAGAGGCCGTCCAAGGAACGGGAGGGATCTACGAAAATTATTCAACAGCAACAGCAAGAGAAGAATTGAGAAGCGAAGCAAATAATTGGGAAACATGGAGTAAGCTGGATTAGGCCTATACCCAGAGTGCGGTTCCAATAATAACAGAATGTTTATATACGTAATTTTAAGAAAAACATGTTTTTTAAGGTTGTTAATAAAAAAGTCTTATTATTATTTTATATATATAAAAATTGCACCTCGGGCGAAGCCGGGGGCGGGTCGCTAGACACAGTAGACGTTGTCCTTCCTGAACACGAATAAACTGTAACCAAGTTATAGCTCAAACTATTGGGTCTAATTGTGAATCTAAACCTCAGTATAATAATATTTGACTCAACCTTAAATCTTGTGTCCCAATGGGGAGACAGGAATCTGGTTGATTTTAACGCCACCAAAACGCAGGCGTGTTTGTTCTCTGCAAAAAGGAGCCCTTTCGACTTGGCTCCAACTTTCCGAGGTGCATCCGTACCTGTGGCCAATGATCTTGAGCTTCTTGGCATGAGGTTGTGTTCAAATCTCAACTTCGGTTCTTCTATCGAGTCCAAGGCCCAAACAGCGGCCAAAAAGTTGGGCATCCTAAATAGAGTGAAGCGATGCTTTACATCTGGACAGCTCCTCTCTTTATACAAGGCACAAGTCCGATCCTGCATGGAGTATTGCTGTATTGAGCATGGAGTATGCATGGAGTATTGAGTATTTGGGATGGCTCAGCAAAATACCAACTTGCTGCACTCGACTCGGTGGATCGCAGAGCTAGGAGGCTCATTGGCGATGATACACTAATAAGAACTAAGCTGCAGACGCAAAGTTGCCTGTCTGTGTGTATTCTATAAGATGTACTTCGGAGAGTGTGCTCGAGAGCTGCATGAGATCATACCGCCTTCCCCTTCTTCTATCGGACATGCAGACGTACGGCTGGTTACCATCCTCACCTTGTCGATATCCCTCTAATTCGGACCAAGCGCTTTAAAACATCTTTTGTGATGCGCACTGCTAAGGATTGGAACTCCCTGCCGGCGTCTGTATTTCCGAGCTCATATAACCCAAATCTTTTCAAGGTTCGAGTGAATAGGCATCTTCTGGGTGAGCTCGCTCCATCTTCGGCCTCATCCTTCCTACATGGATAGATGCTGGTCAAGAGCAATCCCATAATAAAAAAATAAAAAAAAAAGAGTACTAGATGTAAACCATCCAGGGACCCATTAAAACAAAAACAAAATTCATCTATATCGGTCCAACGGGTTAAAAGTTTTGTGACATACATGTACAGAACTTTCTTCCACTTTTTTCATCCATTTAGTTTTATTTTTAATGTTAATATCGGCAGAAAGGCTGACGGCCCACTTGATGGTAGGTGGTTACCGTCGCCTATAACACAAACAACGCCAAAGCTGCAGCAAGTGCGCTACCGACTACAGTAGGATTGAGGATAAGGGATTGGGAGGGGATAGGTTAATGGCTCTGGCATCCCTTACTCACTCACCGAAAAACAACAGCACACGTGCTGTTATTTCACGGTAGTCTTTTGTAAGGGGATGGTTACTGCCGCCACACGTCTATTTTTATAAATTGTCTATTTTTAACTTTATATAAACTTTCAATCATCTTTACAGATGACAATATAGAGTTAACTAAAGTTTCAGCCAATTCAACCGAAGCCAATTTTACTGCCAATCGAAAAAATGTTGGACGTGATTCTTTAAATTTACATAACTTTTTTGGTTTTTTTAACCGATTAGAATGAAATCAACAGTAAATGTTACGGGAAGCTTTCTATAGTACATCAGTGAAAACCGCATTCAAATCGGTTAAGCAGTTTCTGAGATTAACGCGACAAACGCACAGACAAACAGACAAAAGATTCTAAAAACTAATTTTTAACCTCAGTAACATAAGTAAAAAGTGTATCAATTGTTTTTTTGAAAAAATATACAATTTTCAGAAACGACTCGTTTACAATTTTATTATGTGTAGTATATTATGATGAGAAATAAAAACTATAAATAAATAATCAACTAAAGCTTTTTTGCAGGTAACTCAAAAACCACCTAAAGTGCTATTACAAGAGTAACTCAACATAAAACAAATATGTCCTCAAAACGCCGCAAAATTACTCATAGCCTTCCATGGAGTCGTAATCATGAATACTCAATGGACTACGTGACTCGAACCGCAAACTACCCTCGAGAGGGATTCATTCAAAAATCATCTCTATTGCAACTCATTAAAGTTCAAAACGACTGCAAAGTTTAAGTTTGCTCGAGGACCAAGCGCTGCATCACCAACATATTTTGATCTCCATCGCCGTCCGGGATGTATTGCTTCGTTGACGATGCAGGGGCATTTGGTAACACCTTTGGGGTTCTTTCAAAAGTGGCGGTCGAAAGAAAGGGTACAATGATGCGCATGTATGCTAAATCATAATCAGTGTGACTTTTATTGTTGTGTGAACCGTAATATGACATTGGGTGTGAATGAAAAATGAATATATTTTTATTGCGCCTACTGTACCCACTGGCGGCAATTTGTTTCTTGTATCCGTCTCGTACCTTGTACATCCGAGATTAATGCTGATATAACCTTATTTGAAAATATATGTATATTATATTTTCGCCCGCGTGGAATTGGTATTACTCTTGCATCTACTTGCATAATAGGGGTTCGGACAGTAATCAGATTAAAATCTAAAATGTACTTAGAAAGAAAATATATAATTTTTTACGATTATTTATCGAATAATAATTTAATATAATTCATTTAAATATTTTTAAATGAAGAAATAAAATTTTATTATTTACAATATTTTTAAACTATACTGAAACACTAATCACAGTGCGTGACGTCATTTGTGGGCAATCATTGTCTTATGCCATCTGTTTTGTTATGATATGACCACAAATGACGTTACGCGCTCTCAGATGAACTATCGTGGCGTTTTGGCGGCATTTTCAAACAAACAATATTAAAACATGATTTTGAGTACCTAAAAGGCTATAAATAAATAAAATAGTATTTTTTATGGGAATAAATATCCATGAAGATTAATTTAAAACACTTTCTGAAAATTTGTCCGATCCCCTATTAGGCCGGTTTGTTCTGAATTAGATGTCTGAATTAACTCTTCTACCTTGCAGTCGTAGCGTACGCGTCTTGACCTACTTGCACTGCCCCTGTGGCTTCACGGCGCGGTCGCGTTTTACATATATAGTATTATATCTCTCTAACCATACGTCCAAAACGTATGCAACAAAAAGCAAAAATACGTGTATTAATTTCTTGTGACGATTTTGCTAAGGATTCATAATTTTTGATCATATGGCTAATATCACCTGACTATTTTAATACAAAAAAGTGGTTTTCATGGTTTAAATATAAAAGTTAGACATTACGCTGCAGCTAATTTTTTTGTAGGCGTCATCAAGCTCCCCCAACTTTTCTGTGAAATTAATCATATACCTATCTCTCACCGTTAAAGCATCGTTCGAAAGAAACATTTACCGTTTTTTTGTCGGCTAATTTGCAAATTCGATTACCACGAAACAGACTTTTCATTTTACGAGATTTTACGTATATATAGCCTATATCCATCCTGAAATTCTGTTCTAACTATTTCTGAAGGATTTAGTTAGACTATCCTAAAAATAGGATGAGTAGTTTCGAAGATTACTCACAACATACAAACATACAAATTTCACCTCTTTATAATATTAGTATACTCATACATACCTAGTATAAATAAAGTATATGTATACTTTATGTTACATAATGTTATATAATAAGTAAATCTTAATTATAAAATGTGTTATAAAATATTATAAATATTCTTCTTTATAATAACTTATATTACCTACCTATCTGTATATATATGTTCTATATCTATATTCTATAATTAAATATAAAATAAGTAGAAATCTAAACATATAATAAAATCGTAAACGAGCCGTTAAATATTTTTCAAAAAAAAAAAGAACACAACTTGTATATGTTGTATGTTTATGTTACAGAGTTCAAAAAATAGATTTTAGCATTTTTGTCTATTTGTCTGTGCGTTTGTGCACGATAATCTCAGAAACGGCTTAACCGAATTGAATGCGGTTCTGATTGAATGTATTGCAGCAAGCTTAGTAGATAATAGTAGTAACATTTAGTGTTTGTTTCATTTCAATCAGTTTAAAAACAAAAAAGTTAGGCGTCCTACCGAATATCGCGCGTACGAAGTAGCGGGCTCAGCTAGTTATAAAATAAAATCTTTGTCAGCCCCTGTCTGTTTGTCCGTTAACTTGTTCTAAACCACCCAAATGGATTTTGGTACGGAGTATAAACAAGGTTTATCGCGGTTTGTGTATATAATTCCGAGAGCGCGTCGCTAATAGGTATGTCATAAATTTTATACAATCTGATTTTCAGTAACTAAAATTGTTAACATTTATCTATTGTCACGCCTCTTCCGATACTATTGTTGAAACCATTAATATTCAAGAAAAAGTCAGCTGTTCGACCTTGACTGAAAGGGAAAAAATATTAATGGAAAAAATAATTATAACATTTAACTTTTAATAATATAATAAAACTTAAATTAATCCCACAATAGCCTTAATTTACAGAGTAATTAAGACTAGCTGCTGCATTTTTTTAGGAGGGGGGCGCAAAGGGGGGAGATGGGTGTGGGTGAGTAGACTATGATACTCGCTAATAATGTAGCTCTCTATAGATGAAAGAATTTTTAAAATCGGTCCAGTATTATTTGAGTTTATTCATTACAAACATACAAAAATACATACTTACATACAAATATTTTCTCTTTATAATATTATTGATGGTGTCATGAACGTATGTCTATAAATCCCCATAACCTACTTTCCTCTATGATGCGGGCAATAGAACGAAAACTCCTTTGCAAAGATTCAAAACAGCCTGACAATAGATGATACCATATCCTAACCATAATTCATCCCAACCGATATTAGGGAGAGTGGCCCTGTGGATTTACATACCACATTTCACCTATGCCTACCCATCGGCCGCTTGATTTATACCGGAACCCTCTCTTGGAATTGGTACAAGCCTTTAGAGATATTTCAACCATGGTTCTCAAATATTTAAGCAATAAATTGAAAGGTGTAAATAAATTTCTTAAAATTATTTAATACAATAGGGTATTTTAGTCTATATGAAAAAAAATCTAAAAGTATATTATTGAGATAGCTTAGGCAAAAAGTAGTCGAAAAATGTTAGTTTTAGTTCGTAAAATAACAAAATAAATTTTAAAATTAAATTCAAAATTTTCAGAATTTTTAGTCTGTTCTTAAACACAGTGAAATAGTAGCCGCCATTACGTCATACGGTTGTGTAAACAAAAAAGTCAAAAAAAGTTAAAGTTAGGTGAATAATGAATAAAACGTCGTAAAAAGATGATTGTTTATTCATCGGGATAGATTTTTTTTCTGACCCATCATCAAAGATCTCATTAATACATCCTCTGTCTTCGTTTTCTTGAGCGTTTCCCTAATATTCTTTTGTTTTAACACGTCAAAGACAATCTGATTTAAATCCAAGTAATATTGATAAATTTTATCTCGCTTCTATAAATGCTTAAGGGATACTTGAATGTTTGACGTTTGACTTCTATGGAATATATTTGTGTTAAGCTTGAGTCCACTTGATGAGGGTAATGATGGTTACCGTCGCTTATAACACAAGCAACGGTAACTGTGTTGTCGACCATAATAGGTTTAAGGATAACAGTTTAGGAAGGTTTAGGAAATGAGCTCTCGCCGAAACACAACACCACACATTTACTGGGCCCTGCTTTTACTTGACAAAGCTAACTATGAACAGTTCATTTCCAAAGTTGGCCCCGCCGGGAATCTAAGCCTTGGCCCCTGAGAGAGAACATCAAAGCAAGCTCGACCAAATGGTTCGATGAAACTTTTGCACAAATATAGTCCACGGCTCGCGTTAAAACAAAATAGTTTCTAAATTATAAGTCTGAATATTACATTATCTCGCATGAATGAATTAAATTTTGCATAAACATTGTAACGAGTACTGAACCTTTTTCGAATATTTCCTTTCATCCAGAAAAAAGTACTGCTCCCAAGGGATCGTCTAAAAATAAGAACCCAACGCTGCTCGTATGTTTTTTGAGACGTTACATATTTTTATTTTTCATCACAGACTAATATAAATACTAACAAATAATATCGCTTATTCACTAATACAATGATGATTAAGGGTTGGTTTAAACGCCTCAGTCTCTGGAATTACCAGTCGTATTTAAAAATTATTAGCGTCAACAAAAAAACAAAAAAATAAGAAAGAACGCTAAGCGAAAACGAAGACAGAGTTTGGTCTTCCAAAGATAGCATTACCGAATGAGAATATACTCCTATATCCCACCATCTCTATATATAAAAATGAATCCCCATTTCCTTTGGTCACGGCATCACGCGTGAATGGGTATACCGATCTTAATTCGGTTTTCACTAATGGAAAGAGGAATAAACGGGGAATGTTCATATATATAAAAATTACACCCCACGACTTCGTCCGTGATCCTTTCACTTAAGCGTTAAAAAATAATTGCTCACAATATTTTTGTTAGGCGTTGAATTTTTATTTTTATTATATGATCCCTCAGGAAAAGTGCTTTTTTTAGATGAAAGGTACCCTATATTCTTTTCTGTTTCCCTGACAACATTATCAAACTCGTTACAAACAAACAAACTCACTATCGCCTTAATAATGTTAGTTAGAATTGTATGGCTATACTAGTGAGGCATTCCGCTAGGCGCTTGTGACTTGTGTCGTTCTTGATCGCACGCGGGCGTCTCGCCCGCTATTCCCCGCCAAATAGAGAATAAATTTTATTTTTTTCCTCCACCCACGTGCGACACTCTCTCGATGTCTTCGATCTAGATTGATTTATTTGGTTTCTTTGGGTTTTTTGTAATCGATACCCATATTTGTTCTCGCGGTAAGAATTATGGCCGAACCGTACGTTTCGTTTGAAGTGATATTCGCTTTTTATTTTTGCCTTATCCACAGACGAGTGGTTAAAGTGTCAGCTGAAGGGCTTCAGATTCGAACCTTAGCTAGTTTTTTTTTTTTTTAGTAAAGGACGTCAAGTCAGGTTTTATGGACTTCGTAAGAAAGCTCAACGTCGCTCAACGCGCTATAGAGAGGGCTATGCTCGGAGTTACACTGTGAGATCGAATCAGGAATGAGGAGATTCGTATACATAACCCGGAGGATTAGTAAGTTGAAGTGGCAGTGGGCAGGACACATAGTATGGAGAGCTGGGGCCGGAAGGTACTCGAGTAGAGGCCACGGACAGGCCAGCGCAAGGTGGACGGACGACCTGATAAGGGCCGCGGGTCGATAGTGGATCCAGACTGGTTCTGATGGGTTCTTTTGGAAAATTAGGGAGGAAGCCTTTGTCTAGCAGTGGACGTCCTACGGCTGAGACCCTTGAATATGTAATGGCCCGAGCGGTTTGGCTTTGTATTCTTGGCTCGTGGGTGGATCTTTTCCGTATGCTTGGATCGTTGAGGATAGACGAAAGAAAAGAGATAACTTGTAATTGAAGTTATATTATAAATTCCTCTTTTACAGTCTGTGTACAAATTCGGTATAACCAACCGAAAGTAAACCTGAGGGTGATCTGTCTGTGAATGAATGTTGACATCTCTATTTAACTGATATTCTTAACGAGCGGGGAAGAGACCCTTAGACTCGAGATAAGGAAATCAAATAGCGTCTAATAAGTTAATGATAATAACGATGGGATTCGTAAACATCATTTACTAATCGACCCAAAATATGTTTGAACAGTACTCGTTAGTGAAATTTGGAAAGTTACGATTATTTAATTATTAAGGAGACAAAGAAATGTCAAAGTCCATTACAAATAGCCCCATTGGATGAGTGGTTAGAGTGCTTGCCTTAACGCTCTGTTCTAGGGTTCCCGGGTTCGATTCCCGGCCGGGTCAACTTTGAAAAATGAACTTTTCAAATTTGGCTCTGTTCTGAATCTGGAAAATAGTGGCAGAACACACTACGTTCCGCAGTCGTTTGGGCAGCCCGTCTGGCGGCAGTAACCACCCTCTTACAGAAGACCACCGTGAAATAACAGCACGTAAGCTGTTGTGTTTCGGTGAGTGAGTAGGTAAGGGATGCCAGAGCCCGTTTCCCTATCCCCTCCCATTATTTTTATTATTATTATTATGAAAAGTGTCGTTAATTACTTAAATCATTGATTGATATTCCAAATCTTAAAGTGAGTCTAGGTGATTTGTTCCCTTACACGACACCGACGTGGCTCCTGTACAATAACAAGGAAAATTTATTTTACCACATGGATTTCTTCCAAAAGGATGATCGTTTTTAATTCAATGCCTAACAAAAGAGTGTAGCGGAATTACATGGGATTTTGCATCACAGTTTTAAATCAGCCCCGAACCGGAATGACATAACCGAAAAATTTCCATTTTCGCGGCGTACAGAGTAATATGACAAAACTGGCGGTGGGTAGACACGAAAGAGCAATTTTTAAGGATTCCACGTTTCGCCAACGAGCACTTATCACACCGCGTGAGCGAAGATTAACCTCATATTTGTGGCCATTAAACAAGCGACTAAAGACTTTCAAGGCCACTTTTGTCTTACAATCTTCGCTAGGTTCAAGCTTTAAAAATAATATTATTTTAGGCATTGTGTAAGTTGTTTCTGAAAGCCATGGCCTCTACTAAGAGTACTTTTGAACTACACTTTATAAATTTATTTATTTAAAAATAGGACTGCAGCATTAATAGGCTTAAGAGTTTTTCATACAAATAATAACATTTCATTGAATTGTCAGTAAAAATGAATAGCAGTTGCATTATTATCCGAGTCGTCGAGCAATAAACGTCAAAGCAAACATGTCACTATACCACTCCATAAGACCTGTAAGTGCGAGAGAGATAGACAGATAAAAATGTTTTTTACCCGACGACTCAGTTGATAATGCGTATACTATAGTTATGTATTGTAAAATTGTGCTATAGTAGTATTCTATTTGATAAAGAACTGTCCGAATTGAAAAATATCTTTAAGGAGTTTTTAAAAAGCATCATAAATAAATTGATTTGTTTAAATTTGTTCTGATAATATTTCTGACAACAGAGTTCTGACAACAGAGTACCTCCTTTTTGGGTTATAATAAAATTGTAAACGAGCCGTGACTGTACATATAAATATTAAAAAAAAAATTGTGCACGTTGTACCGAGGTAAAAACATAAATTTTAGAATTTGTGTCTGTTTGTCTGTGCGTTCGTGCACGCTAACCTCAGAAACAACTCAATCGGTTTGAATGCGGTTACGAGCTAACAAAAAAGTTACGAGCTAAACCGTATACCATGCCGTATACCATGCGTACGAAGTTGCGGGCTCAGCTAGTAATATCAAATATTACTACCAAATAAGTCTCATGTGAACATTGTGTTAAGGCGACTCCAGCCGCAAAACTCGTTCTGTACTGAATCGACGAGACTGCTGAGGGGGAGTCGCTACTTGCAAATCTCGGAAATATCTATTTAGAAATTAAATAAAGCATAATTCAAATTTTTCTTTTGATGAGCCTTCAGATAGTGGATCTTAAAATTTGTCTTAAGAATTAGCTATTTAAAATATTGATTATTTAGCAAATCGCACGGTTACAACATCGATATTAGAGCGCAAATTAGTAATTTTTTTATATAATTATATATAATTTAAAAAATAATTATGATGATTCCCTTTCATATATCCTGCAGATGATTTGAGTATTTTTTAAATTATAAATATTATGATAATTTAAAAGAAAAACGGTTACAAATAAGTGGATTTTTTTATCATTAGGGGCTGGCGTCGCCTTAAGTTATCCCTTATATTATTGTCTGTAATACGCTTAGAAAAAAATGCTTATGTGTAATCCGCTACTTTTGTAGCTCCACAAGACATAAGGGGCTTTATTCAAGGATTATCTCCTTAAGAATTACGTGTGTGCCTTCTGTTTAAACAACTTTTTTTTTGTGCGAAATTCAGTTGCGAGTTCTGAAAAAGGCTTTTTGCTTGAAACAACATTTGTTTTTGTTAATCCACACTTGGTTTTGTGTGTTGCGCAGAGTTTAAGGATTTTCATAAATATTCTTTTTATATTGTTACGCGTTGTTGGAACACAAAAATCGCACGAAAAACGAATTGTTAGGGCAGTGTTTGCTGTCATAAATCAAAGAAAATTGTTGAATTTATTTATATGAAGTACCAAAACCGGATACTGTCGTTGAAAATAGAATTACATTGAAATTAACTAGACAGCAACCCAAAACATGTGCACACAGCATGTCCAGATTAAACAGTGTTGACAATTAAAACAGAAGAGAGATGCGCTTTCATCCAAAGACAAGTGGTCACGCCAAGAAATTATTTGAGGGGCCTGTATTTATTTCGCTAATGGTACGTGCAAGCAAAGGACTGGGAAACGAAGATCCGTCACATACCTCGACTCGCCAAGTTCCCGGTCCTCCCGCGACGAAGACTGCAACGAGCCCGTCACACTCAGAGTCCAGAAGCTCCAGTAATTCACCACTTTAACGACTGCACTCGCGGAGCGGGAAGCGTGACTAAGTAGATATATTTACAGGTACAATTGCCTGATAACGTAGGCGAAAATAAGTACATATTTTAATCTCGTGGTCGAGATCGGCGGCGTGGCGCGTATTTATCGCGAAGTTTTATTGGCGCAGTGTTATATAGATGACCGGTCGGTCGGCCTACGATGTGTAACAGATAGGTACGAATGGTATATGGTGGGAGAGAGACAGTAGATACCACAGCGAACTATTATAATTTATCAATCAAAATTGACAATTGGCGTCAACAACAATTTGAAATGAAAGCGCATCTCTACAAGGCTATAAATAGACATTGCAATATAAGTAAGTACAATTAAATATTATGAATTGAGATTAATTGTTAATTGACAATGTTGATGACCATGACTATGGTTACTATGGCCTTGATGTTCTTTTTGAATTTACTTAAGCTATTTACGAATAGATATCTACCTTACTGCTGCGCTTAGGGAGGAGACCGTTGCACTGTCGACACATCCTGACGAGGGGGTTATAAAATGAGGTTAATCTGAAGAAGCTTCATTTTCCGCTGTATTAATTTTAGCTGTTGTACACGACTTCATCAGCATCTCTTTATAAAATGTTACGCGCTGATAATGTAGCTTTCTATAGGTGAAAGAATTTTTAAAATGGGGCCAGTAATCTTTGAGTTTATTCATTTATTCATACATTCTTTGAGTTTATTCATACATTTTTATGGGAGGAGATGGAGAGAGAGTGAGTAGCCTATGTTACTCGCTGTTATCTTACGAATTTTTAAATCTGTCTAATAATTTTTGAGTTTATTCATTACAAATATACAAAAATACATACAAACAAATCTTTTCTCTTTATAATATTAGTATAGATAAACCTTCATGTAAAGTTTTTCAAGAAAATAAAATTAATCATTTTTGTTTGCGACCCGCCCCCGGCTTCGCCCGGCGTGCAATTTTTATATACCCTAAAACATTCCCCGTTTATCCCTCTTTCCATTAGCGAAAACCGAATTAAAATCGGTCTACCCGTGATCACGCGTGATGCCGTGACCAGGAGAAATGGGGATTCATTTTTATATATAAGATTGAAAGATTCATTGGAGCTTTTTTATTAAGTATTCGAAATCACTAAATAGGTCGTAATCTAAAAGCTAATTTAAGTATAGCACTTTTAAATTTTTTGCTAACTTAAAATCAATATTTAAAAGTGCTACTTAGCAATACGGTTGTCGGCTTACACTAATAAATCTTTAAGAACTTTTAAAAGTTTTCGCTGAAGTCTCTTCTTTACTTCCAAATCAAGTTTGAGTGTGAAATTAGCGACAAAACGCGATATAATCCCATCAAATATGCAACAGAGACTTATTTGAGAATAAAAGGGGCGAATTTTTAAAACGAAAAGGGTGAAATGTTTTAGTTTTTAAAAATGTTTTAAAAAGGTTCACTCCGAGCACGACAATACACTTAAAATTTTTAAACAAAATTATTTTTGTACTAATGCTTTTCAATTTTTACTACGAATTTATATGTAGGTAGCTAATTCATATAATTAAAAAAATATAGTACAATTAATTAAGTGTCTAAATACTATTTATAATATAATAAAATTATATTAATATAATATAATATAATATAATATAATATAATATAATATAATATAATATAATATAATATAATATAATATAATATAATATAATACAATATAATATAATATAATATAATATAATATAATATAATATAATATAATATAATATAATATAATATAATATAATATAATATAATATAATATAATATAATATAATATAATATAATATAATATAATATAATATAATATAATATAATATAATATAATATAATATAATATAATATAATATAATAAAATGATATGAACGAGAATTATTAAAGACGGACTTAATGCTAAGTTCATTCTCTACCATTGACCTTTGGGATAAATAGAAAACACAAAAGATGAACAGAAGGGATAACAAGTGCACAAAATCTATACTAATATTATAAAGGTGAAGAGTTTGTTTGTTTGTTTGAACGCGCTAATCTCAAGAACTACTGGTTCGAATTGAATAATTCTTTTTGTATTGAATAGTCCATTCATCGAGGAAAGCTATAGGGTATATAACATCACGCTACAATAAATAGTATTGTATATATGCAGTGTCCAGTACCGCGCGCCCCATGCGCACGCCGCCGGCGTTTGGGCCGCAGCGAAGCATTGCAGAGTTCAGCTAGTGACTAATATTTGCTTATAGTTTCGGAATTTTTGTCTGTTTGTCTGTTTGTGCACGCTAATCTCAAAAACGGCTTAATCGATTCGAATGCGTTCTTCACCGATGTATTGTATCAAGCTTCGCGTAACATTTAGTGTTTGTTTCATTCCAGTCGGTTTACAAACAAAAAAGTTATGCGCTATACCAGCTAGTTAAAAATAACCTAGTCGCTGAAAGCATTGACTTGTTTTCGTGTTCTCTGAATGACTTCACAAAGTCAGCATTGTTCATAACATGCTACAGTTGTAATAAATAAAGTAAGTTGTACAAATAGTTACACTGTCTTAAGGCTTAGTCCTGTAAAAATAGTTGTAAGCGTAGAAATAAATAAATAAATACTATACTAATATAAAAATGTCAAGGAGTTTGTTTGAACGCGTTCTGGAAACAAAAAGAATCAATGTCGGGTCGGTAATAGAAGGTTTTTTTTTATGTTATGTCGACAGACAGGCTGACGGTCCACTTGATGGTAGGTGGCTACCGTCGCCTATAACACAAGCAACGCTACAGGTGCTGCAAGTGCGCTGCCGACTACAGTAGGATTAAGGATAAGGGATTAGGAGGGGATAAGGAAATGGGCTCTGGCATCCCTTACTCACTCACCGAAACACAACAGCACGTATACGCTGTTATTTCACGGTGGTCTTCTGTAAGGGGATGGTCACTGCCGCCAGGCGGGCTGCCCAAATGACTGCGAAACGCAGTGTGCCCTACCACTACTTTTCAAACCCAGACCAGAGTCAATTTTGAAAATTACATTAAAATTTCCAAACTTGACCCCGCCGGGAATCGAACCCGGGGCCCCTGAGACGTTAGGCAAGCACCCTTGCCACTCATCCAGCGGGCCGTCGAAGGTGGCCGGCCTATGTCGATTTAAATTAAGTACCGACTGAAATTGCACAGCCAGCACTGCTTACATACATTAAAATGCAGCAATATCAAAATTACTTTTGATTCTTAAGTGTAAGCAATATAAATAATGAATTGATTAGATTTTCAAGCTATTATTAATGCAGCTAAGCCTGACCCGTCAATTGTGAAATCCAAAATGGTTGCCTTTTGATTCAATGTCGTCCGTATTATTCAAATACACAAACATTGTGGTCTTAATCCTGCATCTTAATTAAGGCCAATAAGAACAAAGAAAACAATATTCAATCGTTTAATGCTTAAATTCCTATGAAAACATTCCTCGCCTTAAAGCAAACAGAAAGGCTTAACCAAGTTCGCACAGTAACGACAAATATCGAAGAGTAAGTAAACTTGACGAGTTAATAAAAGTATAAAGTACTTAAAAAAATATCATAAATTAACAATCTGAATAAATTAAAAACACAATTCGTGTTTTAACCACATTAAATTTTAATTTCTAATGTATTTTTAAATTTACAGATTTCTTCATACAATTATCTAAAAACGTCTTAGATAGCTAGATGAGATACTTGAGATATGTACTTTAAATACATAAATAATGGCAGTGCGTGTGCTCTTGCGTTTCGGTGAGTGAGTAAGGGATGCCAGAGCCCATTTTCCTATCCCCATCCTAATCCATTATCCTTAATCCTACTGTAGTCGGCAGCGCACTTGCAGCACCTGTGGCGTTGCTTGCATTAGTTTTCTACTTATAGATTATAGGAAAACCTATAAGAAGTATGATAATATGGTAAATCACACAATATTGTGCGGATAGGTAACATCGCACGGAACCCTCTTCACGCGAGTTTAACTCGCACTTATCAAGTTTTTGTTTTTTAAGATCGGCAGACAGGCTGACGGTCCACTTGATGGTAGGTCGCTTATATATGAAAGATTTGACGATTACATATAATTTAGTAAAGTGTATGTATGACCTTGCCCAATGAGGCGACATGTCCTTTATGGAAAAACCTCCAAATAAAGATTTAAATAAAAACACAAGCAACGCCAAAGCTGCTACAAGTGCGCCGACTGCAGTAGGATTAAGGATAAGGGATTAGGAGGGAGATAGGAAAATGCGCTCTGGCATCCCTTACTCACTCGCCGAAACACAACAGCACACGTGCTGTTATTTCACGTTGGTCTTCTGTAAGGGGGTGGTTACTGCCGCCAGACGGGCTGCCCAGTGTGCATATATAATGCGATGAAACTTTTTTCCCAACCTATTATGCTATGTATGTTGAATGTACATATTAAATCTACATAAACCAAAAGAAATTGCCACATTTACGACGGGGCATCACTTGCGAACGTTACTATTGGTTTTTTTTGATATATTTTTTTTGTTGCTTTCTTATGTAGTGGTAGGGCACACTGCGTTTCGCAGTCATTTGGGCAGCCCGCCTGGCGGCAGTGACCACCCCCTTACAGAAGACCACCGTGAAATAACAGCATATAGGTGCTGTTGTGTTTCGGTGAGTGAGTAAGGGATGCCAGAGCCCATTTCCTTATCCCCCCTCCTAATCCCTTATCCTTAATCCTACCGTAGTCGGCAGCGCACTTGCAGCACCTGTAGCGTTGCTTGTGTTATAGGCGACGGTAGCCACCTACCATCAAGTGGACCGTCAGCCTGTCTGTCGACATAACATAAAAAAAAAATGCCAGAACAAGGTTAGGATGGAATTTTTTTTTTGAAAACCCACGAGAAATGTGAGACATTCGGTTAGTATTTAATTTTTTTTTTTGAAAACCCATGAAAATGTCAGACATTCTGTTAGTATTTTTCATATTAAATTGACATGGCATTTAGTGTCGGGTCAGCTAGCATATTATGTTGCATAACCACATTTGACTGTGCTGTTTACTGCCATTCCCCACTGCTCATAGCCGTGGTTGTGACGAAGAGCCGACCCTTTATGGTAATACAGTAATATGCAATCGCTGTTTCACCACGAACCTTCGAGATTGTATAGTTTACGACTTTATAAGACATGTTAGGTCCCGCGGCTATTTTCGAATATGTAATGAGGGTATATTGGAGTGGGTAGATGGTGTTAGGATAACTTTGCGACCCTTGAAACATATCTTGTTTAAGGCTCTGTGGGAGTTTTGAGATCAAACGTTTGGCCGCAATCTAGACTTTACATATCAAGTTCAAAGATATCTAATTTTAACTTTAAATTTAGAAATAACAAAAAAGTGTCTGATGGTTTAAAGGGTCTATTTCAAGGCGACAGCCTCCGCAGAACTACATTAGGAGCATTTGTCTGTGAGGTCACTTGAGAATAAGCTTACTTTTTATAGTAAGTGGTGGTAAGCTTACTTTTTATATAAATATGTGATAGACAGACAGATGTTTCAACCAGTTCATAAACAAGGCCATCGAAGACGTCAGAAACCATAAGGTTAAATCACTAAGGAAAGTTATTCTAATATTGATGGTTCTGGTAATACTTTAGGATTATCCTGTATATGGTTGCGTATCGCAGTGAGCTATTGAAGAAAAAGCTACAGTGTGACACACTGCGTTTCGCAGTCATTTGGGTAGCCCGTCTGGCGGCAGTAACCACCCTCTTACAGAAGACCACCGTGAAATAACAGCACGTGTGCGCTGTTGTGTTTCGGTGAGTGAGTAAGGGATGACAGAGTCCATTTCTATTAAATCCCTTATCCCTAATCCTACTGTAGTCGGCAACGCACCTGCAGAAGCTGTAACGATGATTGTGTTACAGGCGACGGTAGCCACCTACCATCAAGTGGACCGTCAGCCTGTCTGCCGACATTAAAAAAAACTCACTGCCGTCTGGCGGCAGTAACCACCCCCTTACAGAAGGCCACCGTGAAATAAAAGCACGCGTGCTGTTGTGTTTCGGTGAGTGAGTAATAGATGCCAGAGCCCATTTCCCTATTAATCCTACTATAGTCGGCAGCGCTCTTGCATCAGCTTTGGCGTTGCTTGTGTTATAGGCGACGGTAGCCACCTACCATCAAGTGGACCGTCAGCCTGTCTGCAGATCTTAACATAAAAAAAAGCTTCCGTATATAATAATAAAGTTAGTATAATTAGCATTCATATGCAATGCACAGGTATGCATAAGCAAAAATATGCTTATATCTACTGCCATTTTACGATTCATTGATTCACAGAACACCTTAAATCTAGGTTTAAACTTAAACAGACAAAGCTTTTAGCTCCTTGCTTTCCAGGTGGCGTGGTCAGCCGTAAAAGTTAGCTCCCAGCCGTAATAAATGCGTTATCACGTTTTAAATTGATATCAGACGTTCGCACGCCGTATAACCGGCTGTATAATTTTATTTACGACCACTCACGGCCATCAGAACAACGGGGACGCGTTTATGCGAGACGCCGCAATGAAAATTGTAATAAAACCTCCAGGGATGGCTCACTTATTGCGTGACACACTCCGGGCTAAATGTCACTTTTATATAAATATAAAAACAATAACACATAAAAAAATCCTTTAAAAATGTTCCGAAATGTTGTTTACTCATTATTTATTTCATCGCACCATATTATAGCAAAAAATCATTAAGTCACATTTACATTTTTATGCTAATTACTGGTATCTACAGCTAAATCTAAATACCTATCTAAAAATATTTAACCATCACTTCTTTTTCCTTTTTCTTTTATGTTATATCGACAGACAGGCTGACGGTCCACTTGATGGTAGGTGGCTACCGTCGCCTATAACACAAGCAACGCTACAGGTGCTGCAAGTGCGCTGCCGACTACAGTAGGATTAAGGATAAGGGATTAGGAGGGGATAAGGAAATGGGCTCTGGCATCCCTTACTCACTCACCGAAACACAACAGCACGTATATGCTGTTATTTCACGGTGGTCTTCTGTAAGGGGGTGGTCACTGCCGCCAGGCGGGCTGCCCAAATGACTGCGAAACGCAGTGTGCCCTGCCACTACTTTCTAGATCCAGACCAGATTTAAAAAAAATATTTTCAAACTTGACACTGCCGGAAATCGAACCCAGGACCCTAACCACTCATCCAACGGGATGAGTGATGTTAAAATCGTCGGAAATGATGTTAAAAATTGTTATTTTTAAGAAAACCATCCACGTATATATTTGGCAATTCTGAAGCCGTATGAACTGGGCAGTCTGTCTGGCGGCAATAAGCACATTCTTGCAAAATAAAGCCACCCGTGCTGTTTTGTTTTAGTGTGACCAACGGACTCCTGAACCTATTTCTCTATTCCTACGTATATTTTGTCCCTTTTAATGCAGACTCTTGCATCCAGCATGCTATAGCTTATGTTTCCGAGCTACGTTAGCCACTGCCATCAAGTAGACCATGAGCCTCTCTGCCCAGATAAAAGTTCTTAAATTTTTTAAAAAATGAAACCTATCTATTTTAAAATAAGCCTCTTTATTTTAAGTAGCTGTGTAAAATATAATTTATTGCTAATATCAGCACTTGACGACGTAATCCCACTAGACTTGTGATTCTATTTTATCAACTTACCAAGTCCCTGTCCCTAACAATGGGTTCAAGTTCAGAGTTTATGATCTGTCATGGCACTCGAGTGCGCTGTTTCGTGAATTTTCTACAGCGAAGTGACACAGTATCGTTTAGTAACAGTGTGGCGACTTCACTTTTATTTGTAAATACAAATAAAAGTGAAATACTTAAGTAAATACTTAAGTAAATACTAAGTAATACTTAGGGAAATAAATCCCTAAGTAAATACCTAAGTAAATACTTAGGGAATAATACATTTGTATGGAGGAGGGGTAAAGGGGGAGAAGGGGGGAGTAGCCTATGTTACTCGCTGTTAATGTAGCTTTCTATAGGTGAAAGAATTTTTAAATTGGGTCCTGTAGTTTTTGAGTTTACTCATTACAAACATACATACATACAAATCTTTTCTCTTAATATAGACCTGGTATTTTTAAATGCCTCTATACTATTTGTTTGACGAAACATAAAATTACATTATATTTAAAATTGGTTAATTAAATTAACTAAATACTAATTAAATTAAATTAAATATTAAACTCCTTAGTTTACAAATTAAAGCATTGCAAGTTGCAGGAGTTTTGATTTGATGAACAACGCAGAAATAATGTTATCGTTTATGTAAAAGTCAATTTATGTGTGACTTCGTATATAAATGCTTTATATCTTGCGCGTAAATATATATAGCTCGCTCCATCTTCGGCCTCATCCTTCCTACATGGATAGATGCTGGTCAAGAGCAAACCCATCTATAATAAAAAATAAAAAAAATAAAAAAAAACCGATTGGAATGAAACAAACACTAAATGTTACGGGAATCTTGCTACAATACATTTGTGAAAGCTGCATTCAAATCAGTTAAGCCTTTTCAGAGATTAGCGTGCACAAACGCACAGACAAACAGACAAACCGACAAAGACAAAAATCTAAAAATATTTAATGTGCAGTCACGATTCGTTTACGATTTTATTATGTGTATATATAATACAATTATATGCTACCAATTCCCAAAGTATAAATAATAACAATTTCTATACCATAATCATTCGCTATTAATTTGTGGATTCATGTCATTATTTACTTATTTACAGTAACATAAAATAGATTAGTTTTCGCACTGACCGATTGCATTACTGTGATAATTTTCATAATGTTTACTGTGTTCGCGTTGAGCTGACATCAAGTTGAGTTGAGGCAACTGATTACGACGACGCCACTCGAATAAGAGGCTTGTCAGCGAAACGTAGCCTTCAACCATGTTTTAAGTTTCACATTGAGTGGGCTTAGGCACTTCACTTTACAAACTCATCCATTATTTTAATACTCCACGCCTTCCAATTTATTCGGAACTAATGCGGCCGAAGCCGTGTGCAAATCAAATAAAATGTCAAACATAATTTCACAAAAACTGCAACAATTCTGGAAAACATTGGAACTGTCAATAAAAGATAAAATTTGTCTCTTTAAAATAAATAAACTGATAGTTATTATTGAATGAACTGCAATTAATCTTCTTATCACACTATCACACATGCTATTTACACACTATACTTATAAACACTTCATCCGCAACACACACGCATCTAATAGTAAGATTTATCTCATAAACTTCACATAACGTGTTTATAAACAGGAACAATTCTGGAAAACATTTAGAACTGTCAATAAAAGATAAAATTTGTCTGTTTAAAATAAATAAACTGATAGTTATGATTGAATGAACTGCAATTAATCTTCTTATCACACTATCACACATTCTATCTACACACTATACTTATACACACTTCATCCGCAACACACACGCATCTAATAGTAGGATTTATCTCATAAACTTCACATAACGTGTTTATAAACAGGAACAATTCTGGAAAACATTTAGAACTGTCAATAAAAGATAAAATTTGTCTGTTTAAAATAAATAAACTGATAGTTATTATTGAATGAACTGCAATTAATCTTCTTATCACACTATCACACATGCTATTTACACACTATACTTATAAACACTTCATCCGCAACACACACGCATCTAATAGTAAGATTTATCTCATAAACTTCACATAACGTGTTTATAAACAGGAACAATTCTGGAAAACATTTAGAACTGTCAATAAAAGATAAAATTTGTCTGTTTAAAATAAATAAACTGATAGTTATTATTGAATGAACTGCAATTAATCTTCTTATCACACTATCACACATGCTATCTACACACTATACTTATACACACTTCATCCGCAACACACACGCATCTAATAGTAGGATTTATCTCATAAACTTCACATAACGTGTTTATAAACAGGAACAATTCTGGAAAACATTTAGAACTGTCAATAAAAGATAAAATTTGTGTGTTTAAAATAAATAAACTGATATTTATTATTGAATGAACTGCAGTTAATATCATGTGTGATAAGAATCACACATGATATCTACACACTATACTTATACACACTTCGCCCGCAACACACATTTGCCCTAATACACGCATTCTAATTTTACTAAAACATTCAACTCTACTATTTATCATAGAATTTATCTCACTTTGATTTCGATAAATAAGTATGCAAAAGATACCTTTCTCGATATTCGGGAAGTCAGATATTACCTCGTTAGGTTTCAAATTTACCTTTCTGGAATTAAAGATATATGTTAATAGTCTTATTAAGCTTCGCTTATAAATTATTGTTTATGAGCGAAGCGAACGGGGTCGCGTCCGCAATGAACGGCGACAAGCTAACTACTTCTGCCCTCTCTCGCCCTAAACTGCGAAAAGGCCAACACTATACATAGCGTCAAAATAATACCTATGGATGGTAGATAAAGCGATTATACAATTACTTTATTTCAGACTATAATATTGATAGTGCGGGGTGAGTTAAAATGCGGTGTAAGGGCGAAATGAGCGATTTATTTTCACAAACCTATATGACTGCCAAAATCACCAAACTTGTCCGGTGAAACCGTCAAGCTTGCTATAAGTCGTCAATGATTCCCTTAATTTGACGTCGGTTCACTGTCGCAGGTAACTTTGCAAAAGCTCCGAAGATTCGCTTTCGTATCGCAGGTCAAAAAGGGGCGTGGCTACCATCGATAGGGTGGAACGTTCGAAATTTTCAGCCGGCGCGAACGCTTTTTCCAGAACGTTCCATGGTTAGTCGTAACAATATACTATTCTTGGTTATTGTATTTACTTTGATAGAAAGAAAAGAAAGCGAGCAATTCTCGCAAGAATAAAAAAGCGTTTAATTTAGTTTCATCATCATCATGATCATCAACTCAGCCATAGGATGTCCACTGCTGGCTGCTGGACAGAAGCCTTTCTACTAATTCTCCAAAAAGACCGATCAGAACCAGCCTGGATCCACCGTCAATTAAACAATTCATTGTTTATTGAATAAGAAAAATAAAAAGTCGGTCGCAATCAAACTCAAATTTACTGTTCCAATTTTGATACGCAAGAGCATTTTCCATTTACACTAAAATTTTTATTTCAATCTAAATCGAAAATGCCGATTTAATAACTCGAAAATAACGTTCGTCCATTTTTATTGTGTTTACGACCGCCGCCCGTGTCGTTTACGTAAATCGCTAAGTCATTTATTCTAACGGTATGAATTCTTATTATAATCTCTTTTTAGCGCGCTTGCACCACCTGTGGCCGTGGATTGTGTTATAGGCGACGGTAGCCACTTGCCATCAAGGGGACCGTCAACGGTCAACCTATCATCCACAAAGCAGCGATGAACTTATGATGAAAGGCATCCTATTAGTCACAACATTAACTTACTATATTTTAAGAAGGATTTTGGTGGGCAACCCACATACACACACACACACATACACACACACACACACACAGAGAGAGAGAGAGAGAGAGAGAGAGAGAGAGAGAGAGAGAGAGAGAGATAAAACCAATACAACAACAGTTTTAAGATGCTGTTGGCACTAGCTCGTGTCCTCTCTAGCAACGACGCCGTTTTCTTTCTGATGATTGCATGAAACCCGTCAGTCCTTGCTTCGGCAAACATTTGAGAGGCACTACAAAAACGAGGCAACCCCATCAGCACCCTGAAACCGTTGTTGTATTGGATTCGCAAGACGGTGAGGGATTTCTTGGTGTAGAGTTGGTCCACGGATTACTCGTGTAGAGATTTTGATAATATGCTTTAAGTAAAGTAATTTTAACTTAACCGCCAGCGCTCTGCATTCAATGTCAACGTGATCTTTAAGATCACTGGTAATAAAGTGTCCAAGATATAAATTGGTATACCCTCTTTATCTCGTATTAATATTACATATAATTAATTATACTTTTTTTTATGTTAAGGTCGGCAGACATGCTGGCGGTCCACTTGATGGTAGGTGGCTACCGTCGCCTATAACACAAGCAACGCCAAAGCTGCTGCAAGTGCGCTGCCGATTGCGATAGCATTAAGGATAAAGGATTAGGAGTGGATAGGGAAATGGGCTCTGGCATCCCTTATTCACTCACCGAAACACAACAGCACACGTGCTGTTATTTCACGGTGGTCTTCTGTAAGTGGGTGGTTACTGCCGCCAGACGGGCTGCCCAAATGACTGCGAAAACGCAGTGTGCCCTGCCACTACTTTCCAAATCTAGACCAGAGCCAAATTTGAAAAGTTGATTTTTCAAAGTTGACCCTGCCGGGAATCGAACCCGGGAACCCTAGAACAGAGCGTTAAGGCAAGCACCCTAACCACTCATCCAACGCGCTCATTATGTTAATGTTACGTAAAATTGTGTATATCTGTTTCTAAAACAGACTGTATAACAGTACATCATATTACATTTAACTGATAGACACTTGTGCTTTTCTGAGGAGCTACGAACCCAAGACTTGCAAGACTTTGCATGTTCGCGTCTAATTCACACATGACTTAAGGAATTCACTGAGGCAAATGACATTTACTATAGAACTCGCTGGCGGCGGAGACAATTCAACAGGCCTAGAAATGGTGTTTTTTTGTTTTTACCATTAGAACATTACACAAAAAAAAATTTATTAATACAATTTTTTAATCTGATATTAACTTATTAATAGGTACAGGATTCATATGCGTGCAATAAGCCGTTTTCGAGAGAATTTTCAATAAGAGTCAAATTCTTCTTGTTTTCTAACTTTTTTTGTGGAGTTTCTATTACTTTAACGAAAATTCTAATTAATATAATTGGTTCTTCACATGTTTAAGTATAATATATATTTTTTTCAAAGCAATTGTCTTGCCTATTTCTTGTAACATTTTCATTAAACAGTGGATATTTTTAGTATTTAGCGTTTGTCTCCCCCTTAACACTCATGACCATGACAATAGTCGAACTTTCCATTAAATGGGCTGCAACTACTGTTCGCGTTTGTTTACTTTAATTTGTTTTTATTTTAATTCTATTATATTAAGTTGACATACTGTTATAAAAATAATATTGTTCGGCAATAAACGTTTGACCAAATGCTGTTTTATAACCGAACAAGGATAAATATGTATACATGTATAAGTTAACGGAAAAGTATGTCAATATGTGCATTTCCTAAATCAGTGTGTAAAATTCCTAAAATAAATAGGAAATGTATGATATTCATATTTTGTGATATGCAGTTTTCTTAGGAAATCTATACATATCCTAAATAGCTATTGGAAATGTATTACATTCGGGATATAGTTAGAGGATACAGCGGGACGGGATGGGACCGTTCATCGGCGCTGATTTATCGTCAAGCCATTTCAGCGCCATTTACAAAATACTTATTTGTACTGGAAACAAAGTAATGTTAGGTTCTGAAAGCGGAGCGAGCACACCCGGAATACTGATTTTGGTAAAAAAAAATTTTTTTTTTTTATGTTAAGGTCGGCAGACAGGCTGACGGTCCACTTGATGGTAGGTGGCTACCGTCGCCTACAACACAAGCAACGCTAAAGCTGCTGCAAGTGCGCTGCCGACTGCAGTAAGATTAAGGATAAGCGATCACCGAAACACAACAGCACACGTGCTGTTATTTAACGGTGGTCTTATGTGAGGGGGGATTACTGCCGCCAGTCGGGCTGCCAAATAACTGCGAAAACGCAGTGAGCCAAATTTGTAAAGTTGATTTTTCAAAGTTGACCCTGCCGGGAATTGAACCCGGGAACCCTAGAACAGAGCGTTAAGGCAAGCATCCTAACCACTCATCCAACGGGCTCGTCAATACTGATCGGATGAGATTTAAGGCTATTACATTCCTAAGAATTTAAAAATGAAAAGTAATAGACCCATCAGCTATACCCGAATGTTAAATTAAAAATATAAATCTAGAATTGCTGGTTTTTTAGAACTATTTTCTGTATAGTCTTTTGATAATTAACAAATTAAATTAATTGATCTTCTGTGACTTATTAATAATAATTAATTAATTAATAACAATTAAATAATAATAATTAAATAATAAAATAATAATTAACAAATTAAATTAATTGATCTTCTGTGACTTATTATTTTATTATTATTATTTAATTGTTATTAATTATTTAGTACCAGCTGAGATCGCAACTTCGTACGCGTGGTATTTTGTAAACTTTTGCCCAACCTTAGGGGCATATTTCTTCTATAAAATAGTTGATCTTTTTGTAGCTTCAAAGTGCCTAAAGCCGACTTTTCCAACAATTTACGTGGCCTTCATATTATTTCAAACAGTGATTATTATTCTAAAAGTTCCCTTTATTCTTCTTTGACGCGAGAGACCTTCGAGTGATTTTCGACGATTCAATATTAAATCGGCAATATTATGGACTTTTATTAAAGATATAAGTAATATTTCAAAAATTCAAAGAGAAAAAAATACAACAAAACAAAAAAACAAAAAACAACGAACAAACAAAAAAACTTTATGATTTTAGTATTAGTATTCATGTAATTATTTTTATTATATAATTATTGAGAGAGGAAAACTCGAGCTATGAATGTTTGTATGAACTTGCTCAATGAGGCGACAAGTCCTTTACGTAAAAGCCTCCAATTAAAGATTTAAAAAAAAGCCTGATCTGCTCGGAGTTTCTTTGGTGAAGTTTCGAAAAATTCAAAAATTCGCCGAAGAACGAAAGTAGTCGACGTAGCCAAAAGAATCAGAAAGCTGAAGTGACAGTCACATCTGTCGCTGAGCGGATAATCGATGGGGTAGACGAGTTCTCGAATGGAGGCCACGAATTGGAAAACGCAGGTGGAGAGAAGGCATCGCAAGGACCGTACGTTGGCAAGCCTTGGGAGAGGCCTATATCCAACTCGGCCGGCTCTGCTGCTCTCAGCGCTGAAAATTTGAAAAAGAGCAAGTACTTAGGCCTTGCCGACCACATTGAATTTCTATCGTTCGCGGTAGAAACGCTCGGCGTGTGGTCGCCCGAAGCAAAAGTTGGGGAAACTCCTGATCGAAAAATCGGGCGACCGGCGCGCTGGGTCTTTCTTCATGCAACGCATTGCGCTGGAAATTCAAAGGGGGAATACGGCGAGCGTCCTGGGCAAGGTAGGGGAATCGGCGGAGCTAGACGAGTTGTTTTTCTTAGCACAATAAGCTTCCGCCACGCTTCTGCCAAAATAAGACAAAAATAAGAAAGGAAAGCCAAAATAAGCATGCACAAAAATAAGAAAGGAGATCAATCAGTTTTGTATGGAGATCAGGGCATCAGTTTATTTTTGTTTATTAATATCATTGAAACCTTATTTTGTGGTATAATTAGTTATTATGTTGTAACAGTGGAGAGACACAAGCAAATGATGGTGATTATAATTAATAACTAATTAATTAACGCGGATACACGTTAAAATAGTCACTATAGGATTTCCTACTATCCAGTCGAGCAATTCAAACATGTATTTCGCTAGAGCTAAAGAGCAGAAAAACAAAGGCTGCGACGGCCAGGAGCCAGTTCTAATTAAGTGCAATCGCATTCGCATAAAAGTGCCTATTTAGGTACGAACTGCTCGCTCCCCATAAACCGCTTGTAGGCAGAGTTTGCTGGCTTCATTTGTGCGATGTTGGAATTAATACGAGCACCTTTATTGTTCTAGCTAGAGTTTTCATAGAGGAGACCGCATTTACACCGAACTAAAATTTTAAATTTGATCGGGCGGGACCTCTGCGTTTTGCAGACATAAAGTGCGCAGCTAATCTGGCGGCAGTAGCAATCCACTTACAGAAGATAATCTTGAAGTAACAGCATGTTCACTGTTGATTTGGCTCTGGTCTGGATCTGGAAAGTAGTGGAAGGGCACAATGCGTTTCGCAGTCATTTGGCAGCCCGACTGGCGGCAGTAACCACCCCCTTACAGAAGACCACCGTGAAATAACAGCAAGTTTGCTTGTTGTGTTTCGGTGACCCTAACCCATGTCCCTAACCCCTCAACAATCCCTTATCCTTAATCCCACTGTAGTCCGCAGCGCCCTTGCAGCAGCTTTGGCGTTACTTTGTTATAGGCCACGGTAGCCACCTATACCATCAAGTGAACCGTAAGCCTGTCCGCCGACCTTAACATAAAAAAAAATATTACTCAGATTTACAGATGACTTTCTCCTATCTCTTCCTTTTTCCTTATTTAAAGATCAGCAATGATTTTATCAACCCCTGTTTTAGTGTTTATATCCAACTATCATCAAATTAAATGCCAAAAAAACTAAATTTTCTTTTACAGATACCTACTAGTCAAAAATATGTTTTTTAAAGTTAATATATTACGATGTAAGAAGTCAAGCAAGGTGACGGTAAACTTTATGGATACCGTCACTTAAAAAATAAGCAATACCACTAGGATGATACAAGCCTAAATGATGTATTCACCTGTACAGGCGTATCTGTGGGATCTAGATTTTACAAGTTTATGAAATTGCGACAATATATACTGATATTGTCGCTGATGTATCTACTCTAAAATAAATAAATAAATAAATAATAGACCATTGCAACATAACAACACAAAACGAGTACATAATAATTTCAATCTTAAAACATATTATGTTGACCTATATATTTTTATATGTATGGGTCAGAAGGCGGGCAGACATTATTAGCGCAAGCAGCGTCATATGTGCTGCAAGTGCAGTGAGTAAGAGGGGATAGAAAAATTGCTGCTGGCATTCCTTACTCATTCACCGAAACAAAATAGCACACATGCTGTTATTTCAAGGCGGCAAGGATATCTAAGCGGGTGGTTACTGCTGCCAGACGGTCTGCCCAAATGCCTGCAAAATGCAGTGTCATTCTTTACCTGCCAGATCTAGACCAGAGCCAAACTCCAAATAGTATCACTAGTACTATTAATGGTACAGTCTAATGGTACTCACGGAGCATATACAAAGAGGAGATGTTGTTATTGAATTTTTCTATAGAGCGGCGCGTGACTAATGCGCGGGGCAAGGAGGAAGTTAGACCCCGCCCAATTATCTTAAATTGCCAATGAAAATTGACTGTAGTCTACAACAAACAAGCGCCGCCACACCGTGACCAGTGCCGACAGCAGACTGACCAAGACCACGCCCACAAAAAATGACGTCAGGACCTAGTTTGAAATCAGTGCACAGTTGTTTAGGCCATCTCCTCTTTGTATATGCTCCGTGAATGGTACTAGAGCATTGTTCAGCAAGTGAAGTATATATACTTTAACTAGCTTCTTTTTAAAGGTACTGGCGACACCAACTAAATCAACGTAACGTAGAGTCCCCCTATCACCATAAAATGAACTTTTATTACGCTACGGTGTAACAGACGGCCACGTTTTACGCGGATCGCAGTTTTTACTAGCGCACGTTTATTGTGTTGAGCCTGTTTTAATGGCGGCCTGCGTGAAACTGAAACGACTATTAAATATGGAACTACCGCGTAAGCTCTCAACTACCACCCCAACTTCTCCTCACTATCCCCGACAGGGGCAGTAAGTGGCTGAGTCAAACTTACTCTTGAATTTATAATGCTTTTTACATCGGACTGCAGGTGTAACTTGCTGTGTCAATTTAGAAATAGTCAATGCTTTGATGGTAAACAGACTCAAATTCAGCCATATTTTGTTGATAGACTAACATTTACATACATATAATAAAATCGTAAACCAAATCGTGTTTGTACAAATTGTACTAGTTTTTAGAATTTTTGTCTGTTTGTCTGTGCGTTTGTGCACGCTAATCTCAGAAACAGCTTAACCGATTTGAATGCAGTTTTCACTGATGTATTGTAACAAGTTTTTCGTAGCATTTAGTGTTTGTTTCATTCCAATCGGTTTATAAACAAAAAAGTTACGCTCTACACCGAATACCACGCGTTCGAAGTTGCGGCCTCAGCTAGTTGTTTAATAAAGACATAAAGACAGCTAGTTTTTTTATAGCTCTTTAACCTGGTTCTAATTTTTTTTTTCATATTTGCTTCACTATGCATGCTCATATTGATATACTTAAGTGATATAACTACTAAAAGTGGATTTTTTTTTATCAGGTACTAGCACCACGCTCCCGGCTTCGCCCGGGGTGCAATTTATATAAGAACATTCCCCGTTTATCCTTCTTACCATTAGTGTTTCTATTTAACTATATGTATGATATCCCTAATAAAAAATAATCAAATTTTTTTAATGTTAAGATCAACAGACAGGCTGACGGTCCACTTGATGGTAGGTGGCTACCGTCACCTATGACACAAGTAACGTCACAGGCACTGCAAGTGCGCTACCGACTAAATTAAATAGACCGACTAATTAATACCGACTAATTAATAAAATTTCTTTAGTACTCTACCTTCTTTCTCTTCTTCTTCTTCTTAAAATTCTTTCTCTCTTTCTTGTTTTCTCCTCTGCCACAAGGTTGTCTGGAAGAGATCGCTCTTAGCGATAAGGCCGCCTGTACTCACTTATTTGTAGTATTTATTTGTTATTTTTATTTATGTTGTGTGAGTAATAAAGAGTTTGTCTGTCTGTCTGTCTGTAAAATTATTATTAAATAGTACATTACTGCCGAGGATGGAAATAGAGTAATTATCGGGCGAGTAGTATTGAAAGTACGAGGCGAAGACTTGTACGTACAGTACTTTTCTCGTAAGTTGCCAGGAAATAATGCCCAAAAACATGTATAAAAAAAATTATTCAAGCTAACAGTTATATTAAAAGTTATACTTTTTAAGGTAATAGTACATTACTGCAGAGTCCAGGAAGTGAAGGATTGCCGGACGGAGTGGTTTCAAGGCCTCGCTATAGCTCGGCCTTGATAAAGATCTGAGTCTGGCAATCCTCATTCCGGTCGAGGCTGGTATAGTGCTTTTCTCAATAAATGTGAGGAAATAATGAAACACGCCCCCGCCTATTGACTGTGACGTCTGTGTCAGCGGCGGGCGCAGGCGTGAAGACTCGTGAAACTTCGGGTTTCATCGGGCTGAGCAGCGGCCAGGAATGAATTTTCATACAACATTCTTGGCCTAGGCCGAGAAAGAAATGCATGAGTCAACAATTACAAACTTCGTGGCTTGTTTTTAATACAAGAATGCCTACATTTCCGAGCATGTTTGAGAAAAATAAATTTCTTTAGATGATTTACTATTTTTTTTATGTAACAACTTATGAATGTAAAAATCTATCATCCCTAGTGGGATAGTACTTTTTTTCTGTACAACGTTTCTCCAATTGCTTCCATTCAAAAATACAACAGACACAGACCCAGAGAGCTGCCACATCCCACAGGTTATATATGTATATATTAGATGCATAGAGTAAATTATGTAGTCTGTAGGTGTGCAAACAAAGACACGCCGTTGGATGAGTGGATAGGATGCTTGCCTTAACACTCTGTTCTAGGGATCCCGGGTTCGATTCCCGGCAGGGTCAACTTTGAAAAATCAACTTTTCAAATTTGGCTCTGGTCTGGATTTGGAAAGTAGTGGCAGGGCACACTGCGTTTTCGCAGCCATTTGGGCAGCCCGTCTGGCGGCAGTAACCACCCCCTTACAGAAGACCACCGTGAAATAACAGCACGTGTGCTGTTGTGTTTCGGTAAGTGAGTAAGGAATGCCAGAGCCCATTTCCCTATCCACTCCTAATCCATTATCCTTAATCCTACTGCAGTCGGCAGCGCACTTGCAGTAGCTTTGGCGTTGCTTGTGTTATAGGCGACGGTAGCCACCTACCATCAAGTGGACCGTCAGCCTGTCTGCCGATCTTAACATAAAAAAAGTATATATTAAACAGGTACCCTATGTCCTTTCCTGTATCCCTGACAACGTGTTTGCAAAATTTCATGACGATCGTTTCAGCGGTTTAGGCGTGAAAAGGTAAGACAGAGATTTATGGATGAATTAATGCGAGTATAAAATATATTATTTCCTCAATAACACAGAACACTAAACCAATCACGCGAAGCTTAATTCGCCACCTGTACGGAACCTTACTTACTTGTACAGTCAACAAAACAGTTACACAAAGCGTTCACATACACAACTTTGTGCATTGTGATCACAATAATGTGTAATGGGTGAAACTTTGTCGTCTAACCAATTGTACGGACAGCAAAATAGGTCGAGTCTCTGCTTTACGTTACTGTTGAGATGTATGCGATAAACTTTTGCTTTGCAAGTACATACAATGCGAAGAAGTATTGAATTTACTTATCGCCGTGCAAACTATATCGTCCATTGTGTAATGTACTAACTGTGCCCAGCGTTTTTAAATTTGGAATCGCGTTGTGAGCCTTCAATTTATAAGGAGAGGCGTTGAAGACTATAAATTAGGATACTGTTTTTATGGAATTTACTCCTTAAGAATCGATTTTCATTTTTATGTAGAGTAAAATTAATAGAAGCGTTACCTAAAAAGCTGTCACTTTGACATCTGTGTGACGGCTGACGCATGCATTTATTTTATTTGTTTATTTATTTATTTAATTCAGGTTACATACAGCCATTATGTAAAACTAAATTATATATTATGACTTATGACGATAACTTATGACCATTGCAATTTAATTATTTGGAAATAAATTATTATTATTATTATATTATAATAACGTAAAAATAGGCCTAAAGAACCATATTTTCATTAAAGGGATAACTGAACTATACTCCGGCCATTATAAGAGTGCTGTTCTGACAGGTGTCAATTCCATACATTTTGTGTATCGTTTATTCGAAAATGAACTTTATGCAATGGACATAAAGAAATATCAAATACGCATTCGTAGAATGACCGTTGTGGGCAACTGGTTGGTTAGTGGCCACAAATAGCAATAATAAAAAAGATATATACGTCAGTTGTAAAAAAGAAGAGTTGCGTGTCAGTTGGTTTAGCAGTTTTATTGTATAATTTAAATATATATTATTAGTAAAATCATTATAATTTCATTTCATACAGTCCATTCGTCACCAACCGTACTATAAGATAAGAAAAAAAAAATAGAATATTATGTAGTAATAAATATAAAAAAATTAAATAACTATTTTTTAAAAAGTAATACGCCAACTTTCTTTTTAAATGATGTAATATTAGTCGGGGAGGGATAGTAATATCGTATTTTTTTTTTAATTTTTGGATTTATTTATTGTCTCGGTCTAAATTGCCATAAATCAAGTAGTCTATGTGTATATAAGAAAGTTGGTTAAGGGCGTTTTCCGAATGAAAACTCTCGCCACGAACCCAATTAAAACAACGTCACTACCAAAGAGCTATCAATCTAAGAGAGCGGCCACTTAATTACAAGCAAGTGGAATACTGCGATCTCATCGAGCGCTCATTACTGGGGAATCTGCGGACGAGAACACCTATACGGCGCATATGGTCTTCATACTTTTTGTGTGGTGTATCTATATTTTTTATTTATAATTTTAAAAATTAAAAAAAAGAAACTAAATATACATTAAAACCACCTAGGTTTAACCTTTTGCTATCATGATTGCTTTAAAACTATTATTATTATTATTATGTTGAGGAGCCCATTGGATGAGTGGTTAGGGTGCTTGTTTCTAGGGTTCCCTGGTTTGATTCCTAGCAGGGTCAACTTTGAAAAATGAACTTTTCAAATTTGTCTCTGGTCTAGATCTGGAAAGTATTGGCAGGGCGCACTGTGTTTCGTAGTCATTTGGGCAGCCCGTCTGGCGGCAGGTGGCGGATGGGTGAAAATAAATTTATTTTATTTTTGCTACCTAGATAATCGGCATCGCTTTAGTTGCCTAAATAGAAAATTTACTTAAATAAATGAATAAAAAAATATTTAATTACGATTTCCTCCTTTGGTAATCCAGAGTTTAAAGGATATATTAAAAAATATTCAAAATGATTTAAAAGAGTTACATGGCAATACCTGTCAAAAACAAAATTAGGACTCCTACAAATAAAATAAAAACTACATGTAACATCACTAACAGAGAATTTTAGAACAGCTTATTAACTAATATTTAATAGTCCACGCAGCTAATAAGAAAGTTTAATTATAATAATTGGAGCTTAATAACTTCATAAATCAGAACATTGGATATGGTCTTGGAATACTTTTTGTCTCCAGAATGTCTCTAACAGGCGGTGTGGTTTAGTAACACGATATCATAAAACGCGGAAAGACAATTTTCCCATCGGCAGAAATAAGGGCCGCTCTCAAAAGGGTTTCTATTTCATCGGACAGGAGTTAATTTGTCGCTGCCAGATACAGTTCGCCCGCACTACAAACCGTAAACAGCACGTCAGCTTTTTATTTCAATCACTATACTAAACATATCCCAACTAATTGTTTGTTTGTTGCGCTCTCACAATCATTATGAAATTTTGTAGAAAAGAACAGAAAAGGACAATTTGACCTTTCTTCCAGAAAAAGAGTTCTACTTCCGAGTCTGTCTATCCGCCATACGACCTTCATAAAAATCTAAAACCTTAAAATCTCTCCTCTAATTTCCTACTGTTTGTATTGCTTAACGTTTCTAGCCCATATTTAATTATGTCCTGTCTCCACCCGCGCCGCCGGCGCTTTGCAGAGTCTAACTTACAACCAACTCCTGTTCTCAGGTGTGCTAAACAATTAATTTTATACTTCACTTTTGTAGCAAAGTATTTCGACTAGTTGTGATGAAAGTTTTCAAAATTAATTTAACTTAATAATTTTGCACCATATCTATGTATTCATAGTGGTCCCGTTATGTCAAATATGTACGATTTTAAGAAGTGGAATGTATTTTTGTGTTGCTGATACATGTAATCAAAGACCAAGGAAATGTAAGAAAATATGCCACCTACCTCGTGAATCACCAGGTTCTTGGTCTCCAAGCGGCGAAGATTGCAACGGGGTTGTCACACAAAGAGTACGGAAGCTCCGGCACTTCACCACTCAATGATTACACTCGCGGAGCGGGAAGCGTGACCAATAAGACAAATTACAAGCACAATGCCTGATAATATTAGCGGATAAATAAATTCAAATCTCGCGGATTATCTAAATAATCTAAATAAGACATCGTAATGTATTATTTTGACTGACTGCGGTTTTATCGGCTTGCGGTGGCGACAGATATATGGATATGATTGGGAAGGGAACGGAACGCACCACGCAAATTATCATCAATCAATTGATTTGAACAATCTGGCGTTAACACTTATGGTAGTTATATTGTTATGTGGAAATTTGAATTTAAGTACCAGTATTACAAAAAATATTCACATTATTAAACATAATGTCTTCTCTTTTGTCCACAGAATGTCGATCGCCCACGAACCGAACGCGACCTTCGCGGAGTTGGTCATCACAAATGTACACCCTGATGACGAAGGGGTGTACCGTTGTGAAATCACCTACCTTCAAGTTGGGGAAGATTGCAACACGGTTCAAGTCAGCGATTTTCATACCTACAGTAAGTGATTTTTTGTGTTTTTTTTTTCATTTTACGTGTCGATAAAAAAATAAGATTAAAATTGAATCCTACCACGGTAACCGCCTATATAACCGCCTAAATATACAAATTCTTCAATGTTAATTAATACTAAAATATCAGCTAGCTCCATTTGACCCCTTGCAGCGTCGAATTGTTCGAATTGTTGACGATCCAATGCTCATACAGCAACGATTAGAACTACTTAGTTCAAGAAGAGATGTGGCCTCTCTTTGTGTGTTCAATGGTAGGTCTGTAGGTACAATGGTGAATGGTCCCATGAGTTCCATAATTAATCCCTACCCCATTGCGCGCCATAGATGCTAAGTTCATCCCCATTATTTGGATAAAGCGCCGCTGCCCACAGTCATGAGTAGAAGCTTTATCCCGCAGACGTGCGAACTTTGGAATAATCTCATTTCTGAGGTGTTTCCACCTGATTACGATATCGGCTTTTTCAAGCATGCCGTAAACAAATTCCTGTATGATCCTCACGCACCTGTTACTCTGGTGTTTTTTGTGTCTACTTACCATCAAGTGGTAAGTGCTTTATCACCCTTTGAAATATACAATAACAAGATAACGGAAAAAAGAGGAATGCCTTAAGAGACATATTATTACTTCAATATTTCGTTACAGTAATTATAAGGCGAAAGATGTTTTTAAGTAAAATCCTATACATCTGCAATTGATATTTATAATTTTTTTTAGTAATGGCAGTTCACACTGCATTTCGCTGTCATTTGTCTACTTGATGGTAGGTGGTTACTTAAGGATAAGTGATTAGGAGTGGATAAGGAAATGGGCTCTGGCATCCCTTACTCACCTACCGAAACACAACAGCACAGGGGCTGTTATTTCACGGTGGTCTTCTGTAAGGGGGTAATTACTGTCGCCAGACGGACTGTCCAAATGACTGCGAAACGCAGTGTGTCCTGCCACTACTTTCCAGATCCAGACCAGAGCCAAATTTGAAAAGTTCTTTTTTTTTCCAAAGTTAACCCTGCCGGCAATTGAACCCGGGACCCCTAGAACAGAGCGTTAAGGCAAACACCCTAACCACTCATCCAACGGGGTCGTCAAAGTTTAAAAGAAGTTAACAGAGGATCAGGCAGAGGCGAATAACGATTATACTTTATATACGAACAAGCGACCCGCCCCCGGCTTCGCACGTATACATTTTTATACAAAATAAATAAGAAAGAAAGATTTCTCTTTCCATTAGTGAAAACCGCATCTAAATCCGTTCGGTGATTTAAGAAAAGTTAGCGGAGAAACAGACACAAGCAAAAAGAGACTTTATTTTATAATATGTATAGAATAGATTTGTTATCTTTATTATCTAAAATTTCACGCAAAACCCTAACTTTTGTTCAAATGTAATCGCCTCTTAAGCAAGAATGACCATTTGAGTTTAAAAAAGACCGTATCATTAGATCTTATGGTATCTGTACCAGAGAACAATACTGTACTGTAATGGACACCTATCCCTTCTAAGGACGGGAAATTTAGAGGCATTACAAAAACGTGGTCGTTCACCACGATCGTTCGTTTTTACGTGTGGTCTAAGTCATAGGCGATCTATAGAAGTAATTATTTTAACTCTATTTTTTCAAAAAATACTTTTTGTCAACTTAATTTTTTTGCTGACTGAGATATAAAACGTATTTTTTTATATGAAGGCCGTCAAATAGGCTATTGTTCCACTTAATGGCAAGTGGCTACCGTCGCCTGTAAGCAAGCAAGGAATGCCACCGGTGCTGTAAATGCGCTGGCGACCATACTAAAATTCAGGATAAGGGATTAGGAAGTGAGATAAGGAAATGAGCTTTGGCATCCCTTACTCACATCACACATGCTGTTATTTCACGATCGTCTTCTGTAAGGGGACGGTTACTGCCGCCAAACATCCCTAATGATTGGGAAACGCAGTATACTTGCTACTACTTGCCCAAGTTCGCTTTTCACTGCGGCTTCAATCACGTGTCTCCATTTTAAGGGATGTTTATTAGGTTATTATTATAATAATTTTAATAAAGATTTTCTTTCTCCTTTAATAATTATACCTTTATTTATGACTTTTATCCCATCATGGTCAGCGGCTGCAACCGCACTGCAGAAACTTTCAAATGTACTTGCCTATAGAGTTACCACCATTGAATACATACGCCAGCTTGCCTGCCGTACTGTACACATAAAAGTGCGTCGTAAACTACCATAAAAAAATTAAATTTTAGTTCCTCGAGATCTCAGAATCTGGATCTGGGATTCCGCTTGTAACTAGTACCACACGTGAAGCCTTGTGACGGCCATCGTGCGGGTCAACTCGAGTAATGTCACGTGAAATGAACGGACCTTTTGATTTGATAGTTACGGGAACGATGGGTTATCGATAAATATTAAAAAATAAAAAATCTTCACTTTTTTTTTTTTATTCACTGAAAACTCGTTTACAAATTAAATTAAGATTGAAGACTCCTTTTAAGCGGAACCCTGTGCCAGGAGCCTTCGCTCTTCCATAAAAGCTAGTCATTTATTAACAAATCAAGCCTCAGTAAACTTTACCAAACAAGGACTAAGATAGAAAATTATTGTTAATAAAATTATTATTATACTCGTGTGAGAATGTACGATGTGTTAGTGTGGAATGTATGTGTGGCACAATGTATGCTTGTGTGTGTGTGTGTGTGTTTGTGTGTATTATTCCGTTATTGCATTACTATTAACATATCTTCCACCCCGTCATAATTTTTAGTTCTAAGCCAATCCGTAATAAGTTTTTTCAAAAAAAAAAAAAAAAAATCAAAAATATTTATTTATCAATTATCAATTTTACATTTGAAGTACATTTTGTCATATATATAAATTTTCTTATTAACTTTATTATATAAAAAGGACGACCTTACACAGTATTGCATTTGAGCAAATTTAGTTTTTACTTTTATCATTTTTGTTACTATATCCCTTCTTCTCCGAGAAAATATCATAGGATCAAGAGTAAGTGTTTTATGCTTTTTAAGTATACAATTTAATATATATAATTTTCTAACTGATAGGATATTAGACTGTTTATAACATATGACACATGGAATAAAAACTCTAAGGCATGATAAAATGTTATTACATCCATGGGTTTATAGGGTCTTATTTTAAAAATTACTAGTGACACGTCTTCGGTTACGCTTTTTCCATTAAGATTTCCATCGTATGAAAATGGGTGTTGTAGTGTATGCGTTTATTTTTTCTCCTCCTCACGCGGGCAACACTGTCTCGTGCACACGACATCAGCAGACGAGAGCCATTGGCTAGGGTTGACGTGTCGGTAGTCAGCTCGTTGAGTGCGTGTTCGAGTCTGTGATTCATCCCACGACAAGGGGCTGCAACAGGTTGTTTATTTAGTAGTTGGCGAAGAAAGAGACAGAGATGGACAGCGATTTTATTTTACAACTAGTTGAGTTCACAATTTCTTATTCGGTATTCGGTATAGCGCGTAACTTTTTTGTTCGTGAACCGATTGGAATAAAACAAACACTACATGTTATGGGAAGCTTTCTACAATACAATACCGTTGGATGAGTGGCAAGAGTGCTTGCCTAACGTCTCAGGGGCCCCGGGTTCGATTCCCGGCGGGGTCAACTTTGGAAATTTTAATGTTATCTTCAAAACTGACTCTGGTCTGGATTTGAAAAGAGTGGTAGGGCACCACTGCGTTTCGCAGTCATTTGGGCAGCCCGCCTGGCGGCAGTAACCACCTCCTTACAGAATACCGCCGTGAAATAACAGCATATACGTGCTGTTGTGTTTCGGTGAGTGAGTAAGGGATGCCAAAGCCCATTCCCTTATCCAATCCTACTGTAGTCGGCAGAGCACTTGCAGCAGCTGTGGTGTTATAGGCGACGGTAGCCACCTACCATCAAGTGGACCGTCAGCCTGTCTGTCGACAATTAACATTAAAAAAAATCAGCGAAAACCGCATTTAAATCGGTTTAGCCATTTCTAAGATTAGCGTGTAAAGACGCACTTAAAAATACATAACGAATAGAAGGAAGACATATTCAGGAAATTTTATTTCCTGGGTACTGGATGGGTGCAGTAATTTTAATTCAACAAAAATTTACCTACCTGACAATTCGTCATTATTACTATAGTATTTTCACTGTATGATGATATGCGTGACAGTTCTTAACTGACAATTTTAGTGATGCAACCTAACGACATTTAATCGATTGTTTGAAAATATCGTATCAGTTGGCAAAGCAAATGGAATCGAACTACAGATTTTAGATTTTCGGATTTAGAAATTAAATTCTTAAATCTTAAAAAACAGGTTATGTTAAATAAATTATAGAACACAATGCAGTCTGTTTAAAATATTTATTTATTTATTCATTACTGTCAGAACTCGAAACTTGATAACTCGCGTATGAGATTCAGAACAAAATTTAATTTTGTTTTATTGTTATTATTAGTCAGCTTTAGTTTTATTATCAAAATACGATGTTTTTATAAATATATAGAATAGAAAAATATTTATTAAATCTCCGAATATCCCATGGCAAACATAGAGTACTTTCGATATATCGAATATAAGTGAATATCTCTAGTGTCAATCCCTATTGACACAAGTTCCATTCCACGCGTTTGACACTTTCAAAATATATGTTTTTTATTACTTTAACCTATTATAATAATAAAATAATTATAACAGTGTTAATTTCTTTTGTGTTTTTTGAATAGATAATTTTTTTCATACATTTGTTTGTTTAATTGGTTTTTTTTTGTGCCAGTTTTTTTTTTTTTTTTTTTTTGTTGAAAACAGTATGCGTGACATGAAAAGTGAGAACTGTCACGCATATCATCATACAGTGAAAATACTATAAATGATAATAAAATCACGAATCACAGTCTATCACCGTAAATTACAGTGTACCGTGACGCTACTAAAGTGTGGTACATTTTATCGATAGTATATCAGTAGCATCACTACGGCTCAGGTAATGCGTTGTGAAATTCCTGGTCACAGTAGTGATGGTCGCCCATATAGAAGTCGCCTCCCTCCACCCGCACCTCTAATAACGAGCAACCACTGAAACTGCCCTTTAGAAATGCTTTAAATTCTTGACCCTTGGGCCTATTGTGAAAGTAGGTTATACATACTATAACACAATATAATTAAGACATATAGTGTTACCTTAGCAAAAAACAGTCTGAGTATGACTTGTGTGTTGTGAATTTGAATACTAACGCCATTAAAATGTTTGGTTAAAGAAATATCCAAAGATTTTCTCTTTGTAGCCTCAAGAATTTAACTCTAACGGTAGACCATTGACAAAATTATATCTATACTAATATTATAAAGATGAAGAGTTTGTTTGTTTGTTTGAACGCGCTAATCTCAGGAACTACTGGTTCGAATTAAAAAATTCTTTTTGTTTTGAATAGTCCATTTATCGAGGAAGGCTATATATATAACATCACTCTAAGACCAATAGGAGCGGAGCTTCAATGAAAAATGTTGCAGAATCGGGAGAATTTATCCCTTTTGACACCTTCCGTTGCCTGCGCTGCGTAAAAATAATGTATGACGGAATGGTTTCCCTTTAAAAGTTCTAAAAAAAAGTCGGCGACAGCATTATGTTTTAAGGTTGACTCACTATAACCTTTTTTATGGTAATCATTATTAGCGAAGGTGTTTTTATAAACATGATATTAACCCTTATCCAAATAAGTACCTTATTCATCAAAAATATTTAATTTTGAACAATATTGCCCTTGACATAATTTGATTTCAATGAATCTTAGGAGATATCTTAAATTAAAAAGTACTCAGGAGAAAATAAATTGAAGCGGTCTCGCACCAACGCGACGCGAACGACGGCACTCGCTTGATGCAGACGCAAGCGTTATGTTACACATTTATATTTTTCATTTTCCAACGCGGACCAAGTCACGGCCACCAGCTAGTAATGTATAGTTATAGATAGATGATATAATTATAGAAGTATTATACAAACAAAAAATGAAGTAAATCAGTTTCCCAGTGATATATCAAACCGTTTTTACGTTCTACAAAGGAAAACCCGATTTCTAACCCATGTCACAGAGGTGGTATAGGTAACTATATAATATGTACCTTTCCTCTTATACCAAATTGATTGATTGATTGATTTGACGGGTACTGATCGGTCTACCGCGAAGGTATTATATAATAATAATACCTTCGCACAAGATACATTTTTTTTAAATAGGGGTTCTTCTCATGGCCAGCATCTAGCCTTGTAGGAAAGATGAGACCGACGATGGAGCGAGCTCACCCAGAAGATGCCTATTCACTCTAACCTTGAAAAGATTTGGGTTGTATGAGCTCGGAAACACGGACCGCATTATAAAAGATGTTTTAAAGCGCTCGGTCCGAATTAGAGAGATTTCGACAAGGTGAGGATGGTAACCAGCCGTACGTCTGCATGTCCGATAGAAGAAAGGGGAATGCGTATATGATCTCATGCAGCTCCCGAGCACATATATATAGCTTATATAGGTTGTCAAAGTTCATCTTTTTCCTATTTTTCACAACCACTCAAGCACAACATATGTTAAAACTAGCTGAGCCAGCAACTTCGTACGCGTGGTATTCGGTATAGCGTGTAACTTTTTTGTTTGTAAACCGATTGGAATGAAACAAAACTAAATGTTACAGAAAGCTTGCTACAATACATCAGCGAAAACCGCTTTCAAATCGGTTAAGCCGTTTCTGTGATTAGCGTGCAAAAACGCACAGACAAACAGACAAAAAATTTAAAAACTATTTTTTGACGTCAGTAACATAGGTACAACGTGTACAATATGTTTTTTTTTTAATAAATTTAATAGACACTGCTCGTTTACGATTTTATTATATGTATAGATATAGATATAGATATAGATATAGATATAGATATAGATATAGATATAGATATAGATATAGATATAGATATAGATATAGATATAGATATAAATATAGATATAGACATTAGAGGTTATAAATTTTAATTGACATGTATAGTAACTGTTACTAGGATTCAACGTAGAAAGTATTATATAATTTTACTATATACTATAAAATTATATATTTCATAGAACAATATTTTCACTGTCAATGTATTAAAACAAATAATTTTGGTTGTTTGTTAATTGATTTTCAATTTTATTTCAATGCTTGCAATGTTCATAATATGTAGTTTAATATTGAAATATGGTTTTCGCTACGCTTGGCCATATTGGCCATATCGTTTTGTGCGCCGGGCCTAAATATACATAAGTATACATTAGATCCTAAATATACAAATTTAAACATCTACTAGGTACCTATTTATAATTTATTGTTATAATAATTGTAACAAACATACTATCCGATGCCGACGCCGTGAATTCGAAACGAAAGGTCCGATTCGAATAATTTAACAAAAAATTTAACAAAATATGATTATTGTGATTTAACTATTGTATAATGGTTAGAGACTTCTTGTGAGTAGGTAAGATGAATATGCTAAAAACATTTAGTATTTTATATAATAGTTTTCGTTATAGATTACTTTTATAGATTATTATTTTATAGATTATATATTACTATATTATAGATTATTTTATAGATTTTATTTATTACTTTTATAGCTGATACCCGCGACTTTGTTCGCGTTGATAACACCCGAGAAAACATATAAGTAATAATTAGAATGCCTGACATCCCCCGGCATTTTGGACGATTTTTTAGACGATCCTCCGGGAACCTAACATTTTTCCAGGATAAAGTGTACCTATATGTTATTCCTGGTTGTAAGGGCTGCCGAAAGTTAATAATCGGGTTTGAGCCCAATACGGCGGGTGTGGACTGTATAGGTATGCGGAAATCCGATCCTATTACTTACTGTTGTGATCCGCGGGATTCTTCAGAGCTTGAGTCTTCTTCCAAAGCTTTAGATTCTTCTCTTCAGCACTCATGACGCGAATCACTCCAGTTTTGTTAAAAGAGATAGGTAACGGGTGATGGAAGATGAAAAAAGACAGCGGGTCTTTTTGATCTGCGCGTTTGTTCATCTGATAGAAGAACAAAGAAGACCGCGGGTCTTTTTGATCTGCGCGTTTGTTCATCTGATAGAAGAACAAAGAAGATAGCGGGTCTTTTTGATCTGAGCGTTTGTTCATCTGATAGAAGAACAAAGAAGACAGCGGGTCTTTTTGATCTGCGTGTTTGTTCATCTGATAGAAGAACAAAGAAGACAGAGGGTCTTTTTTATCAGCGGGTTTGTTCATCTGATAGAAGAACAAAGAAGACAGAGGGTCTTTTTGATCTGAGCGTTTGTTCATCTGATAGAAGAACAAAGAAGGCAGCGGGTCTTTTGATCAGCGGGTTTTTTCACCTTTTTAACACTTACTATTTTATATGGCGGTGGACTTGAAAAACAGAGAACACCCCTGTGTTCTCTGATTGGCCCACAAATGACGAGCCCCTCTCAGCTAATCAAAGCGATTCCTCAAGAATCAGGGAAATGGCGCGAACACTGTTAATTAAGGCATTTACTTGAATGCTTTAAGGTTAAATCTTCGCCGCCAGAAGACCAAGGATCGGGTGATCCACGAGGTAGGTAGATTTTCCTTCATTCCCTCGCCCTTTGATTACATGTACCACCAACAAAAAAATACAGCCCTTTTTTACAATCGAAGATATTCAACATAATCATACTCGAGCGGGACCAGATTTCGTTTAAAAGTTTAAAGTATTTAAAATCGTTCATGTCATTTTTTTTTTTTTTTTTTTTTTTTTTTTATGTTATGTCGACAGACAGGCTGACGGTCCACTTGATGGTAGGTGGCTACCGTCGCCTATAACACAAGCAACGCTACAGGTGCTGCAAGTGCGCTGCCGACTACAGAAGGATTAAGGATAAGGGATTAGGAGGGGATAAGGAAATGGGCTCTGGCATCCCTTACTCACTCACCCAAACACAACAGCACGTATATGCTGTTATTTCACGGTGGTGCTATATGTCCATCATATAGATCAGATATACGAGCCTCTAAAGCTTGCAACAGAAAATCAAAAATAATAAGCAAAGCCACAGGAAAACGCATTATCATTTTATTTTCACACTGTTATTTGTTATTGAAAAACGCCTCTTCAATATTCAAAGAGCAGGTGGCGAAATGATTGGAATTTGTATTAGGACGTCGCCATCTTGGACGCCCATATTGTTATGAAGGTTTTTCCTCGTTTGTTGTTTCTTTGTTGTACTTATTGTCATGTCTAATAGGTTTTTTTAGAGAAAATTTGTTTTCCCGTCTTATAAACATGGTTTTATTTATGTATTCGCCGAATAAACACTGTAAAACAATTGTTTAAAGAAATCATTTTATTTGCTGAGTGCCAACATTAGGCAGAATTAATCATGTCAGTTCCTTCCTCGTCTATTTATATTTATTTTAGCAAAGATTTTCAACTGTATAGATAGGACAAGACGAAAGAATCCGTAATGTAACATTTAGAACCACGTGGTACAAAATCGTTTAGTTTATAAGGCTCCTGATTACGGCGAACAGGATAAATATTTTTGTAGGAAAATTTTCTCAATGTCCTCTCTATAGAATTCTACTTATTTCAATCTTTTTCTATTTTAGTTAGAATTATTTCAATAATGAATTTAGTAATAATGTCTTGGCTCACATAGCTTTATTTCCGGACAGGAGTAATTTTTTTGTTGCTGTTATTTTCTGTTTATTATTTTATTTTAATTAATTGTATCGGCTACGATACAATTAATTACATTACATGCTAATGTAATGTTTATGTTTATGAGTTGTGGGTTTCCGGGATGATGGCCCAGGTCTGTTGGAAATTCTTCCAAACGGTTCGTAAACAACTCCGGTTGACATCCTCAGTGGTGTAGTCCGTGTTAGAAGAAAAAGTACATCACATCACTGCACTTCACTTCTGCACTTTTCGACTTCTCGAGCGAGACTGATTTGTCAGAACAGACCTGGGCCATCATCCCGGAAACCCACAACTCATATGGATACCGGCCGAGAAAACCTACATTCTACTAATGTTTATGTTTGTTATTAGTACATTACTGCAGAGTCCAGGAAGTGAAGCATTGCCGGACGAAGTGGTAGTAAAGATCTGAGTCCGGCAATCCTCATTCCGGTCGAGGCTGGTATAGTGCTTTTCTCAATAAATGTGAGGAAATAATGAAACACGCCCCCGCCTACTACGCCTGTGACAGCGGCGGGCGCGTTCGTGAAGACTCGTGAAACTTCGGGTTTCATCGGGCTGAGCAGCGGCCAGGAATGAATTTTCATACAACATTCTTGGCTTAGGCCGAGAAAGAAATGCATGAGCCAAGAATTACAAACTTCGTGGCTTGTTTTTAGTACAAGAATGCCTACATTTCCGAGCATGTTTGAGAAAATGTATCTTGTTGTTGTGGTCATTAATTACGCACTTGAAGTGTGAAATAAATAAATAGAGAAATAAAATAAAATAAAAATAATTACTGTAAATCATCCAGCAATTATCTATACCTACATATAATAAAATCGTAAAAATATTTTGCAAAAATATTTTTAATGTCTGTACATTAAATATTTTTGCAATTGTAAACACATTGTACTTTTTTTTTCTGTTTGTATGTACGTTTGTTCGCACTAATCTCAGATACGGCTTAATCGATTTGAATGCGGTTTTCACTGATGTGGCAAAGTTCCCGTAACATTCAGTGTTTGTTTCATTTCAATCGGTTTAGAAACAAAAAAGTTACGCGCTATACCGAATACCACGCTTACGAAGTTGCGGGCTCACCTAGTGTATAATAAATTTAAATTATACTTACTAGCTTTAGTCCACATAGTCGTGTATAATGTATAAAATGTGTATAATATAGTTCAAAGTTTATTCTAAAAATCTTAAGTCCCATATATTTTGAGTCCGACAAGGTATAAAAAAATAAACAAAGTTCCGAAACGGAAACTCATGCGATGTAGAAAAATGCATGGCTAACATACAATTTATGTGTGTGTTCGCTGTACACTGCCACTTCAGTTAGCGCCGGAAACACTTGCACCGGAAGTCGATGTACAATGGTTGTGATTCATTGCGTTTCACACGATAAAGCTAAAGTGATGTATTAGGCAGCTCCGCTGCCTGTTGTTTTCAGTTTTCTTTCTTTATAGAGGTGTGTGTGAGGTGGACACATGTTTGTAAATAAAGATATAGTTGTTTAGATGATTTACCAAGGTTTAACAATTTGATTAGATTCTATAAATTATCTATACTAATAGATAATTTATAGCTGAAGAGTTTGTTTGTTTGTTTGAACGCACTAATCTCAGGAACTAACTGGTTCGAATTGAAAAATCCTTTTTGTTTTGAATAGTCCATTTTTCGAGGAAGGCTGTAGGCTATATAACATCACGCTACGATAAATAGTATTATATATAAGCAGTGTCCAGTACCGCGCGCCCCATGCGTACGCCGCCCGCCGTCGTATGGGCCGCAGCGAAGCGTGACGGAGTTCAGCTAGTAAGAGATATTCTTAAATACAGCCTGTATAAGCGAGTGAAGTCAGTAACAGTCAGTAATTGTTGTCTCAACTTACTTGACTTCAATGACCGCAAGGCAGAATAAGACGCAAGACATTCGCAATCGCGCTTATCGTAAGGTAGACCATTAACTTAATTACAAGAATTTAACCTGCAAAAATCTTACAAATTCTGCACATTTTAGAAATTAATTGAATCGGTCATTTCAAAAACCTCTTAAGTCACATTTTTTTTCCAAGATGCTTTTTTTGCTGAAAATAGAGATGCGTATCAAGATAGTATTCTGGAAGAGAATATGCCATTTTATAATAACATTTTTAGATGGCCAACTGCAAATGTTGAAGAAAATCCAGATGAGAATGATGGAGAATGTGACTATGTACCCATAAAGATATTAAAACATGATAAATTAATACATGTAAAATGATAATAAGATTATTTTTAAGCGTAATTTTCAATTATAAGCAATAAAAAATATGATTACTACTATTGTTTTCGTTAAATTATATACCACGAACCCTATTTCTCGCTAAAACAACATAAGTCAGGAACTGTTTTTCAGGTTTTTTTCATTATTTCTAATAATAAGCTGTAAAGGTTATTCGCAATTTTAATTTTTTCACCTCTCCAGCACGAAAAGGGTGCTTTTGGTGCCTAAAAACTCGCAGGAAAATCGATTTTTGCTGCGAGCGTGAGGAAAAGTGATTCAAATTTCGAACACGCGATTTAACTCACAGGAATAACATTAGGATTTTATTAGTGTGTCCAGCCATAGCCGACTAGAGTCGGCCGACCATAGCCAACTAGAGTTGGCCCAGCTGTGAAGATAGTTTGACAGCTGTTCAGATACTGATTCAGAAATAGGTCTTGGTGTTTTTGTACTGTTTTGGTAAATATAAAAAAAACTATTACCTTTAATCTTACAAATTGCAGTAATTTTACTTTCAACTTTTAATATTTTTGTTAATTAATTTAGTTATAAATTTATGTGACTATGGCTTTGTGAATGTTGGCTATAATAAACAACTATATTTAAAATTGTCTTAATTTTCTTAACTAATGATAAAGACCTAGTAACGCTTTTCTCGCTGTTGAGGTGAAAAGTAGTATGTTTAACACGAGAGCAAATTTTTTTATGTCTCGTGCCTTTAAATCACTCACTTCGCTCAGTAGTCTATATTAGAATCACTCGCTACGCTCGTCATTCAATTCTATAGACTACTTCGCTAGTTCGTGATTTAAAGTCGGCACTCGCAGGAAAAAACAATTTTGCTCTCTAGTTGAACAAATAACTATTTACCACTCAAATACTAAATTGAACATAAAAAGTCCTTTAAAACTCATTTGTTTGTGTATGAAACAGTTTTTATTGATTTCTGAAAAATTCTAATTAAGTGACTTATGAGGTTTTTGAAATGACCGATTCAATTGTACAATTTTGTACAGTTTTAGATACATAAATCCATAGATCATGGAGTTACTGAGTGTGAAATTGGTAAGCGGCTCCCGTTGGAAAGTGAGCTCTTAAGTGAAAATGATAGATCAGCAAAACTTATACAAATGTTTTGTCGAAAATAACGAAATAGGAACCAAAATAACTAGGCAAGGTAATTTATTGCAAAGACCAAAATGTAGATTAGAACTATTTAATAGAAATGTTTATGTTATGGCAATTAAAACATACAATAAACTACCTAATAATATAAAGAAATTGCCGGATCCTAAATTTACAAGAACATTAACAAAATGGTTATTAGATTGTTGTTATTATGATGTTAAAGAATTTTATAATAAGAAACATTAATTCCTTTATTAATATATTAGCTTACAAACAATTAAACACAAAATGCATGCCCTTGGCGGGTAGAACACACTTTGTACTGTAACTGCTGTATACAAATTAAAATCCTGTAAACATGTGTTCGCGCAAATAAAGATTTATTTTATTTTTATTTTATTTATTTTTTAATAAACTTACTCCACACTGTCACAGTAGCGGAACTTTTCTGGTTGCAAAGAGGATCTATTCCGTGAAGTTCTACTAGTTTTATTCTATCGTAGAACTAAACGGAAATCATTTCCGCGTAGATCTATTGATTGAACTTACAGTTTAAATATATTCAATACAGTTTTATTAATAGAATGAATACTATAAATGTATTCCTTACTGTTCTATAGATTATTCTATAAAATAAAAGTTACTTGATCTATGAAAAACATTTTTAATTATCATTATTGAAAATTTTTAGGTTTAAACACAAATACAGTCGTTCTTAAACGCCTATTTCACTGCAAATTTTCAGCACTTATCTTAACTAATATTATAAATGCGAAAGTGAGTTTGTTTGTTTGTTTGTTACGCTTTCAGACATTAACTACTGAACCGATTTTCATGAAATTTTGTGTACACATTGTCAGGCATACGGAAAACGATCTGGCGTACTTTTCGTGCAGAAAAAATACACCTCCCGAAGGACACGAATTCGCAGGAAAAAGCTAGTATCTTAACTAATACTTTAGATGCGAAAGCTTGTACGAAATGGCATTTTAAAAATAACAAGAGATGTGTTAGTTAAAACCGTAGATTAAATAATCTTAACTAGAAATGCTATCTATAAACTCGCATTTATGTCCGGAATACAGAGCAAAACATGACGTTATAATGATGTTCATATAATTTTCGTGTTACGAGCAAAGATCAAAGCAAATAAACTCTCTTCATCTTCATTACGAAGTATACAGCTGTGAAAACGGTCTGTAATTTATCTCGTATAACGTACAAATCCTAACATAATTTAAACTAAATTACGACGTGTGTCTGTCTATCTTTGGAAAACGCTAAGCGCTATTTTTTAAGCAACTGCGATTAAATATGATGAATATAATTATTTTATATTTATACATATAATAAAATTTTAAACCAAGTGTCTGTACATTAGAGATTTGAAAAAAAATACACTTTGTACTTATGTTACCGAAGTCAAAAATATGGTTTTTGGAATTTTGTTTGCTTGTCTGTGCGTTTGTGCACGCTAATCTTTGAAACGGCTTAACCGATTTGAATGCGATTTTCACTGATATATTGTGGCAAGCTTCCCGTAACATTCAGTGTTTGTTTCATTCTAATCGGTTTACAAACAAAAAAGTTACGTGCTATAACCGAATACCACGCGTACGAAGTTGCGAGCTCAGTTAGTGTATAACAAAATTGTAAACAAGCTGTTTGTACATTTAAAAAAAAAAAAAAAAAAAAACAACTTACGCGTGGTATTCGGTGTAAGCGTAACTGTTTTGTTTTTAAACCGATTTGAATGAAACAAACACTAAATCTTACAGGAAGCTTGCTACAATATATCAGTGAAAATTGCATTCAAATCGGTTAAGCCGTTTCAGAGATTAGTGTGCACAAACGCACAGACTAACAGACAAAAAATCTAATAACTATTTTTTTATTCACATCGATAACAGACAACTCTAGAAAGCTGAAATTTGGAAAATATTTGCTAAGAAATGATTTTTGAAAATTCAACTCCGCGCAAAGCCGGGGCCAAGTCGCTATATCTATACGGGAGGTAATTGTATGTTTATCTGTTTATGTGTTGGAAGTAATTTTTGAAACTACTAATCCAATTAAAAAAATTTTTGACGAGCCCGTTGGATGAGTGGTTAGGGTGCTTGCCTTAACGCTCTGTTCGAGGGTTCTCTGGTTCGATTCCCGGCATGGTCAACTTTGAAAATGAACTTTTCAAATTTGCTCTGGTCTGGATCCTTAATCTTACTGTAGTCTACTGTACTGTACTGTACGATTTAATCCAACCGGAACCGTTCCACTTGCGGACCACTAGACGTGGGCAGGGGTTTCATCCCTTCGTGGTCGATGTACCTCGATCACGAACAAAGCGTTTCAGTTCCACCTTCCTTGTTCGAACTGCTAAGGAGTGGAACTCATTGCCTGCGTCTGTGTACCCACAGAACTACAACCTCGGGGTCTTCAAAACTAGGGTAAATGGGCATTTACTAGGTAAGCGTGGTCCACCTTCGGCCACATCTGCACCTCACATCAGGTGAGATAGTGGTCAAGCGCTACCTCGATTTCTTAAAAAAAAAAAAAAAAAAAAAAAAAAAAAAAAAGTCGACCGCGCACTTACAGTAGCTTTGACTTTGCTTGTGTTATAGGCGACGGTAGCCACCTACCATCAAGTGGACCGTCAGCCTGTCTGCCGATCTTAATATAAAAAAAATCACAATAGTTAAAATAGAATGTCAGGATGGACATAGAGTAAGTATTCCACGCTGGCGAAGCCGCGAGCTATTTAAAAATAAAGAACCAAAGCTTGGCAAAGTATAATGTCTGGTGTTGCTTTACGTGCTTTGTCAGGCGTTATATCTTTTATTTTTCAACGCAGACGAATTAATATAATCTAATAACGTTGATACATGCGAAAATGAATAAGAAATTTCGTTACGAACTCACTCTGTCTGCCTTTAATCTCTCGTCAAGCAAAATGGAATTAAAATCTTAACAAGATTTAACATTATCGAGTTGGTGTATTTTGCATAAAGTAAATTTCCAATCAATTTCGTGGCTAACTTTATTTGAGTCGCGTTTGAAGTGTCCCAATTGATATTTTAAAATCTGCCCGTCTCAACATAACTCGTCTAAGCTTTCGTTTATGTACACACTTACCCTAACTCAATCAATTTGTGTAACCATCTTGCATTCGTATTTATCAGTGCAATTTTTTAAATCTTTTTAACACTTCCTATCTATACTAATATTACAAAGCTGAAGAGTTTATTTGTTTGTTTAAACGCGCTAATCTCAGGAACTATTGGTTCGAATTGAAAAAATCTTTTTGTGTTGGATAGTCCATTTGTCGAGGACGGTTATAGGCTATATAACATCACACTTTATATTTTATATTATATAGTTATAGTTATTTTATATTATATAGTTTTATATTATATAGTTAGTTTGTGGAGATTGTAGGAAATCTTTTATATCTTTTATTTTTTTTTATATAAAAAAGTCGGGTAAGGGGTATAAAATTTATAACTCTTTACTTTGTTGAATTTATCTCCATACCAGATAGCAGAATAACTATTAAAACTTCGGAACTATCAACGAAAAAGAAATGTTAAGAAAAATAGTTTTCTCTTTACATTTTACATGGAACGATTTTTTTTGATCGATGTTTTTTTTATTCGTCTCAACCTAGAAATGTTTCTCGTGCATTGGGAAAGTAAGAAAATCACAATAAAAATTAATCCGTATACAACGACATCTCTGATACATGACAAAAACAAAAATAGATGCTGCTTCCGGGAATTTTACATTTATTGAACTTTATTCATTTCGATTGCATATTCATAATAAAAAACTGAATTTATTTAGCTAAGAAATTAACATAACATTTATGATTTTTAACAGAATACTGATTTAGTCAGTTATAAATGATCTATTTAAGTACTGTGGTGTATTTAAGGGCTTCACTGAGGCAAATGACATTTACTATAGAATTCGCTGGCGGCGGATCCAATTCAACAGGCCTAGAAATGGTGTTTTTCTGTTTTTACCATGAGAACAATACACAAAATAATTTTTTTTATTAATACAATTTTTTAATCTGATATTAACTTATTAATTGGTACAGGATTCATATGCGTGCAATAAGCCGTTTTCGAGAGAATTTTCAATAAATGTCAAATTCTTCTTGTGTTCTAACTTTTTTTGTGGAGTTTCTATTACTTTAACGAAAATTCTAATTAATACAATTGGTTCTTCACATGTTTAAGTATAATATATATTTTTTTCAAAGCAATTGTCTTATCCATTTCTTGTAACATTTTCATTAAACAATGTATATTTTTAGTATTTAGGGTTTGTCCCCCCCTTAAGTACCCATTCATAAAAAAAATTGAATACAACCTACTTGTTGAACAGTACTTTCAATTCCCCAAATATCATATAATTACTATCAGAAGCATAAATTCCAAAAAACTTAAGTACTGTTACGACTAACTATAGGACGTTCTGCAAAAAGCGCTCGCGCCGGCCGAAAGCCTCGAACGTTCCACCCTATCGATGGTAGCCACGCCCCTTTCCGATTAGTGTCAAAAGAAATTGGTCTTTAAGTTTATAACATATAATTTATATTTCAACAGAAATAGCATTTCTGAACTTTCAATGGCTTACATTTTCTGGTAGATTCGAAATACATCGAGTCGTTTGGCGACAATTATAAATAAGATTGCGGCCGGTCAAAGAGGTTAGTTGTGCGACAACATGCGATACGAAAGCGAATCTTCGGAGCTTTGGCGAAGTTACCAGCGACAGTCAACCGGCGACACATTAAGGGAATCATTGACGACTTTTGGCAAGTTTAAACTCGCTCATACGCGGCATTTAAACTCACCGCGCACGCAACAGTATATCTGATAACCCATTTACTAGCTAGACCATAGGTTCCCAGACTTTTTTCTCATAGACAAAATTTAGCTGGTTCCGGTGGAACATTTCTACCATATTACCAAAACTCGACAAAAAATGTGAAGATTAGATCTAACTATGGAAATTTGCGTTGCGGCTGAGTTCCAATCACGAATGGGGAGTTTTCTAAATCAAATATGTGAGATTTGATTGGTTTTTTTTATCACCCCCATTTTTTTGGCACGCCAACGAGTCTCCCGTGGACCCCTAGGGGTCCACCTAGACCACTTTGGGAATTAAGGGTCTACACTATCAAGGGTTTAAGAGATTACCGTAACCGTTTGTATATAAATAAGTAAATAAAATAATAACTAAACAAATCTTTTACAGATTCTTACTGATTTCATCGATGAAAGTGAATGGTTTTTTTATATTCAGATAATTGTTTGTTTATTTGTAATAGGGTCTTCAATATTTCTCTTTCAAAATGTCATATATTTATCCCAACTGCCGATATATATTTGGTCACGACGATAACACTCTTGCGAGAAACTACTCTCCTTAGAAGAAAATATGAGTAATCTTTATAAAATACATCATAAAATAATAGATGAACCCTTGAACAACTCAACGTATCAAATAAAATAACAGGCGTCCATTTATTTCTCAGACGGGTATTTTCCGAGTGATGAGAGGGTGATATAGGACAGTAATGGGTTAGAAAGAGATAGATGGCGCATAAAGAATCTAGCTCCAGGCGAGACAAACACAATATCCGAGTGGGAACGAAACGGCTTGCAAACGTTCTAGGCGACAATTTTTCTTTATATAAACCATTGTGATCTAAGATAGGTTACAAGTTATTGTGACGGTATTACCATAATATATACCATCCCAAAACATCTTTGCTACAGTTAGATTAGTTACTTAAGGGTCGCGAATCAAAATCTACAGGTGATCAACCCAAATGGATCGGTGAGGGCTGACCTTAAACCATAAGAGATAGAAAGCTGGATCCAAACTTTTTCAAATTGATCTCAATACGCGACCGGACCAGACCAGAAATCGAACCCGGTCAAATTTCTGTAATTTCTGTAAATTACCGCAGTGGACAGAGTTTGTCATAATACATATAATAAAATCGTAAACGAGCCGTGTACATTAAATATTTTTCAAAAAAAAAAAATTGTACACGTTGTACTTATGTTACCGAAGTAAAAAAAAGGGTTTTGGAACTTTTGTCTGTTTATCGGTTTGTCTGTTTGTTTGTCTTGTGGAACCTTGTGTAATTAATAAACAAACAAAAATATATAGTACTTGGTAAATTGTTAAATATATCAGTTCATTATAATGAACCAATTATTAAAAAGATCACTTACATATGTGCAAGACGCATTCAATTTTTATAATTCTTAAAATAATCTTGCAATAAATGCTAACTGTGCATAATTTGTTAAACTCATTTCACTGTGTATCTAGATACACACGTATCTAGATGCATGTACCTTGTGAATCTAGATACACGAGGTACAAAATACAATTATAATGCGTATGAATTTTAAAGTTGTATCGATATCAGGAGGAAATGATCAATTTTTAAAATAAAACAAATCTATTCGGCCAGTCTAGGAAAAAAAGGTTTAAGCACTTACTTATGTATGGACTGGTACGCTTGTTCGAAGAATGTTTTCTAAATAATTACAATAAAGCCTTCGATGTATAAGAGACCTAAGTGACAAGCGCTTAAGTGACCTTTTCAAACAATATGAAATGAAACGACCTATACTAACATTTTGCCAAAATTATAGACATTTCTGTTTATTAGTCACACAAGGTCCCATAACTTATTCCTCATGACAAACTTAATCAACTGCAGTAAGAAAAATAATTGCGATTATTTTTTTTTTTACAAAAAATTGACCACGTTCGATTTCTGGTCGCGAATAAACGTCGTCGTTGTGAAAAAGTTTAAATGCAATTTTTATTATTTCAAAAATCGAATAAATTTCCGTATCTCTTATGATTTGAAATTTGCCCTCACTGACCCATTTGATTGATCATCCTGTATATAAAATCTATACATATTATTAATACTAGCTGAGCCCGCAACTTTGTACGCGTGGTATTCGGTATAGCGCGTAACTTTTTTGTTTCTAAACCGATTGGAATGAAACACACATTTAAATGTTACGGGAAGTTAGCTAAAATACACCAGTGAAAACCGCATTCAAATCGGTTAAGAGGTTTCTGAGATTAGCGTGCACAAACGTACAGACAAATAGACAACAGTATCCATTTATATGGTATAAATGGATACTGTTGTCTATAAATGGATATATATAGACAACAGTATCGGTATAAATGGATACTGTTGTCAAGTGGCCGGTCAATTTGACTGCCAAATTTAATATAGAGAAAAAAAATCATCCAAGTTCCTCTTTATAGGCACATATCACACATTTATAAATGTGAAAGTATATCTGTCTGTTATCTTTTCACGCCTAAACCACTGAACCTATCATCATGAAATTTTTCATACACGTTGTAAGGAATGCAGGAAAGGACATAGGGTACCTTTCATCCAGAAAAAAGTACTGTTCCCGAGGGATCATCTAACGCCTGGCCAAGTTATAACTGCAATAAAGATGTTAGGCGTTACATTTTATTCAGGCGTTCAGCGGGTATAAAAACATAATTATATAAAATTTAAGATTTTTCTTAAAATTTTAAAAATAACCTAGAAATACCTAGACAATTTATCATTCACTTTCAAAAGCAGTAAATGATTTATGATTTTCCAATATCAACTGCAGCTACAGTGCGCAGCGGAAGTATAGTGTCTTATATCAAAGGCTTACAGTTCGTGAAAGCTGAATTTTTCTCGCCGACTGTACACAGCCGTCAGTACGGGAAGGCACGAAGCATTTGTCTTATAAATATTTACTGGGTTATTTCAAATTGTTTTCCAACACGAAAATGCATTTTCTAAATAGGGGTGAATTTAAAATTTATGTTATGTATCGAGATTCGATTTACGCCGGACAAACATGCATTGTAACTATATAAAACCATAATACATATACTAGCTAACTATATATTTATAAAGTAACATTAATCGAAAATAGATCGGTGTTAAGTTTTCAAGTATAATTATTAGATAAAGTAAGTTATTGTCTATACTTCAACTTAAAACGACTTCCGTCTTGTCAAATTCTCCTGAGCTAAATTTGGAATTCCAAATTGAACGTGTCCTCCATAAGTTAAGTAATTACATATTTTATGGGTTAATTGTTTCTTTCGTTATAATTAACTCATGATAATTAAATACTTATCTGTAAATAAAATTAAACTGCAATCAAAACTAATCCCTGTTTGAATGTTATTGTGAATCATTATTTAAATGATTTTTTTTATGTTAACTACATAATAAAAGTAATCAACAGGCTGACGGTTCACTTGATGGTAGGTGGCTACCGTCGTCTATGACACAAGCAACGCCAAAACTGTTGCAGGTGCGCTGCCGACTATAGTAGGATTAAGGATAAGGGATTGGGAGGGAGTAAGAAAATTTACTCGATTCGTTTGGATTGATCAACCTGTATATCAATCCAAATGAGTCGGTGAGGGCAAGTCTCAAACCATAAATACGAAAATTTCTGCTTTGAAACTAAGGCTTCGATATTTGAAAAAATAAAATAAAAACTGGACACTTTAGAAGACTTTTAGAACACTTTAGAATTTGGTCCTTGGTCAAGTGTTTGAAGTGCTTGCTTCAACGTTCAAGGGGACTCGGGTTCGATTCCCTGCAGGACCAACTTTGAAAATAAACTTTTCCTAGTTGGCTCTGGTCTGGATCTGGCAAGTAGTGGCGGGTCACACTGCCTTTCGCAATCTTTTCGGCAGCCCGTCTGGCGGCAGTAACCACCCCCTTATACAAGACCACTGTAAAATAACAGCATAATGTCGGTTTGTAAGGGATGCCAGAGCCCATTTCCCTACCCCTTTTTAATCCCTTATCCGTAATCCTACTATGGTCGGCAGCGCACTTGCAGCACCTGTGACCTTACCATCAAGTGGACTGTGTGGACTGATATGATTTTCCCATTTATTGAGATTGTGGACATTTCCGTTTATTGTTTAAACAAAGTCCCAAATTTATTCCTTATGACTCAACTACGATAATAAAAATAATTACGATTTTTACAGAGATTTGATCGGGTTCGTTTCCTGGTCGCGTACGAGTGTAATTTGGAAAAGTTTGAATGCAGTTTTTATTTTTTCAAAAATCGAAGCCTTAGTTAAGAACACGTTTTCGTATCTGCTATGGTTTGAGATAACTCAAACACTGGGTGATTAATCCTCACTGACCCATTTGGATTAATCACACTGTATACTTTTGCATACAGTTAGTATAGTTTTAGTGGCAGGGTACATACACTGCGTTTCGCAGTCATTTGGGCAGACCAGCTCAGTAAGGAGGTGGCCCTTATAGAAGACCACCGTGAAATAACAACGTGTGTTTCGGTAAGTGAGTGAGGATACCAGAGTCCATCTTCCTATCCTTTCTTAATCACTCATCCATAATTCTAATAAGGTCGGCAGGGCAAATGCGCATAAAACCGGTTCCGTGCGTCCGAATAAAAAAACGGAATCCTTATAGGTCACAGTCAATTATCTCGGAATATATTTATTTATTGAGTTTAAATTTGGTACACATATCAATTTCTGTGACCCAAACGCAGAGGTGTGACGTGAATAGATGAAATCTGTATATGGGAGGTCATTTTTGGGGGAAGGTGGAAAATTAAAAAAAAAAATTTTGAAAACTGCATCATGTGACATATCAAATGGAAGGTTCCAAGTTGTTAAATAGTTTCCAAGTTATTCAAGAAAATATAAGAAAATTGACCATTCCCCCCTCCCCCCCCCTTATCTCCGAAACTACTGAACCTAAATTTTGAAAAAAAAAAAATAAAGAAATTAGTTTTGTACTTATAGATTATAGGAAAACCTATAAGAAGTCCATGATATTAAAATAACATGGTAAATCACCTAATATTGTGGGGATAGGTAACATCGTACGGAACCCTCTTCACACCAGTTCAGCTCGCACTTGTCCTGTTTTTTGTGTTAATCATACCATCAATTGGATAATCATAAACATAAAAAATAGCTCTTATTCTCTTCTGTTTTAGGGGCAAAGAAATTTTTCCATTTTCCTATATTTTCTCACAGGCAAGACATATTTTGGAGACATAACTTAACCTTCCTAACTGAATAAACACTCGATTTGAATATCTAAAGCTGCAAGGCGTTGCGAGCTTAAGGTTGGACTAGTTATTATGTAATAGTAAAGTTTGTTCTTTATGCTTTCACGCCTTAAATACTCAATACATACACGTTTTCAGGGGTACAGGAAAGCAGGTGACCCTTTAGAAGTTTTAAAATTGCTGAAAATGCTTTTTTTATGTTAAGGTCGGCAGACAGGCTGATGGTCCACTTGATGGTAGATGGCTACCGTCGCCTATAACAAAAGCAACGCCAAAGCTGCTGCAAGTGCGCTGCCGACTGCAGTAGGATTAAGGATAAGGGATTAGGAGGGGGATAGGAAAATGGGCTCTGGCATCCCTTACTCACTCACCGAAACACAACAGCACACGTGCTGTTATTTCACGGTGGTCTTCTGTAAGGGGGTGGTTACTGCCGCCAGACGGGCTGCCCAAATGACTGCGAAAACGCAGTGTGCACTGCCACTACTTTTCAAATCCGGAGCCAAATTTGAAAAGTTGATTTTTTTCAAAGTTGACCCTGTCCGGAATCGAACCCGGGTACCCTAGAACAGAGCGTTAAGGCAAGTACCCTAATCACTCATCCAACGGGCTCGTCATTACATGAATTACATGAACGGGTCCGTACTTGAAATTTTAAAATACAAATTCGGTTTTAAACATTTCTCGAATGCTGATATATTTTTAAAGTTGCACTAGGTATTAAAATATTCCCCTGAGCTATCGCTAAAGGTGTTCGTTTTATTTACTTTGTGTTTGGCACCGGTCCAGAGTTCGGTTCCACGTGCACCCTATATATTTGTAGCAGTTTGTGGGCGACGTATTTGCGAAATACAATTCTATTGAGAGAGGTTTGTTCTTTCTTATGGAAAATGTTAGGAGTGTTCTCATACACACCTTGATAGGAAATAAATGTTGTTTGTACTTTTGGTTAAACATTTTAATTTCTCAATCCAAGCCACGAACGTTTATGTGTCCTTAAATTTATGATACCTACTACTCTGTATTCTGTACTATCTAAGATTACAGAACAATCTGAGATTACCATAATATATGTATGTATGAACTGATATTACTTAATCGAGTAAAATGTGTTTTTAATATCAAAATAAATAACATTTTGATAAAAAATTTACTGTGCCTTCAGTATTTATATTTGAGTGTATATATAATTTATATCTATACTAATTATTATAAAAAGAAAAGATCTGTATGCATGTGTGTATTTGTATGTTTGTTTGTAATGAATAAACTCAAAAACTACTGGACCGATTTTAAAAATTCTTTCACCAATAGAAAGCTACATTATCAGCGAGTAACATAGGCTACTCACCCCTTTACCCCACCCCCTCCATACAAAATTGCCGTTTTCCAAGAATAAACTCAAAAATGTTTAAAAAATAAATGTCAGAAACAGAAACGGGCCGCTAGTATATCTATAAACTGGTATTAGTTTTAATGCACGTAAAATGTGTTTTTAATGTCAAGATTATCCCTTTTAGATTTATCCCGAAGAATCGTCTAATTATTACATAAATATTCTAGTACTAACTTTTGTCTGCAACTCCCGTCCTCATTTTCTTAAACTTTGAAAAAAAAAATTCAACGCCTAACAAAATTATATGAGCAATAATTTACAGCGAAGCAATTAATTCACACTATCGTAATCGGCTCAGTAGTTAAGGCGTGAAACGTAGTTAGAACTATATTTAAAGAAATCTGATATTATCATTTCTCGTAGCACATTATTTGGATTTCATATATACACAGGTAACTATTGCAAAAAGCTCCTTTTAAAAGTGTCTATAATGATCTTTTAAAAAAAAGATAGTTTTACCAGAAATTTTAAACTTTTTAATTTAATATATTTCCTTTACAACCTGATTAATAATGTTTTAATAACATGTACTCAATATTAGGTAATATTTCTAAGTTATAGTAAGGAAAGTAGTTTTTTAATTAAATAAACCAATTTTATTTAAATACAGATAATAACTAAAAAAGTTTTAGAAAAAAAAGCTCTTTAAACACACAGATTTACTTGTTTGTTGTTTTACAATTCACTATTATTATATTTAAGTGGGCGTACAAAGCAAAAAAAATTCTAATTTCTCCCCCTTGGCCCCATAATGGAATGGACACGATCCCAACACAACAGTAGTTCCTTTTATTAGGCATATTTATTTACAAATCTTGTTAAAATAATATGAAACAATTTATAAACAGTCTATACACACACACTTATAATAATCTACTCACAAAAAAATCTTATTAAAAAGTTTACGTCTGAATATTCTTGTGCACAGAAACATAGTCTTCCCATCTCAGTGGAGCGATTGTGACTGATCTAATCATGTGAAACAATGCACATCGTTATGAGACAGAAGATAGCGCATTTCGCGGAATAAAAATGTTACGAGTGCCAAAAGTGTTAAATATAAATTACTCGTAAACTATAATGTCAAATAAAAAATTAATAAACAAAGAACTAGATAATCTATGAAGTGAGATTACTGATAATTTTTTATGTGGATAAAATTTCATTGTATAATGTTTTCTTTCGAAATTTCACTTTTATTTATAATGAATTATAATCTATAGGTATACAAATATTTTCTTATTTGGATTTTATATATACGTAATTAGATAACATTCAAATCTAGGATTAGCTATTTCTATTTATACACGCTAGTAGTAAAAATTAAGCTTTCTAAGTTAAAAAAATACTCTTAAAATAAGTTAAAAATACTTATCTGTCAACGTCAGAGCTATCTACAATTTGTACATAAATATCACTGAGCAAAATATAGCCTTTTGGCAAAATCTTAAAGATACAATCTCTCAGCATCGTGTCTTACAAGACGGCGAAGTCGTTCGCGTTGCCAAGAGCTGCGGTGACGCATTTACTACTTATATCTTCTACCTCTTTATAAGTACACTCGACGCAAATAACATATATATATATACTTTTTTCTGGATGTCCTTTCCTGCATCCCAGACAACGTGTATGCAAAATTTCATGATGATCGGTTCTGAGACCTGTCAACACAGTATGGAACGAAGTATGCTCTACGTCAAATTGAAAGACAAAATTAAACTGGAATCGTTACGTAATCTGACGAAACTTAAAGATGTTACGTACTCTGTAAAACAATTAAAATGGAGGTGGGCAGGTCATATGGCGAGGAGTCAACAAGACAAATGGGCCAGAGAGGTAACCGAATGGTGTCCCAGACAACATAAAAGAAGAACATAGCTGGTGTTACCTGGAAGAGGATGACTCATGATAGAAAAGAATGGCAAGCTCTAGGGGAGGCCTTTGCGGGAACGCAAGACAATCTCGATACCGGTGTCAAATAATTAATAAGATTTTGTAATTTGAAAACTCATGTACCTTTTTTTTTTATTTATTTACACAAAGAAAAAATACATTGGGCGGTACACAGTTTAGGTGTACTATAAACCCAATGAAGTTTCTAGCGTACACCTGAGTTGTCTTCAATGGCAGAAATATAAACAGAATTTTTGTTACAAATACAGACAAAAGTAAAAAGTGAATATTTGTAGGTAGATACAACTTTAAAACTAAAATACAACAACCTGTTCGTCCCACTCTAACATGCAGCTAACATATAAGTGCATCCTTGTTGACAACGAGAATGCACAATGCACACTTTCTACAGGTTGTTTTAATTTTATTAATCTTTATTTTAATAAAATAAACAATTTATAACAATGAGGTATTTCATTTTTGACTTCTTAGTTTTGGTTATAATTATTATTATTAGTTATATTCATATACACAAATGCATACAATGCTACTTATTAGGGATGAAATATTGTTTTAATTTATATTTAATATTTTTTGTATTTAAATTATATTTTAAATCTGCTGGCAGATGATTAATATGGTATGGTACCAAATAAGTCAATCTACGTTTTCCATATAGGAAAACGTTTTCCCTATGATTGTTAATTAAAGGCTATTATTATGGATAACGAACAATTCGCGATCATTAATATGATTTATTCCTAAATATCTTTAAAATTATAGCCTAAGAGCTATACGCATATAATTCGAGTCTAAGAGCATTTCTTATCTGACTGTACCGAAGTGACATAAAAGTGCATATACACTTGTTTTCTGTTTGGTCGTATGCCAAGGTTGAGCGGTGAACGCGGCAGAATACATTATTACGATAAGTGAAATAGAGAAGGGCCGGAATTCAAAATTTTATTTTTTTTGGTATTCAATACCATAAATAAATAAATATACAGAACCCTTCCTTATTTATCGCTCTTTCAATTAGTAGAGAATCATTAGTGAGCCCCATCTGTTGGGTGGTTTAAAGAATTTAGCGGAGAAAGACAGACGCAGGTAGAGACTTTATTTTATAACTTTATTTTAAACTCGACTCGGTGGATCGCAGAGCTAGGAGGCTCATTGGCGATGATACACTAATAAGAACTAAGCTGCAGAGCCTGGCACATAGACGCAAAGTTGCCTGTCTGTGTGTATTCTATAAGATGTACTTCGGAGGTGTGCTCGAGAGCTGCATGAGATCATACCGCCTTCTCCTTTCTTCTATCGGGCATGCAGACGTACTGCTGGTTACCATCCTCACCTTGTCGAAATCCCTCTAATTCGGACCAAGCGCTTTAAAACATCTTTTGTGATGCGCACTGCTAAGGATTGGAACTCCCTGCCGGCGTATGTATTTCCGAGCTCATATAACCCAAATCTTTTCAAGGTTCGAGTGAATAGGCATCTTCTGGGTGAGCTCGCTCCATCTTCGGCCTCATCCTTCCTACATGGATAAATGTTGGTCAAGAGCAAACCCATCTATAATAAAAAAAAAATGTATAGATTAGCGATCCGTATCTGGTTTCGCAAGGTTGCATTTTTTTATATATTATATACACAAACCTTTCTGGGCTATCGCTCTTTTCATTAGTGAAAACCGCATCAAAATATGTTGGGTGGTTTAAAGGAAGTTAGCAGAGAAACAGACAGATGCGGATAGCGACTTCATTTTGTAATAAGCGAGGAATGCATTTTTTCTGCATATTATAATACACAAACCTTCCTAGGTTATCGTGTGTGCCCGCGTGCGTGCGTGACTGTGTATATTGTATCGGGATTCCAATGATAGAAGAATTGGCACGGTAAATCCTAGGTAATTTATAGGTATGAAAAATTGTACCCATTCTGGCAAAACTTAAAAAAATTTAGCTACCCAATAGCTAGGGGATAAAGCTCTTACCCATCCGAATCCCTAATCCTTATCCGTATAATTCGGAATATGTTGGATATGTTGACAGAAATGACTAAAATTCTATTCCTCTGATTTACAGCGATTAAACAAACCTCAAAGGTGAGCCATGAAGATTGTATTGACTGAGCCTCGTTAACCAATACTTACGTTTCTCATTACTCATTCAAATCTTCTCCCGATACCAAGATTGTTAGTTAAGAACTAGGAATGGCATTTATACCACAAGATATTATTGTATATTACTACTTCTAATAAGTATGATATACTAGTTTCCGTTCGTTTTTAGGGTTCCGTACGTCCGAATAAAAAAACGGAACCCTTATAGGATCACTCGTGTGTCCGTCTGTCCGACCGTTCCCTCCCCCCCCTTATCTCGGAAACTACTGAATCTAAAATTTTGAAAAAAAAAAATACAGAAATTAGTTTTCTACTTAATAAATTAAGTATGATATTAAAATTAAATGATTTAAAATAAATTAAAGTATAATATTAAAATTAAATTAAATTAAATAATGTCCATGATATTAAAATAACATGATAAATCACTCAATATTGTGCGGATAGGTAACATCGTACGGAACCCTTTTTCACGCGAGTTCAACTCGCACTTGTCCCGTTTTTTTTTCATAGATTTGAAAACATTTATTCAATCACATTTGCCTAATTATTTCGTCTAAAATAGGGTCCAAAATATCTAGGCAAAATAATTTATCGCAAAGACCAAAATTTATAAAAGAATTTGTTCTAGGGTGAACAGTATTATTTATTTTACAATGAAACCACGAGTATAATTTTTTTTTATTATGACACATAAAACGTAATTACTATGATTTAAATAATGAGAATCGTATCGACGCCGTATCGTCTGCGTATCGTCGTATCTAATGTACACATTTCGTTCATAATGAGATGTCCACGGTATCCGCTTGAAACATAATTATGCAAGTCTATCTCAGCTTTTTAGATAGAATCCAATTTTGTTCGAGATCTGCAAACTGGAAATTTAAATTTATGTACTTATCTCGTAGAGTTTATTTCTTTTTACGTTTTATTTAATTTCACGAGCCCTGGCGTGCAGTTAAGGTGCTTGCCTTGGCGCTCTCTCTCGGGGGTCCCGAATTAGATTCCCGGCTGGGTCAGTTTTAGAAATTAACATAGCAAAGTTTGCTCTGGATCTGGCAAGTAGTGACAGGGCACTCTGCGTTTTGCCGTCATTTGGGCGGCCCGTCTGGCGGCAGTAACCATCCCATTACCGAAGACTACAGTCAAATAACAGTACGTATGCTGTTGTGTTTCGGTGAGTGACTAACGAATGTCAGAGCCCATTTCCCTATCCACCTCCTAATCCCTTATCCTTAACCTTATCCCCTTTTACCACCGCACTGCGCGCCATAGATGCGAAGTTCATCCGCATTACCTGGATAAAGTGCCGCTGCGCACAGTTCGGATGAGTAGAAGCTTTATTCCACGGACGCGCGATCTTTGGAACAGTCTCCCTTCTAAGGTGTTTCCATCTAGCTACAATATGGGCTTCTTCAAGCGAGCAGTAAACAAATTCCTGCAAGGTCGGCAGCGCACATGTACCCCTCCTGGTGTTGCTTGTGTCCTTAGGCGACGGTAGCCACCTACCATCAAGTGGTCCGTCAGCCTGTCTGCCACCTTTAATAATATAAAAAAAAAAACTTACTGTAGTCGGCAGTGTGCTTGCAGCACCTGTAGCGTTGCTTGTGTCATTGGCGATGGAAGCCACTTACCATCAAATGTATCGTCATTCAGCGTGTGTAACGATTTTTACATGAAAAAAATAATAATAATAATATTTGTATGGCTAAAAAAAAACCTTATTTGTTTTTAATGACCTATTTTAATGTAATTATTTTCTATACAAGACCAAGACGCATTATGCTGCGTCCTGGTTTTGTTTATAGAAATCATTTACAAATTTTATGTAATTTTACGTCTGTATTTCCGAGCATATATAACCCCAATCTTTTCAAGGTTCGAGTGAATAGGCATCTTCTGGGTGAGCTCGCTCCATCGTCGGCCTCATCCTTCCTACATGGATAGATGCTGGTCAAGAGCAAACCCATCTTTAATAAAAAAAAAGCTGCTGTCCGCGGCTTCACCCGCGTTGAGAAATAAAAAAAATGACGCCTCACTAAACATATGAGCAAAGTAACGCCTAACATCTGTATTGCGGTTAATGCTTTGCCAGGCGTTAGATGATCCCTCGGGAACAGTACTTTTTCTGGACGAAATGTACCCTATGTCCTTTCCTGCATTCCTGACAACGTGTATGCAAAATTTCATGATGATCGATTCAGCGGTTTAGGCGTAAAAAGGTAACAGACAGACAGATTTACTTTCAAATTTACAATATTAGTATGGATAAAGTCGCTGTTTTGCCGCAATCGCAATATTTGTGTTGGACAATTTTCAGAAAAGCATTAATGCGTATTCCGGTGTAGGTCGCCTAAAAAATTGTAATGGTAAAATACGAACCTTCAAATGTTTCAATATTTCGCCTCGCGAAAAACAATTTTCGACAATTTAATAAAAAAAGTTTGGCGGCTTCCGAAGGCAGTTTGTTTCATTCCGTTTAATTTTCGCCCTCAGAAAAAAAGGGAAAAAAAGAAAGTTTTTTTTTTGTTCCCCTAAACTGCTTAACGAAGTAACAAGTTAACACTAATTAAAGATTTTTCCGATTTCCAACTTGACCCCAACTTTTTTCGACCTAAATCTTTCACGAAATTTTTCTCTTCTACTCAAAGATTTTTAGAAAGGGCAAATCGAATTAATACACTTTACCAAAACAGCATGGGTCCTAGTTATATCTTTTTTGTGTATATTTGCAGACACTTTGACAGGCAGTAGCATTTGCCCTTATCAATAACAATATAAGAGGAAGTTTACTAATATCAATAAGAGCCCGTTGGATGAGTGGTTAGGGTGCTTGCCTTAACGCTCTGTTCTAGGGTTCGATAACCGGCAAGGTCAACTTTGAAAAATAAACTTTTCAAATTTGGCTCTGATCTGGATTTGGAGAGTAGTGGCAGGGCACACTGCGTTTTCGCAGTCACTTGGGCAGCCCGTCTGGCGGCAGTAACCCCACCCCCTTAGAGAAGAATAACAGCACCGTGAAATAACAGCACGTGTGCTGTTGTGTTTCGGTGAGTGAGTAAGGGATGCCAGAGCCCATTTCCCTATCCACTCCTAATCCCTTATCCTTAATTGCATTGCCTTATCCTTGCTGCAGCGCACTTGCAGCAGCTTAGGCGTTGCTTGTGTTATAGGCGACGGTAGCCACCTACCATCAAGTGGACCGTCAGCCTGTCTGCCTATAAAAAATTTGGACGCCAGTGTTTTACCTAAAATAAATAAAAACATAATATTAAGAAAATGGCAACTTTAATCAACTATTTATAATAAGATAATTTGGTAAACAAAAGAAAATAAAGATACACTCTCTGTCAAGGCGAGGCTCTATGCTCTTGTTTGTGAGGAATAGAATTAAAGGGAAATTTAATAAATTAGTATCACTTAATCCATTCGAATTTCTATGACTTATCTTAGGGAAGAGATACTGCGTCCGTAGTTCAATGTTCGTTTAAATGAAGAACTTGGAGATGCACGAGGAGCAGTTCAATTAACGAAGACCACGGCATCTCTGCATGCGCCGTCGTTGGTACGTCGAAATTAGTCGCAGCTTAGTAGTAAGCAAGGAATCCTTCACAAAGTATAGGTACGCAAAATTTCATGTTAATCGGTTAAGTAGATAAGGCGTGAAAGAGTTACAAACAAACTCTCTTTTGCATTTGTAATATTAGAATTAATCCAGCAAGACAATTTTTGTTTTGGAAAATTCAATTGATATTCGATATTTTTGATATTCGATATTTTCGAGTATTTGATTTGATTTGATTTGATTTGATAGTAGTCCATCGAGTTATAAATCTAGAAATATAGGTACTATTTGTAATAGTGCCTATTATCTGGCAAGTTGCAAGCGACAAGTGAATCCGTGGCCGCGACATCTACATCCGATTCAACCGGAAACGCCAAACTTGAGAGTCGCTTCCTGTTATTGGATTCCGAAGTTGAAAAATTCCATTTTCAGAAGTTTCTTGGCTTTAAATTTCAAATATTTCACGGATGGCGACGAATGAGTTATACTTCCTTCTTTCGAAGGGTGTATAAATATTTTGTATGAAGCTACCTGTTCCCGACGGATCAAATCCGAATAAAAATTCAATTCTATGATTATTTTTAATTATTTTTGTTCAAATTTCTCTATTTCTCGGAATTTTTAACGTGTTACCAAAAAATTTGATATATATAAGTTTGTATACCGAATTGAAATATGCGTTCAGCTTTAATTGGCTTGCACACTGGACCATCAATGTTGAGCGTTAGGTTAGGTTAGGTTAATAAACGTTAAGTGCTAAGCTGTTGCTCAAGTAAATAAATAAATGAATGAATGAATTCTACAAGCAGTCGAGTACTAGGAAATATCTAAAAGTCACATAAATCTCTATACCAAATTAAACCGGTTTTTTTTTGTAGGTACTTCTTTCTACTTGTGTTCTCTTTACCCAACTTTGATGCCGAGAAACTTAAACAAGCTCGCATCGAGTTGCTCCGTTACAGAAACGAGAAAAATGTTGGTGAAATAAACTAACTCCTTTTGCTTCGTAAGGAATATTTACTATTTTTATTTTTCTGAAGCAGCCTTATCTCGTCTAAGATTATGCTCGGTGTCGTTGTAAGGATGCGTTAATAGTAAATTTGCAATGAAAATAAAGCTTTTTGTCATTTTCACATAATAATGCTTTATGTTCGGAAGTTCTCACAAATTGTTGACCAATTACAACCGCCACAGTTTTAGTAATTTCTCTAAGAAAAAAAAAATGGCACAAACTCATTTCCCGGACACTAAAAAAAAACAATTAACATACTTTTCAATTTCTCTGCCAAATATTCATCTATAGTTAAATACTTATTATATATATTTATTATTTATTTATATATATATTTTTATTTATTTTATTATTTTATGTCAGCACTGATAATTAGACTTTCTAAGCTTATTTGATCATTAACTGGTAGTCACTTATGGAAGCACGTTGCCATGGTTTTCCTGTTTACAACACAGTATAATTTGAATTGTTTTTCACAGTTTTAGATTCATTTTTCTCGGAGCTAATCAGTAACAATGTTTACAGTACGCTTTGACGACCGGGGGACTTCCGGTTCAAGATTGTACCGTAATGGTAAAATTCAAGAACTGTACTAAGATTGAAGCTTCATTAAGTGGTTCTCAGTGAGGAATTCACTTTTTGAGATTTAAAAAAAAAACTACGAATACGAATCCCATCGAAAACCTACGAAATAACTACGACCAAATTACGAATCTCTTGTCTTTACGATTTTTCTTGACGCGCTTGAGAGCTAATGCTCAAAACGCCTCTTAATCCGCCCATGGACAGTGTTTTGCCCCAAAAAATACATTTTGCTGGACCATAAATTTAAGAACAGACTTTCGTCGGTTGTGTTATTGCGAAAACTAAGGTTCCTTGTAATTCAAAGTCAGGTAAAGGGCAGACGCCCAAGACGTAGATCGCCTACCCGCTGGACAGACCTGATAAGGTACACAAATCGATCTACTGTACAGTGTGCTCGTGAAAGTACCAACCGTCAAAATTGGAGAAGCATCGCGGGAGAACGAACACTACGAACTCATCCGTGATGAGGAGAAACAGACAGAAGCGGATTTGACGAGCCCGTTGGATGAGTGGTTAGGGTGCTTGGCTTAACGCTCTGTTCTAGGGTTCCCGGGTTCGATTCCCGCCAGGGTCAACTTTGAAAAATCAACTTTTCAAATTTGGCTCTGGTCTGGATTTGGAAAGTAGTGGCAAGGACACTGCGTTTTGGCAGCCCGTCTGGCGGCAGTAACCACTCCCTTACAGAAGACCACCGTGAAATAACAGCACGTGTGCTGTTGTGTTTCGGTGAGTGAGTAAGGGACGCCAGAGCCCATTTCCCTATCCACTCCTAATCCCTTATCCTTAATCCTACTGCAGGCGGCAGCGCATTTGCAGCAGCTTTGACGTTGCTTGTGTTATACGGCCGACGGTAGCCACTTACCATCAAGTGGACCGTCTGCCTGTCTGCCGACCTTAACATATAAAAAAAGCAAGGAAAATCGGATGCGGATAAATTCTCGGGCAAAAGCTAGTGTCATATAAAAATCCATTAGGGTACAGTCACAGTCACAGAAAACAATCATATTTTACGTGTGTCCTCGCGCATAAACTACCAAAGTTTGCTCCCTAAAATATATCATTTTGCGCGTTTTAAGTCAACAAAGTAAACAAAATACTAAAATAATGAGGAGGGTACATCGCTAAATCTGTGCCGTATTTATTATACGGGGTGTTCGCAGCTGCGCGCGAGAGATAGTATCGCATTTGAATACAGTGTGATTGAGTTATAAATGCTGGAAATGTTATTATTTTTCTGATGCTTCAGGGCCGTAAGCTATTTTCTTCTGTTTGATAAATTGCTTGTATTTTAGCTGACGGTAGCCACTTACCATCAAGCGGTTCGTCAGCCTGCGTCTGTCAACAATTGAGGTTACTTGATGATGAATGTTTACTTAAAATATTCACTTTTAAGTTAACGCTTATCAACAACTGACTTTAACTTGTAACATATTTTTTAGAATAAATCTATATCTATACATTATTATAAAATATTGTGTATGCTTTGATGCTAAGTTAGCGGAGTATTAGATAGATTTTGATGCGGCTTTCACCAATGGATTGAGCGTTTAACGATGAAAAAAAAACATAATCCTTTTAAACTATTGAATTAAGTGAATTTTAATGCTAGCGTTACGGTTGTCCATAGAACCTTCTCGAATCGATCTCCATTCGACTCCATTCACCCTTACACGGCATTTTATTCACCCTGCACTACATATTTACTTTTTAAAAAATCGGAAAATATTTTTTATGACCATATTTTTAATGATAAACAAACTGCATCAGTGTGAAGCCTGGACTAAATTGAATTATCTCTAAGTACCGCGTAAGTATACTTACGGCTGTGTTATACTAAGCATAAGTTATTCCGAAATTATTAAGAAAACATTTTGCTTATTATAAGTTTATTTAAGGAAAATGGCACATCTAGTAACTGTGTATCCGTGTAGTTTGTAGAACAACTCAGTAATTGCGTCACAACGTCCACCGCGTTGATTACCACATTATTTGTCTTTAATTAGCTCGCCGGTTACCAGATGGCGCTTTAAGTGCATTACTACAATGCTACAGAATCAGTTTACAATTTTCATTATTTACAATTTTCACAATATACACATTATGTGCTGGGATTAATTAAATTATAATTTTCAACGAAAGGATTGCGCTAGAGCTGACATAATGAAACCAAACATTCATTATGTGACTTCGTTAAATCAGAATAATTACTATTCATCATCATCAACAACCTCTACTGCTGGGACTCAGGCCTACCCTGAGGGGGGTATAAGAAGGGGATATGGTCCACCAAGCAGGCCCACTGTGGGTTGGTGGACTTCACATGCGCCTAAGAATTTCTTTTTGTGCAGGTTTCCTCACGAGGTTTTGCTTCACCGTTTGAGAGCAGTCAGTAAATGTACTAAGTTTTTGACTTCGAACTGGGACCTCTTGACATGATACTAGCTGAGGCCGCAACTTCGTACGCGTAATATTCGTTATAGCGCGTAACTTTTTTGTTTGTAAACCGATTGGAACGAAACAAACACAAAATGTTACGGAAAGCTTGCTACAATACATCAGTGAAAAGCTGTCTTAGCGATTAGCGTGCACAAAAGTACAGACAAATACAGATAACAGAAAAAAATCTAAAAACTATTTTTTTGATCTCGGTAACATAAGTATAACATGTACAATTTTTTTTTTTAAATAATCTCTAATGTACAGACACGGCTCGTTTACGATTTTATTATTTGTACGATTATAGATTAGGATTTGTTACATAAAATGAAAATAATTAAACTTATTTTCAAATAAAATTACACAGAGAAAATTTACAAATGCTATTACTTACATTTTATTTATCCATTGCTAGGCAACGCTTTTTTTGGCGCAAGACACTGCCACAATTTTATTCAATCTTTTTTATATCTTTTTAGTTGATCCCTAGAACAGTACTTTTATCTGAATGAAAGGTATCCTATGTCATTTCCCGTATCCTTGACATCATATGTGCAAAGTATTTAAGGTGTGAAAGTGTCACAAACAAACTCACTTTCGCATTTATCTATAGTTAAACAAAACAGGTACCCACTAAGTATTTTTGATATAGTATAAATACAATAAAATTAATAAGAATTTTTATCACCCCTACTTTCTTTTCACGAGTATATATACTACTATCTGAAGCATGCGACTTCGTCCGCCTTTCTTTATAAAATATTATTAGCTTTTTACAGGTGAAAGAATTTTTAAAATCGATCCATAATTTTTGAGTTTATTCATTACAAACATACATACATACAAATCTTTTCTCTTTATAATATTAGTACATAATATGTATGACTTGTATATAATTTCTATAAATTAAGTCTGTTATTAATATAATTAAGCAGTATCACGAATAAACTTGTAAATCGTCATAACAATAACTTAGAAGATAGCTTAGCTTTGTACAATTTTCCCTTGATAATGAAACCTTAAACAATGGAGCGAAATTGTGCAGGAATTTCGCAGTGACCAAGCCTTCGCGCCAAACATATGGAACAATATATATTTCCCAAATTGGACATGTAACGACTTGTTACTATGAGATTACATAGTTTCGCTCTAACGTATGATTATTTGGTCATTTGTATAGATAAAGAATGAGGGACGATGTTATCTAAAACTGTAATTATCGAAAACCTTTTTCATGACAAAGAGTAAGATAGGGTTGACTATTTATTAGGCAATAAGTAGCTACTGTAGAAATTTTGTTCTTAGGAACGAAGGCTTCGATTTTTTGAATTAATAATAGCTGGATTACTCTCATACGCGACCGGACCAGACCAGAAATCGAAGCCGGTCAAATTTCTATAAAAATTACAATTATTTTTCTTATTGCAGTTGACAGAATTTGTCATAATACATATAATAAAATCGTAAAGCCCGTACATTAAATATTTTTTCAAAAAAATAATTTATACACGTACTTATGTTACCCAAGTAAAAAAAAGAGTTTTGAACTTTTGTCTATTTATCGATTTGTCTGTACGTTTGTGCACGCTAATCTCTGAAAGGGGTCAACCGATTTGTAAGCGGTTTCACTGATGTATTGTAGCAAGCTTCCCGTAACATTTAGTAATTGTTTCATTTCAATCGTTTTAAAAACAAAAAAGTTACACGCTATACCATATACCATGCGTGCGAAGTTGCGGGCTCAGCTAGTATATAATATGACTTTATCTTTCTAAAATAAAGTCTGATAGTCACGTCAAAATCGGTCCAGCCATTTTGGAGATTAGTCGAGATAAACAGACATCATAAATTTTAAAAATATATTTCTTGTTATAAGTAAATATAATTTAGCAGTTTTTTTGACATTACAGACACTTAAGTTATATTTATTAGCGTAGATTAAATATGTAACTTATACTTACACATATTGAAAACGAATTTAGCTTTTTTTTTAAAGAAAAGACAAATATAACGACAAATAAAAATAATCAAATAAACTTGTATGTCGTAGCATTGTCGTAGCATTTTAAATTTCGTAGCAGGCACGTAGCGATTGTTGTTGAAGGCACGTAGCATCTGAAGCGCTTACGATATGAATGCTGGCTACGTAGGATGCATGTGGCCTTGTACCAGATGCATAGGTACAGCCTTTTAGACCCTAAGTATAATATTTAGGCAAATAAAATAAAATAAAATAAATAAATAAAAATAAAATAAATAATATTTTTACACATTTCTATAAAAAACTAACTATCATCGTTTATTGTTCATTGTTTTGTCGTTAGTGAGTTTAGAAGAAGTTAGCGGAGAAACGGACTGCGACTTTATCTATACTAATACTAACACTAACACTGACATTAACATTAACATTAACATTAACATTAACATTAACATTAACATTAACATTAACATTAACATTAACATTAACATTAACATTAACATTAACATTAACATTAACATTAACATTAACATTAACATTAACATTAACATTAACATTAACATTAACATTAACATTAACATTAACATTAACATTAACATTAACATTAACACTAATACTAATAATAACATAAAGAGAAAAGGTTTGTAAATTTGTATGTTTGTAAAAACTATTGGACCGATTTTAAAAATTCTTTTAAGGGCTTCACTTGGGCAAATGACATTTACATTAGAACTCGCTGGCGGCGGAGACAATTCGACAGGCCTAGAAATTGTGTTTTTTTGTTTTTACTATTAGAGCAATACACAAAAAAAAAATTTATGCAATTTTTTAAACTGACATTAACTTATTAATAGGTACAGGATTCATATGCGCGCAATAAGCCGTTTTCGAGAGAATTTTCAATAGAAGTCAAATTCTTCTTGTGTTCTAACTTTTTTTGTGGAGTTTCTATTACTTTAACGAAAATTCTAATTAATACAATTGGTTCTTCACATGTTTAAATATAATATATATATCTTTTTTCAAAGCAATTGTGTTGTCTATTTCTTGTAACATCTTCATTAAACAATGGATATTTTTAGTATTTCGCGTTTCTCTCCACCTTAAATTTAGAAAGCTACATTGTCAGCGAATAACATAGGCTATATATGTTTAAAAAATAATTGCCACCCGTCCGAAGCCGGATCGGGCCGCCAGTTTTATAATATATGTATAATAGATTACTTGAAGCCTCATTACAAATCAAACTTCGAACGCAAAACTTTTGAATATTTTAGCGTGTTAAATTAAAAGGCCTTAATTCAGACCCACGTCAGTAAAAGTGCCAGTTAGCACCTAATTATCCTTCAGTTAATTCAGTTCAAACAAAAGGATACGGTGAGCCCTTATTAATTATGGCGAAAGCTTATTTTACTTTGGGCCCCACGGAAGTGTGCGCCAGATAGTTATTATATGAGGCTCGCACAGTCTGTAATAATAGGGAGGCTGCAGGGACGCTGGTTCGTCTTACACAACATATTTGTTTAGGATAAAGCACAGTGTTCACGTAAAGATTAATTAAGTTATGTGTGTACATGCTTAAAATGCAATGTCTGCCTCGCGTTCCGCTCATAACTCAATTTGGACCGAATTTGTTGGGATTTATTCATCGCGAGCATACACTGAAAACTTTTGGTAATATATTTTATTTATTCTGTTAATAGATTTACCAAAAATTACATTGTGAAACTAGGTAAAATAATAAAAAAAAAACTTTACACCTAGAATTTTAAAAACTATCCAAACTTAGTAATTTAGTGGTGGCATGGCACACTGCGTTTTGTTGGGCAGCCCGTTTGGCGGCAGTAACCACTCCCTTACGAAGACCATCGTAAAATAACAATATGACGTGATCTCTTGTGTTTCAGGATTAAGGATAGGGGATTAGGAAGGGATAGGGAAATGGGCTCTGGGATCCCTTACTCACTCACCGAAACAAAACTACATAACTGCTTTTATTTCACTGCGAAACGCAGTGTGTCCTGCCACTACTTTTCAGATCCAGACCTGAGCCAAATTTGAAAAGTAAATTTTTCAAAGTTAACCTTGTCGGGAATCGAACCCGGGAACCCTAGAATCTGTTCTATTATCTGTTAAGGTAAGCAAGCACCCTAACCACTCAACGAATAGGCTCGTCATAAAAATACAAAGATAGATGACATAATTAAAAATTTATTATACAAAGTGGAAAAAATGAAGTAAGTAAATAAGTTTCCCAGTGATAAAAACATTTTTACCTTGTACAAAGAAAAAATGACTCCAAAACGCAGTATGACCTTTTTTTAACGTTCGGAAATCCATCATGGATACCCGGCAGCGAAGGAGAGCTGCAGGTTATGCCGGACTCCTACCGGCTAAATCCCAACGACTTTCTAGGGCGGCCGTAGATGGGTGGAGTCGCAGGAACGTTGTTGCACAACTTCGGCGACCAAACGCAGTGTGACCTACCACTAAATTGTTAATGTATTTTGAACTTGAATACTGGCTGACTTGAAAAGTTGAAATTAGAATGTTTTTAAAAAGAAATATAGAAGATGTCATTGTTAGAAAAAATGAGTTGAAGTATAAAGACGGAAAGAAAATGATGTGTTTTTGATAGTGTTTAATTTATTTCATAAAATGTTGTAAACCAAGAAAACAATATAATTATGTGCACATAATATGGAGCAGAGTGTTTTATTAAATTTGAGATGATTAAATCATAAAACGCAGTGGAGGCACAAAATCTCACACTAATTTATAAGAGGTCATGGACCCAGGAGCTACGCATTGCGTAAATTAAATAATAGAGAAGAAATGATGAAAATGTTATGGAGAGAAAATGTTTTTAAATGAAAGTGTTAAATGAAGAAAGTATTTAAAATAATATATGAAGAAAGGAATATAAAAGATGGCTACGAAAATTGGAAAATTTTTTGATTTGACAATCGATGACATTTTTGTGAAAAATTTTATATTAAATATTGATTTTGTTGAGAGAGAGAGAGAGAGAGAGTGAGATTGACTCACCATTTTAATAAATTCATAATTTAAAACTTTCCTTTTTAATATAATTGACTAGCGGCCCTCGCCCGGCGTGCGACCCGCCCCCGGCTTCGCCCGGCGTGCAATTTTTACATACCCTAAAATATTCCCCGTTTATCCCTCTTTCCGTTAGCGAAAACCGAATTCAAATCGGTCTACCCGTTCACGCGTGATGCCGTGACCAGGAGAAATGGAGATTCATTTTTATATATAAGACTAGTGGCCCGCCCCCGGCTTCGCTCGGAGTGTAATTTTTATATACCCTAAAACATTCCACGTTTATACCTCTTTCCATTAGCGAAAACCGAATTAAAATCGGTCTACCCGTTCACGCGTGATGCCGTGACCAGGAGAAATGGGGATTCATTTTTATATATAAGAAGACTAGCGGCCCGCCCCCGGCTTCGCCCGGCGTGCAATTTTTATATACCCTAAAACATTCCCCGTTCATCCCTCTTTCCATTAGCGAAAACCGAATTAAAATCGGTCTACCCGATCACGCGTGATGCCGTGACCAGGAGAAATGGAGATTCATTTTTATATATAAGATTATGTTCTGTTACCTTTTAACGCCTTAACAGCTCAATCGATCATCATGAAATTTTGCATATACATTGTCGGGGATACAAAAACGGAAACAAGGTTACCTCTTTTACAGAAAAAAAATGTACTGTTCCCGAATCCCGAAGGAGCATAAAAATAAAAATTCAACGCCTAGCAAGATTATGATAGCAATAAATATTGAATAAATTACCGCTCATATAATTTTTCAGGTGTTTTTATTTTTCAAAGCGGACGAAGACGCAGGCACCAGTAGTTTTATATAGAGTTTATAAAAAAGCATGTACTTTTTTTGCTAGTAATAAATCTATACAATAATAATACTACATAATTCCGTGATTACTCATTAATTATAAGTCGTAGCAATACATAAAAAATATGACATTTCTTGGACATATATGAAGGTTTGCATCGCAACAAAAAACTGACATTCATTTTATATCTAGCACTAGCGGCCCGCCCCCGGCTTCGCCCGGGATGCAATTTTTATATATAAAAACATTCCCCGTTTATCCCTCTTTCCATTAGTGAAAACCGAATTAAAATCGGTCTATACGTTCACGCGCGATGCCGTGACCAAGGGAAATGGGGATTCATTTTTATATATATACTAGCGACCCGCCCCCGGCTTCGCCCGGCGTGCAATTTTTATATACCCTAAAACATTCCCCGCTCATCCCTCCTTTCATTAGCGAAAACCGAATTAAAATCGGTCTACCCGTTCACGCGTGATGCCGTGACCAGAAGAAATAGGGATTCATTTTTATATATAAGAGAAGTAATTTCTAAAATGTGCAGAATTTGTGACATTTTCGCGGGTTGAATTCTTGTAATTACTGACTTAAATCCAAAAATGTTTTTCCATGGAAACATTCTACCTAAAATGTACATTTGAAATTGGGATGTAAATAGCCTACCATTTATAAAGATTTTTCTAAAATATTGGAATTGCTGGCTTACGTTTTATTGTTTTTGCGAGTTGAATGTGTTGCGTCACATTCTGTCTTCGGTTATTCGCATTATAGTAAGTTGAGACAACAAATTCTCCCAAATATCTATTACTGAGTTCCCACGCTCGTGCAGCGCCGCCATAAAGTTTTTTTTTTTTTCAAAAACAAGGCAATTTATACACGTTGTACTTATGTTACTTTCTGCTCCCTAATCTCAGAAATGGCTTAACCGATTTGAATGCGGTCTTCACAGATGTATTGTAGCAAGCTTCCCGTAACATTTAGTGTTATTGAAACAAACAAAAAAGCTAGTAAATAAATAAATCTACGACTTTGTTCGTACTCCTTTTTCTTATGCGTTAAAACAATATTAATTGCTCATATGTTCCTGTCAGGCGTTGATTTTTTTAAAATATATTTTAGATGATTCTTTTCTGTGTCCCTGAATCGTGTTTGCAAAATTTCATGATGATCGGTTCGGCAGTTAAGGCGTGAAATCGTTACAAACTCACTGCCGAATTAATAATATTTGTTAGGATTTCGAATACTCCTTTAAATAATATTTGTGGTTTAACCGTTGATAGAGGCTGGTTTGTAAATGTACGTAGGTAACTCGCCAACGTTCCCTGAGGCTCCGAACACTAAACTTTGCTAAAGCAAAGATAAATTATTGCAGTGTAAGTGAATAGACACTCACAGTATACGGCAACACGCAGTGTGGAAAATTTAAAATGCTACAAAAATATTTTTTAAACCATTTACTCTTATAATGTTTACAAACTAAACCGTGCCCCAGACTTCTTACGCGTGGTATTCGGTATAGCGCGTAACTATTTGGTTTGTAAACAGATTGGAATGAAATATACACTAAATATTACTGGAAGCTGGCTACAGTACATCAGTGGAAACCACATGAAAATCGGTTAAGCCGTTTCTGAGTTTAGCGTGCATAATAGGCATAATAGGCGATTTTTATTATATGATACTAGCTGAGCCCGCAACTTCGTACGCGTAGTATTCATTAAAGCGCGTAACTTTTTTTTTAGTAAACCGATTGAAATGAAACGAACAGTAACTGTTAAGGGAAGCTTTCTACAATACATCAATGAGTCGATTAAATCGTTTCTGCGATTAGCGTGCACAAACGCACAGACAGACAAAAAATTGTAAAACTATATTTTTTTTTAACTTGGTAACATAAGTACAACGTTTTTACACGGCTCGTTTACGATTTTATTATATGTAGATTGATACAACCTTAAGGTAGCTGTCATAGTTTGAAAAATCTTTTTTGATTAACCTTTCCTTCACAAAAGACCATTAAGAAATTAAAATACGTGTTGTGTTACTGAATACTGCTGTGTTTAGGTAAATGAACATTGACATGTCCTTGTCCTCTCATAAATCCTTATCTCATATCAAGATCTCCATAGCACTGGTTACCATCATACCATTGCTTGTGTTCATTGACGACAGTACCCGCCTGCCATCAAGTGTGCTGTTATCCTGCCCACCCTTGTATTACATTCTTAAAATAAACTTAATTCTTAATCTGTACTGTCAATACTAATATTATAAAGAGAAAAGATTTGTATGTATGTTTGTAATGAATAAACTCAAAGACTACTGGACCGATTTTAAAAATTCTTTCACCTATAGAAAGCTACATTATCATCAAGTAACATAGGCTACTCACCCTCCCCTCATCTTCCCCCCTTTACCCCTACATACAAATGTATGTTTGTAATGAATAAACTCAAAGACTACTGGACCGATTTTAAAAATTCTTTCACCTATAGAAAGCTACATTATCATCAAGTAACATAGGCTACTCACCCTCCCCTCATCTTCCCCTCTTTACCCCTCCATACAAATGTATGTTTGTAATGAATAAACTCAAAGACTACTGGACCGATTTTAAAAATTCTTTCACCTATAGAAAGCTACGTTACCAGCGAGTAATATTGTATATTTATAAAGATACGCGGATGAAGTGGCGCGCATTTAAGTAATAACTTACTTGAGATATCTTTAAAATAATGCATATTAGATAATGCTGTTAGGTTTGCTAAAATAAAATTATCAATTTATATAATATGAAAATACAATTTATTAATTAAGTACATATAAGTAACACCAGTGTAGTAACTGTTCGTCACTTAACTCCGGTAGTTTAGAACTAAGTCAATAGATGTAAATCATATTCTATCATAAGTTTAGAAGCAATTTTCATAATTACACTCGGGTGTAATTTGCCGACCAAATACAGCATATTTGGTAAACATCGTAACATGTATCGTGTGTACAAATTACATTCCCGTGTAATCAGGCTCTGTAGGTATATTTTTCTATGTCTAGAATCAGTTTTAATGTATGGCTTACTAAGAGGATGTCAATAGACCCACATTGCTTTTATTGGGGAGTATTGTTACGTGCGGGGTGAGCTAAAATGCCGTATAAGGTCGAAAGCAACGATTTATTTTCACAAACCAAGATGACTGCCAAAATCACCAAACTCTTCCGATAAAACCGTTAAACTTGCCAAAACTCGTCAATGATTCCCTTAATGTGATGCAGGTTCACTGTCGCAGGTAACTTCGCAAAAGCTCCGAAGAGTCGCTTTCGTATTTCTGGTTGTCGCACAACTAACAACTCTTGGCCGGCCGCCCTCTAATTTTACTTGACGCCGTTAAATGAGTGATTAGGGTGCTTATCTTAACGCTCTATTCTAGGGTTCCCGGGTTCGATTCCCGACAGAGTCAACTTTGAAAAACGAACTTTTCAAATTTGGCTCTGGTCTGGATGTGGAGTGTAGTGGCAGGGCACAGGTGTAGTGGCAGTTTCGCAGTGATTTAAGCAGCCAGTCTGGCGGCAGTAACCACCCCCTTACAGAAGATCACCGTGAAATAACAGCAAGTGTGCTGTTGTTTTTCTGTGAATGAGTCAGGGACCATTTACCTATCCTTTCCCAATCCCTTATCCTTAATTCTACTGTAGTCGGCAGCGCACTTGCAGCACCTGTGGCGTTGATTTTGTTATAGGCGACGGTAGCCACCTACCATCAAGTGGACCGTCAGCCTGTCTGCTGATCTTAACATTAAAAAAAAGATTTGTATGTGGTAAATGTAGGTATGTAATCAACGTGGTTTATTTAGATAAATTAATACGCAATTCAATAATGGGACCTAAAAAGATACACAATTTTCCAATTTAATACATTTGTGAAAATACATGGATACACAATACATAATACACAAAAAAAAATCGGATTTCATTTTTTAGGGTTCCGTACGTCCGAATAAAAAACGGAACCCTTATAGGATCACTCGTGTGTATGTCTGTCCGTCCGTTACAGTCAATTATTATCTCCGAATCTACTAGACCAATTAAGTTCATATCAATTTCTGTGACCCAAACGCTGAGGTGTGACGTGAATAGATGAAATCTGTATATGGGAGGTCATTTTTGGGGGGAAGGTGGAAAATTAAAAAAAAAAATTAATAACTGCATCATGTGACATACCAAATGGAAGATCTTAAAAATGTATTTTTTTGTAGTTATAACTTTTCCAAGTTATTCAAGAAAATAGACGAAAATTGAATATTCCCCTTATCTCCGAAACTACTGAACCTAAAATTTTGAAAAAAAATAATAATACAGAAATCAGTTTTCTACTTATAGATTCTAGGAAAACCTATAAGAAGTCTATGATATTAAAATAACATGGTAAATCACTCAATATTGTGTGGATAGGTAACATCGTACGGAACCCTCTTCACGCGAGCTCAACTCGCACTTGATGATTTTTTTTTAATGTTATGTCGACAGACAGGTTGACGGTCCACTTGATGGTAGGTGGCTACCGTCGCCTATAACACAAGCAACGCTACAGGTGCTGCAAGTGCGCTGCCGACTACAGTAGGATTAAGGATAAGGGATTAGGAGGGGATAAGGAAATGGGCTCTGGCATCCCTTACTCACTCACTGAAACACAACAGCACGTATATGCTGTTATTTCACGGTGGTCTTCTGTAAGGGGGTGGTCACTGTCGCCAGGCGGGCTGCCCAAATGACTGCGAAACGCAGTGTGCCCTACCACTACTTTTCAAATCCAGACCAGAGTCAATTTTGAAAATTACATTAAAATTTCCAAACTTGACCCCGCCGGGAATCGAACCCGGGGCCCCTGAGACGTTAGGCAAGCATTCTTGCCACTCATCCAACGGGCCGTCAATGTTTTATTTCAACAAGATATTGCTCTTGATAAGTGATTTAAATTTATTTACAGATAGTTGATGTGCCTCGTTTAGCAACTTATTGTAGTATCTTTAAAGAAATTACTTATTTTCCTTGCTGCAGACCTGTATATAAAAAAATCACATAGACATAGTTATAATGCTCTCTACTTAGCTCCTGAAAATAATCATTATGGAAGTAGTACAGAGAAGAGCTTTGAGTGTAGCAGACGTGACATGTCTTTGATTTAATGAAGTGGACTTTGCTAACAGGAACTGCAAACGTGTCTTCGTCATTATAACTCGCAACTTTGTTAATTGCGTTGCGTATTATCGGAGAGGTACGAGAAATTTTGGCACTCAAAGAGGAGGGAGTGTGTGTCAAGTCGAAATGTTTCGATAACTTTATTTTGATTAATAAAACTCTGTTTTAAACGGTACTGGGAATTCGCGTTTAATTTTACTTCTATAATTTGCGTTCATATTTCTTCATTAGTTTGGTTTATTTTTTATATAATAATTCCATCTTCATCTTAGCCATAGGACAAGGTCTTGTCCACTGCCGGACAAAGACCTCCCCTCTAATTTTACAATCGGTCAAAAACAGCCTGGATTCACTGTCGATCCTTATTAGCTCGTCTGTCACGTCCCACGCTGCGCTTGCCATTCCCACTCGAGAACCTTCCGACCCCAGCGGCCTTCGGCTCTCCGTACTATGTGTCCTGCCCACTGCCACTTCAACTTAGTAATCCTTCGGGCTATGTATGTAGTTCGTCTACGAATCTTCTCATTCTTGATTTGATCTCGCAGTGTAACCTCGAGCATAGCCCTTTCCATAGCTCTTTGAGCAACTTTAAGCTTTCTTACGAGGCCCATAGAAACCATATTTCAACTCCATATGTTGGATGTTGGACGAGCCCGTTGGATGCTTGCCTTAACGCTCTGTTCTAGGGTTCCCGGGTTCGATTCCCGGCTGGGTCAACTTTGAAAAATCAACTTTCAAATTTGACTCTGGTCTGGATTTGGAAAGTAGTAGCAGAGCACACTGCGTGTCGCAGTCATTTGGGCAGCCCGTCTGGCGGCAGTAACCACCCGCTTACAGAAGAGCACCGTGAAATAACAGCACGTGTGCTGTTGTGTTTCGGTGAGTGAGTAAGGGATGCCAGAGCCCATTTCCCTATCTACTCCTAATCCCTTATCCTTAATCCTACTGCAGTCAGCAGCGCACTTGCAGCAGCTTAGGCGTTGCTTGTGTTAGGCGACGGTAGCCACCTACCATCAAGTGGACCGTCAGCCTGTCTGCCGACCTTAACATTAGAAAAAAATGTCACGGGCAACACACATTGCTCGAAAGCTGTTGTTTTAAGGCAGTAAGGAATTTCGGACGAGAAATTTAACGAGACGAGTTGTACAGACGACCTGTAAGGCATCCCAGTAAGCAGCTGAATGCGAAGAACAGAGGATCATGTGTGATGGGAGCCTTGGGAGAGGCCTACATCCAACATTGGAGATTCACGGGCTGATGATGTTTGTACTTAGTTATGAGATGGTATTTGTGTTAATTCTGGTTGAAAGAAAAGTAAACAAACTCTCAAGTTGAGCGAATTATTAAAGGATTATTGGAAAGCTCACCCAACTCTTGAAACTGGAAGATCCTGCATTAAGGGTTATCGAGAAAGTTGTTTGCTTGGATTCGTATACTTTAAGCGGATGTCTAGAGTTACGCGCGTGTTCTGTTTATCAATGACAACAATGCTAAAAATCGTAGACACGTCACGCGAATCACAACCTTATGTGTATAAGCAAAGAGTTCAGACAAGTCTAGGTCATTGTTCACAAAAGCATTGATGATTAGTTTTAAATCGTAAAAATACCCAATCGTGATACTTAATTTAAGTCATTTAGGTATTTACTTAATTTAAGTCATTTAAGTAATTTAGGTCTCCTGGGAGGAAGGAAAGGATTTTGTTATAAATTTGTATAGTCAATGTTAAAATCGTCAGGCTGACGGTCCAATAGATGATAGGTAGCTACCTTCGCCTATAACACAAGTGCTGCAAGTGTGCTGCCAACCTTGGTAGGATAAGTGATTGGGAAAGGATAGGGAAATAAATGGGGTCTAGATTTCCTTATTCACTCACCGAAATACAACAGCACACATGCTGTTCTTTAACTGTGGTTAAAGAACATCACTTTAAGTGGGTTATATTTCCGCCAGATGAGCTGACCAAATAATTGCGAATTACCAGATCCAAAGTGGAGCCAACTTTGAAAAGTTCATTTCCAAAGTTGACCGTGCCGGGAATCGAACCCGGAATCCCTGAAACAAAGCGCTAAGGCTCAACCTTAAACCACTCGAACAATGGGTCGTCAAAATGTTTTAATGGTTGTGACACAACAGTAACATATCATTTAAACTCAAATATGAATCTAGCCATAAAAGGTATTTTACTATAATCTATTTTTTTACTATAACGGTAAATAAAGCCTTATAAATCTTTAACTAGTTTCCTCCCGCGACTTCGTCCTCGTCCTTTTCTTTGGTCCTTTTCTTTGGTCTTAGCCCTCACGGTTTCCGAGATCTCGTCGCCGAGATTTTCCCGAAGATTCGGGATTTTTGTGGTGATCATCAGGGAACCCCAGAAAGAACCCCGCGGTAATCTTTCTGGGAGAACAATTATGTCAATTATGTGTCATTGGTAATTCAAATTTTATAAACCTTTAATATTAAATACAATTTGTTTTAAACATGAAGAACAATTTAAAAAAAAAAGAAAATATAATATTGACTATATAAAATGATAATTAAAACACTGTGACACAATCATTTATAAAGACTCATTTTCTCTAATTAATTTATTATTCAACTTTCACAATCCATTAGTAAATTTAGTGGTACATTTGGTCCTTCGAGCCGATTAGAATTTAAAAATTAAATTCTAAACGAATCGTCACTGCCCTTTATTATTTTTAATCTACCTTTAAAATTATAATATATTTGGAGAAATTAATCTCAAAAATAATAAAGATAGATGCAGAACTACTTATGCAAAGTAAAAGTGACATTATATCATCATTAACAGCATATTAAATGTCCCAACTGCTGGGGCATGGGCCTAACCTCTCAAGAAGCCGTATGGACTAAATGGTCCACCAGAGCCGGTTGATGGACATAAAATTTTTTCTTTGGCGTATAATGGTTCACTCGCGATGTTTTCCTTCACCGTTTGAGAGCAATCAATAAAATGTACTTAAGTTTTTAGAAAAAAAAACTATTGGTACATGGCATTACCAAGAATCGAACTCGGACCTCTCGACATGACAGGCCGAGTCTTTCCCACTACGCCACCGACGCGCTACGTATCAAATAATGTATTATACAATAATATAATAATTCCGGACAGGACTTGAAAAAATATAAAAATCTGATCGCAGCGCCATCTTTCGGGTCCAAATGCGAACCTAAATCATCTGAAAATCCACGTCGAAATCGGTGCAGCCTTTTAAGAGGAGCTCAGTGACAAACACATACAGAAGAGTTACATGTATGTGTATAAATTTTACAAAAAATTTATTCACTTAAAAATTGATTTAAGTTATAATAATGTATTGTACGTCTAAAATTATCTCCAAAACAATATCACTTAACAACAAAACAATGGCTAAACAATTAAACGCAGTTGACAAATAGCTCTCCTCATAAACGAGCCACAACTGACACATGTCAACGCTGTCAGTTATGGCGCCAATTTTCGTCGGCGTCGCGGCTAATATCGCGAGGCTTCTGTGACATTTCATCGCTATGACATTCCCCTGTTTAGAAAGTTTGCAACGATATATACAACGTCATAGTTAGTCAGAAGTCTTATTCAAATACCTCATAGTCTAAGATCTGCATCCATTGTTTGGAAATAAATTACAGAAAACCCATTAAGTTGGCGTATAAAGAGAAATAGCTAATCCTAGAATTGAATTTTATCTAAGTTTGTAAAGTCCAAATAAGAAAATATTTTTAAATAGATTAATACATTATAAATAAAATTGAAATGTGGAAATGAAAATATTATACAATGAAATTTGCTCGATGGAAAAAAATCACCAAAATACCTCTCATTTTTATAGTTTTTTGTTTTATTTTCAAAATAACACACATTACAAACCTAAAAAATTATCAGTAATCTCACTTCACAAATAGGCATGATGACGCTATTAAAGAATCAAAGAATAAATGGTTTTGGAGAAAAATATATGTTGAAAGGAGTCAAAAAAATTACTCATTTTTTGTATTAAAATTAAGATTAATAAGATTTTCAATAAAATAGAAGTATAAGTAACTGCAATCGGCCATGTTAACTGAAACGCCAATCAGAGCGAATGACGTCACGACCAGGTAAGTGCCATTGTGTTGCTTGACTTTGCTTTGACAGAATGAAAAATCTGATGAGATGTCGATGATGGTCGGTGACGTCACTGTTCATCAGACGTGACGCCATGACACCTAAGAGCGTTTTCGCGCGTAATTCAAAATAGATTTAAAAACATTCAATAATTCGCGTTGAAATTTAGTTTTTTGCTGAAATATTATTTTTTTCGGATATGGTAGACGTGTATCTACATTATGGAAGGGAATTTCAAAATCTGTCATCATGCCTATTGTCTAGGGCTTTGAGAGTTAATTTTTCATTTGACATTATAGTTTACGAGTAATTAATATTTAATACTTTTGGCACTTATAACATTTTTATTCCGCGAAATACGCTGTCTTCCGTCTCATATCATGCATACTTCAATGCGCGTTGTTTCACATGATCAGTCACAATCGCTTATGGGGCCACGCGGGTGAAATTACAAATATTTTTTGCTTTGTACGGAGCCTTAACGGATAAATCGAAATAGCTCTGAAAAGAGCTGTTTATCAGCGTAGTTTTGTATTTTTATTTGACCATTATCGCTGGGATGGGATAAACGGGAGTCAGCAGCAGCCGGCTTCTCGACGAGATGTTGTCTCTCCGGTGTCGGGGCGGTGCGAAAGGGCAAAATACCTACACGGCCTATTATATTGTCGCATCGCTGAGGAGTGTGCGCGCGCGGATACAAGCAAACATTATGCGACACCGCGGTTTTGCTGTCTCAGATGACAGGTTTTGCGTCGTCGCATACATAATGCCTATCGGTATACCTATGTAAAAACTGTATATTAATAGGGTATTTTTAGAATTAAATACATTGCTATACATACTTTACCTATGGAGTATTATTACACCAACATAATTGACAAAAAAGTGTTACACGTGGGGTCATACAACTCCTCGGGGTCATACAACATAATTATTTTTGATATTTTTTTTTTTAACAATTGCACTCATTTGTGTGAACGCTATATATATAAAGTGCCATAGAATAGAGAATTATCTAAATAACTGGAAAAGTATAGGTTGCCACCTGCAACTCTTGGGTTTCCAGGTGCTAGAAATAAGAAGAGACCGATCTATAGTCTCTTGGGACCGATCATAGAAAAAAGATCTTCTTCGATCTTACGGCAATTCATATAGTTTGTAAACAAATGAGTGCAACTAAACGAAAAAATATCAAAAATAATTTATGGTAAAGGTACTTGCGACAAAATTTTTCTGGGCAACCTTAAAGCGTTGTATGACCTGTAACCTTTTATTTAAATCACAAATCGATCAAATAACAAATAGGTGCAAAAATTTACGTTGGGATCTTACACTATTAGAATACTAAAAAGTTCAGAAGCGATAGACCATAAAATTGAGACAACAGGAACTCGTTTTTTATTAGCAATTCTGGTTATTCTGTGGACAAGGCGCGCGTTACATTTATTTATGTCATTTAAATGCGTGGTCGTTGGTGATACTTCTGTCCTTTAACGAGCCCATTTTCCTATCCAATCCCTTATCTTTAATCCTACTGTAGTCGGCAGCGCACTTGCAGCAGCCGTAGCCACCTTACCTACCTATCGGAGACCTATCAGCCTATGCTGACAGCTAAGAGTCCAGGATATAAACAAAATCACTTACCACAGCTCCTCATTAGGGTCTCGTCCGTCGTGTGGACGGTCCACGGCAGGGAATATATATACAATATAGATCGGGAGTCAGGAAATACAAGGTAGGAAATACCGTGTCCTTCACGCCAGATGTCGACGACAGATTGCTGGGTTCCCGAGCAAACTCCACTAGTTACACCACAAAAGATGTCCTTTCCGATGGTAGATCACCAAAATAGCCAAAGGGGGATTAATTAAACTCTCGGACTCAAAAACATCACGCCACGCGCGTCCCGATGCTGTCCGATGTATCTACGGACATAACTGGTTGTTTAGAGCCGGACCGGTTCTAAACAACCATATTAAAGTTTATTAAATATTTTCAGTAAAATTTTACTGCCAAGAGAAAAAGAATTATTCATTATTTATTAGGCAGAGGAATTGTTTCTACTCTCAAACACCAACAGAACAAAAACTTGTAAGAAGTTAGTAAACAATGTTTCGTTTCATATCGGTTATTACTGGAGTCCCTTGTCAGAGACCTAATAAGATAAGGATGTCATCGTTTGACACATATTGCGGCATCCATGACAGTTTGCCGAATTGCGTCAGACGATTCGACGGTCGTCTACCATGGGGATAAAATTATTTAAAAATGAAATATATTATTTCTGTGCGTAATAAATAAGAAGTAAACAAGCCGTGTCTGTAAATTAAATAAATTAAAAAAAAAAAACAAAAAACAATTTGTACTTTTGTTACCGAGCTCAAAAAAATAGATTTGACGAGCCCGTTGGATGAGTGGTTAGGGTGCTTGCCTTAACGCTCTGTTCCAAGGTCTCCGGGTTCGATTCCCGGCGGGGTCAACTTTGAAAAATGAACTTTTCAAATTTGGCTCTGGTCTGGAGCTGGAAAGTAGTGGCAGGCAGGGCACACTCCGTTTTGTAGTCATTTGGGCAGAACGTCTGGCGGCAGTAATCACCCCCTTACAGAAGACCACCATGAAATAACAGCACGTGTGCTGTTGTGTTTCGGCGAGTGAGTAAGGGATGCCAGAGCCCATTTCCCTATCGCCTCCTAATGCCTTATCCTTAATCCTACTGTAGTCGACAGCGCACTTGCAGCAGCTTTGGCGTTGCTTGTGTTATAGGCGACGGTAGCCAACTACCATCAAATGGACCGACTACCTGTCTGCCGATCTTAACATTAAAAAAAATATTTTTTGTCTGTTTGTCTATGCATTCTAATCTCAGAAATACCTTAACGGATTTGATTGCGGTTTTCACTGATATATTGTAGCAAGCTTCCCGTAACATTTAGTGTTTGTTTCGTTTCAATCGGTTCACAAACAAAAAAGTTACGCGCTATACCGAATACTATGCGTACGAAATTGCGAGCTCAACTAGTAATTTAATATCATAATCAATATAACTATCGACTCGGCCCGGGCTTCTCACTAAAGCAATTTATTTTGCAAATTACATACGCAAACAGAGCTTGATTAATCGCTCTTTCCATTGGGGAAAACCTTATCAAATTCTTTTTGGTGGTTTGGAACGAATTAACGGAGAATAGACAGAAACAAGCACCAAATTATGGTTAAAATTTGCCAGAGGAGCTCTCTCCCAACAGAACTTAAATTTTGATTTCGAATAAAACAGGAACTGTTAAAAAACAGGACAAGTGCGAGTTGAACTCGCGTGAAGAGGGTTCCGTACGATGTTACCTATCCGCACAATATTGAGTGATTTACCATGTTATTTTAATATCATGGACTTCTTATAGGTTTTCCTATAATCTATAAGTACAAAACTAATTTCTGTATTTTTTAAATTTTAGGTTGAGTAGTTTCGGAGATAGGGGGGGGGGGGGGGTGATGGTCAATTTTCGTCTATTTTCTTGAATAACTTGGAAACTATTTTAAAATTACAAAAAAAAAAACAAAAAAACATTTAAGATCTTCACAACAAGACCTACTATTTGATATGTCACACGATGCAGTTTTCAAAAAATTTTTTTTTAATTTTCCACTTTCCCCCCAAAAATGACCTCCCATATACAGATTTCATCTATTCACGTCACGCCTCTGCGTTTGGGTCACAGAAATTGATATGTGTACCAAATTTCAACTTAATCGGTCTAGTAGATTCCGAGATAATCGACCGTGAGCGACGGACAGACGGACACACGAGTGATCCTATAAGGGTTCCGTTTTTTTATTCGGACGTACGGAACCCTGAAAACGAATAAAAATTTACTATTAATCCGAATAAATAAATATTTACTGACCTATGTACATAACGCAAAAGAATATTTAAACCAAGCGCACATTTTGTTCGAATGTAAAATGCTAGGGAATTTCGTATAATACAAAGTAAAAAATAATAATAATAAGAGAAATTCTCTGTTATTATAACATACTAATTTTCTTGTAAAAATGTGCCCCTATCTATTCTAATTACTTTAAAACACAGACTGCTTACTTTAATTAAGTTTGTACCGAATACATGTCTTCCGCTAGGGATGGGACACTTAAATGTCGATAGACCCCGTTCAAATTAAATGGGTTAATTTAACTTAGCTTGAACTATACAAAAGATTCGTTTATGATTTTTTTTTTTGTTTTAAAGTCGACAGGCAGGCTCACGGTCTGATGGTAGATGGCTACCGTCGCTTATAAGACAAGAACACCACAGGTTCTACAAGTGCGCTGCCAACTATAAAAGTATTAAATATTAAGGGTTTAGGAAGGGATAGGGAATTAGGCTCCATTACTTCTCACCGAAACACAACAGCACACATGCTGTTATTTCACGATGGTCTTCAGTAATTTTAAGTTGGTAAATGTAAAGCCTCTTTCGATTTTCAAGCGTACTTACATCTTTAGGTTTATGTTTATGATTATTTGATATAAATTGCTCTATGAAACTATTTGATGATATAGCATTTATTACTGTGGTTAATTGTCTTTTTTCACTAAATTAATAATCACTCTTTGATTTTAAAATGACACATCTCAAACTCTAATATCCTTCTCCTTTATATGAGCATAAAAGAATGGGATAGAAATGTAAAAGCATGGGATAAAAGCATGTTGAGACATCGGCAAGGGCACAACTGAAAATCAGCGCTGTAACAATGTTGCAGCCTAAGCTGAGTTGTGTCCTTTGGTGTCCTCCTTTTTGTTCATATGTGTTTCTCTTTTTTAAATGCCAATAAATGTTTCTTTCTTTCTTTCTTTCTTTCTTTCATGTTATTGTGTTTCGATGAGAGAATATAAAATACTAGATGTCCATCCTTTTCCATATTATCGTCCGCTATCCTTTGTTTATTTTTATGTCACCAGTCCATAAATGATATTATACCACCAAGGGTCTGCTTATACACGTCCTAACACACAAAGGACAGACACTTGAATTCCAATTAAGAAACTGATCCATTTATCGACATATACATATATACCTATATAATATATATATTTATCGACATTTTAAGAACCGGGTACATCACTACTGTTTCTACTAGACTAATTTTAGCACGGGAACAGACTTCATTTTCTAAATAAGTTTCATTATGAGTAAATTCACTCAGGCGAATACATTTTTTTTGCAGTTTGGAAGAAAAACAATTTGAAAGCATTTATAATAATAATAATAATAACTTTATTTCAGACTTCATTGTGTCCATAGCTTTTTAAATTATATTACTATACATTGTAGAAAATTAAAATTAAAATATAAACTAACAATATACATAATGTGCAAGTATCATAGAAAATGATAGAACCTATCATTTTCTATTAAGGGTGATGTGTGACATCACCCAATGTTTTATTATTGGGCAGTCCATCTTCCCAGCAATTACCTTCATCAGCATCAGGGATGCTATTCTCATCCGCATTTAAAAATCTGCAACTCTTGCATTTGCAAAGATCCCTGTTCACGCGACATAGTGGCAATACCGCGTGACGTCTGGTGACACTTAATAAAAAGGAGGGTAGTGAGCTTTTTCGGAAAAAAGGTCGTCGGGTGAACTAAAGTTTTAATGCTTTTATATTGTATTATCTCGTATATTCCCGTGATTGTTCTATCAATGTTATTTTTGTGATTATGTGATCTTATCTAATGCGTATTGGAAGTGTATGATAAGAGAAAGCGAGAAAAGACGGAGCCAGCTGAGTAACACGCGTATAAGCCGATATTCCTGTGAGTACATTTATCCTTTACCTTTATCCTTTACAAGGCCAAAAGCCACCATATGGTCCTTCGAGTTAAGTTTTATCAGCCTATGAAGATATAGTGGATATCATATCTTGTCATATATCTAATATAGTAAAATTAGCTTTTAATTTTTTTTTTCGAGTGCTTATATGTCTGTTCAGCTCTTTGAAAGCATTGTCAAGTAACTAACCCGTACAGTAAAAAACAAAAATAAAATGCCAACTAGATCTCAAGCGGCTAGATTTAGAGAGGCATTTAAAAACATACAGCAAACTTATGATGTTGGAGCTGAGTTGAAACCTGATGACAAAAATTTTCCCATTGACGAGTTTCTTGCCCGTTTCTCCAAATTAGAGGATTGGAAACGGAAACTGGATGAGGTGTTTTATGAGATCTTGGATGATACCGATCTTGATGACAAAACGGAGACATTTTATACAGAAAATCATGAAAAGGCCTCGGAGACTTTTACAAAAATAATAATTATAAACAAGCAAATCAGCACAATAATAAATGCTAATCCTCAGCCCTCCGCCTCGTCATCAGCTCACACATCACATGCAACCACCACACCCGCAGCGGTTTTGCCCAAAATAGAACTTCCCAAATTCAGCTCGAAAATTGAAGATTGGCCCTCTTTCATAACAATCTTCAGGAGCTTGACCAATGACGTAGCTCAACTGACGGATGCTGTCAAGCTGCACTACCTACTCTCTAGTCTTACGGGCGAGGCCCTCAGTATGGTGTCTCACCTTAAGATTACCAACGAGAACTATGCAGTGGCATTGGATATTCTCACCAAGCGCTATGAAAATAGGCGAGTTCTCATAGACCGGTTTGTGGACATCATACTGGGTCTGCCCAACATAACGGCCCGCTCAGACATCCGCTCACTCTTCTTGACACCTCTCATCTCAGCTCAATGTGCACTTAACAATCTTGATCTGCCCATGCAAGACAACGACTATGTGTTTGTTTCCATAGTTGTTAGGAAATTGAAAGGAGAATTACGCACACTCTTTGAGCGAAAACACGGCTCTTCTCAAGCTTTGCCCACCTTAAAGAGCTTGATCACATTCCTGGAAGAACACGCACGCTGCATAGAAACTGAGAGGTCTATGGCAATGACTGCTCAGCTCAACCAGTTTATTCAGCCCAACCAGTCTGCTCAGACCAACCCAAAAGTTTTACACAGACAGTTCCCAGCTCACTTTAGATCCGGGCATCAGCCCCACCAAGAGCAGATCTTCGCCCGTAGGCACTCTCCTGTTTACTCAGCTCAACCCATAAATTCCTACCCGCATTCAAACTTTTACTGCCCATATTGCCAAACGAAGGGTCACAAGCTTATAGCTTGCACCAAGTATAATAATCAGCCCGTGCAAGATCGTTGGGAGTTCATAAATGCCCGCGACCGTTGTCGCCGTTGTCTCGGCCCTCACTTCCAAAACGAGTGCAAGTCGACTAAAAGTTGTAAAGAGTGTGGCAGTGAAAACCACCACACTTCCCTTCATCGCCCTAGAGCAAATTCACCCGCCCAGTCAGCACAACATCTTCCGCCCGAGTTACGGGATCAGCCCAGAGAACGGTCAGCCCAAGCTCAACCACACCCATCAGCTCACGCTTCTCAAAGTGGTCACGGTTCTCACAGTTCACGTGATCAGTCTCGTTCATCAAAGGTATGTCGCTCTCGCGATGATCAATTGTGACTACTTCCTGTAATAGCCGAACATCCCAAAGATGAACAGGTATGTTCATCACAACCAATTTCTGCCCACTCAAATTTATTTCATTCTCAGCAGCATTCCGACACATCAGCACATAATATGTATGGTAACTCAGCACAGCACAAAGCAATTAGCACAAATACACAAATTTTATTGCCTACAGTTTCATTAGAGATAGCGGATGTACATGGTCAGTTTCACAAAGCAAGGGCATTGTTAGATTGTGGGAGCATGCTCACACTCATAACTCAACGCATGGCTCAAATTTTAAAAATACCACCAATAAACACCACCTTAAATATATCAGGTATAGGAAATCAGCACGCACAAAATTCAATGGCATATATTAATATAGTATGTCGGCCCATTCAGAGAAACACACCTGAAATTACAACTTCAGCTCACATCTTAAAGAACGTAACTGGTTTCTTACCCTTGCAAAAGGTTCCGGACCTCGCGCATGTCGCAAGTAAAAAGCGTATCACCTTGTCCGATGAAGAATACTACTCACCCGCTCAAATTGACCTTTTGCTGGGCTCTGACGTGCTAGGTCAGGTTTTGGATGGTACCAAGGTTTCCCTAGGCCCCGGCAGGCCAATAGCCTTCGGCACGATATTTGATTTTGCATTAATAGGACCCATTCAGGGCATATACTCTGCACGTTCGCACCGAGCAAACTCCACACATGTTGCCAACTCTCAGCCTGACGTACCAAACCATGATACTCTTAGAAACATTGAAAGATTCTGGGAATCAGAGGAACCAGAGCCCCGCATACATACCAGCCCTTTGCATGAAAAGTGTGAGGCAATATTCCGCTCCACCACAACTCGTGATACAACCGGCCGATATATAGTTACCCTGCCCTTTCTCCAAAATGCGCCGTCATTGGGAGCTACTCATGCTATTGCATTGCGCAGATTCCTTAATCTGGAAAGGAAGCTGCTATCAAACCCGCCCCTCCGCACAAAATACAATGATTTTATGGCAGAATACATTAAATTAGGACATATGTCTTTATGTCACCCCAGCACCTTTGCTCATAAGCCCCATTTCTATATTCCACACCACGGCATATTTAAGTCCGGATCTGATAAACTCCGCACAGTATTTGACGGTAGCTGTAAGAGCTCAAATGGTGTCAGCCTTAATGAATGTTTACACACAGGTCCAGCTCTTCAGCAGGACATTGTCGATATTATCATGAGTTTTAGAACCCACCCTGTAGTATTCAGCACGGATATTTGCATGATGTTTCGAAATATTATCATGCATCCAGACCATAGGCGTTTTCAGCTCATATTATGGCGTTCATCCCCAGATCATCCCTTACTGACTTACAACTTAAACACGGTCACATATGGTTTACGGTCAAGCCCGTATCATGCAATCCGCACTTTACACCAATTGGCTGAAGATGAAGGAGGTCGCTATCCTGCAGCAGCTCATGTTCTACGAAAATTCATATTTGTTGATGACATACTCTGTGGTCACGAGTCAATAGAATCAGCTCAGGCACTTCAAAAGGAGTTAATTGACTTATTAGCTATGGGAGGCTTTCAGCTCAGCAAATGGACCTCTAACACACCCGAACTGCTTGCACAATTCCCAGAAAATCAATGTGATATGCCAAAGGACTTCAACCTCAGCCCAGATTCCAACTCTATTAAAATACTAGGAGTTCAATGGATTCCACAATCTGATGAATTCACATATCGGATTTCTCTCCCTTCGAAAGATAGGTTCACCAAGAGAACCATTCTCAGCACAATCGCATCACTTTATGACCCCAATGGCTGGGTAACCCCCGTCATCATGCGCGCTAAACTCCTTCACCAGAAGTTATGGCTTCTCAAATTAGGATGGGATGATCCCACTCCTGATGACGTTCAAAGGGACTGGCAGGAAATCTTAGACGATCTTCCTCACATTTCGGGAATTCGCATTCCTCGGCACATCAGCCCAAGTAAGCTCACTTCAGTATACACTCTTCACGGGTTCGCAGACGCCTCAGAAGCAGGTTATGCAGCCGTTGTGTACCTTCGTGAGAATAGTACGAAGGAGCAAGCCAATGTACATCTCATTATTGCTAAGTCGAGGGTCGCACCCATAAAGAAACCTCTCACGATTCCCAAATTGGAGCTGTCAGCGGCAACTCTTTTAGCTCAGCTCATGGCTCGTGTCTCAACCCAGCTCTCCGAAGGCATATCAATCAAACAACATGTATGTTGGTCAGATAGCACAATAGTGCTTGCATGGTTGAAGACACCCCCTCACCAACTTCAAGTGTTTGAATCTAGCCGAGTGGCCAAAATCACAACCAGTTCACCCAGTCTCACGTGGAGACATGTCCCATCACGGCTCAACCCTGCAGATTGTGCAAGTAGGGGAATAGCAGCACAATCACTATCTACCCATGACCTTTGGTGGTCACCTAAATGGCTTGAGGAGCCTCCCAACTCATGGCCTAAGATGTCACATGCTTCACTCCATGAAGCTCTCCCAGGCCTTAAGCCCAAGAAGGCGACAGCCCACATAGCAGTCCCTGATCTGGACACTGATCTTCTCACAAGATTCAGCTCTCTAGATAAGCTCATCGGTGTTACGGCTTGGATTAGACGTTTCGCCTTCAATTGTCAGCACAAACACGTTGAACGACGCTTCGGTCCCTTAACAGCTAACGACCGTAACGAAGCATTTTTCTTTTGGATTCGGTCCGTCCAGCACAATGAGTTTGCAGAGGATATTCATCGCCTCCAAACTGGTAAAGTCTGCACATCACGCCTCCAACGTCTCTCACCCTTCATAAAAGATGATCTGCTCAGAGTTGGAGGTCGACTTTCAAATGCTGTTATTAGATATGACGCTCAGCACCCGCTAATACTCCCCAGCTCGAGTCCACTAGTACATCTCATCATAAATCACTACCACCGAATACACTGTCATCCTGGCACTGACACCTTACACGCAATACTACGACAACAGTTCTGGATACTGTCAGCCCGACGTGTAATAAAACACTGCGTTTTTAAATGTATAAAATGTTTCCGTTGTCGACCTCAGCCCAGGGCCCCTGTCATGGCCGACCTGCCCACAGATCGAGTTACACCTCAACCAGTATATAGTCAAATATCAATTGATTTTGCCGGCCCCTTTCTTGTCAAATCCAGCCCATTGCGAAACTCGAGACTTTTAAAGGCATGGTTTTGCATATTTGTTTGTCTCTCAACAAAGGCGGTTCATTTGGAACCCGTCTCTTCACTCAGCACAGAAGCTTTTCTCGCTGCATTACAGAGATTTATTTCTCGCCGAGGTACTCCCGTTCTTATCCGCTCAGATTGTGGTACCAACTTCGTAGGTGCTAGGAATCAGCTCATAGAAATTAATAAATTTTTAACATCAAACAACGATGCAATCACACATAAGCTTGCAACTCAGCACATAACTTGGTTACTAAATCCGCCCACGGGAGCCTGGTTCGGTGGCTTGCACGAGGTAGCAATAAAAAGTGCGAAGCAATTGCTTTACCGCGTAGTTGGAGATCAGCACCTGACCTTTGAGGAATTTGCTACGCTTCTCACCCGAGTTGAGGCCGTACTTAACTCACGACCTCTCTGCCCACTCTCTTCTGATCCCACCGATCTTGAACCGTTGACCCCCGGTCATTTTATTATTGGCCGTCCGCTCACCGCCTTGCCTGAACCATCATTTGATGACAGACCACTAGCTGCTCTTAAACGCTTCCGGCTCATTCAGGCCATGTCTCAGCGATTTTGGACCATGTGGACCAGATCCTACCTTCATACTCTCCAAACCCGCTCCAAATGGTTTTCTTCCTCCACCCTTCCTCCCCAAATTGGCGAACTCGTACTCATCAAGGAAGACAATCACCCCCCGCTTCAATGGAGGAGAGGAAGAATCACGCGCCTACTCCCAGGAAAGGATGGCGTCGTGAGAGTAGTTGATCTGGACACTCAGAATGGAACATTGAGGAGACCTGTACTCAAGATTGCACGGTTTCCGCTCAGCCCCCGGGATCAGGGACTTGCCTGAAACCCCCCTCCTCCCCAGGATGTTCACGCGACATAGTGGCAATACCGCGTGACGTCTGGTGACACTTAATAAAAAGGAGGGTAGTGAGCTTTTTCGGAAAAAAGGTCGTCGGGTGAACTAAAGTTTTAATGCTTTTATATTGTATTATCTCGTATATTCCCGTGATTGTTCTATCAATGTTATTTTTGTGATTATGTGATCTTATCTAATGCGTATTGGAAGTGTATGATAAGAGAAAGCGAGAAAAGACGGAGCCAGCTGAGTAACACGCGTATAAGCCGATATTCCTGTGAGTACATTTATCCTTTACCTTTATCCTTTACAAGGCCAAAAGCCACCATATGGTCCTTCGAGTTAAGTTTTATCAGCCTATGAAGATATAGTGGATATCATATCTTGTCATATATCTAATATAGTAAAATTAGCTTTTAATTTTTTTTTTCGAGTGCTTATATGTCTGTTCAGCTCTTTGAAAGCATTGTCAAGTAACTAACCCGTACAGTAAAAAACAAAAATAAAATGCCAACTAGATCTCAAGCGGCTAGATTTAGAGAGGCATTTAAAAACATACAGCAAACTTATGATGTTGGAGCTGAGTTGAAACCTGATGACAAAAATTTTCCCATTGACGAGTTTCTTGCCCGTTTCTCCAAATTAGAGGATTGGAAACGGAAACTGGATGAGGTGTTTTATGAGATCTTGGATGATACCGATCTTGATGACAAAACGGAGACATTTTATACAGAAAATCATGAAAAGGCCTCGGAGACTTTTACAAAAATAATAATTATAAACAAGCAAATCAGCACAATAATAAATGCTAATCCTCAGCCCTCCGCCTCGTCATCAGCTCACACATCACATGCAACCACCACACCCGCAGCGGTTTTGCCCAAAATAGAACTTCCCAAATTCAGCTCGAAAATTGAAGATTGGCCCTCTTTCATAACAATCTTCAGGAGCTTGACCAATGACGTAGCTCAACTGACGGATGCTGTCAAGCTGCACTACCTACTCTCTAGTCTTACGGGCGAGGCCCTCAGTATGGTGTCTCACCTTAAGATTACCAACGAGAACTATGCAGTGGCATTGGATATTCTCACCAAGCGCTATGAAAATAGGCGAGTTCTCATAGACCGGTTTGTGGACATCATACTGGGTCTGCCCAACATAACGGCCCGCTCAGACATCCGCTCACTCTTCTTGACACCTCTCATCTCAGCTCAATGTGCACTTAACAATCTTGATCTGCCCATGCAAGACAACGACTATGTGTTTGTTTCCATAGTTGTTAGGAAATTGAAAGGAGAATTACGCACACTCTTTGAGCGAAAACACGGCTCTTCTCAAGCTTTGCCCACCTTAAAGAGCTTGATCACATTCCTGGAAGAACACGCACGCTGCATAGAAACTGAGAGGTCTATGGCAATGACTGCTCAGCTCAACCAGTTTATTCAGCCCAACCAGTCTGCTCAGACCAACCCAAAAGTTTTACACAGACAGTTCCCAGCTCACTTTAGATCCGGGCATCAGCCCCACCAAGAGCAGATCTTCGCCCGTAGGCACTCTCCTGTTTACTCAGCTCAACCCATAAATTCCTACCCGCATTCAAACTTTTACTGCCCATATTGCCAAACGAAGGGTCACAAGCTTATAGCTTGCACCAAGTATAATAATCAGCCCGTGCAAGATCGTTGGGAGTTCATAAATGCCCGCGACCGTTGTCGCCGTTGTCTCGGCCCTCACTTCCAAAACGAGTGCAAGTCGACTAAAAGTTGTAAAGAGTGTGGCAGTGAAAACCACCACACTTCCCTTCATCGCCCTAGAGCAAATTCACCCGCCCAGTCAGCACAACATCTTCCGCCCGAGTTACGGGATCAGCCCAGAGAACGGTCAGCCCAAGCTCAACCACACCCATCAGCTCACGCTTCTCAAAGTGGTCACGGTTCTCACAGTTCACGTGATCAGTCTCGTTCATCAAAGGTATGTCGCTCTCGCGATGATCAATTGTGACTACTTCCTGTAATAGCCGAACATCCCAAAGATGAACAGGTATGTTCATCACAACCAATTTCTGCCCACTCAAATTTATTTCATTCTCAGCAGCATTCCGACACATCAGCACATAATATGTATGGTAACTCAGCACAGCACAAAGCAATTAGCACAAATACACAAATTTTATTGCCTACAGTTTCATTAGAGATAGCGGATGTACATGGTCAGTTTCACAAAGCAAGGGCATTGTTAGATTGTGGGAGCATGCTCACACTCATAACTCAACGCATGGCTCAAATTTTAAAAATACCACCAATAAACACCACCTTAAATATATCAGGTATAGGAAATCAGCACGCACAAAATTCAATGGCATATATTAATATAGTATGTCGGCCCATTCAGAGAAACACACCTGAAATTACAACTTCAGCTCACATCTTAAAGAACGTAACTGGTTTCTTACCCTTGCAAAAGGTTCCGGACCTCGCGCATGTCGCAAGTAAAAAGCGTATCACCTTGTCCGATGAAGAATACTACTCACCCGCTCAAATTGACCTTTTGCTGGGCTCTGACGTGCTAGGTCAGGTTTTGGATGGTACCAAGGTTTCCCTAGGCCCCGGCAGGCCAATAGCCTTCGGCACGATATTTGATTTTGCATTAATAGGACCCATTCAGGGCATATACTCTGCACGTTCGCACCGAGCAAACTCCACACATGTTGCCAACTCTCAGCCTGACGTACCAAACCATGATACTCTTAGAAACATTGAAAGATTCTGGGAATCAGAGGAACCAGAGCCCCGCATACATACCAGCCCTTTGCATGAAAAGTGTGAGGCAATATTCCGCTCCACCACAACTCGTGATACAACCGGCCGATATATAGTTACCCTGCCCTTTCTCCAAAATGCGCCGTCATTGGGAGCTACTCATGCTATTGCATTGCGCAGATTCCTTAATCTGGAAAGGAAGCTGCTATCAAACCCGCCCCTCCGCACAAAATACAATGATTTTATGGCAGAATACATTAAATTAGGACATATGTCTTTATGTCACCCCAGCACCTTTGCTCATAAGCCCCATTTCTATATTCCACACCACGGCATATTTAAGTCCGGATCTGATAAACTCCGCACAGTATTTGACGGTAGCTGTAAGAGCTCAAATGGTGTCAGCCTTAATGAATGTTTACACACAGGTCCAGCTCTTCAGCAGGACATTGTCGATATTATCATGAGTTTTAGAACCCACCCTGTAGTATTCAGCACGGATATTTGCATGATGTTTCGAAATATTATCATGCATCCAGACCATAGGCGTTTTCAGCTCATATTATGGCGTTCATCCCCAGATCATCCCTTACTGACTTACAACTTAAACACGGTCACATATGGTTTACGGTCAAGCCCGTATCATGCAATCCGCACTTTACACCAATTGGCTGAAGATGAAGGAGGTCGCTATCCTGCAGCAGCTCATGTTCTACGAAAATTCATATTTGTTGATGACATACTCTGTGGTCACGAGTCAATAGAATCAGCTCAGGCACTTCAAAAGGAGTTAATTGACTTATTAGCTATGGGAGGCTTTCAGCTCAGCAAATGGACCTCTAACACACCCGAACTGCTTGCACAATTCCCAGAAAATCAATGTGATATGCCAAAGGACTTCAACCTCAGCCCAGATTCCAACTCTATTAAAATACTAGGAGTTCAATGGATTCCACAATCTGATGAATTCACATATCGGATTTCTCTCCCTTCGAAAGATAGGTTCACCAAGAGAACCATTCTCAGCACAATCGCATCACTTTATGACCCCAATGGCTGGGTAACCCCCGTCATCATGCGCGCTAAACTCCTTCACCAGAAGTTATGGCTTCTCAAATTAGGATGGGATGATCCCACTCCTGATGACGTTCAAAGGGACTGGCAGGAAATCTTAGACGATCTTCCTCACATTTCGGGAATTCGCATTCCTCGGCACATCAGCCCAAGTAAGCTCACTTCAGTATACACTCTTCACGGGTTCGCAGACGCCTCAGAAGCAGGTTATGCAGCCGTTGTGTACCTTCGTGAGAATAGTACGAAGGAGCAAGCCAATGTACATCTCATTATTGCTAAGTCGAGGGTCGCACCCATAAAGAAACCTCTCACGATTCCCAAATTGGAGCTGTCAGCGGCAACTCTTTTAGCTCAGCTCATGGCTCGTGTCTCAACCCAGCTCTCCGAAGGCATATCAATCAAACAACATGTATGTTGGTCAGATAGCACAATAGTGCTTGCATGGTTGAAGACACCCCCTCACCAACTTCAAGTGTTTGAATCTAGCCGAGTGGCCAAAATCACAACCAGTTCACCCAGTCTCACGTGGAGACATGTCCCATCACGGCTCAACCCTGCAGATTGTGCAAGTAGGGGAATAGCAGCACAATCACTATCTACCCATGACCTTTGGTGGTCACCTAAATGGCTTGAGGAGCCTCCCAACTCATGGCCTAAGATGTCACATGCTTCACTCCATGAAGCTCTCCCAGGCCTTAAGCCCAAGAAGGCGACAGCCCACATAGCAGTCCCTGATCTGGACACTGATCTTCTCACAAGATTCAGCTCTCTAGATAAGCTCATCGGTGTTACGGCTTGGATTAGACGTTTCGCCTTCAATTGTCAGCACAAACACGTTGAACGACGCTTCGGTCCCTTAACAGCTAACGACCGTAACGAAGCATTTTTCTTTTGGATTCGGTCCGTCCAGCACAATGAGTTTGCAGAGGATATTCATCGCCTCCAAACTGGTAAAGTCTGCACATCACGCCTCCAACGTCTCTCACCCTTCATAAAAGATGATCTGCTCAGAGTTGGAGGTCGACTTTCAAATGCTGTTATTAGATATGACGCTCAGCACCCGCTAATACTCCCCAGCTCGAGTCCACTAGTACATCTCATCATAAATCACTACCACCGAATACACTGTCATCCTGGCACTGACACCTTACACGCAATACTACGACAACAGTTCTGGATACTGTCAGCCCGACGTGTAATAAAACACTGCGTTTTTAAATGTATAAAATGTTTCCGTTGTCGACCTCAGCCCAGGGCCCCTGTCATGGCCGACCTGCCCACAGATCGAGTTACACCTCAACCAGTATATAGTCAAATATCAATTGATTTTGCCGGCCCCTTTCTTGTCAAATCCAGCCCATTGCGAAACTCGAGACTTTTAAAGGCATGGTTTTGCATATTTGTTTGTCTCTCAACAAAGGCGGTTCATTTGGAACCCGTCTCTTCACTCAGCACAGAAGCTTTTCTCGCTGCATTACAGAGATTTATTTCTCGCCGAGGTACTCCCGTTCTTATCCGCTCAGATTGTGGTACCAACTTCGTAGGTGCTAGGAATCAGCTCATAGAAATTAATAAATTTTTAACATCAAACAACGATGCAATCACACATAAGCTTGCAACTCAGCACATAACTTGGTTACTAAATCCGCCCACGGGAGCCTGGTTCGGTGGCTTGCACGAGGTAGCAATAAAAAGTGCGAAGCAATTGCTTTACCGCGTAGTTGGAGATCAGCACCTGACCTTTGAGGAATTTGCTACGCTTCTCACCCGAGTTGAGGCCGTACTTAACTCACGACCTCTCTGCCCACTCTCTTCTGATCCCACCGATCTTGAACCGTTGACCCCCGGTCATTTTATTATTGGCCGTCCGCTCACCGCCTTGCCTGAACCATCATTTGATGACAGACCACTAGCTGCTCTTAAACGCTTCCGGCTCATTCAGGCCATGTCTCAGCGATTTTGGACCATGTGGACCAGATCCTACCTTCATACTCTCCAAACCCGCTCCAAATGGTTTTCTTCCTCCACCCTTCCTCCCCAAATTGGCGAACTCGTACTCATCAAGGAAGACAATCACCCCCCGCTTCAATGGAGGAGAGGAAGAATCACGCGCCTACTCCCAGGAAAGGATGGCGTCGTGAGAGTAGTTGATCTGGACACTCAGAATGGAACATTGAGGAGACCTGTACTCAAGATTGCACGGTTTCCGCTCAGCCCCCGGGATCAGGGACTTGCCTGAAACCCCCCTCCTCCCCAGGATGTTCACGCGACATAGTGGCAATACCGCGTGACGTCTGGTGACACTTAATAAAAAGGAGGGTAGTGAGCTTTTTCGGAAAAAAGGTCGTCGGGTGAACTAAAGTTTTAATGCTTTTATATTGTATTATCTCGTATATTCCCGTGATTGTTCTATCAATGTTATTTTTGTGATTATGTGATCTTATCTAATGCGTATTGGAAGTGTATGATAAGAGAAAGCGAGAAAAGACGGAGCCAGCTGAGTAACACGCGTATAAGCCGATATTCCTGTGAGTACATTTATCCTTTACCTTTATCCTTTACAAGGCCAAAAGCCACCAATCCCCGATGCACTACAGTAGCGCGGCAGCCCCAGAAACACTCTGAAGGCATTGTTGTATTGGACGCGCAGGGCATTAAACGATTTTTGAGTGTAGTTAACCCACAATTTATATGTAACTGCTTTTTTATTTACTTTCAGAATATTAATAACTTTTAATTTGATAAAAATATAGGTAATCTTAAACAAACAGGAATGTTGTAACATTTTACCGAGTGTTTGAAAATAATTACGTATATAATAGGCTCTTAACTTTTCTAACGGTGGCATGGCTGGTGTAAAATAAATCTGTTTTTCGATTATTATTTATCAAACGAAAATTTAGTTAAATTAAAAAGTTAAAAGGAAGATAATGTGCTCTAAATCTAGACTTCTATATGTTTCTTTTTTATTTTTTATGTTAAGGTCGGCAGACAGGCAGACGGTCCACTTGTTGGTAGGTGGCTACCGTCGCCGTATAACACAAGCAACGTCAAAGCTGCTGCAAGTGCGCTGCCGACTACAGTAGGATTAAGGATAAGGGATTAGGAGTGGATAGGGTAATGGGCTCTGGCATCCTTTACTCACTCACCGAAACACAACAGCACACGTGCTGTTATTTCCCGGTGGTGGTTACTGTCGCCAGACGGGCTGCCCAAATCACTGCGAAAACGCAGTGTGCCCTGCCACTACTTATCATCATACATTATCATTATCATTATCATTATTAAACAATTTTGTTTGATTAGGTTCCGCAATAACTTGCTGCCCGTCTGGCAGCAGTAACCACCCATTACAGAAGGTACCGTTATACAAGATCTCGTGTGCCTACGATTGGACGAGGGATTAAGGAATGTCAAAGCCAATTTCTCTATCCTCCACATTATAAATTGCACAACAAACTGCAACGTCAGCCTGCCTGTCGAGACAAAAAAGCACCGTTTACGTAAAAACGGAATAAGTAATTTTTGTTTTGTGAATCTGTAATTTTTACGAAGCTCAATGTAAAAATATTTAATCAGAAACGTAGACAAGTTTAATGCGTGACTTCGCCCGTTTTACGACGGCTAAATATTGGGTGCAATGTTTTCACAGTTACCAAGAATTTAAAATAGGCCTCCCTCATACAATAAACAATCATTGCGGCATGAAAATATGTAAATTCCCTAAAAAGCGCTCATTAATTTCGTGAAAAAATGTATTTACACCCTCCATTAAGTGAGATTTACTAATACTTAAAATTACTTCGTAAATTACATGCCTTTTAATTAATGCACTTATAATTAAAAGGTTGTTTCAATTATAAGTTCAGTTATTGTATAATTGTATATAATTATTGTATGATTGCATAAACATTATTTTATAATGTTTTCAACGACAAAATGTAGCCATTTTAATATTGAAACCGATTGCTTGAATCCATACTATAATTTTATAAATCTGAAAGTAACTCTGTCTGTCTGTCTGTCTGTTACCTTTTAACGCCTAAACCGCTGAACCGATCATCATTAAATTTTGCATACACATTGTCAGGGATGCAGGAAAGGGCTTAGGGTACCTTTCATCCAGAAAAAAAGTATCATTTGACGAGCCCGTTGGATGAGTTGTTAGGGTGCTTGCCTTGACGCTCTGCTAGGGTTCTCGAATTCGATTCCCGGCAGGCTCTAGTCTGGATTTGGAAAGTAGTGGCAGTGCACATTGCGTTTCGCAGTCATTTGGGCAGCCCGTCTGGCAGCAGTAACCACCCCCTTACAGAAGACCACCGTGAAATAACTGCACGTGTGCTGTTGTGTTTCGGTGAGTGAGTAAGAGATGCCAGAGCCCATTTCCCTATCCACTCCAAATCCCTTATCTTTAATCCTACTGCAGTCAGAGTGAGCTTTGGCGTTGCTTGTATTATAGGCGACGGTAGCCACCTACCATCAAGTGAACCGTCAGCCTGTCTACCGATCTTAACATTAAAAAAAACTAACAAAAAAAGATGTTACAAAAGAGATAGATCTAACAGCAACAGCAGCAGAATAAATTATTGCTCATATATTTTTTCAGGCGTTATATATTTTATTTTTTCAAGTCTGACGAAGTCGCGTTCACCAGCTAGTCCTAAATATTTTTTTAAATACGAAAGTGACTTTGTTTGTTTCGATTTCACGCCTTAACTACTCAACCGATTATCCTAAAATTTTGCATACACCTTGATAGGACTATAGAAAATTACATAGGGTACCGTTTATCCTAAGAAAAAGTATCGAAATCCAAAATTTATATTAAAAATGTCAAATTTCAAAGGCAATGTCTGTCAATTTACGCCCCAACAGAAGATCTCTTTGTAAAAGAGCCAAATGCAACGGAAATCACGACAAAATAATTGCCTTCAAAATCAAGAACACAATCGAGTAACATTGTTAACTGCAATATAGTTGATTGGGTGGCCTGTGTACAGTCGCGCTCACGAGTGCATCTGCACTAAATCCAAAAACGCCTTTTCAAGGAAATTCTCTGATACAATATAGGTCGGTTTTTAATATTTGTTTAAAGATTTACCAAAGTAATTCGAGATTTACCAAAATAAATCTTAAATTCTAAAGAGCATAATTTTCTATACATTTTTCTGCAAATAATTTTTGATTTGATTTTTGTGTATATGTTAATTAAATAGAGACTACCTTGCTTTATGACATAAGAAAACAAAAAGAAATGTTTTTCGTTATTTTGATTGGCTTATTATGTTTTATTTATTTATCCCTCGGGAACGGTACTTTTTTCTGGATGACAGGTACCCTATGCCCTTTCCTGCATCCCTGACAACGTGTATGCAGCAGTTTAGGCGTGAAAGGATAACAAACAGATAGACAGACAGAGCTACTTTCAAATTTATAATATTATCATAGAAAATAATACTTTTCGAATTGTGTTTACAGGTTTGTTAGTGAATGTTATTATTATTGTTGTTATTATTTATTTATTCATTTATAGAGCTGGCCATTACCTCGGGCAACAGATTAGCATTGCCATACAACGAGGTAATGCAGCCAGCATGCTCGGGACTCTGCCTAGGGGACCGAAACTTTATCATTTATAATATGTTAATGTTTATAAGGAATTATTGTAATGTTTAATTTAAGTAAACATTGTAAGTACATTTTTAAAATACATATTTGTTTAAAATAGATTACCGCGAAACCTTATTAAATTAAATTAAAATGTAGTCAGCGCGTCAATGTATTTTATGTTTAGTACACTTAACATTAACATTCAACATTAATGATGCACTGTGCAAGCCAATTAAAGCTGAACAATTTCAATTTGGTATACAAACTAATATATCAATCTTTTGGTAAAGATTATATTATAAGATTATATTATATTTAAAAACTAAATAAAATTTCTACAATGAGCAAATTAATTGTCTCATTCGATAAACATTTTGAACATTTCTCTGCTTATTTGTACTTCTGTGGGATAAGTGTGACAAAAAATTGTTGTTTAAATATAACTGGTATTTGTAATTTCGTCGTGGCCTGTACCATTAATAAAATGGTAGAACGACAAGGCATTCCCACTGAAAACATTAAGTTCGTTAGCTTGATTCTTTCTTGCTTTATAGAAATGCAATAATAAGGCTTTTAACTCTACAATACAACGTTGCCTTCTACATAAGGACAAAGAATATTAAAATTTATTCAGAAATCTTTCATTTTTCTGTTGCCTATATATTAAAATATGTTCATGATTATCTTTAATTAAAACTAGCTGCTATGCTGAGTCCTTCTCTATTATAATCCACAGTACGCCTAAAGATTTTTGGTCGTACATCTTCGCATTTTCAAATTTCAAAGCCTTGCAATAGTAATTTATTAACGGGTTTTCGCATACAATTATATGGTATCGAAGCTATAATTTTATAATTTTAAAATCGAAATCAAACAAAGGTGTGCTAAAGAAAAGCTTTAAGCGTACTGTGGAGTACAATAGAAAAAGGACGCAATTTTTTTTTAAATTAATTATATCCAAGAGCAAGTTTAAATAGGCAACACTGTCGCGATTTATTTTCTCACAGGTTTAAATTGAAAAACACATACTTTTCGTCTGGTAAACAGATTGCTGCAAGGCGACCTCTTTTCGGATATTGTACTATTAGGAGAGTTATAATATCCGGACACACTACAAATGTGATCACGTAATCAAAATCATGTTCAATATGATTTTTTTAAAAAAAATGTTATTATTTCTTTTATTTTGGGGTTATAAAACTAATAAGCATTTATTTGTTTTCGTGTTCTGTCTTAAAAAATAACCAATGCAAAAAAAAAGAAATAAAACGCATAACATAGTCACTTCTTAAAAGCGCGTATAAATAGAAATAGATTGAATTGACCTAGATTTGAATTTTATCTAAGTATATAAAGTCCAAATAGTTAATAAAAATAATCCAAATAAGAAAATATTTATAATATAGATTAATACATTATAAATAAAAGTGAAATGTCGACAGAAAACATTATACAATTAAATTTTTCCATCGATTTATGGGGCCACGCCGGTGAAATTAGATTTTTTTTTTATTTTTGCTTTGTACGCTCCCTTAATCTCTATATATAAAAATGAATCCCCATTTCCCTTGGTCACGGCATCACGCGTGAACGGGTAGACCGATTTTAATTCGGTTTTCGCTAATGGAAAGAGGGATAAACGGGGAATGTTCATATATATAAAATTGCACCCCGGGCGAAGCCGGGGGCGGGTCGCTAGTGGGAAATAAAATTATGCCTGAACTTATCATGAAAGCAAAAATAATAATATAAAAAATCGACTTTCATGTGCAGACGTATGATATCATACGTAAGACCTTTTAAAATGCAATGGATTTTGAATTTGCGATTGCGAAAACGTGCTAATTCTTTTTAAATAGAAAATTCGTGGACCGTTGCTACGAGTTACCGTATCGGCTACGATGTGTGAAACCGTAGCATGTGCTACGTCGTAGCACATGTAGGCTTTAGGGCGTTACGCCCCGATTGCGCTACGTGAGCTCATTTGAATTTCTGTTTTAAACACGGTTCGTGCTAAAATCTTTAACAATTTAGCTGTGATAACGTATAATTAGGACCTTTACAGACGCCACAATTTTAAACTTTTGTAATTATGCTAAAGTGCTTTCTATAATTTTCTTATACGGAGTCTTATTAGATAAAACTGGTTTTTACTGTCCATAAAGGCCAAGTTAGTGCAAGTTGTTATAGATCTTCTACATACTGTGACAGAGGTTGACTTTTTCGGAGAAAAATAATTTAATAGTTTATATCTCATTTATAAATTTTCTTATGTATCTCATATGTACATACACACATATTTAAAAAGCAACAATTTAATTTTTTTTTTTTTATGTTATGTCGACAGACAGGCTGACGGTCCACTTGATGGTAGGTGGCTACCGTCGCCTATAACACAAGCAACGCTACAGGTGCTGCAAGTGCGCTGCCGACTACAGTAGGATTAAGGATAAGGGATTAGGAGGGGATAAGGAAATGGGCTCTGGCATCCCTTACTCACTCACCGAAACACAACAGCACGTATATGTTATATCACGGTGTTCTTCTGTAAGGGGGTGGTCACTGCCGCCAGGCGGGCTGCCCAAATAACTGCGAAACGCAGTGTGCCCTACCACTAATACTTAATTTCAAAAACTGTTTAGCAAAAAAGAAATAATTAATTAAATCAAATAATATTTAGTAGTCTATATTTTGTTAGAAGTTATCCAAATTGTTTAGTTAACTCGTATAATAGCGAAATAGGGTCCAAAATAACTAGTCAAAGTAATTTATTGCAAAATGTGTACTAGAACTGTATAATAGAAATGTTTATGTATTGCAATTAAAGCATACAATTTTGACGAGCACGTTGGATTAGTGGTTAGGGTGCTTGCCTTAACGCTCTGTTCTAGGATTCCTGGGTTCGATTCTTTTCAAAATTGGCTTTGGTCTAATCTGGAAAGTAGTAGCTAAGGCACACTGCGTTTCACAGTCATTTAGGCAGCCCGTCCAGCGACAGCACGTGTGCTGTTGTGTTTCGGTGAGTTAGTAAGGGATGCCAAAGCTAATTTTCTTATCCAATCCCATATCCTAAATCCTACTGTAGTTAAAGAATTTTATAATAAAACATATTAATTTACTTATATATTTATTACAATAATACATATTTAATTATTAGGAAAATAAGAATAATTAAAACATATTAATTCAATTAAATACAATTATTTGTACGAATATGCTTTGTACTGTAAGTGCTGTGTATGAATATATTTCCTGTAGACAACTAGCGGCCCGCCCCCGGTTTCGCCCATGGTGCAATTTTTATATACTAAAACATTCCCCGTTTATCCCTCTTTCCATTAGTGAAAAGCGAATTAAAATTGGTCTACCCGTTCACGCGTGATGCCGTGACCAGGAGAAATGGGGATTCATTTTTATATATATAAACTAGCGACCCGTCCCCGACTTCGCCCGGGATGCAATTTTTATATATAAGAACATTCCCCGTTTATCCCTCTTTCCATTAGTGAAAACCGAATTAAAATCGGTCTACCCGTTCAGGCGTGATGCCGCCAAGGGAAATGGGGATTCATTTTTATATATAGAGAAGATATATAGATTTAATTAGAGTGATTTAGTTATCATGTTCATTTAAATTATACTTTTTGTTCACAGTTAAACCAAAATCGGTGGAAGTCGTAACCGGAGATGGCAAAACGCTCACTGACGGTGAAATATTTGGACCACTCCTGGAGGAGAAAACCATCAACCTTAGTTGCATAGTGAAGGAGGGTAAGCCGCAGCCTAAGGTCGTTTGGTACTTCAACGGGAAGGAGAGACTTGACGGTAAGTCCTATTATAAGAGTACTAGGTGCGCCCAGAGGCTTCGCTTCCTTTAATATTTACACCTTCAAAACACTGACATATGACAACTGTCATAGTCAAAAGGTTTTATTTTAAACTATAGCTGAGCCTGCAACTTCGTACGCGTGGTATAGCGCGTAACTTTTCTGCATGTAAACCTATTGAAATTAAACAAATGTCACGGTATACATTATTTAAAAAAAACGGGACAAGTGCGAGCTGAACTCGCGTGAAGAGGTTTCCGTACGATGTTACCTATCCGCACAATATTGAGTGATTTACCATGTTATTTTAATATCATGGACTTCCTATAGGTTTTCCTATAATCTATAAGTAGAAAACTAATTTCTTTTTTTTCAAAATTTTAGGTTCAGTAGTTTCGGAGATAAGGAGGAATGGTCAATTTTCGTCAATTTTCTTGAATAACTTGGAAACTAATTATTTTAAAACTACAAAAAAAATACATTTAAGATCTTCACAAAAAGACCTTCCATTTGATATGTCACACGATGCAGTTTTCAAAGTTTCTATTTTTTATTTTCCACCTTCCCCCCAAAAATGACCTCCATATACAGATTTCATCTATTCACGTCACACCTCGTTGGTTCACAGAAATTGATATGTGTACCAAATTTTAACTTAATTGGTTTAGTAGATTCGGAGATGTGGAGTGAGATTCGGAGACGGACACACGAGTGATCCTATAAGGGTTCCCTTTTTTATTCGGATGTACGGAACCCTAAAAACAGTTACATATAATCAAATCAACTATGTACCATTCTTATCTTACCGCATTCTTTATCCCGTCCTAATTCCTTATCCTTAATCTTACTATAGTCGGCAAACCACTTGCAGCACCTCTGGCGTTGTTTGCGTTATAGAAGATAGCAGCCACATATATTTATCGACTAAATCATATTTGTCTTTAGTCGGTACACTAATTAAAATTCTAAAATGAATAAAGCACAAAATAAAAAAAATAATAAAAAAAGCTGTCTGCTTACAGCGTGTCAATGGTAACATATATATTTTTTTTTATGTTAAGGTCGAGAGACAGGCTGACGGTCCACTTGATGGTAGGTGGCTACCGTCGCCTATAACACAAGCAACGCGACAGCTGCTGCAAGTGCGCTGCCGACTACAGTAGGATTGGATAAGGGATTAGGAGGGGGATAAGGAAATGGGCTTTGGCATCCCTTACTCACTCACCGAAACACAACAGCACGTATATGCTGTTATTTCACGGCGGTATTCTGTAAGGAGGTGGTTACTGCCGCCAGGCGGGCTGCCCAAATGACTGCGAAACGCAGTGGTGCCCTACCACTCTTTTCAAATCCAGACCAGAGTCAATTTTGAAAATAACATTAAAATTTGCAAAGCTGACCCCGCCGGGAATCGAACCCGGGGCCCCTGAGACGTTAGGCAAGCACTCTTGCCACTCATCCAATATAATAATCTATTTTAATAATGTGTTTTTGCTGATAAATTATACAGAAATAATATGCGACGTATCTGTTCGTATGTCACAAAGCGTCCTCGTCGTCTCGCATACTTGAAAACCCATTAAAGCAAAAAGTGCTATCTACCGATTTGACATTTCAATTCGGGAACCAAACCGATTGACAGGGAATTTATTTTATCAATTTTCTCTATTCCCGGAGCGCTCATGTTTATGTTGTGTGACGAAATATATTATGCGCAAGTAGGTACTGGTAATGTACCATAATTTTTTTTTTACTCATTAAGAATCGATTTTCATATAAGGCCCGCGGTATGGAAATTTTGGCTTATTCCTAAGAGCTCCAAAGCATTTCTTATTTACATAAAATCTAGTTCCCACCGGCTCGTTTTTGGTAACATTTCTGATAAGTTTTTGGAGCCCGTGGAATTTTTAGTTAATATTACTCTTGGATTAAATTTTACTCTTGGAGCTGCTGGGAACGAAATTATGGAGCGGGTGGGAACAAGCCGAAATTTTATGAGGAATAAAATCAGTCACTTTCCCTTTGAAATTGTGCGACAGCTGACGCATGTTAGAAAGGTCAAAAAAATAGTTTTTAAAATTTTTGTCTGTCTGTCTGTGCGTTTGTACACGCTAATCTCTGAAACGCCTTAACCGATTTGAATGCGGTTTTCACTGTTGTTTTGTAGCGTTTAGTGTTTGTTTCATTCCAATCGGTTTGCAAACAAAAAAGTTACGCGCTATACCGAATACCACGCGTAGGAAGTTGCGGGCTCAACTAGTACGTACATATATCTGGCGATTAGATCTAATGAATTTGTATTGCTCTCAGTATTGCTCCAACATTAGTCCTTCAGGGAATACAAAACTTGATCATGATCATTAGTTAGTATGTGTGATAATTAGTGTGTCTGATGTCCATGTATGATGTGACATTTCGTTTTTTGTTAAATATTGTAATTAGTGATTTCTAATATAATAATAATAATTTATTCTGAGAATAATTGCAATATCGAGTTTAAAATTTAATATTTATATGACTTTTATATTCAACTGTACAGTATGCCCTATTGTCCGCGAGTTAACGTAGTAAAAAATAGGTAAAATACAATTACGTCAAGTCGCGTAGATACGGGAATTATTTGCCCGCGAGTTGACGTATAACCCAAGTCATCAATGAAGAATACTTAGACAAAAACATCTGCGCTCAATATTTTTGTTCACTCGTAACCCACTAAGATGTATTAAGATGTATTCTAATCCACACCTCGGTCCAATTAAACGCGTTCCCGCCAAAATGGGGCAATAACAGTGAGTTGTGGCGTGAATTACTCCACTTACACTGCTATACTTGCGATAAACATTAAATCAATGGACGGTCCCAATCAATTTCGATTATTTATGTTCAACAAGAGGTTACCTGTCTGCTTGACTAGATTTTATAATTTGGAAAAAAAAATGAAAACCGCTATACACACCGATATACAATTCTAATACAGAATTGTGTTCGAATTGAAAAATTCATTTTGTTTTGAATAGTCCATTTATCGAGGATGGTCTATAGGTTATATAAAATCACACTAAAACCAATAGGAGCGAGCTTCAATGAAAAATGTTGCAAAATCGGGAAAATTTATCCCTTTTGAGAATTTCCTTTGCGTGCGCTGCGTAAACGGTTAAATTTACGTAAAAATGATGTATGACGGAATTGTTCCCCTTTAAAAGTTCTAAATAAAAGTCCGCGACAGCATATGTCTATCTTTGAAGGTTGACTCACTATAACCTTTTTTATGGTAATCAAATTTGTTCTAAAATAATGCATTATTAGCGAAGGTGTTTTTATAAACATGATATTAATCCTACGTTATTCATCAAAAGTATTTAACTTTGAACAACATTGCCCTTGACATCATTTGATTTTAATGAATATCTTAGAAGATGTCTTAAATTAAAAAGTACACGAGAAAATAAATTGAAGCGGTCTCGCACCAACGCGACGCGAACGACGGGATTCGCTTGATGCAGACGTAAGCGTCTGCGTTACACATATATTTTTCATTTTTCAACGCGGACGAAGTCGCGGCCACCAGCTAGTAATATAATATATCTAATGGCTCCTATGATTCAGGTATAACATAGGTATAACAAACTGCGTTTCATTTCATTTATAACACAGTCACTTAAGCTAAATGGAAGCTAGATGGAATATTAAGGCTTTAAAATACGTACATAGTTGATTGTCCCCTAACCTTCAAGCTAGGATTGCGTGTGTTTTGGAGATCAGTAGCCCCGCATTGTGGCACATACTGATTCACTTTAATACAATAAATGATTATTATAATGTATTAATATAAGACATATAATATAGACATATAAATAGATAAATAAATAAATATAAGATGTGCATGTATGATGTGTGTGTGCGTGTGCGTGTTAGTGTGTGTATGTGTGTTTGTGTGTACTTAGTGGCGACGAGAAAATAAAATAATGGGCGTGTATTATTTTTTTTTTTTATGAAATCGAGGTGATGTGAGGTGCAGATGTGGCCGAAGGTGGACCACGCTTACCTAGTAAATGCCCATTTATCCTAGTTTTGAAGACCCCGAGGTTGTAGTTCTGTGGGAACACAGACGCAGGCAATGAGTTCCACTCCTTAGCAGTCCGAACAAGGAAGGTGGAACTGAAACGCTTTGTTCGTGATCGAGGTACATCGACCACGAAGGGATGAAAACCCTGCCCACGTCTAGTGGCCCGCAAGTGGAACGGTTCCGGTTGGTTTAAATCGTACAGTATAGATGCACACTCTCCATGGTGTAGACGATAGAAAATCGATAAGCACGCTACTTTTCGGCGATGCTGCAGGCTTTGAAGTTGGGAAAATGTCGATCGGAAAGTTAAGTGCATTTGATTTGAATACGGGACAATGGTCGTCGTAAATCGACAAAGTTACTTCAAGGCCAATAATGTGACTGGTGAGTTGTACTCACCCTCGCTAATAGTCAGCATTGGAGACGAAGCTTATGAGCTGCTGGTAAGCCTTGCAAATCCGAATAAGCCGTCGGAATTGACATATGCAGAAGTCATTAAGATAATGAAGGACCATTTACAACAAACACCATCATTGTTAGCGGAGATATTCAAGTTCAGACAAAAGCGCCAGGCTGCTTCGGAAGACGTGGCGACCGACGTAGCAGACTTAAAGAAGATGTCAAGTACCTGCAAATTCGCCGCCAACCTAAACGAAAATTTGTGTGCGGACTCAAAAGCGATTTGATCAGGCAACGGTTGTTTGCGGATTATGATTCAATCATCCTTGGATATATAAGTTATGGTAGAGCCCATTTCTCTTATCCCCATTTCCTTTATCCTCTCAGTGTAAATGGCGCATATGCATGCCTTCAGGAGTTGCTTGAAGGCACGATAGCTTCATGTCATCAAGTAGACTATCACTCTATTTGCCACCCTTTGAAGGTCGTACCAAAGAATCCTGTCCATTAATTTAATGCAGTTGGTTAATACGAAAGTTACGCGAGTAATGGTGTGTCTGGAAACGTAATTTACGTATGAACAAAATGAGCCAGGTTAACTTAATTGGGAATAACAAAAGAATGATATTGCCTTGCTTTAACGGCACTATTAAAATAATATAAAAAAATAAAAAGCTGTAAATAAATAAGAAAACAAACACATATTTACGACACGTGTGCCACAATCGTTTTTTACATCAAAAGTTTAATGAAATAAAAATAAAAAAGCAAGGGGACTAAAGCTTACTTCTTTAAAAGTATAAAATTAAATGTATAAAATTTTCCTATATTATTTAGTTACATTCTGCATACTCAGGTGTCACGTGTTCCAACAAAAGTTTTGTTACTTACGTTCGGTATACACAGATGTCACTACGTTTTATAAGTTCAAATAGTTTATTTTTTGACGACAGATGTCGCTGCCCCGGCAGGTTATAACGCGGTCTACATTTTGAATTCGACGTTTGCATTTATAAGCCCTGCTTATAAAAGCCTGCTTTTGCTTTTATAAGCACGTACATAGATGCATGCGTCAGCAGTCGCACAAATGTCAAAGTGACAAAAAACGTAACGCTTAACGTTTATATTAATTTTACTCCTCATAAATTATATGAAAATCGCTTCTTAAAGAGTAAACTCCAAAAAAAATGTTAAATTTCTACTTAAAAATAAAAAACTTATCGAATAGTAAAAAAAAACCGTTACAATAGTATGAAAAACATATTCATCAACGCCATTAGATTTTTAGAACCCAATCGAGATTACCATTTTTAATAAGGTTCTTTTGAATTTCACATAATTACAGTTTTTTCATAGTTGTCAAATAACTAATGTTTAGCAAAAATAGGCAGACTGACGTGACGGTCCACTTGATGGTAGATGGCTACCGTCATAGCTTATAACACAAGCACCGCTTATGTATATGTTATACATATAACAATTCATATATTATAATTCGTTATACAACGAGTTATACATAATAATGTAATCGTTTACTTGCAGTAAAAGATAATAAATGACGAGCCAGCTAGAACGAAGGTAAATTGCAGCACTAGTACTGGTAGAGATGCAAATTTAATCATTGAATTTCACGCAAAAGTCGTTCCAGCTGAATTATCGCACTCCGGAGTAGGGCTGGCTGCCACAGATTATGTTTCTATGTAATATGCAATATACCTAGTAGCCATGTATTTTGCAAACATATGTATATAGAATGGTGTCCGCTTAATGGTGGAAATTTTAAGGTAGGAAAAAAAACTATTACTTACCAACAAATTTTAATAGTAAATAACACTAAATTCCATCAACAGATATCAAAAGTTTGGATCATTTTTAAGAAAATTACGCATACGCAGGAATATGTAATTTGGTACACTTAAAGTTTATATAGAGAAGGACCGGAGAAAGTTAATATTTTTATACAATATGCATAAGAGATACATTATAGTACATTACTGCAGAGTCCAGGAGTCAAGGATTGCCGGACGAAGTGGTTTCAAGGCCGAGCTTTAGCGAGGCCTTGATAAAGATCTGAGTCCGGCAATCCTCATTCCGGTCGAGGCTGGTATAATGTACTATTAATATATTTCTTATGACACTACGTAGTATATAATATACTTTTTTGTTACGGTTAAAATCTGTGGTCAAATTGAGAACAGAATATATAGTAATTATATACATATATCTCTTACGATATATAACAACTTGGCATATTTAAATGATAAGAAAAATATCCGATATCATGTATGTGTTTCTGTGTTCCAGTCTCGCCTTAATCTGCTTTATGATTGTCTTCTTTTTTTGCAAATTATATACACAATCCTTCACTCGTTCTTCCATTGATGAAAACCGCATCAAAATCGAATGGTTGATTTAGAAGAAGTTAGCGAAGAAACAGACAGAGGCAGACAGCGACTTTATTGTTATCGTTCCCGGCTTGGCATGAATGCAATTTGTTATTGCAAATTATAATATATACACAAACCTTTCTCGTTTTTCTCTCTTTCAAATAGTGAAAATCGTATCAGAATCCGTTGGGGGATTTGGAAGAAGTTAGCGGTGATATATAGAGAGGCAGAAGGCAACTTTATTTATACACTAGATGAAAACCCGGCTTCGCTCGGGTGTAATGTGACTCATAATATGTAGACATGTAGGTACAAAATGTAGGCAGATATTTCTGTAGTTATCGGTTCTCAAGGAATATTAAGGACAAAGCGGCATAGATTTCGCTCAATGTTTGCGACAAGACGTTTCGTTTTACAGTCACATGAGTCACAGTTCTTTGTAATGGACACTATGTTTTTAAAATGAATGGTGCGACGACGTATTGAGTGGCGAGGCGTATGTGCGCTATTATGAATGAAACGGAACGTTTATTAACCACTCAAGATGTCACAGGTGTCAGTGAGTGACGTTTCGCTAGAGTGGCCAGTATGGCGAATGCGATTTGTCTGTCAGCACCATTAGAATTTAACAAAATACTTGACAATCCGAATTTTGCGGATATATGTTGTCGACTCGAAATCTTAATTTTTTTATGTTTTATTATTCAGGTAAACTTTCAATCGAGTCTACCGTACCCCTTGGCGAAATTATTAAATATAGATTAATAAAATTGTTACCGAGCCATGTCTGTATATTAAATATATTAAAAAAAAAAAAAAAAAAAAAAAAAAAAAAAAAATTTATACACGTTGTACTTTTGTTACCGGGCTCAAAAATTTGTCTGTTTGTCTGTGCGTTTGTGCACGCTAATCTCAAAGTAGGCGACCCTATCTAAAAGTATTAAATCACATGTTTCAACTTAAAATAAATTTCGATTCACTTTAAACGTTCGTTTTTATTTACATGGGATTTAAGATTTTTTTTTATATTGGAGGTTGATTTGACTGAATACACAATGATGTTTTAACACTAAATTTATGATTAAATTAATTTGAAAAAAAATGCGAATTTTTTGTTGAGTTGGCAATGAAACCAAGCCCTAAACGTCTTAGACGAAGGTTTAATCTGTGGGCAAGCCGTAGAGTTTAAGTGTATGTAGTCTATGTAACACAGACGTTGTCAACACAGCTTTACAGATGTATACAGTGGCTCTAGCATGAGTTTACGATACTACACTCGCTAGCGAGAGCGTAAAACATTTATATGGAAAATTGATAATTTGACATTGACAGTTCACGATTTTCCATACAAAAGTTTTACGTTCTCGCTAGCGAGTGTAGTATTGGTGTAGTATCGTAAACTCATACTAGAGCCTCAGAAATGTTCAAAGTCTATAAAACAGTGAATTAAAACAATCAGGATATATCTATTAAAATCTCCTGCTCCCCAATAGTTTTATTTGATTAAAAGCCCTTTTTTTTGATTAAAAGCCCTTTTTTTTGTTGTTAAATTTTCCCTTTATTAAAAGCCACACTTAAAATTAATTTATTAATGGTTTGTCTGACTGCCTGATAATGTATAATCACTTTCGAGTGAGCGACGTTATAGCGCGTCAAGGTTTAAATGGATTGACACAAAGTTTATTCACGTTACTACGAAAACTGTTCTTATTCGAACAACGTTGGATCGCGTCGCCAGCCAATAGGCTGCGTCACTGTGCCACAAGACATGACACAGACATTTCTAAAGTTTTAGAGGCATAATATGCTCCGTGATAGGCACCGTGCGTGGCGATGACTCTGCCATCTCGTGACTCGTATCCGAAACTATTACCTCAAGTGTCAAAGATTCTACTGTCAAACCACGGAAAAAAATTCTGAATTTTCGTGTTAAATTTTAGTAATTTAAGTTATCAAAATGTATTGTTTAAAATATAGAGTTCAAATAGTTTATGTTGTTTATGCGTTAGTAAATGTTGAAAAACCAATTATTAAACAATAAATGTAATATGTACTGTTTTAAAGCAACATTTTCGTGAAACTCCGCTCGTAACGTATTTATACTGACTAACACTATGTAAACTAAACATTATAATTATACCTAGGTACTTGAAAAAATCAACTTGCATCAGTTTAGTAATTTGAAGGTTATAAACAGAGGAAATAAAAACATTTTGTTAACTGAACTTCAATTATTTTATTTAACACGTAGGTATTTAACAACCTACTTGACATAAAATAAATACAAAATTATTCTTTGTTTTCTTCTAATAAATTGGCATATAACTTTGGTAAATAATAAGTGAAATAAAACTTTTCTAGACGAAGAACTAAGTTAGATAAAAACATATTATCCCCTAATCCCTTTTAATAGAGACTACTATACTTACCTTAGGAGAATAGACAAACAAATCACAGACAGGTATACTTGTAACATATATTTTTGCATCTGAACCTGTGTATAAATTGAGTGATTTTGTTTCAACTTTAAACCATTTTCATCAAATTGTAAATATTTTACATTTTTACCTAAATTATCTCTCTCAATTACAGGTTTATTTTTTTTAATTAGGTTTATTTTTCAATGATTAAAATATCTTTTTAATCATTGTAAAATCACATTGACAAACTTAGTGGCAACTAATAGGGTCTGGAAAGTTTCTTTTTTTACTCGCACGGTGTCTCCACTGTCAAGATTATAACGCCATCTATAGTTTCCGCACGGTGCCTATAGCACAATGTATTGTAAAACTGTGCCTATAGTGTGATTTTTTTACCTACCTACACACACACACACACACTTTCAATAACATTATATGACCCACAGGGTATGTCCGTAGATACGTTGATCGGCGATATTTAAACATGAATTGATGAAGTATGACATTGAATGTCAATCTATTGACGTTGACATTTAATGCTGTGTCATATAGCGACGTCCAGAATATCTATTAATTTTGTATAGATAAAATATATTTTTTTTATGTGGCAGAAACCACAGGGGTGGTTACTGCCGCCAGACGGGCTGCCCAAATGACTGCGAAACGCAGTGTGCCCTGCCACTATTTTCCAGATCCAGACCAAATTTAAAAAGTTCATTTTTCAAAGTTGACCCTGCCGGGAATCGAACCCGGAAACCCTAGAACAGAGCATTAAGGCAAGTACCCTAACCAACGGGCTCGTCAAAATTATTTCAATTTTATATTAATTAGGTATTAGTGCAAATTTAACGTTAAATATATTTTCGGTTTTGTAGAATCTCTTCTTTTTTATGTTATCCTCGTATGTAAGTAGGATACTAGGATTAAGGATAAGGGATTAGGAAGGCATTGGTAAAACTTTTACAATAAATTTATTTATTCCCCTAATAGTGATAAATTTTCGCAACCTGTGACAAATTCGTTCCAAATAAATGTTGTAGATTTGACTTGTAATATAAATTAGATTGTATATTTGACATGATTGCTTTTATGTAAGTGTAGCTATACGTATTTGAGAAACCCACTACTTGAGAAAATACACACTAATATTTGCACACCTGTACCCAGGTAGAATACTTGTACTATATAAAATTATATGTACCCCCACTGTATTCAAGTGTTCTAGCAAATAAATCAATTATTATTATTATTATTATTATTATTATCAAAAAACTAATAATTGCCTATCCCAATTCAAAAATCATTTAAAAATTATTAAAAAAAAAGTTAAAACACATAACATTCGCAGTTTTTATATTTGAGGCAAAAATAATTGTTTAGTTACGGTTCTAGAAAACATTTCTCACAGAGAGAATCATGGGACGATCCACCTCGGTTTATATTATATTCACGACTGTAATTTCAGATATCGAAAACGTACTGGGAATACAAGGTGCATACTTAAATAATAAGGCGCCAGATAAACCTATTCCTTTGAAATGCTGCCTGATTTATGGCCGATATTAAATTTCAAAATACAGGCCACTTTTAATAATTTAACTAAACTAATAATTTAACTAAACTTCAAATTTTTTTTAAGAAATATATTTTGTCAAACCAAAATATGCTATGTGCAAAAAGTATACTTTTAAGATATCGACAAAAAAAAAGTTTTCCTGAAAAATTTTAAGTACTTGAAGTTTTATTTAATAATAATAACATAATAATAATAATAACAACGGTCTCATAGCAAAGAGCCTCGACCAACATCTCAAGAGGCTCTCACTAGATGGCTGGGTCAAGGGACAGATACAGAAGGCGGTACTTCTTGACACGGCACGAATTGTCAGGAGGTTCCTCACTCTGCAGCCCTAACCACCGGTAGCTTGCCCTTGCCCCGCTATCTGCGGAATCCTAGTTTTAAGTTTTTTATGATATATATTGTTGTTTTTTAATATTTATATTGTAAAAAATTTAGAATTAAGAAAAGAAATCAATAAATGTTATTAGTTCCAGCAAATTACAGTGGGTAATATTAAGTCTAAGGTCACAAATTATAAATCTTGTTATTACACAAACTATTCCTTACATCTAAACTAGGCCGAGCCTGTATTTTAAATGTAAGCCACTTCCGATGGCATCATAGTTTAATATTTGGACATTATGCTTGCTTAAACATGATTACACTTTAATAAAAACAAAATAAAATTTAGTAGGTAATTTAAAATTTTAAAGCGTTCCTAGTTTTAGAGCCACCCGCACATTACAATTTATTCCTTACAGTTGTTCATTTTTCATGGTTAGATTACTATATGTTCGAACTTAAGATTAGTTTTCAAAAAATTTTGTTCTTATTTTTTATTTAAAAAAAAGTATTTTATTTGAAACTTAGGTCGTTTTACACGTAAACTTATTGGCCTTTTAAATATTAAAATTTAATAATTTATTTATTATTTTTATAATAGGGTAAATTTGCATATATCAGATTCCAGCTGGTGCACATAGCATATTTTATTAAGAGGTCATAGGTACTTACCAGTTTTTTTTTTATTCGATAGATAAGGCAGTGAACTATTCACTAAGATCAAAATGTTGGAATCTCAAAAGTGTACATACTTAATTTTGGTTTGATAAAACTATAAATATAAAATATAAATAATATATAACATTTTGAACAAAATTTACAAAATACAGGTAAAAATTCTAAAAACATTAATCTAACCTAAATTTAAAATATATGTTACGAAGATGAAAACGATCTTTTTAAGCACTGTAACATATTACCAATAAACACTCAATTTGAACTACTGAAAGAACAATATTTTAATGAATCCTTAAAGAGAGTGATGGAACACCCTGTATGCACTAGGCTAGGGCAATTTCAAAGAAGCGGTTATGTACACAGCGTGCCAATAATATGTACGGGGAATGGACTACCGCTTATATTGTCCCGCGCCTTATCAATAGCCTACCTTCAGATCTGTGTAACAGCATAAACACTAAAAATATTAAAGTTAAATTAAAGGAATATTTTTAAATTGTATTTGATTATATCAACATTGTAATTAATTGTACATAGTTAGATGTTAAATCTTTTAATATTTTAATAATAATTTAAAGCATAGTATGATAGAACAAGGTTAAACCTAGGTGGTTTTTAATGCTATCATTATAATGTATATTTAGTTTTCTTTTTAAATTGTTAAAATTATAAATAAAATAAAATAAAATAAAACATTTATAAACACAAAATTGTGCAATTTTTATTTTAATGAAATGATGAGATAATATTTAAATTAAATTAAAATTTTCAAAAGTCATAAGATATAATGCTTTGAAATATATATTTTTAAATAAATATTGTTACAACAATAACTTTTAGATGCTTCGGAAGTTTAATATATTTTGTACCTACTTTTTTATGTAAAGTTCGTCGGAGAGGCTGACGGTCCACTTGATGGTATATTGCTACCGTCACTTATCACACAAGCAAAGCCACAGGTGCTGCCAGTTCGTTGTCGACCATGGTAAAATTAAGGATATAGGATTAGGGAGGGATAGGGTAATGGGCTCTGGCATCCCTTATCACTTATTATTATATTATAAATGATAATAAAATCACTGAAAACATATGCTGTTATCCTGTAGCCAAACGGGTTTCTCAATTTACAAATGCAAAACTCATTTTGCTACTTTTTTTAGTTAATTTTTGTGTGGAATTAAATATCTCTACAATAGCAGTGAAATATTATACTGTATAATGTACCAATACAATACAGTAGTAGTAGCAGGGAATACAGCATTTCGCAGTCATAAACTGGGCATCCCGTACCATCCTCTTACAGAAGACGACTTGAAGTAAGATCTCGTGTGCTGTGTTTATTAGCCATATTTATTTACACAATCTTGTTAAAGTAATATGAAGCAATTTATAAACAGTCTATACACAACACACTTATAATAATCTACTCGCAAACAAGTTTTATTAAAAAAATTACGTCCAAATATTCTTGTGCACAGAAACATACTCTTCCCTTCTCAGTGGAGCGATTGTGACTTATCATGCATGGCATGAGACGAAAGATAGCGAATTTCGTGGACTAAAAATTTTATAAATGCCAAAAGTATTAAATATTAATTACTCGTAAACTAAATTTCAAATGAAAAATTAACAAACAAAGGCCTAGATAAACTGTGAAGTGAGATTACTGATAATTTTTTTAGGTTAGTAATTTGGGTCATTTTGAAAATAAGACAAAAAAAATATAAAAATGACAGATAAATTTGTTCTATCGAGAAAATTTCATTTTATAATGTTTTCTGTTGACATTTCACTTTTATTTATAACTAGCGACCCGCCCCCGGCTTCGCCCGGGGTGCAATTTATATATATATAAATTAAGGGAACCAAGGGAAATAGATATTCATTTTTTATATATAGAAGATTAATCTATATATTAACGACATTATCCGCCGTGCTCTTGTTGCCGCCGGTGTACCTGCCTTACTCGAACCAAATGGCTTGTCACGAGATGATGGGAAGAGACCGGATGGCATGTCATTACTGCCTTGGAAGATGGGTAGACCCTTGGTGTGGGATGCTACATGCGTCGACACCCTCGCGCCATCACATCTCCCAAGCACAGCAGGCTGCGCCGGGACCGCTGCTGCATCCGCGGAAACACTCAAACGACGCAAATACAGCAAACTTATTGGTGACTTCATATTTGAGCCGTTTGGGGTAGAGACACTAGGGCCATGGGGCCCGAGTGCCCATTCCCTTTTTAAAGAAATCTCCAAACGACTGATCGGCACTTCACGCGACCAGAGGGCTGGCTTTTACTTTGCACAAAGAATAAGCATTGCCATCCAACGTGGCAATGCCGCCAGCCTTCTGGGCACGTTACCTAAAGCTGATAGCGGAGCGGAGGAATATTACGACGCCTGAGCCCTTTAAATTAATTATTTTTATGTTTTATGTTAACTTATATATTTATTCATTTTTATTCTTAATTCTAAGTTTTTTTATAATATGTGTGTATCAAAATATATATATCTATATATAAATATTTTATTATTCGGACTTTATTATATATATTTATATTTACATGCGCTCCTAATCCTTATCCTTAATGGTTAAACCCCGGCATCAGCCACCCACCATCAGCAAACCCTCAGGCTTAAGTTTTAGGTCAAATTCATAATAATTTACAAGCACTAAAGAAATACCGCTTGAATAGCTATTCATGCCATAGTAAAGTTAGAACCATTTCTTTAATATTCCAATATTTAAATATCTGCGATGTTTGACTTTTCTCTTACAAGTTTCGAAACTATAATCGAAGAGCTTTTGTCCGCTGAAAATATTTTATATCTCTGGGAATCGCGAGCTCGGCTATACATATATTACCTGTGAAACGCCACAGAATACTAAATATATTGCGGTTCGAAATGTGAAAAACGACACGCCCTCTTATCTACGAGTATCTACTTTACACTCACCGAAAACTCAAATTGGTAAATTAAGACAACTGTCTGCCTGCTAGAACTTGTGTTCAAAAATGAAAAAGTTTTTTTGATTGTGATATATTCATAATTTATAATTCAATTCTTTTTGTTTCTTCTTTTTAGGGTTCGGTACGTCCGAAAAAAAAAACGGAACCCTTATAGGATCACTCGTGTGTCCATCTGTCCGTCGCTCACAGTCAATTATCTCGGAATCTACTAGACTGATTAAGTTGAAATTTGGTACACATATCAATTTCTGTGACCCAAACGCAGAGGTGTGACGTGAATAGATGAAATCTGCATATGGGAGGTAATTTTTGGGGGGAAGGTGGAAAATAAAAAATAAAAAAATTTTAAACTGCTTCGTGTGACATATCAAATGGAAGGTCGTGTTGTGAAGATCTTAAATGTATTTTTTTGTAATTTTAAAACAAATAGTTTCCAAGTTATTCAAGAAAGTAGACGAAAATTGACCATTATCTCCCCTTATCTCCGAAACTACTGAACCTAAAATTTTGAAAAAAAATAATACAGGAATTAGTTTTGTACTTATAGATTATATGAAAACCTATAAGAAGTCCATGATATTAAAATAACATGGTAAATCACTCAATATTGTGCGGATAGGTAACATCGTACAGAACCCTCTTTACGCGAGTTCAGTTCACACTTGTCCCGTTTTTTTTAATGTTAAGGTCGACAGGTCGACCGACGGTCCACTTGTTGGTAAGTGGCTACCGTCGCCTATAACACAAGCATCGCCACAGGTGTTGCAAGTGCGCTGCCGATTATAGTAGGATTAAGGAAAATGAATAGGGAAAATGGCTCTGGCATACTGTACTCACTCACGGAAACACAACAGCACACGTGCTGTTATTTCACGGTAGTCTTCTTTAACGGGATGGTTACTGCCGCCATACGGGCTGTTCAAATGACTGTGAAACGCACTGTGCCCTGCCACTGCTTTCCAGGTCCAACTTGAAAGCCAACTTTGAAAGGTTCATTTCCAAAGTTGACCTCGCCGGGAATCGAACCCGGGAACCACTTATCCGACGAGCTAGTCAAAAACGAGTCTTCAAATTCAATATAAGTTATATTTTTATCTTATACTCATAAAATGTTTTAGTAAGTATTTTATAATTCAAATCCCGTCAAAATAAATACATTTTTATCTTCTTTGAACCTGTGTTTTCATGTTGAATTAAAATTGGCTATATATAACGGGAGTAGCTACTGAGCGAAAGGGCAATAAATCTCGATTGTGCACGGTCGGTGTCGTCCACGCGGTTCCATATATGTCCCAACTTGTCCCGCCGTGTCCCGCCACGTCCCGCCATGTCCCGAAGTGTCGTGTGTCGGCTCCATTAGCCACCAACTGCCACATGTCGCGTCACTTAACATGCGTTCGGTTAGTTCAGGCGAATACCGTGGCTTATACCTTTATCGGTCCATCAATTAGGTACATAAAATCTATTCTTATCGTATTTATACCCAACTAGCGACCCAGCTTTGCGCGGATTCATTGCAAATCTTCGTTTATCGTTCTTTCCATTGGTGAAAACCTTATCAAATTCCGTTTATTGATTTATGGAAAAACAGATATATGAGTGGACAGCGACTTTATTGTATAACTAGCTGGCCAAATGGAAATGAACTCTCAAAGTTGACTAGGTCTGTTTCGCCCCGGGGATGTTGATACATTTCAATACAAAATGTTTATTTAAGAATTACCTATTTTTGGTGATAACTAGATATTTATATTTTTGCTAAAAACAATGCTTACTGTCCAAGGGGACTGTAAATTTCTTAAGAAGTGTTCAAATGTAAAACGTCCTTTAGAATATGATGACAATATAAGTGGCATAGTTAAACTCTGTGCCAACGACGGTGTGCAACGTAGCACGGTTACTGAATAGACAACTAGGCACATGATACGGCAGCAATGCGAGGAACACCGTTTATACCTTCCGACACGACTCCGTGGCGACTTCGTACACTGTAATTTATTACACTCCCATAAATAAATATAAGGGGGAACAATGCGTTTAAAAGTCAGAAACAGGGTACACCGTCTGTACACTGTAATCTTTCTCAGACCATTGTGATATAACAAGCACTTGTGCTGTTGTGTTCGCTGCGTATAGTATTAGCAGACATTTTAACCTCTTCATAGTTACCGTTTATTCAGTTTCCTTCGTCACAATCACTTTAAAAATTTAATATACTATACATTTATTGGGTTGACAGAACGGCTCAAATTTTTTTTATTATATAAGATCTAGCTTGCGTTCGCAACTTCGTCTGTATTGAAAAATAAAATAATTTCTTTTTTTTATGTTAAGGTCGGCAGACAGGCTGACGGTCCACTTGATGGTAAGTGGCTACCGTCGCCTATAACACAAGCAACGCCTAAGCTGCTACAAGTGCGCTGCCGACTGCAGTAGGCTTAAGGATAAGGGATTAGGAGTGGATAGGGAAAAGGGCTCTGGCATCCCTTACTCACTCACCGAAACAGAACAGCACACGTGCTGTTATTTCACGGTGGTCTTCTGTAAGAGGGCGGTTACTGCCGCCAGACGGGCTGCCCAAATGACTGCGAAACGCAGTGCGCCCTGCCACTACTTTCCAAATCGAGACCAGAGCTAAATTTGATAAGATGATTTTTCAAAGTTGACCCTGCCGGGAATCGAACCAGGGAACCCTATAACAGAGCGTTAAGGCAAGCACCCTAACCACTCATCCAACGGGCTCGTCATATCTCACATCTTTATCGCTGTGACGACGTTGACGCCCGCCGCCACTGCGACAGTGGGGCCCAACTTTTTATATTTTTTACAATCCCTCGCCAACCTAACCTTGTTTTCAGGATAAAATGTATCTATGTTTTAATCCAAGTAATAAACTATCCGTGTGCCAAGTTTCATCCGATTGCGTTAAGCAGTTTTTGTGTGAAAGAGTAACAAACATACACACATCCTCACAAATTTGCGCCTTTATGATATTAGTCCGATTAATTCATTTAATTGTGACATATATAATATTTTATGACAATTGTTCACGCTTTAGCGCCCTCTAGAGTGATCTAGCTAAATCTACGCCAGTTGTCATCGCGCTCTGCTTTATTCTGATTGGTCCCTTTTCCCCCTTCCCTAAAATATTGTAATTTATTTTTCTACACACACTATAACGTTTTAACGAAGCCAAACAGGCCTTTTTATTTTTCACTTTTTTTTTAAATAACAAAATTCATATAATTAGCATACGCGTAAAAATCGCTAAGCCCATGCGGCTACAGCCATAAAACATATTGTTGTTATTAGCACATGTGATAGTAGTGATAGTATATTAAATAATAAATATTTTATTAGCATGCCGTTTATATATGCCGTTAATATTTTATAGCATGAACAGCGACGTTATTTTTAACTAGATGAGGCCGCAACTTCGTACACGTGGTATTCGGTATAGCGCGTAACTTTTTTGTTTATAAACCGATTGGAATGAAACAAACACTAAATGTTACGGGAAACTTGCTGCAATACATCAGCGAAAACCACATTCAAACCGGTTAAGCCGTTTCTGAGATTAGCATGCACAAACGCACAGATAAACAGAAAAAAATTGTAAAAACAATTTTTTTGACCTCAGTAACATAAGTACAACGTGTACAAATTATTTTTGGAAAAAATATTTAATGTACGGACACGGCTCGTTTACGATTTTATTATAAGTATAGAATAGAATAGGTGTGAAAGTAACTCTGTCTGTCTGTTACCTTTTCACGCCTAAACCGCTGAACCGATCATCATGAAATTTTGCATATACGTTGTCAGTGATGCAGGAAAGGACATAGGGTACCTTTCATCCAGAAAAAAAGTACTGTTCCCGAGGGATCATCTAACGCCTGGCAAAGCTATAACTGCAATAAAGATGTTAGGCGTTACATTGCTCATATATTTAGTCAAGCCTTATTTTTTTTCAACGCGGCAAAGCCGGGGGCACCAGCTGGTATACTTTAATCTCAAAGAAACACCAAAGGGATATGAATCAGCAATGTTGTTCTCATGAATCCAAATCTAGGACTTAAAAAAAGGTTTACGTCGGTAAGAGGAAGTTTGTTCACGAAAAACTTGGTTAGAAGGCGTTAAAAGTCGTTACCATTAAAGCCTACCCGAGGCCCCGTCGAGTTAGGAGTGCGACGCGAATTTTAAAACTTTTTGAAATTTATATTAGGTGTTTACTGTGATGCAGATTCACAGTGTCCCTCTTTGTGTTTCGGAAATGCTTTGATAAAAAGCTTTTGAAAGTCGCAGGTGACAGATAGAATTAATTTCAACTTTACTACAAAGGATTTAAGATTAATATTTGTTTAGGGTCTTTTAATATCGGCTCTCGATTTATTCGCTTACGTTGAAGGTCGTAGCTCAATTGTTGTTGGATGAATTTTAAAAGGGGGCACCATAATACAATGGGTGTCTTTTTGTACTGATTTCTTGTATCTCTTGTCGAAATGGCTGTGGTCTTGCAGGTGATGTATATGTCGCAGTCATCTGGTTGAATCTGCTATTTGATTGAATGACTAGCGCGTTCATTGAATGACGACATTTAATTGAATGACTAAAGAACAACTCCTCAAGTCGTTGAATGTAACGTTCAACGTCTTGACTGAACGTCATTTAGCGAAGTCGTTGAATGGGATATAGCCGACTTTGTAATGTTTGGTTAAGGTACCCATGAGTTCGCAACTAACCTTACTTTAAATTAAAATAAATGAATTATAAAATGTTTCGATAAATCAAATTGTAATATTTGATTAGGGTGAATTTTGGGACAATTAAAAAATTACTGATTTATAAACTGCTGAGTTTAAAATAATAAAAGATTGTAGCATGATTTCCAAAGCTTTACTTAATGTTGCTTAGTATAAAAAAGTAAAAAACCTAGAAAAAATTATCATATTATTTCAAAAGTAATTTATTAAAATATGCGCTATCAACACAGTGCTATCTGTGCGAGCTGTTTGATGCCATATTTGTTTTGGTGACTACTAGCGCTGCAGTGGGAAAAAATGAACTAAATTTGAAAAATGAACTAAATTTGAATTACCTGACTGATTTCATGTCCGCTATGTTCAAAGGGCTATGTTACAATCCGCTAACTAGTTGGACGTTTAGAGACGCTTGTTCAATCAACGTTCGGCCTAGTCATTCAATTAAATGTCGTCATTCAATGAACGCGCTAGTCATTCAATCAAATAGCAGATTTAACCAGATGACTGCGACATATACATCGCGCACATATACATCACACACATATACATCGCACACACACACGCACACACCACACAACAAAGAAAAAAATTTTTCTTTTGTTTTCATTTTATTTTATTTTCTTTCTACCCTTTTTTTCCGTGTTTGTTTATGGTTACTTACAGATATTGTTATCGATCGCATTCCAAGTGTTGCACAAACAATAAAATATAAATATAGACGCGGTCATCGAAGGTGGAGCCCTGGTGTCCTGAGACACAGGTCCTGACCTAGTTCAGGCGCCATAGTCTCCCACATTCAATGTAGCACTGAATACTGGAGATGCACCTACCTAAACTTTGTAAATTGTGGAGAAAATAAATAAATATTATTATATTATTATTAAGGGGCAGGTCGCTAGTGGGTTATAATTTATAAAGATACGCGAATTAAGTTGCTAGCTTTCAGTCCAACGCAATAGGGGATCGGATAGTAATCAGATTAAAATCTAAAATGTACTTAGAAAGAAAATATATAATTTTTTGCGATTATTTATCGAATAATAATTTAATATAATTCATTTAAATATTTTTAAATATTTTTAAATGAAGAAATAAAATGTTATTATTTACAATATTTTTAATCTATACTGAAACACCAATCACAGTGCGTGACGTCATTTGTGGGCAATCATTGTCTTATGCCAATGCAGCTGTTTTGTTATGATATGACCACAAATGACGTTACGCGCTCTCAGATGAACTATCGTGGCGTTTTGGCGGCATTTTCAAACAAACAATATTAAAACATGATTTTGAGTACATAAAAAGCTATAAATAAATAAAATAGTATTTTTTATGGGAATAAATATTCATGAACATTAATTTAAAACACTTTCTGAAAATTTGTCCGATCCCCTATTCTAAAATTTTTGTAGATATGTGCTGACGATGTGAGATTTCATTTGATAGAGCATGGCAAAACACAGAGCGAATATTGAGTTGTCCGTTTTGCGAAACTGCATCATGACGGTATAAAATCGAATATTTTCAGCTCGGTTTGCTTTGTCGCCAAGTGGACGAGGAAAAAAAAAACCAGTAGAACCAATTTCCAACTGCGCAGTATACAGACTAACGAAATGTAAACAGTCGCGTTTGTATTTACGTATGATATCAGACAGAATAATGATGTTCGATTAAATATAAAAAAAAAATTTACATATAATATTGGTCACTAAAGAAAATTGAACTAGATTTTTAGTCATTAATCGATATCTTAAGAGAAAAGATTTGTATTGTGTGTATGTAGGTTTGTAATGAATAAACTTAAATAATTCTAGCTTTATTGATATATGTTAGAAATCATGTTATAACCATAAATTCACAATTGTACGCATATGCCTATGTAAATATAATATTTCGCTGGAAATAGAGCGTCCTAGCTCTGGTCAACTGTGAAAACGGTAGCACGGTTTGATCGGGGAGCCAAGTCGAGCGCGAAGCAAAAGCAAACACTGCCGTACCATCCTTTACTGGAACCATTTCGCCGCATTTTCAGGCCCCTATTTGAGAACCTCTGGATAAGACCACAACGCAGAAATTTTCGTCATCCAGTAAGCTATAATCACACACTTAAAATCCAAAATTTCAAGTCTGTAGGTCATTTAGTTCCGAAGTTAAGCGAAAGCAAAGTTTCGCATTTTCGACACTCACTCACTCACTCATGATCATCAAAATAGAACTAGTACTTCCCATAAACTCAGAGAGCTGAAATTTGGTACAAAGTTAGGGTTTAATGGCCACATAAAGGGAAAACTATAAAAACTAGGATAATCGAAGATCTGGAGTACCTGGTGACCCTGATTAGAAAACACAAGAGCCCAACCAAACTATTAGAGATCGACATACCGCCTTTACAAAAAATATTCAACTTGGTGGGCCGCTTCATTTGATGTCAAAAATCGAAGGTCTGAAGTATCCGATGAAGAACCCTCAGCTTCAAGAGTATAAAAGCTCAAGCTTCAGCGATCACCACATCACACAACATTAACTATAATAATAAAGAAATCGCAGTAAGGAACCTTAGAGTTGGCACGACTTTGTCTAGATTTCATTACTTTTTAGAGATAAACAAGCAGCTCCATCGAGACTTGGCTAGTTTTTTACGGAATGTTTTTGGTGGGATGCTATTTACTACTGCTATGTACCATAGGTTCCCAACCTTTTATGAAGTACCAACCCCTGGTGGCTTTTGGCCTTGTAAAGGATAAAGGTAAAGGATAAATGTACTCACAGAAATATCGGCTTATACTCAGCTGGCTCCGTCTTTTTTCGCTTTCTCTTATCATACACTTCCAATACGCATTAGATAAGATCACATAATCACAAAAATAACATTGATAGAACAATCACGGGAATTTACGAGATAATACAATATAAAGACATTAAAACTTTAGTTCACCCGACGACCTTTTTTCCGAAAAGCACACTACCCTCCTTTTTATTAAGTGTCACCAGACGTCACTCGGTATTGCCACTATGTCACGCGTGAACAAAGCCCCTTTACAAAAAAAAAATTCTACCTAATTTTACATAGATAATAGTTAATTATACTTACCAATTTTATATGTCTGTCTATTATCTATTAACAATCACAAATTAAAATTAACTTCTCTCTCTCTCTCTCTCTCTCTAGAATTGAAGCCAAAACTCAAGGTATCCATGTCTGAATTTTACATCCTTCATTAATTATTGGGAGTTCTACAAGTTCTAAATGGTCTAAAACCCAGCTTGGTATTGACATATCCTACGGTATTGACATATGGTATATTGACAGTATCCTGGAAATGCTCTGTAAAATCAGCATGAAGAGCGCCTAGGTGAGTCAGTCAATCTTCCTCTTTTACGTATAATGCTGATAATGTCAGAAAGTGGCTTTATTCCCTCTTCCTAGATTTCATTTGAATAATAAAATGTTTTTTCATGAAAATAGAGGTACGTTCATGAGTATTTTATTACATTAATTAATTTCTAATTAGGTAGTTACTACGCGACCACCCTCTTGACTGTCATAACGTTTGCCCCCATTTGCCTTTGGAACCGCTACTGCTCCCACGAAAAGCTCCAGCGTCCTCTAGGGGGCTGTACCGCCCCCGTTGGGAACCTGTGCTATATACTATTTGGTGCTAAAGTTCAAAAGACATACATAACATAATAATGAGTGTCCAAAACTGATGTAAATTTTAAACACCTCTGCGGTATTTCGCGGACTCTCAACTATAAAACTAAAAGTCGTCACGGTCCGCTCGCCGAGGGTTTCAATTTAATTAAAATTCTAAATTAAAACGCCGATGGTTTGCGACCCCTGTCCCGTGGTGATGGACGGAGATGTGGAAATACTAGAAGTGCTAAAAGTGAATACCGTCGTAACAGACGTAGGTTAGCCTATGTTACGTAGGTCGTAACATAGGCTACTCACCCTCCTCCGTCTCCTCCATTTACTCCCCTCCATACAAATGTATGTTTGTAATGAATAAACCCAAAGACTACTGGACCGATTTTAAAAATTCTTTCACCTAAAGAAAGCTACATTATCAACGAGTAACATAGGCTACTCATCTCCCTCCTTCCCCCCCCCCCCCCCTCCCCTAAGCCGGGACGGGCCGCTAGTCAAGTATAAATGTATAAGACTCTTGTGTGAATCAAAGAGCTATTGTAGTAAACTTAATATTTAATTTGTGAATGAGAAAGACTATTTATAAGCGTTAGACAGATTTATATGCCGTAGATGCTCATATAAACAGCGCTTGAAATTCTTCAATCTTTAGTAGTCGAAGAAATGTGCACGTGTTACTTATGTTACAGACAATGGTAAGGGACGAATCTTGAACTTTGTCTGTCCCATATATCCCTACCACTCCCTCGTCATCCTATTCCTAAATTACTTTGCAATCCTCTATCGGAGACTAATTTGGGCTTTTCTAAATAAACTATTAAATATATAAAATAAAATAAAGTAAAATAAGCCTTTAATCACTGATAAGTTATAGAATTTATAATTATCATGTTGGGTTCTATATATTGAAGTTTGTTGATAATTTTCTATCTTTTGTATAGAAATTATATAAAGTTCTATCTTTTATATATAGTTTAAATATCTTTTATATTTAGATTTATATTTGTATGTATTTTGTAATTCATGTCTGATTCTGGACCTACATACTAAATAAGCGTCTAATTGAAATTTTACAATGTATTGTGGAGACATTTCTAGTTGAAGCCCTTTACATCTTTGTGTTGAGTAAACTAAACTTTTCTGGGTTACCTGTTTCGCACAATTTCTATTAGCGACACTTCTACCACAATAATCCTCGAATAATTCAATTAATTGTACTAATTATATAGACACAAAGGCTTACATTCAAACCTTTAGGGAAGCGAGTTTTAAAATTTGATATAAAAATTATCTTAACTGTATTACCTATATTTTTTAATTAAATTTTAATAAATTATTACCGTTTATAAGCTTATTTATTTATTTAAACTTTATTGCACAATCGTACAAAAGGCGAACTTAATGCCTTAAGGCATTATCTACCAGTCAACCATTGGGTAGGTCAGAAAGAATGAAGGAGGTGCAATTCAAAATTTACAAATTGTATAACAGTAAACTTATGTAAACAGCATGTAAACTTATGTAAAGTATGTAAAGTTGTAACTTATGTGAACAGTAAACTGTCTTCTTTGTGATTTTATTTTAAATAAACTATTTAGTATAGTGAGAGTTTAGAATAAAAATTAACCATCCCATTAAGAAAGACCGTCTTACCATAAATCGACTCACTCATTAAAATTCACAACAGACAACACACAAAAATAGATAATTTTTTTTAGGAAAACTTTTTTTGTCAATATCTAAAAAGTACACTTTTATCACATAGCAAATTTTGTTTTGACAACGAAGATATATTAGCTCAGACCGACAAAAACTATAGACAGAGCCCTTACGAACAAAAACGTTTTAAAAAATGAAGCCGGTTCGCTGAAGATGTGTGCGTAATACCACAGAATAAATAATAGTACTAACGTAGTAATACTACTTGTCGTATAGTGACCATGCGTTTGTGTATGCAGTTAAAAATGTTACCAACTAACGACTTTCACCCCAATTAATCATTATAATACTTATTAAACAAAAAATATAGTTAGGTACCTATATCAACTACTCGCGTCAGACTATTGAGCGGCCGTCTTCCTATTGCAGAATCGTCTTCCTATTACCTGCCTCACTTAAAGCGTATTGTTCCGTCTATAGTTTTTGTCGGTCTGAGTATATTAGTTTAAAAAAACATTACATTTTCACTGTAAAGATAAAATATTTATTTCAAAATTATTTAAATAACTCCCTTGATATATTATTATGTTATTAAAAAAATAATTGAATGTTATCAAGTTATTAAATAATTGAATAAAAATCATCCTAATAATAAAATCTTAATATTTGGAATTATTTCTCATATTATTTTCCAAGAAGGAAGAACAAAAGTTGTTCTGGATTATTAACAAGCGTTGTCAAAATTAATAGGTCTGCAGAAACCATGTCTGTTTCTATCCTGTACCCTGCTGTGGTCTACAGCCTACTTGCATCCACCATAGTATTCCTTGATTCACTAAGAAATCTAAATCGGATTGTCAGCCTGTCTTTCAGCCCCTTTTTATTTAAAAAATGGACCCAAAGATAATTTAGTCTCTGGATACATTAAAGTAAGGCATTTTTTTTATGTTAAGGTCGGCAGACAAGCTGGCGGTCCACTGGTAGGTGGCTACCGTCGCCTAAAACACAAACAACGCCTAAGCTGCTGCAAGTGCGCTGCCGACTGCATTAGGATTAAAGATAAAGGATTAGGAGTAGATAGGGAAATGGGCTCTGGCATCCCTTACTCGCTCACCGAAACACAACAGCACACGTGCTGTTATTTCACGGTGGTCTTCTGTAAGGGGGTGGTTACTGCCGCTAGACGGGCTGCCCAAATGACTGCGAAACGCAGTGTGCCCTGCCACTACTTTTCCAAATACAGACCAGAGCCAAATTTGAAAAGTTGATTTTTCAAAGTTGACCCAGCCGAGAATCGAACCCGGGAACCCTAGAACAGAGCGTTAAGGCAAGCACCCTAACCACTCATCCAACGGGCTCGTGAAAATTATAATATGGACAAAACAATAGCCAACATAAAATGCGTTTGCTAACTTGTGCATGCGCTGAATCCTAGACGAGAGTATAAATTGCAACTCTCGGGAAATCAGTGTCCGTCGAGTTTTAATTAAAATTCTTAATTAAGTCACAAATGTAGCGGATACTTCTGCAACTATGTTCCGAGTGCACGAAATTATGTTCCTTTCCTACTATCTGCCTGATAGAGAACCACCTTGAAAGTGATGCGACACTGTGAGCTATTTGTGAGGTATTGACTCGTGAGTTAAAATGATTTAATGTTTCAGAGTCTAATTTAATTATTAATACTGAAACACGTTTAATTCATATTTACATCTGGGTTCACGGATTCGTTTATTTTTGAAAGTGATATATGAAACAAATAATTCTAAAAGCTAATAAAGAGTCAACTTCTACTAATTAACGTGCTTTAGAGAGGGCTGTACTCTTTTTTTTTTTTTTTTATTGAAGATAGGGTTGCTCTTGACCAGCATCTATCCATGTAGGAAGGATGAAGCCGACGATGGAGCGAGCTCACCCAGAAGATGCCTATTCACTCGAACCTTGAAAAAATTTGGGTTATATGAGCTCGGAAATACAGACGCCGGCAGGGAGTTCCAATCCTTAGCAGTGCGCATCACAAAAGATGTTTTAAAGCGCTTGGTCCGAATTAGAGGGATTTAGACAAGGTGAGGATGGTAACCAGCCGTACGTCTGCATGTCCGATAGAAGAAAGGGGAAGGCGGTATGATCTCATGCAGCTCTCGAGCGCACTCTCCGAAGTACATCTTATAGAATACACACAGACAGGCAACTTTGCGTCTATGTGCCAGGATCTGCAACTTAGTTCTTATTAGTGTATCATCGCCAATCAGCCTTCTAGCTCTGCGATCCACCGAGTCGAGTGCAGCAAGTTGGTATTTTGCTGAACCTGTACTCGCGGTTACACTGAGACAATAAATCAGGAATGAGAAAAATCAGGACTTAACCCAGTGGATCAGTGAGTCTAACTGGCAGCGGCAGCACATAGTACGCAGGTTCTCGAGTAGAGTCCAAGGACCAGAAACCCCAACGTAAGACGTCCACCCATAAGGTGGACAGACATCCTGATCAGACTCGCACCATGCACAGTCTTCTGTTCTATAAAATTTAAATAATTAATTTAAGACTATTAACACACAAATTTTTACTTAAATACACAAGCACAAATATACAACACAAGTTTAACTTATGTAAGAGTACTTATAAATGGTATATTTGTACATGGTTTAAAAGATTTTTAAACCATGTACAAATATACCAAGTTATGGAAGAAAAATAATCGCCATGGTAAAGTGTGCATTTGAAATAATATAAATTAAAAGTGCAAGAAAAGCATGAAAAGGTAAGCGCGTTCCTGTTCTTAACTGCGAAGAATGTAGGTAAAACTCATTAATACTAAATTAATATTTAAAGTGTTTAATCTATACATATAATAAAAACGTAAAAATGGCGTGTCTGTACAATGAATTTAAAAAAAATTGTATACGTTATACTTATGTTACCGAAGTCAAAAAAATAGTTTTTAGAATTTTTCCTGTTTGTCTGTGCGTTTGTGCACGATAATCTCAGAAACGGGTTGTATTGTAGCAAGCTTCCGGTAACATTATTTACCTACCAATATCTCAATTGAGGTAACTTATATAATACAAACTTATGATAAAGAACATCACCAATTTCTCCGTTCCGTTTCTTGTATTTTAATTAGTAACTTTGTATTGAAATGCATTTAGTAAGTTGAATTGAGGAAACTTCTGAGTTCCGCTTCAAAGTTTCGATTAAAAAAAAGGAAATTAATTGGTAATTCATTGCTGAAATAAACAGAAACAACTTTTATATTTGGTTCAAAATCTGTACATCGTATACGAGCCGTGTCATTATATTAACTATTTAAAATAATCAATTTTATTCGTTGTGTTAGCGAGATCAAAAAATAGTTTATAGATTTTTTTGTCTGTTTGTCTGTGCGTTTGTGCACGTTAATCTCAAAAACAGCTTTACCGATTTAAATGCGGTTTCCACTGGTGTATTGCAGCAAGCTTCCCGTAACATTTAGTGTTTGTTTTATACCAATCGGTTTACAAACAAAAAAGTTACGCTCTGGCGAATATCACGCGTACAAAGTTGCGGACTCAGCTTTGTATATATCAGTTCAGCTCAGTTTGTTATATAAGTACATCGTACGATTAGGTAGAGTCAACTTCGAGAAGAAGGTCAATCTCGAATCCAGCTCTGATTCGAGAACTTCCGAGACATCTTCTCGTCCAAAATTCTCCAGTGTCGTAACAAACTTTTCGACTAATGTGTGTTGGCTGACCAATGTTGATGGCGCTGAAACATGGTCTCCAATCATGGGTCTCGTAAAAAGCACAATGTTGCTCAACGAGCTATGGAGATGGATATGCTCGGGGTTACACTGCGAGATCGAATCAGAAATGAGGAGGTTCGTAGACGTTGTTTCCCAGCAAATTAGTAAGTTGAAGTGGCAGTGAGCAGAACACATACGAAGAGTCCACGGCCGCTCGTAGGGTGTCCATCCACAAGGTGGAAGACGACCTGATAATGGCGGTTGGTTGACGATGGATTCAGGTTACTTCTGACAACTCCTTTGGAATATCCCATATTGTTGCTTACATCACGGAGGCTGTACCATAAGCAGCAGGCGGAGGCGTTGACGGGTGTTCAAGACCCACCGAAACGGCGATACGCCGCGAGGGGATATTGAACTTAAAGCTAACTACTTACCCCTGGTCTGCCTGGTGGACGTCTCAGGCGATAGGGAGATATATATGTATATGGGGTGAGGCGGGAAATGGGAGGTAGGGAATATCGCCTAGGTTCTAGCACCGTAGGTCCTCCCAGAGCCGACTCTTTTAGACATAAAAACAATTAATTAAAGCCGCTAGAAATTGTATTTTCGCTGCAACGGTCGCGAATGCTTCCCCTTTTTCAAAATCTGTTCTTCTTCTTCTTCTTTTTATAAAAAATGGCGATTCGGCTCATGTAATTTGATTTCTCGTCTGCTGCGCTCCGCCACGCGCTCCATTGAACGGAGCCCGCTCGGAGCCCACGTCGTGTGGGCCTTCTTTGTCCCCTAAACCAATCCGGCGGGACGAGCAAAGGCCGATGCGGGTAACAAGCACCGACCCCTGCGTCCCGCCGGATTGCCAAGGGTAAGCCTCCCACCACGACAAAGTCATGGCCCACCTAGGGGGGGTTTTCAAAATCTGATTTATTCCATTGACAAACAAAACGTCATTATGACGGGAGCGCCATACGGCCGTCATTTTATGAATGGTGACTGACGGCTGACGACTGACACCCGCCACAGAACCAAACAAATATATATTTGGAAATATTTTCCAACTACTTTTGGAATGAGTTCCTTTTGGAACTCCCTTTTGGAGGAGGCCTTTGTCCAGAAATGGATACATTTTACAAATATATTTTATCTAAAAAAAGGTGCCTAAATTTTTTTATAATCCCCATATCAGCTCTGTGGAGTGTGGATTAAGACTAAGCTATTAGTCCATATAATGTAGCACCATGGTAGCACCCATAAACCATTTCGCAACACAAACTAACGCCGTGTTTGTGTTAGCCAAATTCAATATGGCGACAGGAGCACGAAGTTGGCACCGAAATCACTTAGCAAAGTACATTCACCATCAAAAGTGGCATTACTTACAACAGGGTCGGTACAGTCGAATGCAATCGCTGATTATTTTTAAAATACGTTAATGACTAAACAATCTTTTGTCATACAATTTGAAGAGCCCGTTGGATGAGTGGTTAGGGTGCTTGCCTTAACGCTCTGTTCTAAGGTTCCCGGGTTCGATTCCCGGCAGGGTCAACTTTGAAAAATCAACTTTTCAAGTTTGGCTCTGGTCTGGATCTGGAAAGTAGTGGCAGGGCACACTGCGTTTCACAGTCATTTGTGCATCCCGTCTGGCGGCAGAAACCATCCCCTTACCGTGAAATAATAGCATGTGTGCTGTTGTGTTTCGGTGAGTGAGTAAGGGATGCCAGAGTCCATTTTCCTATCCAATCCTTTATCCTTAAACCTACTGTAGTCGGTAGCGCACTTGCAGTAAGCTGTAGCGTTGCTTATGTTATGGGCGACGATAGCCACTTACCATCAAGTGTACCGTCAGCCTGTCTGCCGTTCTTAACATATAAAATAAAGTAGTGGCCAGTGGCAAATGTTAGGACAGGATTTTTTTTTAAATAACTTTCGTAGTGTTGTGAAATGAGAATGCGTTTTCTATCGCAGATATAAAAAACATTGATTTAATCTAAACTTTAACTAAGTTGTAGGTAATTGGATGTAGCACAAGTGCTACACAAACCAAAGATCTTTGTCACCAGATTCTCAACTAATAGGAGTCTGAAACTTGCAGACTATGGCTTAAGTTAAAACATGAGCATGTCATCCTATGGATCAAATTTTCGGTGCCTTAAAATCTAAAGTTTTTTTATTTCTTTATACTTAACCGGCTGGTGCAAAAATTAAAAAATAACGCCTGACTAAATATATAAGCAATGTAACGCCTAACGTCTTTACTGCAGTTATAGCTTTGCCAGGCGTCAGATTATCCCTCGGGAACAATACTTTTCTTCTGGATGAAAGGTACCCTATGTCCTTTCCTGCATCCCTGACAATGTTTATGCAAAATTTCATGATGATCGGTTCAGCGGTTTAGGCGTGGAAAGGTAACAGACAGACAGACATAGTTACTTTCACATTTATAATATTAGTATGGATTTGGAGTCTTTTTTTTTTGTATAAATAATTATATTATATGACAAGAAATATAGATAAAATTTTCACAATACATAAATCCTAACTAATATGCGAAAGTAACGTTGTTTGTTTGTTTGTTACGCTTTCAAGCCTTAACTACTTAACCGATTTTCATGAAATTTTCCATAAACGTAGTCAGGAATACAGAAAAGTACATAAGTTACTTTTCACCCAGAAGAAAAGTATTCTTCCCGATCCTCACCTTGTAGAAATCCCTCTAATTCGGACCGAGCGATTTATGAGATATTTTATAATGCGCACTGCTAAGGATTGGAACTCCCTACCGGCGTCTGTATTTCCGAGCTCTTACAACCCAAATCTTTTCAAGGTTCGAGTGAATAGGCGTCTTCTGGGTGAGTTCGCTCCATCGTCGGCCTCATCATTCCTACACGGATAGTTGCTGGCCAAGGGCAAACAATAAAATCAATAATATACAAAGAATAAAATCGTAAACGAGTTGTTTTTTTTTAATAGTTCAAAAAAAGTTTGTCTGTTTTTCTGTATGTTTGTGGGCGCTAATCTCAGAAACCGCTTGACTGATTTAAATGCGGTTTTCATTGACGTATTATAGCAAGTTTCCCGTAACATTTAGTGTTTTTTTCATTCCAATCGGTTTACAAACAACAAAGTTACGCGCTATACCGAATACCACGCTTACGAAGTTGCAGCCTCAGCTAAATGTATAAATGAAAATAAAACTTCAACGTCTGTCTGATATTAATACATGAAATCATCCAAGACTTAAAAAAATAACGGAATCGCTAAAGCTTATAACTTGTTATCGATTCTCGACTACTAGAATTTGGTGTTCAGTAAACTCTCTCTAAAGTTTATATAAGATCTTGCTTACGAGACCTTTGTGACGTCACCGCACTAATGACTTCCAAATTTGTTACAACAGAATAGAATAAGTACTTCAAACAACGACGGTCCTATAAAACAGAAAACATCAAATAAAATATCTAAGCATCCATTCACTCCTTGAAATTCTCGTGTCCTTAAACTTTCCACTTAAGGGAAAAACTCCGTAAAAAAGGATTGTTCTAAAAAGATTCGTCCAGCTCCTTGAGCCGGTGACTTTTGTTAGTGATTGCGGACGATTGCTTACGAGATGTAACCAGCCGGTTTGAAATATAAACATTTTTGCCCTTAATGGGCTTTGTATCAAATTTTGTCGAAGGACCCTTTGTCTGACTGTGGCGAAGCTTAAATTTTTTTTACAAAAGTTACGCAGTGCATTTAGACTCTAAATTCTTGCTCGTACGCCATGCTCACTACACTTTAGATATTTAGCGTAAGGCCTAAAAGTTTAAGTGAGATTGAGCATAACATTTTACGAATTTTTACTTACACACATCGGGGCCCTCTAACCCGGTGACCCATATTGATATGGCGATAACTCATTTTCAATTTTAAGAATAATTTTAATATTTTATTTAGAAAGACTTTGAATAGTGGCTGGGTACACTGCATTTCGCCGTCATAAACTGGACAACCCCTATGGTGGTAGTAACCGTCCCCAGAAGACCACCGTAAAACGACATCAAGTCTTTCGGTTTCAGAGCTAGTTCAGACGTGGCGGAATCCGCGCAGTTCAACCGCGCAGAGCTTATTATAATGACATCCTACTACTATTCGTTCATACTAAAACGCGTGGATCACGCATCCGTGCGGTAGCTGCCACTCGACCGCTAGAAAATGAATTTGAGCGGTCTTCGCGCGGATCTGTTCTTCGGTGCTTTCAGTTGCTGCGTGGAATCCGCGCGTTTCAAACGTGTGACAATAGATCGCCCCATTAACGGATGCAGTGGGATAGCTCTGAAAAGAGCTGTTTACCCGTGTGGTTTTCTATATTTATTTAACCATACTATTGCTGGATTCACGACGGAGGATGAATGGGAGCCAGCAGCAGCCGTCACAGCTAACCCTTCCGAAGTCCGACGCTATTGTTTTCTTAGACGAGATGTTGTCTCCACGGCGCGGCGTCGGCGGTGCAAATGGGTTGCATACCTACGCGGCCCGTATTTATATTATCGCGCTGCTTCGGAATATGTGTGCGCAGATACAATAGGTATATAGACGTGCGCACACCGCAATTAATTTCGCTATTTCGCGCATCAGGCTTCCGTCGCATTCGTAAGCACCTATCGGTATGCCACTGTAAATATTGTATATGAGTAGTGTAATTTTAGAATAAATACATTGCTATAAGTTTCCTGTACATAGCACCTACGGAGTATCATTTTACCTTTCAACGTCGGATGAAAATCGATCACGAAAATTGGATGCACCCAGTGTTGCCGTTTTATTCCGCTATTCCGATTCCGTGTGGAACTAGCGATTACATTATCAAATTAAGCGTCAACAAAAAAATATGTAAGTATTTAGTTTCTTCGTGTTACATTGCATAAAGCCATCCAGCAGTCGCAGGTTCTCGCCATTGACTCGCTCACCCGCGACAGAATTATACGGGACGAAAGGGTTCTTGTGTTAAAAATACGGTTCAACAAATTTAACTGCTTAACTCTTTATAAAAAGATTAATACATAACTGTATTTTCTTTACATTGATTTAGGTAACACTTGACCTATTAAATAAATAAATGAAAAATATAAACAAATTCTCTAAACAGTCGAGTAATTAATTTATATTTAGTAAGTACTATAGTGTTAAAGTTAACGTAACATACATTACTTAAGTATATGTATAAACATAAATAGGTACATAATTTAATCTATACTTTTATTTAGTACTAATTGACCAACAGACAAAAATTCTAAAAACTATTTTTAACCTCGATTACATGTCTACAACGTGTACAAATAGTTTTTTTATTTTTTTTTTATTTAACCACTTGTATGCCGGAAGCCGAATTACCCTTGTCTGCCAGCGCTTAAATCCGGCCCAGGTCTGTTGGAAATTCTTCCAAACGTTTACTGCGTTTGACATCCTCAGTGGTGTAGTCCGTATTAGAAGAAAAAGTACATAACATCACTGCACTTCACTTCTGCACTTTTCGATTTCTCGAGCGAGACTGATTTTTTTTTTTTTTTTTTACGAGGGGAGAAATCTTCAAAAGATACCTTATGAACCCATGCCGCATGCAATGCAAGTGTCCATAGAGGTTATGTGGGACTTTTACCGCACTAAAACTACCCTCGAGATGGGTGTGGTTCAGTCCATAGGGGACTTTGGAACCGTCACCGGGACTGACTGATTCGTTGACTAGAATGTTTCTATATTTATATTTATATCCCCACCCTGTAGTTGAATTAGCGGGGTGTGGTCATTAGGAGAGGGGTTATAATGCCTTCTCTTTCTTTCATTGTTATTATTCTTGCGTAGTGCCGGATACCAAATGTTGTGTAGCCTTAGATTTTCCTCCTTCCTGTTGAAATTATTTGGATGTTTGAAAATTTCAATGGCAAGACGTGAGTGCTAGTGTACCGAACTATCACTCACGTGATAGTTCTAATACAATAAATTCATTTGTGACTTTTACTTATTTATTTCGGAAATTTTTAGTGCGTTATGGATATTATGGATCTTCAGCATCAGTATTTTTATGATTAGGCTATCCTCCGACATTGGCGTCCTCTAAATCCCTCAACATATCCTGGTTCCTTTTCCATCCCTTTTGGTAAATTATTTTCCCATTTTCATACCCTTCCTTCTTTTTTCTTTTTCCATCCTTTGTACCAGTCCAACATGTTTTTAGTTAAATTTCTATTCTTTTGTCCAGAACATTACTACATATTTTAATTTTTCATTTAAAGGTCTTCTAACCAATGAAAGTTCCATCAAAATCAATTAACCCGTCGCGATGATTTGCCCAAACCAAAGAAAGTCCCTTGCTTTTTGCTTACAGTTAAGTTAGTAAAAAGAGGATACTTATTAACGTAGAAGCAGCTATAAAACTGCTTCGTTCGCACATAAAGCGAGCCAATCGCCGATATATTAGGTGCAACCTTTCTCTGAAAGCCCTCGTAATAGCTGTAATATCACCCTTGTTGCGTTAACACGGATCTTTCGCTACTATAACGATGAGTGCTAACATTTTATAGAACTTGGATGATTGAAGTAACCTAAGAAGTAGGAAAATTCGTTCTGAGAGGAAAATTCGTTCTGAGTGGGAGGCAATGGTTGAATGAATTAACTCAACCTTAAATCTTGTATCCTAATGGGGAGACAAGAATCTGGTTAGTTTTAACGCCATCAAAACGCAAGCGTGTTTGTTCTCGAGGAAAAGGAGCCCTCTCGACTTGGCTTCAACTTTCCGAGCTGCATCCGTTACCTGTGGCCAATGATCTTGAGCTTATTGAGCTCATATCTCAACTTCGGCACTTCTATCGAGTCCAAACAGCGGCTAAAAATCTGGGCATCCCAAATAGAGTGGACACCTGGACAGCTCCTCTCTTTGTACAAGGCACAAGTCCGATCTTGCATGGAGTATTATTCTCACCTTTGGGATGGCTCAGCGAAATACCAATTTGCCGCACTCGACTCGGTCGAATAAGAACTGAGCTGCAGAGCCTGGTACATAGACGCAACGATCCTGAAAATACCTCGGATGATTATTCATCCGAGGTATTGATTATTCAATTTCATTGTTAGTTTCCTATTATCCGATTCTTTGCAATCGTACTAAGATTATTGCGAAAATCCGATTTCTCCGATTATACTGCGACATATATAATGTCAGTGTATTTCGTGCAGTGAATAAAAGTCTTTCTTTCTTTGTCATCTTTCTCAATTGTTCTTTTAAATCCCTGGCAATCTTGTATTTTCAGTAGTGTTTAATTGCGATTTTTTAGTACCCGCTACAAATAAAAGCCACCGGTACACCTCTGCTCCGGTAAAACAACCAAATAATTAAACGCCAGTTGGACAGAATTCATACATATTTCATGAGGGTATAGCTCGAAAACTAAGCGCAGCAGATGGTAAATTTTCACTTCATTGACTCGGATTTCCTCTCAGCGAAAACGTTACGTTCACAAAATAATTCGGGGAAACCTGTTTTAATATATTTACACAAGAGACACGTTCATCCTTCGATTTTTGCTTCATGGGAGCGTCTCGAAACAAATCTATTTGTTTTGCCTTCGTTTAATGCAATTGAATACATTCGCGTTTCGAAATGATGACGAAAATGGCAGCCATGAAAAAAAAGGGACAAGTGCGAGCTGAACTCGCGTGAAGAGGGTTCCGTACGATGTTACCTATCCGCACAATATTGAGTGATTCACCATGTTATTTTAATATAATGGACTTCTTATAGGTTTTCCTATAATCTATAAGTAAAAAACTAATTTCTGTATTTTTCCAAAAGTTTTGGTTCAGTAGTTTCGGCGATAGGTGGGGGGGGGGGGGTCAATTTTCGTCTATTTTCTTGAATAACTTGGGAACTATTTATTTTAAAATTACAAAAAAATACATTTAAGATCTTCACAACAAGACCTTCCATTTGATATGTCACACGATGCAGTTTTCAACAATTTTTTTTTTATTTTCCACCTTTCCTCCCAAAAATTCCATTTTTTTTATTCGGACGTACGGAACCCTAAAAATCAATAATTAAAAGCACTCAAGGATTTTTCAGCTGCGGACTGTATGCGTATTAAAATACTAGCTGAGCCCGCAACTTCGTACGCGTGGTATTCGATATAGGGCGTAACTTTTTTGTTTGTAAACCGATTGGAATGAAACAAACACTAAATGTTACGGCAATCTTGCTAACAATATAGCAGTGAAAACCAGTGAAAGCCGTTTCTTAGATTAGCTTGCACAAACGCTGAGACACACAGACAAAAAATTTTAAAAACTGTTTTTTTGACCTCGGTAACATAATCTTTTTGAAATGTTGTGTCAACGCTTTACGAAATTTTGCCGGTTTTTATTAGAACAGACATCGAAATGGACAAAATTGAGGGAGATTCCTCTTCAAGTTGGGCCATTGCAGGAAGAAATGAAATATCGAATTTCACGCTGCATTGTATTTTAAAACGGTACCAAATGCAACGTGTACAAACATTGCTGCAATCCTTTGGTATACAACCTGTCCTGCAATCCTTGGGATTGTAAGAAAAATCGGGTTTTGAAAAAAAGAAACGGGACAAATGCGAGTTGAACTCGCGTGAAGAGGGTTCCGTACGATGTTACTTATCCGCACAATATTAAGTGATCTACCATTTTATTTCAATATCATGGACTTTCCTATAATCTATAAGTAGAAACTAATTTCTGTATTTTTTTTCAAAATTTTAGGTTCAGTAGTTTCGGAGATAAGGGGGGGGGATGGTCGGACAGACAGACACACGAGTGATCCTATAAGGGTTCCGTTTTTTTTATTCGGACGTACGGAACCCTAAAAATATTGAGGGATTAACAATAAGATGGAAATTTTATATTTATGCACAATGTCCATAAAATTAAAATAAATGATTGGACAGGCATTTTAAACGGCACCATTATAGAATCATTCGGGTTTTTTTTTTTTTGTAAATGTAAACGAGGCTTTCTTAATTTTGAATTTGAATTAATTACGGAGTTTTAAGAAATTAATCTGAATAAAGCTAAGATTTGGCTAAGCTCCTTTGGTTTGGCAATAGGAAATGTTACCATTTTAGTAATTACATTACGTAGGGATTTTTTTTATTAAAGATGGGTTTGCTCTTGACCAGCATCTATCCATGTAGGAAGGATGAGGCCGACGATGGAGCGAGCTCACCCAGAAGATGCCTATTCACTCGAACCTTGAAAAGATTTGGGTTGTATGATCTCGGAAATACAGACGCCGGAATACATACATTAATTAATACATACGTACATTTAATTTACGGTTAAAGTTACACAAATTACAAATAAGTTAATTTTTTACAAATACCATAGACCAAATGAAAATTTCTTATTTTACGTAATCTATGGCAAAGTTCCTTGACTTGTGGCTTTTTGTGGCGAAAATTAGTGACAAAATGTAGGGAACTTTTCAAATTAGAAAAAATCTAATATTTAAAAAATTACCCAATATCCCAATCGGTGCGTTTTGTGATAGGGTCAAATAGAGTTTTTCTGAATGGCCATGATCGGCCCTATCGATAACTCCAATGTCGATCGCCAATTACGGGATCTAACTTTCTTTATCTATCTATCCTGTATATCTAACTTTTTTTTAACTGTCTCAGTCTCCCCTGACATAACCTCTCTAGGTAATTTGATTCACTCTGTTTGAGATAAAGTGGTGTGAGATAAGTGGCCCTCCTCATCTCTATATCCAAGTCATGTCTGCGTGATTTGTGGTTCCTACTTATCAACTGGAATATATACATAGTCTAGTTCAGACACATTATACTGATGTTTTATTGAATATGTCATATGGATCGCTCTTAAAGTGTTGGTAAGCTTCCCAATTAGATTTTTTGAATCTTCGCCAAGAAATTACACTAAGTTCTTTTTCTGGTTAGAAACCTAAAATGGAGGACACAAACCCTCAAACTATGCAATACAAAATCATTTACGTTTTATTGTATTTTATTCGCAATCCACAAGAAAATAATTGCAAAAACTCGCCAAGTTTTCTTTGAATTCGGATCAACTCGGTGCCAAATAGGGAGATTATTGATGCATCATGAATATGCATATATTTACCTACTAGAGCGGAGTGATAAGTCTAGTAAAAATCTATTTTGGATTAAAATTATCGCAAATTGCATGGAGCCTCCTTGTTCACAACTCTTTTGAAGGGCTAAATTAAAATTTTCAGTATATATGTTTTATTGATATAGAAAGAGCACAACGTGCACTAATTAAAATTATGTATTTTAAGAAGAAGATATTTTCCACTGATGCACTTTATAAACAGTCTAATATCCTATCAGTTAGAAAATTATATATATTAAATTGTATACTTAAAAAGCATAAAACACTTACTTTTGATCCTGTGATATATTCTCGGAGAAGAAGGGATATAGTAACAAAAATGATAAAAGTAAAAACTAAATTTGCTCAAATGCAATACTATGTAAGGTCGTCCTTTTTATATAATAAAGTTAATAAGGAAATTTATATATATGACAAAATGTACTTCAAATGTAAAAAACTTATTACGGATTGGCTTAGAACTAAAAATTATGACGAAGTGGAAGATCTGTTAATAGTAATGCAATAACGGAATAATACACACACACATACATAGTGCCACACATACATCCCACACTAACACATCGTACATTCTCACACGAGCATAATAATAATTTTATTAACAATAATTTTCTATCTTAGTCCTTGTTTGGTAAAGTTTACTGAGGCTTGAGTTGTTAATAAATGACTAACTTTTATGGAAGAGCGAAGGCTCCTAGCACAGGCTTCCGCTTAAAAGGAGTCTTCAATCTTAATTTAATTTGTAAACGAGTTTTCAGTGAATAAAAATATTTATTTATTTATATGTGCAGTAAGCAGGTAACTGGAAGACGTAAAACACTTTCTTGTAATATAAAAGGCTATATTGAAGATGTCATTGTAACAGAGCTGTTCCATTACCCTTTGTACCTTGTTATACATAGGTGTTTCCCATCCCTTCGCATCGGTACAAAATGAGAAAGTATCCTGAAACAGTAGGGGGCGAACCCATCAACCGGGTGTACACAAGGTTAAAGCTAACTAGATGTGGCTGTTTAATAAAATTGCCTATTTTCATATTTAGAAAGTAGTTTGTCATTTTGCAAGATTATGTTCAAAGATGCAGGTGCTACCATTTTCTTCCTCTTGAATATCTAATAGGCGTAACATTAGTGATATTTGTTATTTGATGAGAATTGTAAAGGGTAAAATTGATTCACCTGAATTATTATCTAAATTATGTCTAAATGTTCCGCATACTAATTTAAGGAATCGCACTTTACTGCATGTAGCTCAAGGCAAAACAAATTACAGGAAAAATTCATTCATGCCTCGTTCATGCAGGCTTTTTAATGAAATGTTGTTAAATACAGATGTCGACCTGTTCCACAGCTCTATAGTTAAAACTAGAAATATTTTAACCGAAAAATTCTTTAAGTAAACTATAAATCCATTATTTTAGTGTATCTTGCCTACTGTGAATGCTAGTTGTAATTGTAATTACTCTTTCATGCTATAAGTGGAAATTTTTTATTTGGTGTATGCTTCTTTAGAATAGGGGATCGGACAGTAATCAGATTAAAATCTAAAATGTACTTAGAAAGAAAATATATAATTTTTTACGATTATTTATCAAATAATAATTTAATATAATTCATTTAAATATTTTTAAATGAAGAAATAAAATTTTATTATTTACAATATTTTTAATCTATACTGAAACACCGATCACAGTGCGTGACGTAATTTGTGGGCAATCATTGTCTTATGCCAATGCAGCTATTTTGTTATGATATGACCACAAATGACGTTACGCGCTCTCAGATGAACTATCGTGGCATTTTGGCGGCATTTTCAAACAAACAATATTAAAACATGATTTTGAGTACCTAAAAGGCTATAAATAAATAAAATAGTATTTTTTATGGGAATAAATATCCATGAAGATTAATTTAAAACACTTTCTGAAAATTTGTCCGATCCCCTATTATTATACTATGTAATATTAGTACCTGTAAATTTCCCTAAAATGAAATAAATAAATAATAATAAACGTTACACGTTTTATAGAATTTTTGTCTGTCTGTGCGTTTGTGCATGCTAGTCTCAGAAACGGCTTACCAAATTCGAATGTGGTTTTCACTGGTGTATTACAGCAAGCTTCCCGTAACATTTAGTGTTTGTTTCAAAAAACACTAAATGTCAATTTCCAAAATTTATGTAAATTTAAATAATGGCGTCCAATATTTTTTCCATAAAAATGAACAGTTTAAGTAATTTTGCGGCTTCCAATGTCAGTTGACCTCAGCTCTATATGATCAGTCATATTAAATAGGGTTCAGTTTACGCTGGTGTGTAGCAAATATAATAAAATCGTTGTGTGCTCATTATGCCTTTGTGCACGCTAATCTCAGAAACGGCTTAACCGATTTTCATGTGGTTTCCACTGATGTATTTTAGCAAGCTTCCGGTTTAGTATATATTTCATTCCAATAATTATGTTTACAAACAAAAAAGTTACGCGCAATACGCGCAAAGTTAGTCTATAAATGACCACACATTTTTTTCTTTATGTCGCATCTAGTATTTCTACGAGCTTGTACTTTGACGGTCAGACGCAGCATCAATCTTGTCGTTTCCCGTACGTCTATACATCTGCGGTGTTCACCTTATCGAACTCTGTTCAATTACTTGTTGAAATTAGTTTCATAGCCCTTCTAGAACTTAGGGTGTGTTCGCATAACAGTAAACCACAGGTTGCGTTGTGTAATCACAGCTTTACGTTACGTTGTTTGTAAACCTTTGAGAAGTTCGCCGAAGCTGTCTTACAACTTTTATTGTTTTGACATTTCAAAAACCTAATAACAGATTGGTATTTGTTCCGCTCCTATTGGTCGTAGCGTGATATCATATAGCCTATAGCCTTCCTCGATAAATGTACTATTCAATACAAAAAGAATTTTTAATTCGAACTAGTAGTTTCTGAGATTAGCGCGTTCAAACAAACAAAAAACTCTTCTTCTTTATAATATTACTAGCTGAACTCGGCCACGCTTCGCTGCGGCCCATACGGCGGGCGGCGGCGTGCGCATGGGACGCGCGGTATTGGACACTGCTTATATATATATATATAATACTATTTATCGTAGCGTGATGTTATATAGCCTATAGCCTTCCTCGATAAATTTACTATTCAATACAAAAAGAATTTTTAATTCGAACTAGTAGTTTCTGAGATTAGCGCGTTCAAACAAACAAAGAAACTCTTCTTCTTTATAATATTACTAGCTGAACTCGGCCACGCTTCGCTGCGGCCCATACGGCGGGCGGCGGCGTGCGCATGGGACGCGCGGTAATGGACACTGCTTATATATATAATACTATTTATCGTAGCGTGATGTTATATAGCCTATAGCCTTCCTCGATAAATTTACTATTCAATACAAAAAGAATTTTTAATTCGAACTAGTAGTTTCTGAGATTAGCGCGTTCAAACAAACAAAGAAACTCTTCTTCTTTATAATATTACTAGCTGAACTCGGCCACGCTTCGCTGCGGCCCATACGGCGGGCGGCGGCGTGCGCATGGGACGCGCGGTATTGGACACTGCTTATATATATAATACTATTTATCGTAGCGTGATGTTATATAGCCTATAGCCTTCCTCGATAAATGTACTATTCAATACAAAAAGAATTTTTAATTCGAACTAGTAGTTTCTGAGATTAGCGCATTCAACCAAACAAACAAACAAACTCTTCAGCTTTATAATATTACTAGCTGAACTCGGCCACGCTTCGCTGCGGCCCATACGGCGGGCGGCAGCGTGCGCATGGGACGCGCGGTACTGGACACTGCTTATATATAATATTATTTATCGTAGCGTGATGTTATATAGCCTATAGCCTTCCTCGATAAATGGACTATTCAAAACAAAAAGAATTTTTCAATTCGAACTAGTAGTTCCTGAGATTAGCGCGTTCAAACAAACAAACAAACTTTCAGCTTTATAATATTAGTATTGATATTATAGATGTATAGATATTAGATATAAGTGACCAGTGCAAGCTGAAATTGTAAAATTAAAAGCAGGATTGTAGCACTAAGTAAATACAACCAAGTGGAACCAACCATTGTGCTGGGTTTTTATTTAGGTATTGATCTAACGATGCATCTAACAAGTGCTATCGGTTCTGTGTTTGAACAACTGCTAGTATTGTTTGCAATTCGTTATCGAACTTCGGTTCAACTCTGTTTCTAAATTGTTGACTACAAGCTCCACGGAATAACTCCTAGGGCTCCTACTCTGCCAGTTTCAATAATCCAACTAAACCTATTTGAACATTACAATGCACAGGAGATTGGGACAAAAAACTAACATTTGTTGCATTTGATCTCAAGATATGTCATCGGTTAAACAGAAAAGTGGCATTAGTCAAAAAGAACAAATTTTACAATACAAGCATTTAAAGTTTTTAATGACATTAATTTTATTTTTTCTTTTAAAGTTTGGTATCTCTTATATATAAAAATGAATCCCCATTTCTCCTGGTCACGGCATCACGCGTGAACGGGTAGACCGATTTTAATTCGGTTTTCGCTAACGGAAAGAGGGATAAACGGGGAATGTTTTAGGATAAAAATTGCACGCCGGGCGAAGCCGGGGGCGGGCCGCTAGTTAACATAATAGTGTTATTAGTCATTTTTAAGATATTTACGTGACGCTTAAGATGATGTGTTTATATTATGTAATTTATTGTAAAAAAAGGCGTTTCTGACAAGAAGTGTCATTTTTCTTTAAAAATAGATAGGCTACGGATTTTCAAAATGAGATCAAAATGAGTTCGTTCAAACTTAAATCTAGTATTTGTGTATCTAGTATTAGTGAATCCAAAATATGTTGTCGCTAATAGGACTCTGTAGATTGTTATTTAAACTAATTAAAAGAGTACGATAATTCAAATCATTTTGACGTAGCTCGATCTCATTTAGTCTCTGGATTTTTTTCTTCAAGTTTCTTCGACGTAACCATTATTAGCATTTTCTCACTTCGCTTCATCCTAAAAATAAATAAATAAAGTCTTTTATAAATATTTTTGTTTCTAATTAAAATAATATTGCAGTAATAAATGCATAAGTTTTTAATAGATAAACGTCATCATTTAAAAAAAAATACTTAAATTAAATACAAAAACCGCATAGAATTTCACAACAAGGAGTCACTTTTTCAAAAATGTCATTTGTCTATAAAAGGTACAACTACAAATAAAGTTAAATTCTTAAAAAATAAACGTTATTTCTCGAAAAAACACATTTTTCTATAAATATTTCTTACCTTTTTTTTAATCGTCTCCAGACACTATTTCGAGAGATGTCACTTATATTTATACACACACAAGTGCTCGCTTCCGTGGATGGGTTACAAATGGCAGAGTGGCGTTTTTCCACAAATAAAATGACGGAAGACCACAGAGTACCGAAATGACACTTGCGTCACAGATGAGCTTGACGTAACCATTTTACAAAGTGTCTTTTATCCATATAAAACACGGTTGACAATGCGCCGTTTTACCTAATAATATCATTTTTTTTAAATTTTGAAAAATGTCACTTTTCTAGTTAAGCGACGATGTGTGGATTCTAAAAAGATACTACAGATTTGTGCTGTAAAAATGAAATAAGAAATGAAAAGAATCAAAAGACTAGAAGTGGTCTCATTGGTCTCATCCAGTAAAAGATTTTTTAAGAAGTTGTCATATACAACCTGAAGGTCCTAAATGAAATTACCGCACGTAACGTCATCCTTAAGTAATTAAAGCTCCCAAATAATTAATTCCCGAACTAATTATAGCAAGTGTAATTTCACTAATTACGATGTAAGTACTGCTCGTTCGTGTTGTAATTATTTCAGACATTGTTTGATCCAGTTATTATACAAGTTTATCAGCTAACGATCTATTCAGAGTGCTAATTTTATGTATTTGCAGACATAGTATTTTTACATAACAAAATTTAACAAATTACATTTTTTATGAGAAAAGGTGGCTGACAGTCATCTGATGGTAGGTGGCTACCGTTACCTAATAAACACAAGCTACACAATGAATAAAAGGATGCAATTGTACTGCCAACTCTGTTAAGATAAAAAGATATGATAGGGAAAGAGATGTTAGCATCACTTACTTTACTGACTTATACAACTTAGGTGAACTAATTTCCACCTGTTCTATGTTAAGGTCGTCAGACAGGCTGACGGTACATTCGATGGTAGGTGGCTACCGTCGCCAATAAGAGCATTTTCTGACAATCGACGACATCACAAGATGAACGACACGCAACCTGTTGCTGTACGCTTTCCCGTATTTAGCAGTGTTTTATGTACGGACGCAAATTCAGTCCATTCTTACGAAACGGCATAGAATTAACAAACAATTCTTATTCTAAATTCAAATTCAAACAATTTACTCAATATACCAGATCTTACAAATATAGTTGGTATGCAAAATATAAATAAATCGTAAATATATATTGTAATAAAAAAAACTTAACAAGTGCGAGTTGAACTCGCGTGAAGAGGGTTCCGTACGATGTTACCTATCCGGACAATATTGAGTGATTTACCATGTTATTTTAATATCATGGACTTCTTATAGGTTTTCCTATAATCTATAAGTAGAAAACTAATTTCTGTATTTTTTTCAAAATTTTAAATTCAGTAGTTTCGGAGATAAAGGGGGGGGGGGGGGGAATGGTCGGGCAGACGGACACACGAGTGATCCTATAAGGGTTACGTTTTTTTTTATTCGGACGTACGGAACCCTAAAAATATGTCAAGTAACTCAATCATGATTAAAATAATCTAGTCAATGTGTGTGTACATTTGTCTGTGCATTATATTATTTTTTTTCAAAAAAAAAATGTATGCGTTTTACTTATGTTACAGAGGTCAAAAAATAGGTTTTGAATTTTTGTCTGTTTATTTGTCTGTGTGTTTGTGCCCGCTAATCTCAGAAACGACTTAACCGATTTGATTGCGGTTTTCACTGATGTATTGTAGCAAGCTTCCCGTAACATTTGAAAGTAAATTGAATCTGATTTGTCCATTTAGTTCAACTTTTATTTCGCAAATAATAAGGATTGAATCACACAAAACTTGAAATAAAGAAAAATAGGTACCTGCCACAGCTAGTGTTTATTTTTACCTCTTTAGGAATTGGATATCATCTCTTTGAGTAGGAGTTTAAATAGCCAATATTAATAGAACATTTAAAACGTGTATAATGTATAATTACTTAATAACTTTTCCCTTGTTCCAGCTCGAACGATAACACCAAACAATCAAACTATACAACACATGCTGCCCCTGACTGTGACCAGAGCTGAACTTGATGGAGAGCTGAAGTGTGTGGTATCTTCAGCCGCGCTCGACGACCAGATCGTGACGAGGATAAAACTGGATGTCAAAGGTAAGTTTTAAGTATTTTTAAGACTTGTATAGTTGTGTACTGTAAGACAAGTAAAACTGATTTTATAGCCTCGACAATGTCGCGTCGATAAAGAAGAATTTAAGTCGCGTTTTAAGGCGACGCCAGTCCCTAATGATAAAAAATCCACTTATTTGTAACCGTTTTCCTTTTAAATTATCATAATAATTATAATTTAATTATATTATTATTAGTTTTATATTATTAGTTTTAATCAATTTAGTATTAATTTATTTTTAGATTAGGTAATTTTAGTTTTTATTTTAATTTAATTTAAGTTTTAATTTTAATTTTGAATATAAGTACGCACATTATATAGATATTTTGAATATACCTAATTGTTAATTAATTCCTTTATCAAGTCGTAGCCTCTTAGTACCTTTTGAAACTAAAGCACTAAGCAGACAACTGACAGACGTTTGAAATGAAATTTTGACATGACTGATAATTATCGTAGTGCAAGCAAATGTCGACTTTCAGGTGACGAACCTTTTCTTACCCTGACTACAGACTCGGCTCGTTTAAGATTTTATTATATGTATAGATATATATATTTATTATATGTAAAAAATATTCTATTATTGAGTTCAGAATTTAATAATATAAACTTATTTTTATGATAAACCAGCGACCCATCCCCGGCTTCGCTCGTGGTGCAATTTTTATATATAAGAACATTCCCCGTTTATCCCTCTTTCCATTAGTGAAAACCGAATTAAAATCGGTCTATCCGTTCACGCGTGATGCCGTGACCAAGGGAAATAGGGATCCATTTTTATATATAGAGACTAGCGGCCCGCCCCCGGCTTCGCCCGGCGTGCAATTTTTATATACCCTAAAACATTCCCCGTTTATTCGGTTTTCACTAATGGAAAGAGTTCCATTAGTGAAAACCGAATTAAAATCGGTCTACCCGTTCACGTGATGCCGTGACCAGGGGAAATGGGGATTCATTTTTATATATAAGATTGTGGCAATGGACAATCCAGTTGATATGGCTGGTAAATAATACAGGAAGAGTTGAGGATAGGGCAATGGATTCTGGCATCCCTTTCTCGACTGTTATTTCGAGGTGGTCTTCTATGAGGGGTTTACTTGAAACAGTGTCCCAATGAACAAACAATATTATTATTTAAAAAAAAAAAAAAAAAAACAATTATTGCATTTTCTAATGGGGGTTACCCAATAAATAAAAATTGTTACAAGATATTTTCGCAACAACACTGATTTTCTTTTCCCGTTTACTCGAATAGTCCTGCTAAGTAAAGCCAGTAATAAAATTATTACTCTCTTGAAATTATTTTCACGAAATCGCCATCCATCATGAAAGAACAATTTAATCCTTCGAAAATGTTCTACGAAATTAATGATGATACATTATTATTAGAGTTAAAATACAATAAATTTGTGTGAATTCATAAAAAATAATATATTCTAGGGAATAATTTAAAAAAAAAACTGTTTTTATACCACTGTAATGACATATTATATATAGTAAACCGTAAGCCTGTCTGGCACGCATTTTAATTTTTAAAAATGTCAAAAATTATTTAATATTCAGAAAGTATATTAAGAAGAATCTAAACACATCTAAAACTTCGCGTGACATCATGTGTTTTTTTTTTTCAAACAATAAAATATAGCTTATTAAATATTACACAAATTACGCGACATTTTACAAAACAATTTTCAAGGCTATTTTAATAATAAATACCTAATGGTTATTAAACACGTAGAGATTTGCGAGTCCCATTAAAATTTAAAAAAAAATCGTAAATAAATATTCCATCTTACCATTTATTGAAATATATAAGATATTTTTTATATGTTAAAAATTGGCAATCAGGCTGACGTCAACCTTTTTTTTTATGTTATGTGGACAGACAGGCTGACGGTCCACTTGATGGTAGATGGCTACCGTCGCCTATAACACAAGCAACGCTACAGGTGCTGCAAGTGCGCTGCCGACTACAGTAGGATTAAGGATAAGGGATTAGGAGGGGATAAGGAAATGGGATAACGAAAAGTGGTTCCTTCGTTAAGGAAACCAAAAGAACACAAGGTCATAGGGTACTAGGAACTGTTACTCACGCACTGGAACGCAATAGCACGCGTGCTGTTATTTTACAATGATCCAATGAAAGATGGGGTAAATCATAATGACAAAATGTAAATTCTAAAAATGAATTGGATCTACGTGAAAAAAATGAATTGTTAAGGCGCAGTTCTTTCGCAAATTCCCTTACAGTAAAGTACTGTTATCTTGCGAGACGGGCGTGTTCGAGATAATTATATCCATTAATTACATAGTATCAGAGGGCCGCCTCTTAATGAAAATTTATTCGCTCGCGAAATTAAACGGGAAAAAGTCGCATGGCCAATGTCGCAACACTTAAGGCCTAGCTAACAAAGAGATTTAATTTAATTTTGCTACATCTATCAATAGCAATATTAAAAAAAGGCCGTGTCAGAAAAAAGAGGTATTATAGTGTCGTCAAATTGTCGCACTCAAAGTAAGTCAGGGCACACTGCGTTCCACAGTCTAGTTTGTGCTGCCCGTTTAGCTCCAGTCTTTGCAGAAAACACCGTTAACTGTCGTATGAGTGAGTAAGGGATGCCAATCCTATCCTTTCTTTCCTATCCTATCCTCTCCTTAATCACATATTTAATCCTAGATCAGCAGCACATTTTCAAGCAGCATATTTGGCTTCGTACATGTCAATAGCCACCTATCATCAACTGGCTTCCTATATTTTTTTCAAGGTCGACAGACATGCTGACGGTCCACATGGTGGTAGGTGGCTACCGTCGCTTATAACACAAGCAAGGCCACAGGAGCTGCAAGTACGCTGCCGACTACAGTAGAATTAAGGATAAGGGATTAGGAAGAGATAAAGAAATGGGTTTTGCAATCCTTTAGTTACTGAAAGACAACAGCACAGGTGCTGTTATTTCATGGTGATTTTTTGTGTGGTTACTGCCGCCAGACGGGCTGCCCAAATGTCTGCGAAACGCAGTGTGCTCTGCCACTTATACTAAATTTACAAAAAAAAAAATCTGGACAATGGAGTCGTATAAACAGAACGGTTAAAACCTAGTTACAGCTTTTTGACATGTCATTAAAGGGTATTGCCAACTTTTGGGCCCAACCTGTTAGAGAGGAAGTAAATGGCAGAAAAAATCCTTATTTTTATTAAACATTCTACTATTCTACTATTCTACTACATTCTACATTCTACTATTTCGTGACGTTTCGGGGGTGGGGAGGGGAAGAGGGGGGAGAGGGTGTCAATGTCCTCGTTGAGACCTTTCAAACGATACCCAACACGGGGGGTCTACTCGCAACAGTTACCGACGGTCTACCGAGTAGACCGCAAATGTCAAATTGTGATATTTGGTCTATTGCAAAAAATCCGTCTCCCGGAGTCCTCTTATATGAGTACCAACACGGTGGGTCTATCTGCTACGGTTACCCACGGTCTACTGAGTAGACCACAACTGTCAAATTTTGATATTTGGTCTATTGCAAAAAATCCCTCTCCCCGAGACCTCTCATTACTCATTTATGAGTACCAACACGGTGGGTCTACCGTCGGCGAGGGATAACGTCATTTCCCCTCCTAAAAAAAAAAAGTTTACCAAATGATACTAATTTGGAACTTGCCGTTCATCAATCAACGGGTCATCAAATTCTGGGCCCCGCGATGTATGGGAGATTGGCGGTGTCCTTCCCACTATTATAAAATTATTATTTAAACATTTTAGCAGCGGCTTATTTTAGCCTTGCAGCAGCTTAGGCGTTGCTTGTGTTATAGGCGACGGTAGCCACCTACCATCAAGTGGATCGTCAGCCTGTCTGCCGAACTTAACATAAAAAAAATTTTATTTAAATTGACATAAAACGAAGTATCATTGAAACGAAATCAATGCTCTTATTTATATATCTTTACATAAAGGTCGTGGACTCTCAGCCTATCCACTTGCTAGTAGTTGCAAACGATAGTAGGATTTAACTTCGCCCTTAAAAGCGTCTGCGCCCTAACTCAATACGATTGTTAAAAATAACTATTCATTGTTTCTACCGTGAAAACAGACAAACAGACAGACACACTCTCTTATGAATTTACAATATTAATGCCCACTTGACGTCACAAAAATAAGGGACTTCGCTTTAAATGTCAAGTAAAGAAAACATAACCCAGATAAATAGATTATGGAGTTAATGGAGTAAAAATAATTAGAATTTTCTTTGAAAGCGCTACTGCATTAAATGTTTTTGTGTCCTTTTGTTATTGTTCAATTTACAACGAATTCCAAATTGCTCTGTAAAAAAATTACTGTTATATGTATATATAGAACAGTTGGAGGCGGACTATATTAATTACTATAGCTGGTGCACGCCTCACATCTTTATAGCTATGACGCGGGCGCCGAATTTTATATTTTTAGACCATTCCTCGGGAACCTAACAATTTTCCTGGGTAAAATTAGATTAGATTTTTTTTTTTTGATAAATTTTTTTTGATAAATTTTTGATAAATTTTTTGATAAATTTTCATAATTTTTTGATAATTTTTTTTTTCTAACTTTATTGCCGGGATGCTACTTCGACTTTTATTGGCGTAGGCTGTGCCTCCTTTAATTGCGGCGGCATCTGCCATGTTATTTTTTCCTGTTCCTTGTTATGTGTTTTTTTCGGTGCCTGCCTCGTTGGAGGCCATGTAATAATTTATTTATTTATTTATTTATAATAGGTACACCAACAGAAAACACAACAATCTTATAATAATAAATTTCACATTCGGTCATAGTCTGATGTGAGAGTCTGATGTGACTATGACCTGATGTCAGGTCATAGTCTGAATAATAAATAAATAAATAAATAAAAAGTATCCCATATATTAATCCAGTTAATAAATTGTCAGTGTGCCAAATTTCGTCCAAATCCGTTCAGTAGTTTTAACGTGATAGAGTAAAAAAACATACATACATTTATCCTCACAAACTGAAGGCTGACGGTCCACTTAATGGTAGGTGGCTACCGTCGCGTCGCCTATAACACAAGCAATTCCAAAGCTGCTGCAAGTGCGCTGCCGACTACAATACTATTAAGGATAAGGGATTAGGAGGGGGTAGGGAAATGGGCTCTGGCATCCCTTACTCACTCACCGAAACACAACAGCACGCGTGCTGTTATTTCACGGTGGTCTTCTGTAAAGGGGTGGTTGCTGCCGCCAGACGGGCTGCCCAAATGACTGCGAAAACGCAGTGTACCCTGCCACTACTATTATTATAATATACAATTATATAATATAATATTAGTAATTAATCTTATATATAAAAATGAATCCCCATTTCTCCTGGTCACGGCATCACGCGTGAACGGGTAGACCGATTTTAATTCGGTTTTCGCTAACGGAAAGAGGGATAAACGGGGAATGTTTTAGGGTATATAAAAATTGCACGCCGGGCGAAGCCGGGGGCGGGTCGCTAGTAATTAATATAATTATGATTTTTGTGCGTTAAAAAAGGTGACAGGCATACTGACTGTCAACTTGATGGTAAGTGGTTACTGTCGTGTTCCAACAAAAGTTATGTTAGTTACGTTCGGTATACACACATAAGTTCAAATAGTAGTTCATTTTTTCGACGACAGATGTCGCTGCGCCGCCGGCAGCACGGACTGCACTAATTTTCATAAAAGATTTCGACGTTTGCTTTTATATTCTCAGAGAATAGAATAAAAATACACGCGTCTTCCGTCGCACAGGTATCAAAGTGACAGAAAACGTAACGCTTTTTAGTTAACGCTTGTATTAATTTTACTCTTCATACAATTTCCATACCGGGGGCCTTATATGAACATCGATTCTTAAGAAGTAAACTCCAAATATAGGTTCAAGTAATGAGCCGTCCAACCCTTTCCTGCTCAGCAGGGATGTACAGAACCAGGGCACCTCTGGCAGCATCTACTGTTCTTGCGAATAATTCACCCAAAGACTACTCTCACGCCGGGGGTAACTTCAGATTTTACAATATTTACATCTGACTTAGTCCGTCGTATACGGCATTATTGCCGAAACGAAACTTATCCAATAAACTACTGTAGTTTCAAATTAACTATATCGTTTCGAACATTGCGTCCATTTATTCATGGATTTGGGAGCAGGGGTGTATTTACTTATAATTATTATTTATATATATAATAAAATCGTAAACGAGCCGTGTCGTACATTAAATTATTATTAAATTATTATTATTATTATTATTCATTTATTTATTTTCTTTCTTAATTTTAAATTTTTTACAATATATATGTATATAAAAACAATAAATATTATAAAAAACTTAAAATTAGGTGTCCTCTAATAGCGGGGCAAGGCCCAAGCTACCGGTGGTTAGGGCTGCAGAGTAAGGAACCTCCTGACAATGCGTGCCGTGTCAAGAAGTACCGCCTTCTGTATCTGTCCCTTGATCCAGCCATCTAGCGAGAGCCTCTTAAGATGTTGGTCGAGGCTCTTCGCTATAAGACCGTTCGCCGAGACGACTATCGGGACGATAATCGTCGAATCGACGTCCCACATGGCGGTCACCTCGTGAGCCAAGTCGATGTATTTGGTAAGTTTTTCTTTTTCGGCTTTCACGAGGTTTTCGTCATGCGGAACAGCGATGTCGACAAGCATCGTCCGGCGCTGGGATCGGTCAATAACCACGATGTCAGCCTTATTGGCGACAACAGTCCCTTCCGTGATTATTGGAGCGATCCCAGTAGAGCGTAGCATGACCATTTTCGAGAACGGGCGCAGGCACGTACTTGTAGTACGGCACCTCAGACTCGATAAGACCGTTATTATTATTATTATTATTTTGAAATTTTGACTCGTCTCCTCCTCTAAAAGCCAAAATGAGGGGGAGACGGTGTAACCCCCGACAGAAGCACAGTCGGTCGGGGTTCAGGGCGACAAGGACAGAAACCGACGTACTATCCTGGCTGTATCGAGCAGCACCGCTCTCTGCATCTGGCCCGGGAGGGAACCGCCACGGAATCCCAACCGCCCCAGGTTATCCCTGAGGCTGACTGGGATCAAACCATTTACGGACAGAACAACTGGGATGATTTCAACGGATGTCACGGCCCACATGTCGACGATCTCGTGGGCCAAGTCGAGGTATTTCCTCCTCTTCTCGGTTTCAGCCTTCACGAGACCATCGTCATGGGGGATAGTGACATCCACCAAAAACACCCGCGACTGCTCCCGGTCCATCAACACGATATCAGGTCTATTCGCTAGAATAGTCCTGTCCGTGATGATGGGCCGGTCCCAGTAGAGCTTGGCACGGCTGTTCTCGAGGACTGGTTCTGGCGAGTACCGGTAGTAAGGTATCCTCTGCTCAACGAAGCCGTATTTCAGAGCGAGCTCCTGATGCAGGATCCTGGCCGCTTGGTTGTGCCTGTGCAGATCCTCAGTGTTGGCAAGAGCCGAACAACCGGAGGTGACATGTCGGAGAGTCTCTCCTGGATGACGACAGGCTCGACAGATGTCCTCTGTGTCATCCTTTATGATGTACCTCCGGTAATTCCGCGTCTTGACCACCTGATCTTGTATCGCACAGACAAAACCCTCGGTTTCTCCGAAGAGATCGCCGAAGCGCAGCCAGTGCACGGAGGCTTTACGGTCAACATGAGGCTCATGGAGAGCCTTGTAAAACCGTCCGTGCAGCTCTTTCTCCTTCCATACGGCCTCCCTGGCAGAGGCGCTCAGTACCACCGGCTCCCGCCATTGCTGATCGGATAGAGATAGAGGGGTGAGTCCGTTGTCACATTCTACGATCGCCCTACGGAGCCCGCCACCCGAATCAGTCAAGAAGAAATTTCTAAGGTTGCACATCTCGCGGTTGTGCATGGTCTTGGCACTTAATAAGCCTCGACCACCACACTTCCGCGGGATGTACATCCTTTCAACCGATGATTTATTATTATTATTATTATTATTCATTTATTTATTTCCTTTCTTAATTTTAATTTTTTTACAATATATATGTATATAAAAACAATAAATATTATAAAAAAACTTAAAATTAGGTGTCCACTAGTAGCGGGGCAAGGCCCAAGCTACCGGTGGTTAGGGCTGCAGAGTGAGGAACCTCCTGACAATTCGTGCCGTGTCAAGAAGTACCGCCTTCTGTATCTGACCCTTGACCCAGCCATCTAGTGAGAGCCTCTTGAGATGTTGGTCGAGGCTCTTCGCTATAAGACCGTTCGCCGAGACGACTATCGGGACGATAATTGTCGAATCGACGTCCCACATGGCGGTCACCTCGTGAGCCAAGTCGATGTACTTGGTAAGTTTTTCTTTTTCGGCTTTCACGAGGTTTTCGTCATGCGGAACAGCGATGTCGACAAGCATCGTCCGGCGCTGGGATCGGTCAATAACCACGATGTCAGGTTTATTGGCGACAATAGTCCTGTCCGTGATTATAGAGCGATCCCAGTAGAGCGTAGCATGACCATTTTCGAGAACGGGCGCAGGCACATACTTGTAGTACGGCACCTCAGACTCGATAAGACCGTATCGAATGGCAAGTCGCTGATGAATGATCCTGGCTACTTGGTTGTGTCTGTGCAAATACTCGCCGTTAGAAAGATGAGCACAACCGGAAATAATATGCCTGAGTGTCTCTCCAGGACGGTGGCATGCCCGACAGATGTCGACCGTACCGTCCTTCAGGATATATTTCCGGTAATTGTTCGTCTTAATAACTTCGTCCGCAATTGCACAGACAAAACCTTCAGTTTCCCCAAAGAGGTCACCGAAACGTAGCCAGTTCACTGACATGAGCGAGTCCACATCAGGTCCTGTCAGGGCCTTGTAGAATCGCCCATGTAGCTCCTTGCCCTTCCATTCACTCTTACGATCTTCGGTGCTTAAAACTACTAGCCTGCGCCAGTTCCCGTTTGCCAGAGATAGTGGCGTGAAGTTTTTGTCGATTGCTACAACGTCGCGATGTACCCCACTCCCGTGGTTCAGGAAATATTCCCCATTATTATTATTATTATTATTATTATTATTATTATTATTATTATTCATTTATTTATTTCTTTTCTTAATTTTAAATTTTTTACAATATATATGTATATAAAAACAATAAATATTATAAAAAACTTATTATTAATATTATTATTAAATATTATTAAAAAAAAATTATACACATTGTATGTACTTATGTTAAGGAGATCAAAAAATAATTTTTAGAATTTTCGTCTGTTTGTCTGTGCATTTGTACACGCAAACCTCAGAAACGGCTTAACCGATTTGAATGCGGTTTTCACTGATGTGTTGTAGCAACCTTTCCGTAATATTTAGTGTTTGTTTAATTCCAATCGGTTTACAAACAAAATGTTACGAGCTATACCGAATGCCACTCGTGTAGCGGCCTCGGTTAGTTTAAAATAACAATAAAAAACGGTATAAGCGCGAGTTGAACTCGCGTGAAGAGGGTTCCGTACGATGTTACCTATCCGCACAATGTTGAGTGGTTTACCATGTTATTTTAATATCATGGACTTATTATAGGTTTTCCTATAATCTATAAGTAGAAAACTAATTTCTGTATTTTTTTTTTTTCAAAATTTTAGGTTCAGTAGTTTCGAAGATAAGGGGGGGGGGGAGTGGTCGGACAGACAGACACACGAGTGATATATAAGGGTTCCATTTTTTATCCAGAGCCTTCATCACTTTTGAGCCTTCATCTGATTCTCTGACAAGGATCTTGTAGCCAACAAGCTCCTCGAGTTTTTTTTAATGTTAAGGTTGTCAGACAGGCTGACGTTCCACTTGATGGTAGGTGGCTACGGTCACCTATAATGCGGCTGCCACACACTAGTCGAGTAGCATGGGAAGTAGCGAGGAAAGGAGGCAGAGACGTAATGTGGTAACATTACTCGACATGCTTTGTCGGATTTTTAGGCGCGAGTCATAGGACAGGCAACATGAGTCAAAACATGGTTAAAAAATTTCTATTATCGCGTACTGCATAATGGTTTGTCGTTTTTTTTTTTTTTTTTTTTTTGAGTTTTTGTTCATTATATTAATTGTATTATTATTCTTTTATTATTGGCTTATTTTTGTTTTCGTCTAATTTTTGTTTCCCTCTAATTCGGACCAAGGGCTTTAAAACATCTTTTGTGATGCGCACTGCTAAGGATTGGAACTCCCTGCCGGCGTCTGTTTTCCGAGCTCATATAACCCAAATCTTTTCAAGGTTCGAGTGAATAGGCATCTTCTGGGTGAGCTCGCTCCATCTTCGGCCTCATCCTTCCTACATGGATAGATGCAAACTCATCTATAGTAAAAAAAAAATGCATGCCAAGTTAGCCTATAAGTGGAGTATATTATAAAGCTGAAGAGTTTGTTTGTTTGAAAGCGCTAATCTCAGGAACTACTGTTTCGAATTGAAAAATTCTTTTTGTTTTTAATAGTTTATTTATCTAGGGAGGCTATAGGCTATATAATATCACGCTACCATAAAAGTATTATATATAAGCAGTGTCCAGTACCGCGCGCCCTATGCGCGCGCCGCCGCCGTATAGGCCGCAGCGAAGCGTGACCGAGTTCAGCTAATGATATTGTAAATGTATTAAGGATGATTTGATACTGCGTTGGCTTCCTAATAAAATAAATAACGAACGCAGTCCGAATCAAGCAGTCGTTACGGAAGCACGTCATGGGTCATTTTTAACATTTTTTTTTTAAAACATGCCTCCGCCGTCTAACGAAAAAAAATATTATAATTATGTTAATTATAATTTATATTAGTAATTATCATAACTGATGTAATCTTTATCTTCTATCTCTATATATAAAAATGAATCCCCATTTCCCTTGGTCACGGCATCACGCGTGAACGGGTAGACCGATTTTAATTCGGTTATCACTAATGGAAAGGGGGATAAACGGGGATTGTTCATATATATATAAATTGCACCCCGGGCGAAGCCGGGGGCGGGCCGCTAGTTACTTATAATAAAATGCATATTAGCGGTGCGTCGCGAATAATTGCGCGAGTAGAGCAGTGTGTGGACAGGACGGGCAACATCGCGGCAGCGCGAGGATCAGAGGATGAGCAGCCCCAGAAGCATAGTGTGGCAGAGAGGTAACACAAGCAACGCCACAGCTGCTGCAGGTGTGCTGCCAGGGATAGGAAAAGTATCACTTACTCACTCAACGAAACACAACAGCACACACCTGTTATTTCACGGTTGTCTTCTGTAAGGCGGTATATATAGTTATTGTTTTTATTAGTATTATTAAAATTAAGGGGGTATAGCTAAATAATGTATTATTAAAATAATTGTAATTGAAAGAAAAAAAAACGCTCTAAATCTTCCAGTTTCGACTAAATTTTCCTCGTAGTTATTTAGCTAACGGCCTAATGGAGTTGTCGACAAAAAACCTTCATTAATAAAGTTTCCGTTTTGAAGAAAACCCAAAAATAGCTCAACAATACCTTCGTAGAAGACAAAAGGTTTTTATAAGGGAAGCGTTTAAGTTATATTTTACATTTTGAATTCTATTGTAATATTTCTTTCTTTGATATTTAAAGATGAATTACTAATGAAAATATTTTTTTAATACAGTTGCTCAAAAAGTGGCGTATTGCAGGGACGTATAGCGTTCGGGATGTGGGCTATTACATACTCGTGCTTTTTTTTTACCTTTCCCGAACTCGTGCGTTCTCTTTCCCAACTGTCAAAAAACCAACCATGAAGTTTTTACTAAAAAAAATTCATAGAAGTTTTTATGATTCATGCAAATACGTATGTTTCTAAAAAGAAGCTACTAATTTGTTTCAATATCAGATTTAATGATTTGATTGAATGAGTTAGGGTAGGTTTCATTTCATTTCATCTCATTAAATTTCATTTTCATTTCATATCAATGAAAAAATTCTACTGAAGACTTGGCTGTATGCGCATAGTTTCCTTTGCCTACCAGAATGGGTGAAGAAGAAAAATCTCTGCTTATATTCTACGGTTGGCGCCATTTTCCAGAAATTTTCTTTGCGAATTTAGTTGTTTGTTTTATTAAATTGCTTTATTTTTTCGCAACTGTATTAAAAATAGTCGTTCAGTACACGTGCGGAACCGTCATTGCAACTTGTTCCGACTGTCAACCCTCGCCTTCGGCTGCGCCTCGGCTCGGGTAGACATTTGTTGGAACTCTTTGCAATGACAGCCTTTCCGCACTTGTAATTAAATATACTATTTTAAACTTGTAATTCTTTAGAACAACGTGGTTAGAGGGTGCGATATTAGGTCTATCTACGAGTATATATGCTTACCGCTAATTAAAAGTTAAAATGTGACAAATTCAAATTAAATTAAATGAAACAAACTTCATTTACACATAAATTTTATATTATGTTATTCTTAATTTTAAAAATGCAAGTTTCAAATGTGGCGAAAAATTTAAGTACATCCCTGTGCGAACACTGTCTGGTAGCCCACCTCAATATTTTACATATAAGGGGGTATTAAGCCATCACTTAACTAAGTTGGAGCACTACAGTGGTGAGCAATTTTCAGGGGCCCCCCAACCGATAAATTGTGAGTCCGTATAGCTAATAAGTGGCAAGATACGAACGCAACATAATGCGGGCCGATTTGTCGATATTTTTCGATATCGATTAAGCGTTCAATAAATCTTCATAATATAATATTATAATTTGTATGTTTGTGTGATACTTTTTTTAATATTAAAATGTTAGGTTCCCGAAGCTCAACTAAAAATTCAAAAATTCAGCACCACTGTCGTCAACAGTCTTTATTTCTTTTCTTTCTTTCTTTCTTTATTCTTTATTTGCTCAAATTGCGCATAGATTACACAAAAATTAATATTTAATAAGTTACATCATATTAAATAACTTATTTATGAAGACTGGCTAATCTTAATTTATTGCACATAAATTAAGTAATTCAATCCCTAAGATTGGCTTTCAACTCTTTAAACCTTTCCCTGTCAAGAGCCTTCTCTGCCTTGAGAAAAAAAGCAAAAAAATGTCTTGTAACTCTCGGGATGTCGTCAAATAAGTCCAGTTCCTCAATAACGCTATTGAAGTGATATTAAATAACAGATTTTTTTATGTTAAGATCCGCAGACGGGCTGACGGTCCACTTGATGGTAGGTGGCTACCGTCGCCTATAACACAAGCAACGCCAAAGCTGCTGCAAGTGCGCTGACGACTACAGTAGGATTAAAGATAAGGAACTGGCATCCCTTACTCATTCACCGAAACACAACAGCACACGTGCTGTTATTTCACGGTGGTCTTCTGTAAGGAGGTGGTTACTGCCGCCAGACGGGCTGCCCAAATGACTGCGAAACGCAGAATGTCTTTGTTTGTTGTTTAAAGTAATGTTCTCGAGGAATCATCACGAATCAAACTTGGACCCTTCTGTCAGAGGGTTGTACACCCTAACCACTCATCCGACCGGGCCAAGTATTAACATTTAGATCGATATCGATAATAATAGGTGATTTCAAGTTGACACATCACTACAAATAATGCGGGTCGGGAATTTTAAGGGTGGATAGGGCGGCTCAAACGTGCCAATGTCCGACACTATACCCTGTCGATATAATTGAACGACGCCTAAATTTAGATTGATAATATTACTAGATTTATAACTTTATTTCATAATACGGTCCAGGTTATAGAAGTCCAGATTATATACCTCGTTCATCCCGATATTTCGTTTCAGATTTAAAAAAAATATCTATTCGGCCCATAGAATTCCTGATTCGTCCCGAAATCTTAACAAGTTTAAAATACATTTAACAAAAAAATACTAAATAATTAATTTTTTATTTTGTTTTTCAAGATACATTATTAAGTTTCGCCTTTAAATTGGTATGCGCCTTTAGTGCATACCATAAAAAAATATTTGTCAAATTTTATTCCTTTTTTTTGTTCAAAAGTCGTTTATCTTGGGTAAAAGTAGTGTCTGTTTTAGTAAAGATCGACAGGCAGGCTGTCGGTCTACTCGATGACAAATAGATGATGAATGGCTGTTAGACCATCTCTGGTGGAGTTCACATGCAACACGCATGTGCGCTATAGTACTCTTATATAAAAAGAGTTTAGTTGCGATATACTCTGCCATATCTAGTGGCAACTTCGTACGCGTGGTTTTCGATATAGGGCGTAATTTTTTTGTTTGTAAATCGATTGGAATGAAACAAACACTAAATGTTACGCGAAGCTTGCTAAAACAAATAAGTGAAAACCGCATTCAATTCGGCTAAGCCGTTTCAGAGATTAGCGTGCACAAACGCACAAACAGACAAAATTCTAAAAACTATTTTTTTTTTTACTTCGGTAACATAAGTACAACGTGTACAAATTGTTTTTTTGAAAAAATATTTAATGTACACGGCTCGTTTACGACTTTAGTATTTACCTATATAGTACACATTAATTATAATTAAAAGATTATAAATAAATCAATTTTTTTAGTATTATTAAAACTGAAATTTACTCGCTTTTTCAAGCTACTTCGTCGGCTCCCCTTTTACTTAAGTGTTTAAAACATTTATTTAAGGCGGAGACAAACCCTAAATACTAAAAATATCCATTGTTTAATGAAAATGTTACAAAAAATGGACAAGACAATTGCTTTGAAAAAAATATATATATTATACTTAAACATGTGAAGAACCAATTGTATTAATTAGAATTTTCGTTAAAGTAATAGAAACTCCACAAAAAAAGTTAGAACACAAGAAGAATTTGACTTTTATTGAAAATTCTCTCGAAAACGGCTTATTGCACACGTATGAATCCTGTACCTATTAATAAGTTAATATCAGATTAAAAAATTGTATTATTAAAAAAAAAATTGTGTAATGTTCTAATGGTAAAAACCAAAAAAAACACCATTTCTAGGCCTGTTGAATTGTCTCCGCCACCAGCGAGTTCTATTGTAAATGTCATTTGCCTAAGTGAAGCCCTTAATATTTATTTCTCACATATTTTTATCCGGCGTTGAATTTTAATTTGATTATCCCTCTCGAGCAGTACTTTTTTCTGAAAGAAAGGCACCACATGTCCATTTCCGTATTACTGAAAACTTGTATGCAAAATTTTCCAATGATCGGTTGATTAGTTAAGCCGTGACAGAAAAACAAACAAACTCACTTTCGCAATTAATAATATTAGGATTAAAATTGTGTCGCACCCTTAAGGGCTTCACTGGGGCAAATGACATTTACTATAGAACTCGCTGGCGGCGGATCCAATTCAACAGGCCTAGAAATTGTGTTTTTTTGTTTTTACCATTAGAACAAAATAAAAAAATTTATTAATACAATTTTTTAATCTGATATTAACTTATTAATAGGTACAGGATTCATATGCGTGCAATAAGCCGTTTTAGAGAGAATTTTCAATAAAAGTCAAATTCTTCTTGTTTTCTAACTTTTTTTGTAGAGTTTCTATTACTTTAACGAAAATTCTAATCAATACAATTGGTTCTTCACATGTTTAAGTATAATATGTATTTTTTTTTCAAAGCAATTGTCTTGTCCATTTTTTGTAACATTTTCATTAAACAATGGATATTTTTAGTATTTAGGGTTTGTCTCCCCCTTAACTGATCTTATTAATAATGCTAGACAGTGTTAGGACGCGTTGTATTTGACGTGCGATACATCATTCTGCCACGCATTCATTTACTTTACCAAAGTTTTCATTATAAACTCAATATGTACAGGGTGTTCGTAATTGATGCCACTTATATATTTTAATTATATAATATACGAATTTTAATATACGACTGATTTCGGGCATCGCTAGTAAGGTGTAAGGTATAATCAGCGATTCTGATTTAATAAAAACTAGCTGAGCCCGCAACTTCGTACGCGTGGTGTGCGGTATAGCGCGTAACTTTTTTGTTTGTAAACCGATTGGAATGAAACAAGCACTAAATGTTACGGGAAGCCTGCTGCAATACATCAGCGATAACTACATTTCAATCGGTTAAGCCGTTTCTGAGATTTGCGTGCATAAACGCACAGAAAAATAGACAAACAGATAAAAATTCTAAAAATAATTTTTTTTTTTACCTCGGTAACATAGTATAACGTGTAGGTATTTTTGAAAAAATCTTTAATGTACAGACACGGCTTTATAGTATAATAAAGGACGAAATTAACCGAGAAATAAATTAAATTTTCCTCCTAAAGGTGACTCCAGACTATCCAGACAAAATATGTTATAAAACATAATTATATAATATGTTTTAAAACAACGTTATTTAGGTATTATAAGATTATTAATAACACATTATATTATATACAACTTACTTACTTAATTAGTGTTATTTATTTATTTATTTATTATTACATGTCCTCCAACGAGGCAGGCATCAGACAAAAACACACAACAAGGGACAAATAGAAGCCACACGAGGCAGATGCCGCCGCAATTACAGGAGGCACAGCTTGCATCAATAAAAAATCCAGAAATTTTGAAATGTTCATAAAATTATATTCATAATCATTTTGACGAGCCCGTTGGATGAGTGGTTAGGGTGCTTGCCTTAACGCTCTGTTCTAGGGTTCCCGGGTTCGATTCCCGGTAGGGTCAACTTTGAAAGATCAACTTTTCAACTTTGGCTCTGGTCTGGATTTGGAAAGTAGTGGCAGGGCACACTGCGTTTTCGCAGTCATTTGGGCAGCCCGTCCGGCGGCAGTAACCACCTCCTTACAGAAGACCACCGTGAAATAACAGAACGTGTGCTGTTGTGTTTCGGTGAGTGAGTAAGGGATGCCAGAGCCCATTTCCCTATCCACTCCTAATCCCTTATCCTTAATCCTACTGAAGTCGGCAGCGCACTTGCAACAGCTTTGGCGTTGCTTGTGTTATAGGCGACGGTAGCCACCTACCATCAAGTGACCTACCATCAAAAAAAAATTGAGATTTGTGTTTTTTTTATGTTAAGATCAGCAGACAGGCTCACAGTCCACTTGATGGTAGGTGGCTACCGTCGCCTATAACAAAAGCAACGCCAAAAGCTGCTGCAATTGCGCTGTCTATTGCAGTAGGATTTTCTTTAAAAAATAAAACAAAAAGCCTCCTTTTTCTGAAATAATAGGCGACAATTTCTAAAGAATATAATTATTAGTGTCTATAATAATAGTTATTTGTTCAACTAGAGAGCAAAATTGTTTTTTCCTGCGAGTGCCGTCTTTAAATCACGAACTAGCGAAGTAGTCTATAGAATTGAATCACGAGCGTAGCGAGTGATTCTAATTTAGACTACTGAGCGAAGTGAGTGATTTAAACGCACGAGACATAAAAAAAATTGCTCTCGTGTTAAACATACAACTTTTCACCTCAACAGCGAGAAAAGCGTTACTAGGTCTTTATCTTTAGGTAAGAAAATCAATTAAGACAATTTTAAATATAGTTGTTTATTATAGCCAACATTCACAAAGCCATAGTCACATAAATTATAACTAAATTAATTAACAAAAATAAGTTGAAAGTAAAATTACTGCAATTTGTAAGATTAAAGGTAATAGTTTTTTTTATATTTACCAAAACAGTACAAAAACACCAAGACCTATTTCTGAATCAGTATCTGAACAGCTGTCAAACTATCTTCACAGCTGGGCCAACTCTAGTTGGCTACGGCGGGCCGCTCTAGTCGGCTATGGCTGGACACACTAATAAAATCCTAATGTTATTCCTGTGAGTTAAATCGCGTGTTCGAAATTTGAATCACTTTTCCTCACGCTCGCAGCAAAAATCGATTTTCCTGCGAGTTTTTAGGCACCAAAAGCACCCTTTTCGTGCTGGAGAGGTGAAAAAGAACATACCTTGTACAATTGAACGTTATGCGAATTGGAACACATGTATGGTTAAAATTGTGCCAACCTATCATTTAGCATAGGTAGACATTTTCCTACCAATTGTGAAGTACAATTTTCCCTTTATATTCAATCACAGCCTTCTTATTTATGCAGAAAGTGGAAGTCGTAATACTAAAGCCAATTTCCGTTACGAAGGCTTTTTCATAAGTGTTTTTATTTTTTATTACACATTAGCGACCTGTTCCAAGTTTCGCACGAGTGCCTTTTTTCTGCAAATTATTATATACACAGACCGTCCTCGTTCATCGCTCTTTCCTTTAGTGAAAACCATATCAAAGACCGAGGCGAATCGCGACTTCACTCTGTACGCGTAGTTATTCGTTATAGCGCGTAACTTTTTTTATTTGTAAACCGATTGGAATGAAAAAAAAAACACTATACTCCGGTGTCAGTTCCATACATTTTCTGTATCGTTTATTCGGAAATGAACTTTATGTAATGGACATAAAGAAATGTCAAAAACGCATTCATAGAATGACCTTACTATAAATAATATTACGCGAAGCTTGCTATAATACTGTTACGACTAACCATGGAACATTCTGGAAAAAGCACTCGCGCCGGTAGAAAATCTCGAAGATTCCCACTATCGATAGTAGTCACGCCACTTCTCGGTTAGTGTCAAAGGAAATTGGTACTTATGTTCACAACATAGAGTTCACATTCAACAGAAATAGCATTCCCGAACTTTCAATGACCTTGTTTACAATCACGGAATAGAAAAATAATTCCGTGTTTACAATACTTGTTTATTTCTAGTAAATTCCAAATAGATGGAAACGTTTGGCGACAAATATAAATAGGAGAGTGGCGGGCGAGAGGGACACAGTTGCGATTAGAAAGCGACTTTTCGGAGCTTTGTGAAGTTACCTGCGACAGTAAAACAGCGACTCATTAAGGGAATCATTGAAGACTTTTGGCAAGTTTAACGGTTTAACGGTTTAGCCTTTCGGAAATCATCTTGGTTTGTGGAAATAAATAGTTCATTATCGCCCTTGCACGGCAGTTTGACTCACCCCGTACGTAAGTAACAATACATCAATGAAAACCGCTCTCAAATTGTTTAAGCCGTTTCTGAGATTAGCGTGTACAAACGCCCAGACAAACAGACAAAAATTCTGAAAACTATTTTTTTGACCCCAGTAACATAAATACAGCGTGTATAAATGACCTCAGTAAAACAGACACGTCTCATTTACGGTTTTATTATATTTATAGATTTCAGTCAGGACAAACGTTTTATAAGTGGTTTTATACAAGATCTAATGCCCGTAAAAAACTACCTCTATTAGAATCCCTCCCTGATTTTAGACCAAACATATCGAGAGAAGAATTAAAAGGTAGTTTTTTTCACTTGAACCTCTCAGCCAACGTGTCTAGTAGACAATCGCAGGCAATCAGTGAGACCGTAATTGATACGCCTACCCTATTATTTGTGCTGCCAAGGGCCTACGCCTCGGGGCTAATACTTACAAATTGCTATGTACTTGCCGTACAAGTCATATACTTTCAGCTATTTATTAAAAAAAATTAAATTCTTCTGTTCGCGCTCGATGGCGGGAACTGCAGGGAATCTTTATCCCCAGGGATTCTTCCTGTTTCTCAACGAAACTATAATTTCCACCAGTCGAAGAAGACAATTAATTTTTAATATTTTTCCTTTTACAGTTTTCGTTACAAAATTGGTATGAATTTAAAAGATAATGACAATGACAAATGCACAATGCCTGCATAGACACTATATCACCACAGACCACGCAACCGTTCATTTGCATGGCGTCAGCCCGAGATGGGACTGACGCCACAGAGCACTTCGCGTTCGCGTTGAGAGCGCGAACAGCTTCAAAAAATCTATAAATTCGAAACATTTTCAAAATAAATTTATAAAGCCAGACCATAGATCACAGTGAAATAACATAAAGTGTCCTGTTTTTTTTTTTAAGGATATTCAGAGTCCTATCCTTTAATGTAAGGTTTCCTTAGTAACTGTGACAAAGCAACGCTACAAATCTACAATTGCTACAAGTAGGCTGTCGACCTATGCAGGTATTTGATTCTGGCATGCCTTACTCGCTCACCGAAACACAACATCACTTATGCGGTTATTTCAATGTGGTCTTTTGTTAGTTCTGACAGCAGACTGGAATTTATGACCTAAAGTCCATTCAACATATGCGTGAACTTTTAGTAAACAAAAACCGTTTAAAGCGGTAGAACGTGCAATTTTATATCTATCCTTTTCTATCAAGTGTAGTTACAATAACGGCAAGCGCTCTTCGTTCTTTTTCATTTTTTCGATGCATTCGATCTTGGGGGACACCAACATTTTTTCGATGTATTACGTTCGTTTGGAGTTCCAGTTATTTGTTATTATTTGTTATGTTTTAAGCTTATTGTTGATTGTTTAGGTTAATTTGTTTGTTAAAATTTTGTTTAGGTTTTTATATTGTTATTAAGTGTTCTTGTTATTAAGTATTTATTGTTTATCATGAAGCCAAGCACTTCCAAAGACTTCAGTTCTCCAAAAAAGAAAAGACCGAAGGTACGTTTAGTATTATTGTTTTCACTAGCACTGTATTATTAATAATATCATTAATTTGTTATATTTACCGGGCTATTGTAAAAAAATTAATAAATTTTAATAAACATACGACTTTCAAAAATGTTTAGTAACACTGAATGAACTGCGTGACCTGCGTTCGGTTTGTTTACATTTAGTTTATCCTTATATTGAATCAACTATAGGTGCTACCGTACCGAGTGAAGGTGTGGAAAATAATACATAGACAACCCATCTAATGGATAAATTGAAATAACTCTGAATAGAGCTGTTATCAGCGTGGTTTTGGATATTTATTTGACTACTATCGCTGGATTCACCACGAAGGATGAATTGGAGCCAGCAGCAGCCGTCACAGCCAACGCTTTGTAATTTCAATGATATTGATTGGCTTCTCGTGAGATTTTTTCTCCCTGGCATCGGCGGCGCAAAAGGGCAAAATACCTACGCGGCCCATATTTATATTGTCGCATCGCTGCGGAGTGTGCCTGCGCGGATACAAGCAAACATTATGCGCACACCGTGATTTTACTGTTTCAGGCAACAGGCATAGTTACGTCATTACATACCTAATACCTATCTTTATGCCAATTTTAATACTATATAAAATAAGATACACGTAATTTTTGAATTAAACACATTTTTGTACATAGTACCTACGGGGTATCATTACACCCACATAATCTCCAAAACTTCTTTGATACGGTTTTCACTAGTGGAAATAGCGATAAACGAGTAAGGTTTGTGTATATAATTTGCAAAAAAAAAAATTAATTCCATTCGACGCCAGAACAGAATATCCATTTACTTGAGCAAAATGTTAAAATTTAAACTTTAAAAACAGTTCTCCGAACAGCCATATTTTTTAATCCAAATCTCTTGTAGCTTGTACCACACCCGGAAAACGAATGTGATGATTGAGCTATCACCTATAGGGTAATGGGTGTAACATTGGACCCTCTTTTATCTATATTTATGCGACTATTTTGGCGAGAGGTCAAAATCTTATAAATTCATCTGACCATTCATTCATGTTCTCATTAATTTTATTATAACCTCTATTAATTGTAAGAACTAAAATGGAAATATTTTTGAAAAAAGAATAACAACACGTTTGGTGTTTATTGTTGAAGTAAGTTAGTACCGTGTTATTTACGAGTTTACACGGCCACCTCGATTTGCTTATCATTAGCAAAAGAGGTGTGCAAATACAATTTCTATTTATAATCGTCCAATTGTAAATTTATATAGCATTTTTTCTTATTTTTCTAATAAATAAGTTAATTTATACATATAATAAAATCATAAGCGATGTCTGTACCATATACTTAATACTCCTATATTGCTAGTCCCCGTAAGGGGGTGCGTTGCCGAGACGGAACTACATATTTTCTCTCACTCGTTGATACTTGACGAGTTATGCGCGTGCGTTACGACAGTAGTGGGAGTAGTGAGAGAAACCCAGCCAATAAGATGCTTATAATGTAGTTCTCGGACATGCGCACAACGTTCGAAGTCTTCATGAGGGAGACAGACATGTATATGTCTTCACCGTTCTGTCGGCATCGGTTCGGTGCACCCTATGTATATGGTCTGTGCATTAAATAAAATAAAAAAAAAAAAACAATTTGTACACGTTGTACTTATGATATCGAGGTCAAAAAAATAGTTTTTAGAATTTTTGTCTGTTTGTCTGTGCGTTTACGCACTCTAATCTCGGAAACAGTTTAACCGATTTAAATCCGGTTTTCACAAAACTTTCTGTAACATTTATTTTTGTTTCATTCCGATCGGTTTACAAACAAAAAAGTTACGTGCTATTCCGAATATTGTCAGGGGCATCTCCCACTAGTGGATAATATATGCCCAATGTTAACAATTACATATGTAAGTTACAGGTTACTTCGCTACAAAACTTTACTGTATCAGTTAACATAATATAAAAAAACGGGACAAGTGCGAGTTGACCTCGCGTGAAGAGGGTTCCGTACGATGTCACCTATCCGCACAATATTGATGGATCTACCATGTTATTTTAATATCATGGACTTCCTATAGGTTTTCCTATAATCTATAAGTAGAAAACTAATTTCTTTATTTTTTTCAAAATTTTAGGTTCAGTAGTTTCGGAAATAAGGGGAGTGGGAATGGTCGGACAGACGGACACACGAGTGATCCTATAAGGGTTCCGTCTTTTTTATTCGGACGTACGGAACCCTAAAAACTAAGCAAAGTGTCTGTTCGTTGGCTCCCAATGGCCCAATCTCGTGCGAAGTCACGCGTCTCGCCGTTGTACGGCCTAGTTATATGGAAGGGTCATAAAGTAGTTGTTGAGTTGGCGCGTTTTTTACTCAAGGGACTCCGATATGGGACACGGATATTTTGTCAGCTTTACGATTTTCTCATCGCAGATAGTTGAATTAGTAGTTGGTCAGTTTGAACCCTTTCAACTTTTGTGTTAGAGGTTGAGACCCCTAATATCCCTTTTACATGGTCGCGTTAAAATAGGTCTACTCCGGCATTTGGGTGAAAAATGGCTTATTTTTGAAAAATCGTTTATTTCTCAAAAATGGGATAACAACATCAATTTTTTAAGTCGATTCTTGGTTTCGAAGAATTAGCCAAGGCAATGACGATCTTGAGGAGAAACCCCGAAAAAAAACTCAGGATACCATTCTTTTTGTTTTTCAATTTTTTTTTCAAAATTGGTTCCCAGCATATAAACGTAGTCCGTCCCTTGAACTTATAACCGTCCCTTGAATATTTGAACTTATAAAACGTAGTGACATCTGTGTATACCGAACATAACTAACATAACTTTTGTTCGAACACGTGACATTTGAGTATGCAGAATGTAACTAAATAATATAAAGTAATTAAGTGTCCAGGTAATTTTATACATTTAATTTTACATGTTTAAAAGAGTAAATTCGAGTCATACGTCGGAACTGACACACACTTTATTTATTTATTCATTCATTTATTTATTTATTCATGAAATCGAAGGCTAATCCTACCGGCATTCTAAACGCGGTCAGCAAGTTGCAATATTCTTACTTTTTTATCCTATTTCAGTTGCTCCGGACAAAATACTGATAACCGGTGTTGGAGACCACGCGACCCAGGGTACATTGCTGACATTGACCTGCACTGCCTCTGGGGCCAGGCCCGCAGCCACCATAGAATGGTTCAACGGCACTGAGAAGCTGATAAGCAACGAGAGGAACATTCAGGTGGGCACTTCTTACCACTAGCATTTATCCGCGGCTTCATTCGCTGTAAAAATAATGAAGATTTTTTTTTTTTTTTTTCAATTCGATTGGAAAGTTCCAGAGATTCCAGAGATATTGTCACTAGCGACCCTCCTCTGGTTTCCCACGATGTAAATGTTTTCAAAAATCCTTTCTTAGATTACGTTATATGTAAAATAAAATTATGTTCGTTGATAGTCAGTCAGGATAAACGATTTTATAATTATAGATAAGCACTATATAATTATTTACTACATTTTACCAGCGACTTCGTCCGTTCCCCTTTTCTTAGTTGTTAAAACATATATTTTTGACAGGCGTCGATTTTATTAATTTAGGTAATTTTTCGGGAACCGTTCCTTTTTTTGGGAAGAAAAGTACCATACGTCTTTTCCTACATCCCTAACAATGTATATACAAAATTTAATGATAAGCGGTTGATTAGTTAAGTCGTGAAAGCGTAACAAACAAACATACTAGCGTGATGTTATGTAGCTATAGGCTACATAACATCACGCTACGATAAATAGTATTATATATAAGCAGTGTCCAGTACCGCGCGCCCTGTGCGCACGCCGCCGCCGTATGGGCCGCAACTTGCGTCGGTTTGCTGACCGAGCAGACATTGTCCTGCCCGAATCCGAAAATAATTCTGTAACCCGATCGGGTCCAATTTTATTTTCAAACCATATGTTAAAGTGACGCGACACTTCACGTCAATCAACGACGGTTAAATTATTTGAATATTGTTCATACAAAAATACTAAAATTGCCATTAAAAAATGGGGGTTGCGGGTAGGGGGTGAAAAATACTTTACGACCTATTCTCATACTTACCAAATATACAAAAAAAAATTCATAAGAATTGATCGAGCCGTTTCGGAGGAGTTTTGTTACAAACACTGTGACACGAGAGATTTTATATATTAGATTAAAATTTAATATCATATTCAAGAACCTGTGAGGCCTTAAATTAGTATTATATACTGAATTGTACCTACAATAAAGTAAATCAAAATATAAAAATTAAAAAATGTCCATTAAATTTCTATTAACTCACGACGGACAGACAGAGATATATTTGCCACGTTTTACAGTTTCGTTAAAGAGATCACGTAACTCATCTAGTTTCGGGAAAATAACCAAATTGTGTTTGCTTCCTGGACTCGATTTGCTCAGCGATTTTGATTACGAAGGGGTCGGGGTGTGAAACATTTTTCAAATTTAAAACCCCATAGCGAAGCGTTTTTAGTAAGGACTACCGTAAGCCCGCTGTTTTGCCCGTACATTAAATATTAAAAAAAAAAAAAACAATTTGTACATGTTGTACTTATGTTACAGAGGTCAAAAAATAGTTTTTAAATTTTTCGTCTGTTTGTTTGTTGGTACGTTTGTGCACGCTAATCTCAGAAATAGCTTAACCAATTTGAATGCGGTTTCCACTGATGTATTGTAGCCAGCTTCCCGTAACATTTAGTGTTTGTTTCATTCCAATCGGTTTACAAACAAAAAAGTTACCACGCGTACGAAGCTGCGGGCTCAGCTAGTTATTAATACGTTAATAGTTATTAATTAATAGGGGATCGGACAAATTTTCAGAAAGTGTTTTAAATTAATCTTCATGAATATTTATTCCCATAAAAAATACTATTTTATTTATTTATAGCCTTTTAGGTACTCAAAATCATGTTTTAATATTGTTTGTTTGAAAATGCCGCCAAAACGCCACGATAGTTCATCTGAGAGCGCGTGACGTCATTTGTGGTCATATCATAACAAAACAGCTGCATTGGCATAAGACAATGATTGCCCACAAATGACGTCACGCACTGTGATTGGTGTTTCAGTATAGATTAAAAATATTATAAATATTAAAATTTTATTTCTTCATTTAAAAATATTTAAATGAATTATATTAAATTATTATTCGATAAATAATCGTAAAAAATTATATATTTTTTTTCTAAGTACATTTTAGATTTTAATCTGATTACTGTCCGATCCCCTATTGTTATATAAATTTTTCTATCCCTCAAATCGAAAAGTAGACGCCCAAATTTGCAAAAAACAAAATGGCCGCGCTAGAATTCTAAAATCGAAGGCAAATCTTGACTCGTTCGTCAAACTAATTGATTTTTACTTTTTCATTGCAATCCGATTATACGCTTCCATAGGTTTCCAAATATTTGACCAAAGAGGGCCAAAGAGGGTGGGTCCCTAAATTAATTACGGACCCCCGATTGAGTTGTTTTACTTTTGAAGTTTTATTGCGGCTTCAACCGTTTCGAACTGATTCGAATTTAACTTGTAACGGCCAAATGTGTTTCTAATTTACAAAGGTGGAACACACTTTTCGGAGTAATCCGATTAGCTGCCTCTGAAATGATCGATAATTGCGACCTACTTTATAGAATACTTGCTGATGCCCGAGGCTTTGCCCGGGTTGAAAAAATAAAAAAAAGTAAGGCCGACTAAAATGACTTTTAATATTTAATGTACACAACACGGCTCGTTTACGAAATATATATATATATATATATATATATATATATATATATATATATATATATATATATATATATATGTGTGTGTGTGTGTGTGTGTGCATATATGCAAAATTTCATGATGATCTGTCGCATATTTAAGATGTGAAAGCGTTACAAACAACATTAAATGAACAAACTCATTTTGGCGTTATATATTTATTTATTTAATTCAGGTTACATACAGCCATTATATAAAACTAAATTATATATTATAATAAAGTACAAATAGGCCTAAAGAACCATGTTTTCATTAAAGAGATAACTAAACTAAGATAAGAAAAAGAAATTAGAATGTAGTGATAAATATTTAAAAAAAATTAAATAACTATTTTTAAAAAAAGTAATTCGCCAACTTTCTTTTTGAATGATGTTAAATTAATTGAGAATATGTCGATATCATTTAGAACCTTATTATAGTGATATTTGGAACGATGTAGGAAGGAATTCTTAGCATGATTAGTTCGATAGCAGGGAATGTAAAATATGTTCCTTGATATTGTCCCGAGTTTTGGAACTTTGAAGTAAATAGATTCTAAAAGTGAAGATTCTAAAGTTTACATTTTAATAGGAGTTTTTGACACGCAGCGAATGAAATTATAAATAAAAGTGGTATGGTAACTGGTAATTTTACATTGGAGAGAATTGTGCACGGTCCGGTATCGCCCACCTGCCGCCAGGCTTGGAGTGAGCTGGAGTGGACTCAACACTATTTTCATTTTATATTTAAAATATTTGCAAATTACCAATAAACCTATGTATATCATCTATATCTATAGAAACAGCACGTGTGCTGTTGTGTTCGGTGAGTGAATAAGGGATACCAGAGCGATGGCTCCTCCTAGTCCCTTAATCCGACTGTAGTCGGCAGCGCACTTGCAGCAGTTTTGGCGTTACTTGTGTTATAGGCGATGGTGGACACCTACCATCAAGTGGACCGTCAGCCTGTCTGCCGATCTTAACATGAAAAAAATACCAACACAAAATAAAATGTTTTATTTTGTAGACTCAATTAATTAATTAGAACTATAAGATTAGGGGCGCGAAAAAGGAAAATAGTTCCCCAAAAAGAATCTGATATATCTCCTTAATTGATTGATATAGTAGCGTGAGCTCTCCAAACATGCCATTTTGATTTAAGGACTTGTAGTTTAAATGAAACTGCGTTTTGCACTGTGAATACTTAATAATAATAATAATTCAGAAATTCAGGTTGGAATTGAATCTTCCTGAAGCCTAAGACATCTTGACTAATATTGTAAATGCGAAAGTGAGTTTGTTTGTGGTAAGTTAGATTTACGTAAAGTTTAGTTGCTAGATGTATATTTTTAGAGGTCACTGAAGTCTCCACGACACCACCTGTCCCGAGACATCCACACGTGGCCAGTTCCAATAAGTCAAATTCAATATTGCTCACGAAGAAAACGTCACACTTCGGGATTTTATATTTCTACTGAGAAAGTTCGTTCTGGATATTATTTTAAGAGCGACGCTTTCGGAGCAAAATGCAATGATGTTGACTTTCGCAATTCACTTTTGCTGGATTCTTGCAGTCGGTCGGTGTACCGTGAATTGGAAAAAGGGGAATGATGGCTTTCTCAACCGTTTCTGAAGATTGTTAGTACTCCGAGTGAATAAGAGTTATTTGAAAAGAACAGTGATAGAAAACACATTTTATTTAAAACACTCACCAAGTAAACAATACATATTTATTTATTTATTAAAGATGGTTTTGCTCTTGGCCAGCATCTATCTATGTAGGAAAGATGAGGCCGACGATGGAGCGAGCTCACCCAGAAGATGCCTATTCACTCGAACCTTGAAAAGATTTGGGTTGTATGAGCTCGGAAATACAGACGCCCGGCATACATACATTTAATTTACGATTAAAGTTACACAAACAAACGATATATTTATTTGAGAATAAGTTAATTTTTACCATAAGACCAAATGAAAATTTCTTATTTTACGTGATAATCAATATGGCAAAGTTCCATATTGATAGAGATTTGTTAGTTTTCGAAAAATAATAATAATAATCAAAGTTTACCAAGTAAATACATGGGTGAGGTGACTTGGCTCACGAGGTAACCGCCATGTGAGACGTCGATTCGACAATTATCGTCCCGATTGTCGCTTCCGCTACGGTCTTATAACGAAAACCATCGACCATTTTTATTATTTTATTTTTATGTTGTGTCAAGAGACAGGCTGACGGTCCACTTGATGGTAGGTGGCTACCGTCGCCTATGACACAAGCAACGCCACAGCTGCTGCAAGTGAGCTGCCGACTACAGTAGGATTGGATAAGGGATTAGGAGGGGATAAGGAAATGGGCTCTGGCATCCCTTACTCACTCACCGAAACACAACAGCACGTATATGCTGTTATTTCACGGTGGTCTTCTGTAAGGGGGTGGTCACTGCCGCCAGGCGGGCTGCCCAAATGACTGCGAAACGCAGTGTGCCCTACCACTACTCTCAACATCTCAAGAGGCTCTCTCGCTAGACGGCTGGATCAAGGGACAGATACAGAAGGCAATACTTCTTGACACGGCACGAATTGTCAGGTGGTTCCTCACCCTGCAGCCCTAGCCACCGGTACCTTGGTAGGTAGGTACCTACGGAATTCTAGTTTTAGGTTTTTTAAATTATTTTGAAAAAAAAAACTAAGAGAAAAAAATAAAATATGTGAAATAAGTAAACGTTTCACTTCAGACTATTGTCTATATGCTTTTAAGTAATAAATTCTCAATCACTATAATAATTCCTATTGCTATAGGACAGCCATATCTTATAATTTTTTTTTATGTTAAGTTCGGTAGACAGGCTGACGGTCCACTTGATGGTAGGTGGCTACCGTCGCCTATGACACAAGCAACACCAAAGCTGTTGCAAGTGCTTTACCGACTGCAGTAGGATTAAGGATTTCGAGTGGATAGGGAAATGGGCTCTGGCATCCCTTACTCACTCACCGAAACACAACAGCACACGTGCTTCTGGTCTTCTGTAAGGGGGTGGTTACTGCCGCCAGTACCCAAATGTCTGCGAAAACGCAGTGTGCCCTGCCACTACTTTCCAAATTTAGACAAGAGCCAAATTAGAAAAGTTGATTTTTCAAAGTTGACCCTGCCGGGAATCGAACCTGGGAACCCTAGAACAGAGCCCTAAGGCAATCACCCTAACCACTCATCCAACGGGCTCGTCTAAATTGATATGTATAGATATCGATCTTAGTATTGTACTGCTGCACCTGGAATCGCCTGGAAACTATTTGTACGTGTCTCCGCAAATATAGCAGAAGCACTGCAACTTAGATGCAGTCTTAACAGCATCCTGAAAGCATTATTATATTGTACTAGCGACTCGCTCCCGGCTTCGCCCGGCGTGCAATTTTTATATATATGAACATTCCCCGTTTATCCCTCTTTCCATTAGTGAAAACCGAATTAAAATCGGTCCACCCGTTCACGCGTGATGCCGTGACCAAGGGAAATGGGGATTTATTTTTATATATAGAGATAATGTATTATATATACAATTGTTGCTCAATGAAAATATGAATTTTCACCGCTAAGTAACTTCTTAACAAGCCCGCGTTGGTCTCGTACACAAAGAAAACACAAAGGCCTTTCTACTTCTCTTAGTCTTAAGTAAATAAAGTCGGAGCTCAGCAAGAAGGAACCAGGAAAAAAGTTTAAATAAGCGATAAAATGGAAGACAATGTTTTGTTGTGTGTTTTTCAATGTGATCAAATTAAAAGTAGTGATGCACTGTGTTGTGTAGATCTTAAGAAAAACATTAATCTTCATTAGAATGGTCTTTAAACATCCACTAACTGTAATAAATAAATCTCTATAGATATTATAAAATAAAATCGCTGTCCGCTTCTGTCTGTAATTCCGCTAATTACTTCTAAACCACTAAATAGATTTTGATACGGTTTTTACTAATGGAAAGAGCGATAAACAAGGAAGGTTGGTGTATTGTTTGCAGAAAAAATGAATATGTGCTATGCCAGATCGCTTGTTTATAATATGGGACTGCATAATCTAAACATATAATAAAATAGTAGAATGTAGGTTTTCTCGGCCGGTATCCATATGAGTTGTAGGTTTTCGGGATGATGGCCCAGAACAGTGGTCCTGTCATCCGGGGTACACTATCACTCACGCCTTAATCGGGAAGCCATTGAAATTTTCAAGCATCCAAATAATTTCAACAGGAAGGAGGAAAATTTAAGGCTACACAACATTTGGTATCCGGCAATACGCAAGAATAATAATAATGAAAGAAAGAGAGGGCATTATAACCCCTCTCCTAATGACCACACCCCACCAATTCGACCACGGGGTGGGGATATAAATTTAAATATAGACACATTCCAGTCGACAAATCAGTCTCGCTCGAGAAGTCGAAAAGTGCGGAAGTGAAGTGCAGTGATGTAATGTACTTTTTCTTCTAACTCGGACTACACCACTGAGGATGTCAACCGCAGTTGTTGACGAAACGTTTGGAAGAATTTCCAACAGACCTGGGCCATCATCCCGGAAACCTACAACTCATATAATAAAACCTTAAATTTAGTCGTGTCTGTACATTAAATATTTTCAAAAACATTTGTAAACGTTTAACTTATGTTACCGAGGTCAAAAAAAATAGTTCGTACTTCGTACGCGTGGTATTCGGTATAGCACGTAACTTTTTTGTTTATAAACCGATTGGAATGAAACAAACACTAAATGTTACAAAACAACAGTGAAAACCGCATTCAAATCGGTTAAGCTATTTCTGAGTTTAGCGTGCACAAACGCACAGACAAACAAACAAAAAAATCTAAGAACTATTTTTTTAACCTCGGTAAATTAAGTACAACGTGTACAACTTTTTTTTTTATTTAAGGCGACGCCAGCCCCTAATGATAAAAAATCCACTTATTTGTAACCGTTTTCCTTTAAATTATCATAATAATTATAATTTAAAAAATACTCAAATCATCTGCAGGATATATGAAAGGGGATCATCATAATTATTTGTTAAATTATATTTAATTATATTTATAAAAAAATCACTAAGTTGCGATCTAATATCGATGTTGTAACCGTGCGATTTGCTTAACAATCAATATTTTAAATAGCTAATTCTTAAGATAAATTTTAAGATCCACTATCTGAAGGCTCATCAAAAGAAAAATTTTAATTATATTTTATTTAATTTTTAAATAGATATTTCTCTGATTTGCAAGTACGGCGGGTAGCAACTCCCCCTCAGCGGTCCCCAATTCAGTGAGGGACGAGTTTTGCGACTGGAGTCGCCTTAATATAGAGACACTAACTCGACAATTTGAACAACTTATGACATTTTTAGCGAGTATATTGTTCGTCTTTTTTTTATGTTTAGGTGGACAGACAGGCTGACGGTCCACTTGATGGTAGGTGGCTACCGTCGCCTATAACACAAGCAACGCTACAGGTGCTGCAAGTGCGCTGCCCACTACAGTAGGATTAAGGATAAGGGTTAGGGAAATAGACTCTGGCATCACTTACTCACTCACCGAAACACAACAGCATGTATATGCTGTTATTTCACGGCGGTATTCTGTAAGGAGGTGGTTACTGCCGCCAGGCGGGCTGCCTAAATGACTGCGAAACGCAGTGGTGCCCTACCACTCTTTTCAAATCTAGACCAAAGTCAATTTTGAAAATAACATTAAAATTTCCAAAGTTGACCCCGCCGGGAATCGAACCCGGGGGCCCTGAGACGTTAGGCAAGCACTCTTGCCACTCATCCAACGGGTCGTCTGAGGTACTTTAAGTCAATCTTTTACTTGGTATAGGGGAACTTTAAAAGGGACATCGTGGCGTTAATATTATATTTGGTATAAAGACAATTGTGATATCGGCTACATCCCTAGGGCTAAGATAAAATATTGTTTACAGGGTAAACTTGTGCGCAATTATTTTAATAGACGACATCTCGGAGAGAGCGCTGCGTGTTTCATCCTTTCATTTACTTCGCCCTCTTCTCTACTTAACGCAGAGCGCCTAACTCATAGACTTACAGCGGATTTGAAAAATTCCTATTTTGATCTTTATATTCGTTTTTTTTTAGCAGTGGCAGGGCACACTGCGTTAGGCAGTGACGAGAGACAAACAAACGATAGTGACAATAAATTGGCAGTATTTTTTCAAATATATTATTAAGGGTGGCAGGCAGGCTGACGGTCCACTTGATGGTAGGTGGCTACCGTCGCCTATAACACAAACAACGCCTAAGCTGCTGCCGACTGCAGTAGGATTAAGGATAAGGGATTAGGAGTAGATAGGGAAATGGGCTCTGGCATCCCTTACTCACTCACCGAAACACAACAGCACACGTGCTGTTATTTCACGGTGGTCTTTTGTAAGGGGGTGGTTACTGCCGCCAGACGGCTAGCTCATTCACTTTATGCACTTATTATCCCTTCTGTTAATCTGTTGTGTTTTCTGTTTATCCCAAAGGTTGACTGGTAATGCTCCTAGCATTAAGTCCGCCTTTTGTACCAGACTGTACATAAAGTTTTTAATAAATAAATAAATACCGTCGCCTAAGGACACAAGCAACACCAGGGGCGTAAATGTGCGCTGCCGAACCTGCAGTTATGACTGCAACAAGTGGGGGTGGCCCTAACTTGTGTATTGTTGTGTTTCGGTGAGTGAGTAAGGGATGCTAGAGCCCATTTAAGTATCCCTTCCTAATCTCTTATCCCACAGAATTGGACAGCACACTTGCAGTTCCTGTGGCGTTACTTGTGTTAATAGGCGACGGTGACCACCTACCATCAGATCAATCATCAATCTGTCTAACGACCTTTATTTGATGTTAATAATAGTCAATACGTATAAAACTTTTCAATACATCCCTTATTTTAGTTAGATCCTTCATTCTTCGCTTTTATCAATTTATACGAAAAATTGTGTTTTATAATTAGGTGTGCCCATGAAAGTTGTAACTCTGTCTGTTACCTTTTCACGCCTAAACCGCTGAACCGATCTTCATAAAATTTTGCGTTTTATGCTCATATATTTAGTCAGGCGTTATTTTTTTATTTTTCAACGCTGGTGAAGCCGCCTGCACCAGCTAGTTCCTAATACAATTTGAAATCGCTTTCCGCTCTCACCGTGGACCATACAGCTGAGGATGCTCTTTATGCTGGAATTAAAGAAAATTGCTCGCTCCACAGTTTAGTTAAGATGGGGTCATTACCACACTCGTTTCGTATTTTTTTTATGGTTGAAAAATATAAAGCACCGATTTAGAGTTCTTCAATCGAGCGGAAGAGATTTTGAATGTATATTTTTGGTCTTGACATAATGTTTAAAAAATATGACACATGGAATAAAAACCTTAAGGCGTGATAAATTTTTATTGCATACATGGGTTTACAGGATCTTATTTAAAAAAAAAATACTAGCGACCCGCCCCCGGCTTTTTTCTGCATATCATATTCACAAACCTTCCTCGTTTATTCCTCTTTCCATTGGTGAAAACCGCATCTAAATTCATTTGTTAACGAAGAAACAGAGGCAGACAACGACTTTATCTATACATAAGTAAATAACATATAATAAAATCGTAAACGAGTCAGGAAATATTTTCTCAAAAAAAAAACACACATTTGTACACGTTGTACTTAAGTTACCGAGGTCAAAAAATAGTTTTTAGAATTTTTTTTTGTTTGTTTAGATATCTGTTTGAACAAACAGATAAACAGTTGTTATTGAACGCGTCTGTGCATCAGACGCCGGTTTTGTCGTTGGTTGTTTGTTGTGCGTTTATGCAAGCTAATCTCAGAAAAGGTTTAACCAATTTGAATGCGGTTTTCACTGTTGTATTGTAGCAAGCTTCCCGTGACATTTACTGTTTGTTTCATTCCAATCGGTTTACAAACGAAAAAGTTACGCGCTATACCGAAAACCACTCGTACGAAGTTGCGGGCTCACCTACTTTTATAATATGTATAGATATAGAAAAATGTATATATATAGAAGACTAGCGACCCGCCCCCGGCTTCGCCCGGGGTGCAATTTTTATATATAAGAACATTCCCAGTTTATCCCTCTTTCCATTAGTGACAACCGAATTAAAATCGGCCTACCCGTTCACGCTTGATGCCGTGACCAAGGCAAAAGGGGATTCATTTTTATATATAGAAGAAGATTATCAAGGACTTGGTCTACGCAAAAAAACTTATGAGAGAACAAGCAACACATATTGTGTGACATATAGACATTGAACCGACATTCTGACCTTGCTCTTTGGTGACCTAGGATAACGGATAAAGAAGATAAATGAATACTCTCTGGTATTCCTCGCTTATTCACCTAAACACAACAGCACACTTGCTGTTATTTTACGGTGGTCTTCTTTAAGCCGCCAGACGAGCTGTATATTTGATGCAGTATTATTTTTTTGGCGTAAGGAAAAAAATAATACGTAAGTAAAATTCCGTTGGATGAGTGGTTAGGGTGCTTGCCTTAACGCTCTGTTCTAGGGTTCACGGGTTTGATTCCCGGCAGGGTCAACTTTGAAAAATCAACTTTTCCTCTGGTTTGGATTTGCAAAGTAGTGGAAGGACACACTGCGTTTTCGCAGTCATTTGGGCCGTCCGTCTGGCGGCAGTAACCACCCCCTTATAGAAGACCACCGTGAAATAACAGCATGTGTGCTGTTAAGTTTCGGTGTGTGAGTAAGGGATGCCAGAGCCCATTTCCCTACCTCCCCCTAGTCCCTACTGTAGTCGGCAGCGCACTCGTAGCAGCTTTGGCGTTGCTTATGTGGCGACAGTAGCCACCTACCATCAAGTGGACCGTCAGCCTGTCTGCCAATCTTAAATAAAAAAAAAACGGAATATAATATCTAGCATAATTCTTACTTAGATATGCTAAATTTTATAAAATGCGTACTTAAAATGTTCTTTTTTATTTATATACTAGATGAAAACTCGGCTTCGCTCGGGTGTGATGTGACTCATAATATGTAGGTACACATGTAGGTACAAAATGTAGGTAGATATTTCTGTAGTTATCGGTTCTCAAGGAATATTAAAGGCAAAGCGGCATAGATTTCACTCAATGTTTGCGGCAAGACGTTTCGTTTTACACAGTCTCATGAGTCACAGTTCTTTGTAATGGACACTTTGTTTTTAAAATTGAATGGTGCGACGACATATTGAGTGGCGAGGTGTATGTGCGCTAGTATGAATGAAACGGAACGTTTATTAACCACTCAAGCAAGATGTCACAGGTGTCAGTGAGTGACGTTTCGCTAGAGTGACCAGTATGGCGACTGCGATTTGTCTGTCAGCATTATTACAATTTAACAAAATACTTGACAATCCGAATTTTGCGAATATATGTTGTCGACTCGAAATCTTTATTTTTTTATGTTTTATTATTCAGGTAAGGTTTCAATCGAGTCTACCGTACCCCTTGACGAAATTATTAATATAGATCTTTGCCTCTTCTCGTGAATAAATTGGCGAAATTTCGTTTAACCGGTATCAATCGGTGGGACACACACGAAGACGGTGTCTTTAATTAAAACATCCCGTCCTCGGAAAATTGAATTTTGCACACAAGAATACGGTGATACGCGGACACATAGATACTGGATGTGGCTTGAACGCGACCACGCTCAGTTCGCTGGGAAAACATTCAATCAATGTATGGCAAAGTCACCATTTTAATTGCATTTTCGTTTGAATTGTGTTTTAATAATCAATATTGTGTAAGAGTGATGTCAATATTATTGAAATTCATGCACATTCAGTTGTAATTTTGTTAATTTTTGTTGAAATTTTGTTAATTAGTCAATATTAATAAAAATTCTTTCAAAGATAACACCAATAACGATGCGTTTTATGCGCAATTACGTTGAAGTGAATTTGTCCACTAGATCTGGCTGTACAGTTGTGCGTGCCAGTAAGTCATCAGAATTTAATTACATTAATTAATAGCGCTTTGCTTTGCCTCAGCTTAGTCAAATACCTTTTTGCTGCCATTGCGCATAATCAATGGGATTAAATTGTGTAATTAACGGCCCGTTGGATGAGTGGCAAGGGTGCTTGCCTAACGTCTCAGGGGTCCCGGGTTCCATTCCCGGCGGGGTCAAGTTTGGAAATTTTAATATAATTTTCAAAATTGACTCTGATCTGGATTTGAAAAGTAGTGGTAGGGCACACTGCGTTTCGCAGTCATTTGGGCAGCCCGCCTGGCAGCAGTAACCAACACCTTACAGAATACCACCGTGAAATAATAGTATGTGTGCTGTTGTGTTTCGGCAAGTGAGTAAGGGATGCCAGAGCCCATTTTTCTATCCCCTCCTAATCCCTTATCCAATCCTACTGTAATCGGCAGCGCACTTGCAGCAGCTGTAGCGTTGCTTGTGCTATAGGCGACGGTAGCCACCTACCATCAAGTGGACCGTCAGCCTGTCTGTCGACTTTAACATTTAAAAAAAATTGCATTTAGTTATATGTGAGAAATTTGTCTGTATTGCATGTAATTTGTTTTTCTTTTTTGTTAACTTAAATTTTTTTTTTATTCCCTTGTCATGTTTATGCAAATAAAGTTTCTTTCTATCTTTATTTTAATTAGGTTTTATATGTAACAATTTAAATTACACGACATTATTACATTTTCATAACGACAGGTTTAGAATTTTGATTCTATGAGAAAGAAAAATTTTGATTTCTGTTCTGAATTTAATATTTCATAGTAACTTCTTTTGCTTAGAACACTCTTAAGAAAAACTTAACTCTTAACAAGTATTGTGAAAGCGTTTGTTGTAAATAGGTAAACACTGTACTTATCTTTGAAAAAGATTGTAATTCACGTGTATTGTAGGTAGTTCCAGTACACTTACATCTGTGTATCTCTAATGGGTAAGGGAATTAGGTCGCGGGTGGTAATTTTTCATTCTGTCACTAAGGCGCCTTAATAAGGCTTGGTCCGGACCCACCAATATCTAACTATCTGAGAGATATCATTACACCGCACTCTTGTAATTCATCACTATTAAATAATATTTAGCGGCTAACAAGGTTTACTTACTAAGGCTTTGTGGAAAACTTAGTATTCTGATAAGAAAAAAGCTCCGTGTATAGGGTTGCCAGGTGTCCGGCTTTAGCTGGACATGTCCGGATTTTTACAGTCGTGTCCGGCCAAATATATACAAGTCCGGCCCGTCCGGCTTTTGTTAGGATGTGGTCAACCCCCAGCGGCCAGAATCACAGGGATATGCATGATTCGCGATCTTACAAATTACTTTAAGAAAACAATATGTGATAAATGCAATCTTAAAGTAATAAATGCACAAATAAAAAGAACTATTTCTTTTAAAAACCCGTGTGTCAGGCGTTTGTGGCAAAATGTCCGGCTAAATATGAGTGTGTGTCCGGATTTTCGATTTTGAGGCCTGGCAACCCTATCCGTGTAGGAAATTGTTGGAGAGCTTTTTGAACTTTTAATCCCGGTACCGCATTTTCGGGAGTTTTTCTGGAATAGATTTTGAGTTTTAAAGTACCGTACACTGAATTCTATCAAAGCAAAATCATAGCATAATCCCAACATGACATCTTTTGCACTTTTGCCTACTTTTGCAACATAACTAATATTATAACTGCGAAGATGAGCTTTTTTTTTTAATTTTTTTTTATTAAATCAAGGTAGCGCTTGACCACTATCTCACCTGATGTGAGGTGCAGATGAGGCCGAAGGTGGAACACGCTTACCCAGTAAAATGCCCATGGTTTTGAAGACCCCCACGAGGTGTAGTCCTGTGGGAACACAGACGCAGGCAATGAGTTCCACTCATTGCCTTTTTTTGTTACGCTTTTTGTTCGTTTGTTTGTTACGCTTTCACGCCTTAGCTACTTAACTGATCATCATGAAAATTTGAATACAACGTTGTCAGGATATATAAAAGGACCTTTCTTTCATCCAGAAGAAAAGTACTGTTTTCGAAAGATCGTCTAAAAATGAAAATAAAAAATTCACTAAAAAATCTATACTATGTTAAACTGAGCAATATATACTATGTTAACCTATATATGAGCAAAATCTATACATATAATATATTTTTTCAAAAAAAAAAAAAAAAAACAATTTGTACACATTGTACTTATGTTACCAAGGCAAAAAAAACAGTTTTCACAATTTTTGTCTGTTTTTGTTGTCTATGCGTTTGTGCACTCTAATCTCAGAAACGGCTTAACAGATTTGAATGCGGTTTTCACTGGTGTATTGTAGCAAGCTCCCCGAAACATTTAGTGTTTGTTTCATTCCAATCGGTTAACAAACAAAAAAGTTACACTCTATACCGAATACCACGCGTACAAAGTCGCGAGCACAGCTAGTGATTGAATAAATGTTTTAACATCTAAGAAAAAGGGCAAAAGCTAGTAGTTATATAGTACTAAACTTAGTATGAGCTCAGTTTAACATAGTTTAAAACCAGGCTTCATTATCGCTTAAATACCCCTGGTGTAATTAAGTATACTTAATTAAAAAATAAGGATATGAAGTGGGATTAGCCCGTAGGAACTTGGGATACAGAAGTCTTAGAGAGAGGTCGAAACCTCTCAAGAGCGGAAGGCAGAGAAACTAATGTGTTGAAGCTCAATTTACAAGGCCTATGTCCAGCAGTAGACTCTGAGGGTTATATAATACTAGCTGAACTCGGCCACGCTTCGCTGCGGCCCATATGGCGGCGGCGTGCGCATGGGGCGCGCGGTACTGGACACTGCTTATATATACTATTTATCGTAGCGTGATGTTATATAGCCTATAGCCTTCCTCGATAAATTGACTATTCAAAACAAAAAGATTTTTTTAATTCGAACCAGTAGTTCCTGAGATTAGTGCGTTCAAACAAACAAACAAACTCTTCTGGTTTATAATATTTGTATAGATAAATAGATTTATACTTATTATTTATGTAGTATTATTTATTGCCCAAAATAGCCCCCCTTTGGGCAGCCACCCACCGAACAGAAGACCACTTTAAAGAAACAGCATGTATGCTGTTGTGTTTCGGCGACTGAGTAAGGGATGCCAGAGACAAATGGATCGTCATCCTGCTTGACGACCTATTCATAAAAAATAATGTAATTTAGGAACAATTAAAAAACAGATTTTTTGGAAATTTACATTTTAATTGAGGCAAAGGGAAGGAATTTTGAACGAACGTTTTAATTTACTAGCGATCCGCCTCCAACTTATATACACAACCCTTCCTCGTTTCTCTCTCTTTGAGCTGGTGAAAACCGTGTCAAAATCGGTTAGGTTGTTTAGAAGAATTCAAAGGAGACAGTGACAGAGGTGGACAACGATTTTATTATAATTATAACTAGCTGAACTCTGAAACCCTTCGCTGCGGCCCATACGGCGGCGACGTGCGCATGGGGCGCGCGGTACTGGACACTGCTTATATATAAATAATACTATTTATCGTAGCGTGATGTTATAGCCTATAGCCTACCTCGATAAATGGACTATTCAAAACAAAAAGAATTTTTCAATTCGAACCAGTAGTTCCTGAGATTAGCGCCTTCAAACAAACAATCAAACTCTTCAGCTTTATAATATTAGTATATAGATATGTATAGATATAGACTAGCGACACGCTCACGGCTTCGTTCGGATGCAATTTTCTTCTGCAAATGATATATATAAACGTTCCTCGTTTATCTCTATTTCCAGTAATGAAAACCGCATCAAAATCCATTTAGTGGTTTAGAAGAACAGAGAAGATATAGATCAGAGGTTCCCAGACTTTTTTCTCATAGACTACTTTCAAAATTTAACTGGTTCTTGTGGACCCTATTCCCAAAACTCTACAAAAAATGCGAAGATTAGATCTAACTATGGGCGTTTCAACCACGAATGGGGAGTTTCCTAAATGAAATAAGTGAGAATTGATTGTTTTTTTTTTGTCACCCCCATTTTTTGGTCACGCCAACGTAGACCCCGGTCGAGTCTCCCGTGGACCCCCAGGGGTCCACCTGGACCACTTTGAAATATAGATTCTATATTTATTTTATTTTATTATGTGTATAGATACATACAGATAGATTTGAAATATATTATTTAACTATGTATGTAAAATAAAATTTAACCCTTTGCCGAGGAGAACAGCTAGTTTTTTTTTTTTAATAAAAAAGAATCGTCTAATAAACTTTTGCACAATATGTTTAGAATTCATCTTCTAATTTGGTTGCACGTTGTAAGCTTCTGTTAAATTAGTAATTAATTCCGTTTTTAATTATAATTTAGGGTCGGCCCGGCCCCAACTTCCCGGGATATTAATTTTTATTAACATAAGGGATTAATTTCTAATAAAACGAGATGAAATATTATCGTGTTTAAAGTAATAATTTACTTTTATTATTTTAAGAGCAATGCTGTTTGTAAGCAAGAACTTTTAAGTAAATATACTGTTGTTATTACAAGTACATAAATAAATTTATTTGTAAAATAGTGACGAGTATTTTCAATTTGGCCGGTAATTGCGGAGTGATTTTTCACAATTTTTTGTCGCCAAAAAAATTGGGACCATTTTTTTTTTTTTTTTTTAATTTATTTTATGGGACCAATTTTATTTTAAATGAAGAAAGAAAGTAAGAAATTGTTGCACACCCATGTACGGGCAAATAAATGAGGAAAAAAGGAATTAGTGTCGAACAGGAAGCAATTAGGTTATATTAAATACTAGCGGCCCGCCCGCGGCTTCGCCAGGGATTCAATTTTTATATATAATAACATTCCCCGTTTATCCCTCTTTCCATTAGCGAAAACCGAATTAAAATCGGTCTACGCGTTCACGCGTGATGCCGTGACCAGGGGAAATAGGGATTCATTTTTATATATAAGAAGAAGATAAAGATATAAACTGCATTTTTTATATATGCAATTTTTATATACAAAAACATTCCCCGTTTATCCCTTTTTCCAATAGTCAAAACCGAATTAAAATCGGTCCACCCGTTCGAAAGTTATGGGCGTACATACATTTTGAAGATCCATTTTTATTTATGTAGATATAGACTTAATTTTTCTTTTTATGTTAAGGTCGGCAGACAGGCTGGCGGCCCACTTGATGGTAGGTGGCCACCGTCGCCTATAACACAAGCAACGCTAAAGCTGCTGCAAGTGCTCTGCCGACTGCAGTAGGATTAAGGATAAGGGATTAGGAGTGGATAGGGAAATGGGCTCTGGCATCCCTTACTCACTTACCGAAAAACAACAGCACACTTGCTGTTATTTCACGGTGGTCTTTTGTAAGGGGGTGGTTACTGCCGCCAGACGGGCTGCCCAAATGACTGCGAAAACGCAGTGCTCCCTGCCACTACTTTCCAAATCAGAGCTAAATATGAAAAGTTGATTTTTCAAAGTTGACCCTGCCGGTAATCGAACCCGGGAACACTCATCCAAATTAGTTAAATTACTTTTTTAACTAATTATAGAATAATCTATACGTAAATAAAATCGTAAACGAGCCGTGTCCGTGCATTAAATATTTGTGCTTATGTTACCGAGGTCAAAAAAATAGTTTTTAGAATGTTTGTCTGTTTGTCTGTGCGTTTGTGCACGCTAATCTCAGAAACGGCTTAACCGATTTGAATGCGATTTTCACTGATGTGTGTAGCAAGCCTCCCGTGAAATTTAGTGTTTGTTTAATTCCAATCGGTTTACAAACAAAAAGTTACGCGCTATACCGAATACCACGCGTACGAAGTTGCGGGCTCAGCTAGTCATTAATAAAACAATAAGCTTATAAAGCACAAGCATAAAGTACATGCCCCAAGCCACCTGAGAAATACATAGTAATTGATTTTGTATAATTCATTCGAAACAAAACTGTTACACTGGGGGACAGCTAATTAATGTTTAAAAGGATCTGTTTCTAATCCTCAGTTACATTATTGTAGAAATACTAAAATATAGATGTAATATGCACTGCAATCTATATGCATACATACATACGTACGTACATACATTTATTTATTTATAATTTTAACAATTTAAAAAGAAATCTAAATATAATGATAGCACAAAAAACCACCTAGGTTTAACCTTGTTCTATCATGTTATGCTTTAAATTATTATTAAAATATTAAAATATTTAATATCTACCTATATACAAAAAAACTGCTATGTTGATATATTTAAATATAATTAAAAAAAATATTGCCTTAATTTGATTTTAATGTTTTTAATTGTTATACTGTTACACAGATCCGAAGGTAGGCTATTGATAAGGCGCGGGACAATATAAGCGGTAGTCCATTCGCTGTGTACGTAAACGCTTCTTTGAAATTGCCCTAGTGCATACAGGATGTTCCATACATACGTAACACACACACACATTATAAAATAAAGTCGCTGCCCTCTTTGCTGTTTCTTCACTATCTTCTAAAGCACCCAACGGACTTTGGTACTGTTTTCACTAATAGAAAGAGTCTCTGATTTTAGTAAGATGAAAGTTTTTAAAATGCCAAAAATATTTTCTGAATTTGTTTTTGCGAAACAGTTATAAAAGTCTTTACTTGCGTATTGAAAAATAAAAAAAAAATGTGACTAAGTTTGTTTGTCCGCGAGTGTAAGGAAATTCCTTATTCTCAAAGGCTTTGGAAAACCCTCCCCGTATAATTAATGAAAACGCTTAAATTGTTTTGTTACTCGCATGGTACGAACACTCTCGTTAAATTCATTTTTGGCAAGAACGCTTATGGGTCCAAATTCGTAAAAAAAAAAATTATGTTAAGTTCGGCAGACAGGCTGACGGTCCACTTGATGGTAGGTGGCTACCGTCGCCTATAACACAAGCAACGCCAAAGCTGCTGCAAATGCGCTGCCGACTGCACTAGGATTAAGGTTAAGGAATTAGGAGTGAATAGGGAAATGGGCTCTGGCATCCCTTACTCGCTCACCGAAACACAACAGCACTGTTATTTCACGGTGGTCTTCTGTAAGGGGGTGGTTACTGCCGCCAGACGGGCTGCCCAAATGACTGCGAAAACGCAGTGTGCCCTGCCACTACTAAAAATATTATAATTATAAATATAAATATTATTATTGTAAATATTATTATTATAAATATTATTATTGTAAATATTATTATTATAAATATTATAATTATTATTATAGTATATATTATTATAAATATTATTATTACAAATATTATAATACCAGCTTTTATCAGCGACTTTTATCATCCCTCGGGAATAGCACCTGTTTCTGTTCCTTTTGGTTCGACCTTAAAATGCGGCGTTAGATAGGAGTATCGGATCCAGGATAGAACATGTTTGGGATTAACTGGGAAAACAAAGAAATCCCGCTCTGGCCACGTGGTCCGACTGTCTTTGTCCTACCGATCGGACGACATGAACATTTTTTTCCTGTTGGTTCGATTAATCGGACTACAAGGAATTGTAATAATCCAGCACCAGCTAACCTATGGGACCTCAAAACTGAAGAACACAAAGCCTTATTCACAATTTAATAAAAAGCATGCCCAGATGGATACAGGCGTTTTGACAGAAAGAGGAGGCAACACTAAATACTGATTGTGTCACCCATTATGAATAAAAAAAACGGGACAAGTGCGAGTTGAACTCGCGTGAAGAGGGTTCCGTACGATGTTACCTATCCGCACAATATTGAGTGATTTACCATGTTATTTTAATATCATGGACTTCTTATAGGTATTCCTATAATCTATAAGCAGAAAACTAATTTCTCGATTTTTTTCAAAATTTTAGGTTCAGTAGTTTAAGGGAGCGGCGGAATGATCGGACAGATGGAAACACGAGTGATCCTATAAGGGTTCCGTTTTTTTATTCGGATGTACGGAACCCTAAAAACCATTAAAAATCATGTGATTGTATAATGTTACATGTCTATACAATAATTATATGATACTGAGTGATTTACCATGTTATTTTAATATCATGGACTTATGGGTTTTTCTATAACCTATAAGTAGAAAACTAATTTCTGTATTTTTTTTTCAAAATTTTAGGTTCAGTAGTTTCGGAAATAGGGGGGGGGGGGGGCATGGTCGGACAGACTGACACAGGAGTGATCCTATAAGGGTTCGGTTTTTTATTCGGACGTACGGAACCCTAAAAACACAGAACAATATTCAATTTTTATAATGTTAGATCAAAACTCTTCTTAGTGCCTTTAATTTGTTTTTTTTTTATTTTTTCGTTATGTTCTTAAAAGTTCCATTATAATAATAATAATAAGTTTTTTATTATATTTATTGTTTTTATATACATATATATTGTAAAAAATTTAAAATTAAGAAAGGAAATAAATAAATGTATAATAATAATTTATTTATTTCAGCATAATTTTACACTTAAACAAGCTTAATTACACATTTTATAAGTGGATGCAAGTTTTACAATAAAAAATATACAATAAAAGAAAAATTTACTAATATAAATAAAATCATAAATAATGTGGATTTAAATTGTAGCGTACCAAACGTTATTATAGTGAAGCATTTATTTATAGTGAAAATTAAAACACACAATTTTATAATGAACTCAGTTTTTTGTTACACAGAAATTAATACTACCCTCATTATAAAAATTACTTTCAGATATATTTTTGAACCTTTATAATTTTTTTATAACGAAAAAAGGTTTTTCATCTGTTTATAGCTGCAATTTTAAACCTTTCTCTGTGTAAACACAAAGAAAAATATAATAATGTCAATAGCATTTTTTTTAAATGTTAAGATCGGCAGACAGGCTAACCGTCCACTTGATGGTAGGTGGCTACCGTCGCCTATAACACAAGCATCGTCACAGCTGCTGCAAGTGCGCTGCCGACTACAGTAGGATTAAGGATAAGCGATTACGAGGGGATAGGGAAATTGGCTCTGGAATCCCATACTCACTCACCGAAACACAACAGCACACGTGCTGTTATTTCACGGCGGTCTTTCTGTAACGGGGTGGTTACTGCCGCCAGGACGGGCTGCTCAAATGACTGCGAAACGCAGTGTGCCCTGCCACATAATTAGTTAAAAAAGTAATTTAACTAATTTGGATGAGTGGTTAGGGTGCTTGCCTTAACGCTCTGTTCTAGGGTTCCCGGGTTCGATTACCGGCAGGGTCAACTTTGAAAAATCAACTTTTCATATTTAGCTCTGGTCTAGATTTGGAAAGTAGTGGCAGGGTGCAGTGCCACTACTTTCCAAGTCCAGACCGGAGCCAAATTTTAAAAGTTCATTTTTAAAAGTTGACCCTACCGGTAATAGAACCTTGGAACCCTAGAACAGAGCGTTACGGCAAGCACTCTAACCACTCGTCCAAGTTAATTACGCTTTCGTTACCTATTTAACTGATCACCGTGAGTTTTTTACAGAAAAAACATAGGGTAGGTGTCTTTCATTTAAAAAAAAATACTACTCCCAAGATATCTAAAAAAAAAAATAAAAAAAAATTCAACGTCTAACAAAAATATACGAACAATAAATAATTAAAAAAATTTTTAACGCATAAGAAAAAGGGGAGCGGATGAACTCGCGGGGAAAAGTTAGTAATGAATATTATATAATAATAGATTGTATTAGATTACTAGCTGAGCTCGCAACTTCGTACGCGTGGTATTCGGTATAGCGCGTAACTATTTTGTTTGTAAACCGATTGGAATGAAACAAACACCAAATGTTACGGGAAGCATGCTACAATACATCAGTTAAAACCGCACTCAAATCGGTTCAGCCGTTTCTGAGATTAGCGTGCACAAACGCACAGAAAAACAGACAAAAATTCTAAAACCTATTTTTTTACCTCGATTACATAAGTACAACGTGTACCTACAAATTGTTTTTATTTTATTTTTAATGTGCAGATATAGCTCGTTTATGTATTTATTATATGTATAGAAGATAATAGATTGTATATTATATATACATTATATATACATTATATATAATGTATACATTATAAGTTCTCAACGCTATAGCTCTGACACTTGAGAATACTTCAGGGTCTCTTCGTATAATGTATTTGTATCAAAAGATCTCTGTGTAAGTTATGCTTCAGACAAAAAACGTTTGAGACAGAAAAAAGCACATTTAATGCGAAGCCTACTACAGTAATCGTATTAAAATTTAGTGTTGGGACAAGAAAATATCGATATTTTACGATACAGAGGGACGGGCGGATTGACAGTTTAATTAAACATGTACGAGTATTGGTTTTGCTTTGTTAGATAAGAACTTACGAAAAAGGACCCTTGGTCGAGTGGTTAAGGTCATTGCTGTAACGCTCTGTCCCAGGGGTTCCGGGTTCGATAGCCAAAATAATTCAAATTTAAAAACTAAAATTATATCTTGACAAGACGATAAGAATAATAGCTACTTTACTACGCTGAAGAACGATAAAATTCTTATATTAGTACCACAGTGTAAAAATGTGACAACACTACACGTTATCGATATACATTTCGATAGAACGCACAGTCCTATGCTTACTTAAAGTGCTAATTAACTAACGAAGCATTTACATATTTATGTGTCTGAGAGCCGCGACTAATTATTATATTTAATTGTAATCAGTTAAATGCCAATTAGTACTAATTTAATGAATATCTCTGAGTGCGGCAATTAGAGGTCCATGTAACATCGATATCGATATTTCCATGTAACATCGATATCGACATTTCTATGTAACATCACTACGATTCTAAGAGGTAACGAAAAAACTTTTGCAAAGTGAAAATTCCGACCAATTAATTCGTTAAAACGACGCCGACCAACTCCGCGAACACGAAACGAGTACAAAAATAATCCCCGTTTGTAACTTTTTCTTACATCTGTTGTGAAATTGAAAATTAAAAATGGCGTTCTTTTTTTTTTTTTAATTTTTATACTTTTTCGTCCGACCGTTTCCTTGGTTATTTTCTGCGTTATGTTGTGTGTCGTTACTTGGACTCTTTTCTTACAATATACTATGGTAAATTTTATAGTTGCCGGAGTTAATGTAGGTACATCATGTTACTACATCCTTATATATCCTTATATAGTATAAAATTAAAGGGGCGGTGGGGGCGGCCCGCACCGGATGTCACCCGCTTAGGGGTGACACCCGACCGTGAACGTCAGTCACGGTCACATGTAAAAATTCGTAAAACTGTGGCAGATTGCATAACCGCCACTAATAAAATAGCAATATATGTAACAATAATATATGTGCCTAGTAAATTTGTGTACACACTGTCTGTCGATCGGGGATTCCCCAAAATGTTGTTGTTTTTATCTTCGAATTTCGCTGTAACTGTCGCTAGTCAGGGTATTCCCCGGAAATAGCGTTTGCTTGCCACCTGTGTGCTTGAGGAATTTCTCTTGTTCCCGACCGCATTCTTAACATTTCTTTAACAAAAAAAAAAGCAGTGGATGCAACTGAAACAATGTTAAAAAAATAAATGTCCACCCGTGCGAATTAATAATAATTTCTGTTTATAAAACATAAATTATTATTACTTTTTATTTTATTTTAAATAGTTTTACTTGATTTTTGGGGTGACACCTACAATATCCGCACCGGGTGCCACCCATGCTAGCTACGCCACTGACTATAGCTTGTAAAGCCTCTATTTTCCTTTATAAATTTATTAATTTGTATATTTTTTGTTACATGTACGCGCAGACACGCGAAGAGGAATCCGTAAGTAAATTTTATCGACATATTATCTATCTACTGTATTGAAAGCTCGTCCAAAATTCGTCAGTGTCTTAAAATAAAAGTTTTCGACCTATGGGACCCTGTCACCTCTGGGATGGGTCTGCCCGTTACCAACTGGCCGCACTGGACTCGATTGAAAGGCGAGCAAGGAACCTTATTGGCAACGACACCCTTGTGGATTCCCAACTTCAAAGCCTGCAGCATCGCCGAAAAGTAACGTGCCTATCGATTTTCTATCGTCTACACTATGGAGAGTGTGCATCTATGTTGTACGATTTAATCCAACCGGAACCGTTCCACTTGCGGACCACTAGACGTGGGCAGGGGTTTCATCCCTTCGTGGTCGATGTACCTCGATCACGAACAAAGCGTTTCAGTTCCACCTTCCTTGTTCGAACTGCTAAGGAGTGGAACTCATTGCCTGCGTCTGTGTTCCCACAGAACTACAACCTCGGGGTCTTCAAAACTAGGGTAAATGGGCATTTACTAGGTAAGCGTGGTCCACCTTCGGCCACATCTGCACCTCACATCAGGTGAGATAGTGGTCAAGCGCTACCTCAATTTCATAAAAAAAAAAATAAAAAAAAATGTGTTTTGCCTGGTCTCTAACTATGGACGTCGTAAGAAAGCTCAACGTCGCTTAACGAGCTATGGAGAGGGCTATGCTTGGCGAAATCCAATCAGGAATGAGGAGATCCGGTAGATTAGTAAGTCGAAGCGGCATATAGCACACATAGTACAGAGAGCCGACGGCCGCTGGGGCCTCGAAGGTTCTCGAGTGGAGGCAAGCCGGCAAGCGCAGCGTAGGACCTCCACCCACAAGGCGGACAGACGACCTGATAAGGACGATGGTCCAGGCTACTTCTGCTGGTCCTTTTGGAATATTAGGGGGAAGGTCTTTGTCCAGTGGACGTCCTACGGCTGAGATGTTATCATACGATGTCTAATAGGTAAATGAAGCAGTTACAAATCCTAATAAATCAAGTATAACTAAAATAATAAGGCAGGAAATGATTTTAGAAAAACAGAAGCAGTATGAAAAATATTAATTATTTAGCCTTTTGAAAATAATATCTTCTAAGAGCGAGTCCAAAAAAGAATTATATCAATATTATGAAATTCAATAAGCCCAAAGGCATTCATCTTAACTTTGCAACTTTTTTTAAAGTTAGGATCGGCAGACAAGCTGACAGTCCAATTGATGGTAGGTGGTTAAATGCGCCCGACACCCGTACCACTCCTCTCGGTCCCCTTTGTCGTAACACCCCCGCGCCCCTGTACCGCGCGGGCGAGGACTCATTTAAACGGTCTGTCTATAATCGGTACTTAGTGCTAACCCCTCCAATCCTTAAAACTACTACCAGTTTCCTTGGCATAAACCTAATCAAGTCACACTTGATTAAGTTACACTTAATCAAGTTAGTGGCAGGGAACACTGCGTTTCGCAGTCATTTGAGCGGCCCGTCTGGCGGCAGTAACCACCCCCTTACAGAAGACCACCGTGAAATAACAGTACGTGTGCTGTTGTGTTTCGGTGAGGGAGTAAGGGATGCCATTTCCCTATCCCCTCCAAATCCCTTATCCTTAATTCTACTGCAGTCGGCAGCGCACTTGCAGCAGCTTAGGCGTTGCTGGTGTTATAGGCGACTGTAGTCACCTACCACCAAGTGGACCGTCAGCCTGTCTGTCGAACTTAACATTTAAAAAAAAAACATATATAAAATCTTTAAGGACTGCGTTCCAAACTTTTTCTAACACCTTTTTAATCAATGTCATCTTAAATCCATTAAAGGAGTTAAAACCAAGCTTCTTCCTGGTTCTATTTTATGACTAATTTTTTGTTTCTAACTCGGCAAAACATTAAACATTCTATATTAATGTTTGCGAACTTGTTCTAAAACCTTGGAGTAGACAATTGTAAATAAATTACATTAGACAAAAGGCATACACGGTCATTATTGTAAAGTTCTCTCAGCGCTCTGTTATTTTCTATGCATATCTAATTAATGGTGATTTAAATTGCAAATGCCTTGTGGAAGGGCAAACGTTGATATTAAAAAAATTATACTAGAATAGACTGGAATAATTACATTAAATTCTTTTTTATATATGAAGGTTATCAGATAGGTTAAAGGTCCACTTGATGGCAAGTGGTTACCGTCGCCTATTCGCCTATAACACAAGCAGTGCCACAGGTACTGCAAGTGCGCTACCGACCATAAGATTAAGGATAAGGGATTGGATAGGAAAATAGGCTCTGGCATCTTTTTACTCACTCACAGTAACACAACAGCACACGTGCTCTGTAGCACAACAGTAGCAGTACACACAGTATAGTCACTCACAGTAGCACAACAGCACTCGAGTCTCGTTCGAGAAGTCGAAAAGTGCAGAAGTGAAGTGCAGTGATGTGATGTACTTTTTCTTCTAACACGGACTTCACCACTGAGGATGTCAACCGCAGTTGTTGACGAAACGTTTGGAAGAATTTCCAACAAACCTGGGCCATCATCCCGGAAACCCACAACTCATATGGATACCGGCCGAGAAAACCTACATTCTACTAGCACACGTGCTGTTATTTCACGGTGGTCTTCTGTAAGGAGGTGGTAACTGAGAGCGAGAGAGAAATGTCTCTAGGGCCATTTCTCTATGGCCAGAGCCCATTTCCCTATCTCCTCCTAATCCCTTACGCTTAATGCTATTGTAGTCGGCAGCGCACTTGCAGCAGCTTTGGCGTTCCTTGTGTTATAGGCGACGGTAGCCACCTACCATCAAGTGGGCCGTCGGCCTGTCTGCCGATTATAACATTAAAAAAAACAAATTACTGATAGTACTGAGTGTGTCATGAGATTACGTCACCAAAATGGCGACCAAGATCATTAGAAAATTGCGGGGCTTGTTGTTGCCAAATTATTAAATTAGTGTTGGTGTGTTATAAATGTATTTGTAGATAAATCCGTTCGCGCAAGCAGCGCGACCACACACGGGCGGTAATATTTTATAAAGACATGCAGACCAAGTCGCGAGTTAGTCTGAACTTTATTACTTATTAATTAAAAGAATTAATAACAGACTAAGATGTTTATAAAGTTATAGATACGTGGTCCACGCTCTAGAATGGCAATACGAAACTCAGGTAAAAGCCCGACTCGCATTAAGTTGAGCACAGTCTCGCGCCGCGGTTACACTTTGCTACAAACTTACTACAAAAGACAAAAAATGTATAAGTTGAGTTTATTTGAGGGAATATAATATACTTATATCTGATTATTATTTTTTCAATAAATATTTATTATTTTATACTCAGCCTCAGGTGTGTGTAGATGTTTGTTAATAATTGATTTTATTATTTTAAACACTAGTAAAATTCCGAGTTCATCTTTGTCATTCTCCTCCGTAGGTCACATGCTCGCGCCAATGAACGCTCTACAGCAGTCTATACGTAACTAATTATGTACATTTATCTCTTTCTAACGACAGGTATGCCGTATCATTTGTCTATTTGTTAGAGCAAAATATCATAATAAAATAACCATACGTAGATATAGTGCTACTTGCGCCACTTTAAAATACAGTAATGTTTGTGTATAACGTGTCTTTATTTGATACGTCACTGATAACAGACAAAGACAATGGAAAATTTATAGAATTTTGCAAAAAGGTGGTAGAAATTGTGGCAAAGGCAAACGCTGTCGCTGAGGCGACCCTGGGGAGGCCGGGGTAATAACACACAAAGAAGAAAAAAGACAAGGGGAGAGGAAAGAGCCCTCTCACCAACTAAATAATTATATCTGCATATAAAGAATAAGACACAATAAGGTCTCCGGTTATGTCGGAGGATGACTAGATCCCCCCCAAACCCCCAAACAAAGGTCAATTATAGTTATAGGAAATTGCATAGTATGTAATAATAATGCTCTATTTTACACTTAACTAATTATAATTGTTATTTTAATGTATAATCGTTCTGTCTTAAATGTAATCAGTTGTTAATTAAATATTAGATGGTTATTATTTGTAATTTTTGACAATAAACGGCCCGTGGGGGTGGTGTAACCCCTGGGGGGGGAATATATTAAAAAAAGAACTTTATCACTAACTTCTCAACCGACACGAATTCTGAAATACGAGTAGTTCTAAACAAGCGACTATCGAAACTACTAAGTACGCTCAGCGAATTTGATACCGCTTCCGGAAACTTTAAATCGATTGATAAAGTTGACGCAAGACATTCAGACAGTTTAAGATTGTTGAACGCACCCTTCGGGGTGAGGAAATTAAGATTTTATAACTGCACAAGTTTGAGGCGCCAATTATCCCTTATTACACGATTTGGGGGACGAGTTTCTTAAACATCTGTTAATTTTGTCTTTTGCTTTGGTAACTACGTTAAAGACATACATTTTGAATTATATTGGTTGGTATGGCGGTGTACCATTATAATGGTCTAAGAGCCGGTGAAAACCGACCTTCACCGATCTGATAACTCGATAAGACATATTTTTTTATAAGTATAATTTATAAACAAATATGCCTGTAATGACTTGCCTATCGAAAAGTGTTCATAGCTATTTTTGATTTAACTAATTTTAATCCATTTACCTTCAGGTGATGAAAGAAATACGGATATTAAAATATCTTACCTATGATATCAATTTCGATTGGTTAACAGATCGGTGTAGTTACCTATATTGACTTACCTGTTCACATCTGCTTGCCAGGTAGCCATGCACAGAAATAAGTAGGTAAGCTTACCTAGGCATACTCTGTGTGTTAAAAATTATCAGTTGAGATAAAACTCATTCGTTTATCAAAAGAGTGAAGGTGATGAAAGAAAATGGATTAAAATTAATTAAATTAAAAATAGCTATGAACACTTTTCGATAGGCAAGTCATTATAGGCATATTTGTTTATAAATTATACTTGATAAAAAATATGTCTCATCGAGTTATCAGATCGGTGAAGGTCGCTCTTCAAGGTCTTCTCTACTATAACGCGTGTGCGGGAGCGGTTTTATGGGTATCCTCTGGTATTGGCTGGCGCTTTACACAAAATTAAGGGCGATCGAGTGACAGTACATGCTCGACGGATGCTTCCAGGTCCAGGTGTTCTCCAGATGAGTGAGTTCAGCTCGGCGCCAGGCACCAATACATATTATTGTCCACAATGAAAACACTCCTTTAAAATTATAGTGCGTTGCTAGGTTTATAAAGCGTTTCTAAGTAAGTTATTGTTTACGAGCGAAGCGAGCGGGTTCGCGTCCGCAATGGACGGCGACAAGCGAACGACTGCTGCCCTCTCTCGCCCGAAACTGCGAGAAGGCCAGCACAACACACACGCCCAATTTTTTATTGCGTTTTTTTTAACAAGCATAGGCATGCGATTAAAAGCGTCATAATCAGATTTATTTATTGTCTAGCTGAGCCCACAACTTCGTGCGCGTGGTATTCGGTATAGTGCGTAACTTTTTTGTTTGTAAACCGAATGGAATGAAACAAACACTAAATGTTACGGGAAGCATGCTGCAATACATCAGTGAAAACCACATTCAAATCGGCTAAGCCGTTTTAGAGATTAGCGTGCACGAACACACAAACAGATAAAAAATCTAAAAATTATTTTCTTGATCTCGGTAACATAAGTATAGGTACAACGTGAACAAATCGTTTTCTTTTCTTTTGCTCGTTTATGACTTTATTATATATAGGCATGGATTAACATTTTTACTTATTGAACCAATACTTACTTGTGAACATTTTTTTTTATTTTAATGTTAAGGTCGGCAAACAGGCTGATGTAAATCAAGTGAAGTGGACATTCAGCCTGACTGCCTTACAGTGGCTACCGTCGCCTATAACACAAGCAACGTCACAGCTGCTGCAAGTATGCTGTCGACTACAGTAGGAATGAGGATAAGGGATTGGATAGGAAAATGGGCTCTGGAAAATGGCTCACAGTAACACAATAGCACACGTGCTGGTATTTCACGGTGGTCTTCTGTAGGGTGGTGGTTACTGCCGCCAGACAGTCTGCCCAAATGACTGCGAAACGCAGTGTGCCCTGCCACTACTTTCCAGAATTGAAATTCATTTTCAAGACCAGAGCGAAATTTGTATAGTTCATTTTTCAAAGTTGACCCTGCCGTGAATCGAACCCGGGAACCCTAGAACAGAGCTTTAAGGCGAGCACCCTAACCACTCCTCCAATTACATATAAGTTTCGATTTCAGAGCGACACCACCTTTGAAACCTCATCCAACCTGACATTTGAGGCGACTCGTTTCGAAAATGGTCACAAATTTCGCTGCGAAGCCATCAACGATGTCTTGGTGGAACGGAAGAATCCTCCCATACATGCCATTCGAGAACTGGAGATTTGGTGTAAGTAGCTATTTTTAAGAGTAAAAACTGCACACAGGATGACACTGGTTACTTGTAAATATTTATACTAAATAAATAATCGGCCGGACCTCAGCAAATCAAAAAAAAAATAGGATAAAAATATCACTTTTTTTGAACTTGATAATTCGAATACCGTACTTACAAATTAATTATCTCTATTATATAAAAATGAATCCCCATTTCCCTTGGTCACAGCATGACGCGTCAACAGGTAGACCGATTTTAATTCGGTTTTCACTAATGGAAAGAGGGATAAACGGGGAATGTTCATATATATAAAAATTGTACGCCGGGCGAAGCCGGGGACGGGTTGCTAGTTATTTGTAAAAAATAGTAAATTATAAGTATTTATGATGAGAGTATTATATAAGATTATATGAGTATTATATGTATTATTATATGAGAGTGCCTCATCTACTCTGATGCTAGGGTAGGGCCCATAAAAACCTAATCCCACTCGGGCCCCTTGCAACCAGTCCATCCCTGAGAGTTATTAAATAGAATTATTACAAACTAAATGAGGCCGCAACTTCGTACGCGTGGTATTCGGTATAGCGCGTAACTTTTTTGTTTCTAAACCGATTGGAGTGAAACAAAGTAAATGTTACGGGATGGTGGCTACAATACATCAGTCAAAACCGCATTCAAATCGGTTAAGCCGTTTCTGAAATTAGTGTGCACAAAGGCACAGACAAAAATTCTAAAAACAATTTTTTTTGACCTCGGTAAATAAGTACAACGTGTAATTTGTTTTTTTTTTTTACTGAAAATATGTAATTGTATAAATTTGCATTTTTAGCTTTTCTCCAATTTTTTTATTTTTTTTAACTGACAAAAAATTGTATAAATTTGCTTTTTTAGTTCTTTCTATTTTATTTTGAAAAAAAAAAAAATCTTTAACGAAACCATTTTGCCCTGATTTAAAAATGTTTAGTTTTTGTAAAATACTACCATGTCTCGCTGCTCCCAGATTCTATTCGAGATTTATTACATTTAAAAATACATTTTTTGGATTGTAACAGATCCGCCCATCGTGGTCATGGAACAAACCAACATCACCGTGGTGGAAGGTGCCCAGATCCTGCTCAAGTGCGAATACGAAAGCAATCCTTCATCCTTGACAGAAGTCATTTGGTAAGTTCTACGTGGTCTTTGCATTCAAGTCCTTACTGTTTCTTTCAACGCCTAAACTCACAGAGCCTGTCAAAACTTGTCGTCTTTAGAAGTCATTATAAACATTGCTGGTCCTCATTATTGAGGAGCTATTGCTAACCTGCAATAGCCTTCCTCTCTTTCATTAGTGAAAACAGTATCAAAATTTATTGAATGTTTCAGAAGAAATTAGCGAAGAAACAGTCATAGGCGGACAGTGAATTTATTTTATAATATGTTTTTTTTAAATGTTAAGATCGCAGACAGGCTGACGGTCCACTTGATGGCAGTGTTTGTGATATAGGCTACCGTCGCCTATAACACAAGCAACGCCACAGCTGCTGCAAGTGCGCTGTCGACTACAGTAGGATTAAGGATAAGGGTTAGGGAAATAGACTCTGGCATCACTTACTCACTCACCGAAACGCAACAGCACACATGCTGTTATTTCACGGCGATCTTCTGTAAGGGGGTGGTTACTGCCGCCAAACGGGCTGCCCAAATGACTGCGAAACGCAGTGTGTCCTGCCACTACTTTCCAAATCCAGACCAGAGCCAAAGTTGAAAAGTTCATTTTTCAAAGTTGACCCTGCCGGGAATCGAACCCTAGAACAGTGCGTTAAGGCAAGCCCCCTAACCACTCATGTTAGAAGATCAGCGCTGGGTGGCCTGTAACATGCACATGCTGAGTTGGGTGCCCGTTTGAGGCGGGGCATTGATGCATGCACTGGCAAATATAATATTTTATTTTCTGTTAAGCTTGTATTTATTTATTTATTTATTTATTATTTTGGAATAAATGTCAAAAATAAACTAGGGTTAATTATCTGAACCACGGACATTAGCAACATCCATAATACGATTTAATGGGGAAAATTAATGTATTGTAATTATTGTATTTAATGTATTGTGTGCATAATGTGACCGTTTCAATAAAAATATGTTTCTTTCTTTCTTTCTTTCTTTTATGTTATGAATCTTTATTATACGCCAATTTACTATTGTATTTATTCATTAAAAAGATTTTTTTACGATAAAAATGTATTAATCAATTTTCAGGTATCGCGACGAGAGTCGGGTGTCCGTGAACGACACGTCCCATTACACCGGTGGCACCATAGAGCAACACTCCCTCATCATCCAAGATGCCCGAGGCTCCGACATGGGAAACTACACTTGCCTCTTGGCCAACGTCGTCGGCAATGGCACCTCCGAGGACAGCATTACCGTCAACGTGCATTGTAAGTCGCACTCTGATGCATCAATTATAATATTTACCTTCATAAAATCGTTTACCAACGGTTCGGGAACCGTTAAGAAACCACCACAGTAGCTCTACGAGTATACTTACCCATAGCTCAAATCATAGCTCATAATAAATATGCCTCTTAAACAGTCATTGGGGTGATTAGTACACATAAAATATATAGCTTTTGTCCGTCTTGAACTGTACGAGCAACAGCTCGCACACAGGCGCGGCCCGCCTGGTCGTAGCCCGCGCGCATCAACAAAGCATTAAGCAGTCCGCATCGGTTCGCGCATGCGATCAGGCGTGTACTCATTATCATAGTTTCGTAATTATTCAGCAAAACACGTACGGGACACCGTACATGAACAATGCACCTTTGAAACAGTGAAAGAATTTTCCAAATAGATGTACTGGTTCCGAAGCTTACCACCCACATATAAACAAACATACAAAATCCTCCGATAGTATGGATTTTGGTACTTAATAACAACTATGGTTTACTCCTCAGTCAAACCACAAGTGCGGCTGATCATGAGCTCTCCAAGTCCAATCCTGGAGACAGACCACAAGAACGTGACCCTCACCTGCGAAGTGGAATCTGGCAACCCCTCGCTCCTGGATGAGGTCATCTGGTACTTAGACGGAGAGGTACTCAAACATCTGCCGGAGTGTAATGGAACCAACGGAGAAGGTTGGTCTTTGCTACTTCTTTCTTATATACCTAAAAGTTAATAGATAGATAAGCTGTTGGCCCTCTTAACGAAGACAATCCTGTAATAATAGCACTTGTGCTATTGTGTGAGTGATTAAATGCCTCTATTTGTAGTCATAGTAATAATTGTCTGTACTCGTAAAGAGTACATACATAATTACTCGTAATAGGTACAACGTAGTTAGATCAAACGTGGGATCGAACCTACCATCAAGGGGACGGAACTGTTACTTACCGACATTTATTATTACATGATTCTTTACATTCTTTCTCGTGTATAATTCCAGAGAATCTTTGCAACGAAGTGGACCCCTCCATGCTGCTCCTCCAAGACACGACGAAGAGCTTCCACGGCAACTACTCGTGCCAAGGCAAGAACCTCGCCGGGTGGGGTGAAGTCAGCCAGATGACCGAGCTAGTTGTTAACTGTAAGTGTTAATTAGAAGCAAAGAAAGAAACATTGCTTTACAGAAAAAGAAAAGCCTTTTTATCTGACACTAGCGACCCGCCCCCGGCTTCGCCCGGGGTGCAATTTTTATATATAAGAACATTCCCCGTTTATCCCTCTTTCCATTAGTGAAAACCGAATTAAAATCGGTCTACCCGTTCACGCGTGATGCCGTGACCAAGGGAAATGGGGATTCATTTTTATATATAGAAGATAAGATTTAGATGTCTCACTACTAACCAAAGTATGTAATATCCTTCAAGCCCGAGTCACTTTCTTTGACTTTTATATTTAAAAGAAGAAAAGAAAGGCAACGTTTTCTTTTACTGACCGCTTTTACCCTGTTTTTTTTTTAATGTTAAAATCGGCAGACAGACTGACGGTCCACTTGATGGTAGTTACCGTTGCCTATAACACAAGCAACGCCGAAGCTGCTGCAAGTGGCTGCCGATTAGGAGGGGATAGGGAAATGGGCTCTAGCACCCCCTTATTCACTCACCGAAACACAACAGCACACGTGCTGTTATTTCACGGTGGTCTTCTGCAAGTGAGTAGTTACTGCCGCCAGTCGGGCTGCCTAAATGAATGCGAAACGCAGTGTGCCCTGACCACTGCCTACTACTTTCCAGATCCTGACCAGAGCCAAATTTGAAAAGTTCATTTTACAAAGTTGACTGCTGAGAATCGAACCCGGGAACCCTAGAACAGAGCGTTAAGGCAAGCACCCTAACCGCTCATCCAACGGGCTCGTTTAATACATATTGTTACGTGTGGGGTGAATAAAAATGCCGTGTTAGAGTGAAGGGAGTCAATTTATTCCTGCAGATTAAGATTTCTTCAAAATATCACAAGATTTCTCGATTAAACCATTAAACTCGTTAATGTCGTCGCTAATTCGTTCAATGTGTCACTAACTCACTGTCTCAGATGTCTTCGCAAAAACTCTCAACTGTCGCTTGCGTATCGCGTACCATAGCACACTGCCCCTTGAGCGTCCATGTTGTTTTTATATTCGCGCAAAGACAGTCTGGATAGTTTAAAAAATTCTCGAAGTTTCAAAGCAGTAATTATGGGGCGTTGGTAATTATAAAATAATATAATCTGTTCTATTTTCCAGATCCACCCGGACCAGCGAAACTGACTTATTCTCCTTGGCGCGTCGTCAAGGGGAAATCTTTGGTGCTCACTTGTAGCATAGCAGAAAAGGGCAGACCTGAAGCACATAGGTAACATTTAAAACTTTTTCTTCTTAACGTGCCGCTTCTCTACGAAGATTGGTGACCATCACGGCTATCTTTACCTTGAAAGCTGCTACACAAAAGAGGGAGCGAGTGCTCAAACCAAACCACTCTCTCGAATTCTTCAACCAGGATGTCTTTCTCCTGCCTGAAGAACACGGCATCTTTCGCCCCTCATCACGTGCCCGAAATATTGCAGCTTCCTTTTATCGTTCCCAACACCTCCATTCCCTTTTTCATTCGACCCAGAACTTAAGCATTTATTATTTTCATGATAGCATCCATGATATGCCGAGCATACGCCTAATATTTCGAATGCTTCCAATTTCGAGCACAATGCTGAAGTTAGCGTTCAAATCTCCACTCCATAAAACAAAAACCCAACACGTGACAACGGACCAATCTCATCCGGAGTTTGAGACTGAATTCTCTGCAACACATGATCTTTCCCATTTTCACAAAGATTAAAGCCTATTTTTGCATTTATTAATAATAATTATTACCTGATGCCCGCGACTTGGTCCACTTTGAAAAAATGAAAAGCCTAGCTGAACTCGGCCACGCTTCGCTGCGGCCCATACGGCGGCGGCGTGCGCATGGGGCGCACGGTACTGGACACTGATTATATATAATACTATTTATCGTCACGTGATGTTATATAATCTATAGTCTTCCTCGATAAATGGACTATTCAAAACAAAAAGAATTTTTCAATTCGAACCAGTAGTTCCTGAGATTAGCGCGTGACGCCTGACGCCTGACATCCTTATCGATGTGACGACGGTGGCGCCGATTTTTTTAATGTTTTTAGACGATCCCTCGGAAACCTAACATTTTTCCAGGATAAAAAGTATCCTATATGTTAATCCTGGTAATAAAGTATCTGTGTGTCAAATTTCATCTAATTCCGTTTAGAGGCTTTCATGTAACAAACACACAAACATACAAACTTTCGCATTCATAATATTAATAGGACTAGTTGATTGGTGAACTTCATACCGCTTCATACACGTTCCATACATAATGTATAAAAAATTGTTTTCGCGAATATTTTTATAGTTATCCTGCTATTCGAGCGTACACAAATTCAATAAATCAAATATCATTAAAATCGGTCCAGCCGTTCTTTAGTTATAGATAGAAGATTCACAACTTAACCTCTTAAGTAATAACGAGATTACTCTTCTAGAAGATACGAATGGAGTGGAAAATATTGTCCAAAATACTGTCCGATTTTGAAACATGTCCCGTATTTACGATTGCAGATTCAGGTGGCATCGCGGTGGCAGAGTGGTGACAGATATAGTGTCACAGAACTGGACAATAGATCCCGTGACCCTGGACCATAGAACCAACTTCTCTTGTCGAGGAGTAAACGCTGGCGGAGAAGGCGAACCGGCCAACGCTAACATCGATGTCCTTGGTAATCACTAACATCAGAATCTTAAAAAATCTAAATAAAAAATCTAAAAATAATAATAAAAAATACATAATGTTGGTACATCTATAGTGTATCTCTTGGGTCTTCTTCGAGAGAGATGTATTCTGAGAGAGAGAGAGATATTCCCGCACGGTCAGCAGCGTACCTGCATCGCACCATGTATACTTAGGTGATGATAGGCACTGACGCTCAAGTGAACGGACGGTTTTTTTTTTAATAATATCGGCAGACAGGCTGACGGTCCAATAGATGGTAGGTGGCTACCGTCACCTATAACACAAACAACGCCAAGGCGTTGTTAAGTAGGATTAAGGATAAGTGATTAGGAGGGGATAGGGAAATGGGCTCTTACCTTGGCCTACTTACCCTTTGTAATATAAAAAAACCTCGACGTTTAGTTTGGCTAGCAATAAGCTAATCTAATAAACAAAGTGAGCATAATTTTGAATGAAATTGTTCCAACATTGACTCAGAAGCTAGGAATCTTGTAGGTATATCTTGTATCTTCATATAATTATTGTATAGACATGTAACATTATACAATCACATGATTTTTAATGGTTTTTAGGGTTCCGTACGTCCGAATAAAAAAACGGAACCCTTATAGGATCGCTCGCGTGTCCATCTGTCCGACCATCCCCCCCCCCCATCTCCGAAACTACTCAACCAAAAATTTTGAAAATTAATTTTATACTTATAGATAGAAGATTATAGGAAACCTATAAGATATCCATGATACAGTTGGTGAAATCCTTCAGTAGTTTTTAAGAAAATTGCTATAATCTCAGCCATTGATTGTACAATCGTGTTCTGAATTGTCCCGCATAAATGTTTAATTTTTTTTTTACTTTTGAATATCTGGTCCCAGGTAGGATATCAGTGTTGTGGTCTGCACCACAACTGCATACTGAGCCAGGGTTCCCTTTCCTCTCGTTACTTATCTATATATTTGTTTGCTTGTAATTATTATTTTGTTGTATTGTTGTATATTGTTTGTATTGTTCACATATTGTATTAGAGGAATAAAAGATGGTTTCTTTCTTTCTTTTATATTAAAATAACATGGTAAATCACTCAATATTGTGCGGATAGGTAACATCGTACGGAACCCTCTTCACGCGAGTTCAACTCGCACTTCTTAAGTTTTTTTTTTAATTATGTATTATTTGTTTAATTTCAGCACCTCCAAGTTTCAAGTACGCCATGAATCACTACAGCGGAGCTTTATACAAATCTCAGGTAATCACAAATCAATTGTAACCAATGCAACATTTTAACTTTTTCACTCTTATCTCTTGAACTAGATGACGGATTTAAAAATTTCTTTTCACATTTCATAGCCCAATCTTCAAGAAAGTATTTAACAACACTCCACGACTCTTAGAAGACTCAGGACTCTAATGAATCTGAACGAAATATACTTGGAATCCAAGAGCGGAAACCCAACTAGAACAAGAAGGACTTAAATTTGCATGCCGTTTAATACACCTGCCATGATGGAACACATCTAGTACAAATATTACAAGGACTGACATGATATCAGCGCTGTGCTCTGCCTCAGTTTATGCTGAGCCAGATACCTTTTTGCTTCCATGGTCCACACTCAACGGGATAAAACTCTCTGGGAATCATCTATCTATCTAAAAGGATAAAATATGTGTAAATATATTTTATCCTGTAATTCTAGTTTAACTAACTTCTACACACTCCAAGTGTATTTTTTTGACCACTCTGAGCAAAATTATCATTGACCATTTGAATTTTCAGAACATCTCGCTGTCTTGCACCGTGGAATGCGCGCCATTGTGCAGCGTGCAGTGGCTGAAGGGCAACGAAGTGATCGATCCTGAAAGGACCGACCGGTACTACGTCGTCGAGAGGATCATAGACCCTCAAGTTAACAGAAACGACTTCGAGGCCACCGAGTCTTCTCTGGTGAGGATCTTCCTCTATTGATTTTTCTCTTGTGTTGCCTTTATGTTGTTTGTGTAAAGACAGCCAGGCTTTCGTTACATACTTACAGACAGACGAGTTATTAAATTGAGGTAGGTATATAAACTTGTGAGACCTTATTTATTCCAGTTGTACACTCCTGACGGAGTGGTCGTAGTAATGGAATTTCTGACATGTTGGTCGCGGCAAATGCGATACTTCTCCATCTCTTTTTATTAGTGGCACTGCGTATACGCACTCAGTGCGTATACGCAATACTTCATTTAATAAGGTGTCTCTTGTGAGGGATCTGCCGCGAGGGCGCTGACTCTCTACTCTTTCCTTCTGCCACTAATCGTTCCAATGAGTACTCTTTGCGGACAGGTACAAATATCTTAAAGACCTTAAAGGGATCGTCGTAGCATGAATGAGATATAGGAAGCCATGTTATTGGACGTTGACCATCCACTAAATGGCAGTAATTCGATCGTGTTTATGGAGATGTACAAGCAATGCCAAAGTAAGATAAAGAGAAAGTGGGGGAGCGATAAATGGGCTGTGACACCTCTTAATAGGTTATCCTTCAGGTAGCTACCGTCGCCTATAACATAAGCAACGCCACGGATGCTGTAAGTGCACTGCCGATCACAGTAGGTTTAAGGATAAGGAATTCGCGAGGGATAGAGAAATGGGCTTTGGTATTCCTTACTCAAACGCTGAAACACAAAATCAGACATTCTTTTATTTTACTGCGGTTTTCTGTAAGGATAGCTTTGCTGAACAGGGTTCCAAAATTTTTGATCTTAGTTATTTTGTTGTCGCTATTCTATAGCTCATGAATAGCTTTTCAGATTCAATTCCTTAACTATTGCTAAAGGGATTTGCTGTTGACAGTAAATATGTGTTATGTATTCTCAGCACTGGAATATGTCAGCGTGGCCACACCGTATGTTGGACCGAGAGGGAGACAAGGCCACCTACACTTGTCGCTCATCCGCCAACCCGGCCGGACCACCAGTCAATAGCACCACCAAATTTGCTGTTGAATGTAAGTCTCTTCTTTCTTTTGAAATACTTTTTAATATTATTATATTTTCTTATTTCATGTTAAGATCGTCAGACAGGCTGACGGTCCACTTGATGGTAAGTGGCTACCGTCGCCTATAACGCAAGCAACGCTACAGCTGTAAGTGCGCTGTCAACTACATCAGTAGGATTAAGGAAGAGGGATTGGGAAGGGTTAGGGAAATGGGCTCTGGCCAGAATCGAACCCGAGAACCCTAGAAACGAACATCAAGGCAAGCACCCTAACCACTTTTCCAAGTTGCTCGTCAAATTTTAAAATCAGTAATGACGTATTTTGCCGAAACGTGACCTCTCGCGACAGTACTGGTCCACAAGTTCAAAGCCGTACAGCGAGCTATGGAACGGACTATGCTCGGAGTTTCTTTGGTTATCTACTAGATTCTTAAATCGACATAGCCGATAGAATTAGCATGCTAAAGTGGCAATGAGACCACGAATTAAAAAACACAGATTGGGACGCCCTGCAGCCAAGTGGACAGTACGACCTGAAAGGCATCGCAGAAAGCGCAGAAGACCGTGCGTGGTGGCAAGCCTTTGAGAGCCCTTGTCGAAATCCCTCTAATTCGGGCCAAGCGCTTTAAAACATCTTTTGTGATGCGCACTGCTAAGGATTGGAACTCCCTGCCGGCGTCTGTATTTCCGAGCTCATATAACCCAAATCTTTTCAAGGTTCGAGTGAATAGGCATCTTCTGGGTGAGCTCGCTCCATCTTCGGCCTCATCTTTCCTACATGGATAGATGCTGGTCAAGAGCAAACCCATCTATAATAAAAAAAAAAATCCAACGGTAGGCTGAGACACAGGCTGATAATTAAAATCACTATAAAAAGAGACGTAAAAAGAGACTCTTTGTGTCTTCTACCGAATGTGCGTTTGGGAGTGTTCTGATGAGTTGTTCTACTTTATATCTACCCTGGGTTTTCATCACCGCAATGTACGCCATAAACTTTTTTTTGTCTCTTCTCTCTTTTCGCAATCTGTTCATGAAAACATTCAGCGAGCGTCTGGGCCAAGTAAGCTGATCATGAAGGGCATTAGTCCATTAACATATACCCTATTTCTATTCTTGTACCCTATAAATCTCCAGGGGATTTTCTATTAAGGCGAGTGAATTTGGTGTCACCCTGCATTAGTTGCATCGCCAACAAGTTCGGGTGGTACTTTAATCTTTTTTTGTATCTAGACATAGTATATTTAGTAACTTGAAGTTCATTTTTTGAATCTTCATTGGCGTTGCAAACACCTCGGGCGTAAACAGACACCTACTGAGAAATGGATTATCAGCATTCTTGTGGCCCTTTCATTAAGGGAAATTTAAAATGGTGTAAAAAATATCCTGCGGGTCGATTCAGAAGTCCAAAAGGCAATAGACCAAAGAATTTTGTTTTTGCGTAACGCTTTTGGATGCCCTACATATTTCACAAATCAAGCAGAAGTCTAGATTTCAATACAGACTTACACTGAACTTAATAATTTTCCAAAACCAAATAAACAATACTGAAATTAGTGTACCCTATTGTTTTAATATGCATCACCATCTCAGCCATAGGACGTCCACTGCTGGCATAGGCCTCCCCCCCATAATTTTCCAATAGGACCTGGATTCTCCGTGGACCTTGCCGGCCGTAGCCTGCACTCGATAACCTCCAGCCCGAGCGGCCGTCGGCCATGATTGTGACGTCAAATAGGGGCAATAAGCAGCTGTCGACGATCCAGTTAGGTGGCCTATAAATCCAAGCACCACGAAAGATTAAGGACAATGTATAGTGAAAAAGACTCTGGCATCCCTTAGTTACATATCTCACACCCGGGATGTCTCAAACTGATATAATTCGTCTCCTTCATTACAGATGAGCCTGAAAACATAACAGTATCACCGAAGGTCGTCCCCGTTATTGAAGGGGAGATACCAGCTAAAGTTGTTTGTTCAGCTAAGTAAGTAAAAGGTTTCCTTTGTGGCTGATTAAATTTAATCAGTTTGCATAAATGTATTGCGTACAGCGGTACGCTAAAGGTATGGCTACATTCGACTGTAGTTTGACTTCTCCTAAGTTATTGCCTTTGTTATTGTGATTAATTTAAACATCAAGTAAAGATGCGTCTGTACAAAGAACAGTAATAATGAAACTCACAAAATGTCGGTCAATCCGCAGTTTACTATAGCTCATACCATTATATACTCAGACAATAACATTGTCTTGTCGTTATATGTATACCCTATGTATATCTTGATGGTAGATGGGTATTATACTCATTATTATTTCTAATTCAATAGGGAATATGCATATTTTTTCAATATTTTCATACGATGAGTTATATCTTTATATAACCGTAAAAAATATTCAGAGCCAAAAAACAGAAATTTAATAACAAAAAAAATGTTAAAATTAATTAACAGGTATACGGGCAACACTCGCCCTTTTGTCGCGCTTCTCGTGTCGTCACAGTCTACAATAACAATAAAATGATAAAAATCACAAATCACAAAAATGTCAACGCTTGTTGACATTTCATAGACTTTGACGTCACTTTCGAACTGACCATCGAGTATTTTGAATTTCCCACAATTTTCTTAACGAAAAAGAAATAATATTAAAAAATATTTACATAAACATAATTCTAAAGCAAAAATGTTGATAAAAAAAATTATTTTTGACAACTATTTATTTTACTTTTGACAGCTCCAGTTAGTGACGTCCTAATTCTTTACCGAATCGATTTCTTATGACAATCGACTTCAATTATAACTATTTCAAATTGATTTAAATAATTGATATTTTATTTTGTATTTTAATTGTATTGTATTTTAATGCAGTGTTGATAATTAATAGCCTGTTTTACTTTTTACTATTATATCGCCCGCGTAACTTAAGTATGACAATTGTCAACTTTTTCCTTGTGGTCTTTACTTTCATGAAATTCATAACTCGATAGGCGTGCAAATGTCAAAAGTAAAATAATTGTATGGGCCTTCAATAATAATATGTAAATTACCTTCGCTGTGTGAAAACGTTTTCTTCAGAGGCTTCCCGATGCCAAGCTACACGTGGAGGCGGGAGAGTCCAAACAAGGCGGTCGCCATGAAGGAAGGGTTCAAGAGCGTCGTCCTCTCATCTTCAAACACACTCCTCCTCGGTCCAGTGCAGAGGAAGGACGGGGGGAACTACCTCTGCGAAGCCTACAACAGACACGGGGCTGTCAATACTACAACTTTTTTGGATGTTATGTGTCAGTATTTATCTAAATTTTAAACTTTTTCTTAGCGCGGTTCTAAAATTATTTACACCCTTGAGTAGATGCCCTTAGCACTGTCGTCTTACACACAAACACACACAGATGTCACTACGTTTTATAGTTCAAATAGGTCATTTTTTCGACTACAGATATCTCTGCGCAGCCATTTATAACGTTCCTTAACGCGGACTACACTTTTAATACAAGATTTCGACGTATGCTTTCATAAGTCCAGAGAATAGAATTAAGGAACATAAATGCATGCATCAGCTGTCGCAGATGTCAAAGTGACAGATGGCGTAACTCTTTTTAGTTAACGCTTGTATTAATTTTACTCCTCACAAAATTTCCATGCCGGGGGCTTAAGGCCAACAGGTTCTTAGGGAGTAAACTCCAACAAATAAATAAATATCTAAATAAAGTTATTAAAAGTATTGTAGTCCAATTTTGTTTTATTGTAATAATAAAACGCGGAATTACCGGAGGTACATCATAAAGGATGGCACAGAGGACATCTGTCGAGCCTGTCGTCATCCAGGAGAGACTCTCCGTCATGTCACCTCCGGTTGTTCGGCGCTTGCCAACACTGAGTATCTGCACAGGCACAACCAAGCGGCCAGGATCCTGCATCAGGAGCTCGTTTTGAAATACGGCTTCCTTGAGCAGAGGATACCTTACTACCGGTACTCGCCAGAACCAGTCCTCGAGAACAGCCGTGCCAAGCTCTACTGGGACCGGCCCATCATCACGGACAGGACTATTCTAGCGAATAGGCCTGATATCGTGTTTATGGACCGGGAGCAGTCGAGGGTGTTTTTACTGGACGTAACTATCCCGCATGATGACGGTCTCGACTTGGCCCACGAGATCGTTCACATGTGGGCTGTTGCGTCCATTGAAATCATCCCAGTCGTTATATCCGTCAACGGGTTAATCCCAACCAGCCTCAGTAGTAACCTGAGACGGTTGGGGTTCTGTGGCAGTTCCCTCCCGGCCCAAATGCAGAAGGCGGTGCTTCTCTATACGGCCAGGATCGTGCGTCGGTTTCTGTCTTTGTCGTCCTGAACCCCGACCGACTGTGCTTCTGTCTGGGGTTACACCGTCTCCCCCTCATTTTGGCTTTTAGAGGGGGAGACGAATCAAAATAATAAAATAATAATAATAATAAAATCCCTCTTATTTTGGAGAGGGAGACGAGACGAGTTTTATAATAATAATAATTAATTTATTTGCTTAAAACATGGTATAGAAGGTGTTGCAAAACAATTACAAAAGGAACATCATGTTTCGCCGTTTTTCAAAGGCATGCAAAAATTAATTAACAAGAATTAACAAGAATTAACATTATCATTATGTAATAATAAATAAATCAATAAATAAATCAATAAATCAAAAACAGCAAGCATAACACAATTTAGAAGAGTAGGATTTCATGTCAAATAATTATTTATGTCAAAAAAATTAAAATAAAACAGAACCGATTCATTTAAATTTAAATTAAATATAAATTTAAATTTAGATGTCTATTGACCTAATCCCTTTTGTTAAAATATTTCAGTTATTCCTGAGTGCGGCATAAAACAGGACGAAGTTAACGGTCAGCAGGTGTTGATATGTACGGCACACGCCAATCCTGCTAAGGTAAGTTATTTATTCTATGATATCAGTGTGATAAAGACAGGCAGAAAAGGACATCCCTTATTCACGCACCGAAATACGTATACATGAGCACTTTTTTGCCGTTGTCTTTTATAAGAAAGGTGGATACTTTTATAATCCTACTGTAGTCGGCAGCGCACTTGCAGCAACTGTGGCGTTGCTTGAGTTATAGCCGACAGTAGCCACCTACCATCAAGTGGACCAACAGCCTGTCTGCCAACCTTAAGGGGGAGACAAACGCTAAATACTAAAAATATCCATTGTTTAATGAAGATGTTACAAGAAATAGACAAGACATTTGCTTTGAAAAAAATATATATTATACTTAAACATGTGAAGAACCAATTGTATTAGTTGGAATTTTCGTTAAAGTAATAGAAACTCCACAAAAAAAGTTAGAAAACAAGAAGAATTTGACTCTTATTGAAAATTCTCTCGAAAACGGCTTATTGCACGCATATGAATCCTGTACCTATTAATAAGTTAATATCAGATTAAAAAATTGTATTAATAAAAAAAAAATTTTTTGTGTAATGTTCTAATGGTAAAAACAAAAAAAACACCATTTCTAGGCCTGTTGAATTGGATCCGCCGCCAGCGAGTTCTATAGTAAATGTCATTTGCCTCAGTGAATCCCTGAAGATAAAAAATTCGGAAAACTATTTTTTTGACCTAGGTAACATAAGTACAACGTGTACAAATTGTTATTTTGAAAAAAATCTGTAATTTACAGACATCGTTTACGAATTTATTATATTGTATAGATTTATTTGTTTATAATGACAATTTTCAGGTAAAATTCTTGTGGAAGCTTAAAAATGACAACGACAGCCTAACGGACGAGAAGATCTGGGACGAAGGCACTCAGAGCTTCCTCAGACTGAGCACTAGCGTCGAAGTGTACCGTACTTACCTATGCTACGCCACCAATTCCGTCGGGATGTCCAGAGCTTGCGAGAGGGACGTCATGGGTAAGACTTCAGTTTATCTTCTTTTCTCACTTCCTAAGTATATTTAAAAGAACAGATTTAAAGTGAAATTGATAAATATGAAGTTAAAAAGATTTAAATCGAGAGATATGATAACGACCCCTCCCATTTTTTCATCGTGTAATTACCGGTAATGGGGTTTCATATAAATATATTGTTACGTGCGGGGTGAGTTAAAGTGCATTTAAGGGCGAAACGAACGATTTATTTTAACTAACCAAGATAACTGCCAAAATCAACAAACTTGTCCGATGAAACCGTTGAACTTGCCAAAAGTCTTCAATGATTCTCTTATGCGTCGCCGATTCGCTGTCGCAGATAACTTTGCAAAAGCTCCGAAAAGTCGCTTTTGTATCCCTGGTTGTCGCACAACTAATCCACACTTGACCGGCTGCCTCTTATTTATACTTGGCGCCAAGCGCCTCGATATATTTCGAATTATCCAAAAAATGTAAGCCAGATTGTAAACAGGCCATTGAATGTTTGGGAAAGCTATTTCTGTTGAAGGGGCGTAGTTAACATCGCTAGGGTAGAACGTTCGAGGCTTTAGGTCGGCGCCAACGCTTTTTCCAGAACGTTCCATAACTAGTCATAACAATGTTTAAGTTTGAAAGTATAAAAAATCCAATTGTTCCAATAAAGAAATAAGTTTTTTTTTTTACTTTTTTTTTGTATTCACGCATTTACTGAAATTAAAAAATACTTTTATTACCAAAATGGCATGGTTTTGAACGATGTCCTTTCACTCGATAGTGTCCAGTTTAGTATTTATTCAAAAGGAACCTCAAATGAAATCCACAGAAGGAGATTCATTAACTTGTTTCGAAGTGACGGATGTGGGATAAGACCATTATAACTAGAACGCTTTATACGAACGATTAGTGCGTTGTTGAACTAATTGCCGATGTGCAATTTGCCAGTAAAACTAGACGCCTGTTTGAATACGATTTGCACGCTATTGGAGTTCAAATAATATTGGACAACGACACCAGTATCTTTATAGCAAAACTAACTGGTGCCCGCGGTTTGGGTTCTAGCTTTGCCAGGCGTTAGACGATCTCTCGGGAACAGTACTTTCTTCTGGATGAAAGGTACCCTATGTTCTTTCCTCCATCCTTGGCAACGTGTATGCGAAATTTCATGATGATCGATTCAACAGTTTAGGTGTAAAAAGGTAACAGACAGACAGACAGAGGTACGTTCACATTTATTAATATGGATGTATGTATAACTATTATGATATAGATATGTGTAAGGACGTTTCTCTCGATTTAAATTTTTGAAATAAAAGATAGAAATCCCCAGGATGCTGGCAGCAAGACTTCGATAAAGACTAAATTTTAGACACTCAAATCTACTTCCCTGCAATGAGTAGTTAATAATTAATTTTATTAATTAGTATTATTAAATAATTAACTATTAGTTAGTTATTTAATAAGTGGATTACAAATTACCTCTCACTTTAACGGTATTGCAAACATTGTAAGAAAACCTGAGTATGTAAGGAAAATACCAATTTTCAAGACGCCCTAAAACTACCCGCAATACCTCGAGTATCTCCTGCGATATTAACTACGTAATTTATCTATGTTGAATGGCACTTAAAATTTCATCTAAGCCCTTAGTTCCCAAAGTGGTTCAGGTGGACCCCCAAGGGTCCACAGGAGACTCGACGGAGAACTACGCTGGCGTGACATTTAGAAAACTCCCCATTCGTGGTTGGAACTCAGCCGCAACGCATATTTCCCATAGTTGATCCAATCTTGTTTGTCGAGTTTTGGGATTATGGCAGAAATGTAGCTAGCTGCAGGGGGTCCACCGAAACCAGCTAAATTTTGAAAGTGGTCTATGAAAAAAAAAGTCAGATATTATAATTATGGTATTCTATTATGTTTTTGTAAAAGTTGTATAGAATTCTCCTCTAATTTCCAGCCAACTTGGAAAGTTACAGTAAGTAATATTAATGCTTGGCTAGTTTTGTAAATTATATATACTTTAAAATTAATTATATATACTATAGTGATGGAAATTCTTAGAAAAGTTACCCATTTAGTCTCTTCTCCTGAGAAGATGCATGATGCTAATAATACATTTTGTAATACATTTATTCACACCTAAAAAAGTTAATAAAATATTGGGATCTATGTCCTAAAACTAGGCACAACCTAGTCGTGAATATCTTGACATTGAGAAACTTTACCTACTGCTGGTTTTAACTATGGAGTATGCACTCTGTGTAGTTCATCCGCGTTTAGCAACGGAACGGAACTAATGAGGACTCTGAAATACCATGAGGTCCTCCACAGTTAAAAACCTAAAACCCAAGCACGTGGGTTAAAACAGGTGATGCAGGCGATAAAACTAACTGCAACTATGTTTGATTATCTTGACGAGCCTGTTGGATGAGTGATTAGGATGCTTGCCTTGAGGCTCCGTTCTAGGGTTCCCGGGTTCGATGGTTAATTTTAAATTTTTATACTCATTAATAAGTACTTATATTAATGATTTTTTTGAAGTGAAAATTCTTTGCGCGATGAAAGTAAAATTTCAAGGTCGAATATTCAGTGTAACGCTCACGTGACGCTTCTTGTAACGTTTCGCCAAAGAAGTTTCGTATCTACTCTGGGGTGTGTTCCAGCACTTCTTCGACTGAGGCTAATTTTGCTCTACTGTCATTTGATCGTACCCGTCGCGGGAGGTAGAGCATAATAATTAGCTCTGACAGGTCGCCCGGAAAGGGTACGATCAAGATTTGATCGTACCGGTTCCCGTCCGGATCAAATTACGGTTAACCTTAACGAAATTAACCTTGGCCGAAGGAGTTCTGGAACACACCCCTCAAGCGCCCATTTTTTTTTTTTACAACTGTCAAATTGATTATAACGGTCAATATTTAAAAATAATTTCAGGTGTTAAAGTGTGGTGGCGAGACCAACAAAAATTAATACTTATCGGTGGTATTGCGCTCGCCATTTTGGTTGTAGCCGTCATCGTCTGCATCATTATAGTTTGCATCTGTCGCCGCATGAGGGCGAAGTCCAAATGTAAGTCCCTTTTTTTATTATGCTCGTTATGCTATTTATTTGTCGTATTAAATGTCCTTGTTGAAGTATTTCTCGATAGGATTCCAAGTGGAATGGTCTTGGAACTATATTATTTAGTCACTTTTCTTTATAAGATGTTGTTTTTGCATCTAGATAAGCACAGTCGTTCCAAAGTTTATTTATAGCGTATTAATCATATAGCATTGTCAATAATTATTGTGTGCGGTTTTGCGAAACAAATACGTCATTCATTTGTAACAGTAGGTTTTCAAAAAGAAGTCAATTCAAAAGTATAATAAAGATATCTAAATTCAAGTGTTTATTCTCTAAGACTTGGTAAACGTCTACCAGTTAAGTTCCATTTACAATTAAAGCAAAAGTTTAACTTTAATTTGTAGTTTAACTTTAAGTGTAAGCTCGTAAAATTTGTGTAAAAAAACAAGGCTTTGTTTATTCTTTTTTGCGGTTACATAAATTGTAACCTTAGTTTTACAGTTAATATGACGTAAGAAAGCACATATGAAAATGAACATATACAGGGTGGTAATTTGAGACGGGTCAGTAAGTGCAGCTACCTAAACCATTATAGCTAAAACAAAATAAAACGAAAAAAATTTTTCTTATCAGCATTCAAAGATTTTGAAAAATGGTACAGTCAGCGGAAAAAAGGACAATTTTCACATTTTTTTACTTCCATACATTTTTTACAGAATGAAAAATAAGTTCATTTGTTTTTCTAATTGAAACTGGCCACGCAATATTTATTGTAAATTAATTTGAATTTGGAAGGAAAACATTGTTTTAGAAAAATTTATTATTCTTGCTGTGAAAATATTAAAGTAATAATGGCTTCAAATTAAGATCGCCTAGATTTGTTAGAAGCTTGTTTTATAAATAATAAAAATATATCAGCTGCCAATTGATCCTTATAAGTAACACAATCGATTGGCAGCATAAAAAAATATATGAAAATTATCCTTTATCCCTTATCCATATCCTTTTTCCCGTTGACTATTATTTTTCCAAAATCTTTGAATGCTGATAGGAAAAACTATTAAAATTGTGGATAGTTCTAGCTATAATGGTTGAGATAGCTGCCCTTACTGACACGTTTCAAATTACCATCCTGTATATATATATTTATTATTACAAAATAATATTAAATAAAATTCAACTGTATTGTTTGTCATATTTAAAACTTATTTAGTTTGTATATATATTTCATATAACAATTTTTATTATTATCATATTTCTTATTAATTTGCCGTTCATTTATTTTTTAAAGTAATTTAAAGTTTTATTTTTTATTTTTTTGTAAGACAGGTTTTTTTACTTGGTAGTAGGTGACCACCGTCAGTATCAACACAAGCAAGGCCATAGTTAGGGGATAATTAAGATGAAGGATGAGGGATAAAAGGGTTTATTTTATTTTTAAATTTAAACATTTCATTATAATAATACAAAAAAATATGTTTTTAAAATCAGTGATAATAATAGATCTTCAAGACCTTTCCGCTTGGGAGACATATTTTGATAATACTAATATCACAGTAAAAGATAACATAACACAGGTATATTATAACAGCAAAAGATTGACTCAAAAAAATTTTTTTAACAGAAATGCTATTTTTTTTTATTAATTTAAAATATTTAACCGTGACAAATTTTATTTTTACATACTGTTGTCTTTATTTTATTTTTTTTATTGTATTTTCGATCTATTATAATAAATACAACAGAAAGCATAATTTCATTGCCAATATCCGTATTTGTATTAATATCTCATGTACAATACAGCGTGATGTACTGTATGGTTGAAAATACAGTTGAAAATATTTTACTATGTCGCTACAGTACTATTAATGCCTATATGGTATATTTAATTAAATTTAATTACCTTTTATTCTCTAGTCGATTTTATAGAATTTCATTGACAACTTAAAATATTTCTTATGATTTTTAAATGATAGCTTTAAACTAATAACATATTTAATATGATAGTTAAAAGCTATCATAATATTAAAACAAATAATTTGAAGGGATATTTTTAATTTTTTTTTAAATGTTTCGTGCACATTTTTGTTTTGTCAGCAAAACCTTTTCCAATTAATCGTTTAATTCACGAATCGCCTTATCACTGTTGACTCAATGACGTCACTATATTTTTTAAATTGTAGTATACTCCTTAAGAATCGATTTTCACATGGAAATTTTATGAGGAGTAAAATTATTACAAGCGTTAACTAAAAAGCATTATGTTCTTCAAAGCAGTTCTACCGAAATCCGATAGATGTCGCCGCTTCACCTAATTCTATTGTATAATAGATGGCCCCATCAATGGTGTTATATTTTTGGAATTCACCAAGCAATTCTACTCAAATCTGATAGATGTCGCCTAATTTTACCTAATAGGGAATATGCACATTTTTTTAAAAATTTTCATACGATAGGTTTTATCGATAACCGTAAAAAAATATTCAGCGCCAAAAAACAGAAATTTGGTAACAACAAAAAAATTTGTTAAACTTAACTAACAGCTACGGGCATTTTGAACACCCGCCCTCTTGGCGCGCTTGTCGCGACGTCAATGTCTACAATACAACCAAACGTTAAAAATCACAAACATCTACACGCTTGTTGACATTTCATAGACGTTGACGTCACATTCCATAGACTTTGACGTCACATTCGATCTGACCGTTTCAAGTATTTTGAATTTTCCACATTTTTATGCACTTTTTAATAATTATTTTCTTAACGAAAAAGAAATGATATTAAAAAATATTTACATAGACATAATTCTAAAGCAAAAATTTTTTAAAAAATATATTTAAGCCTTTTTTGAATTAGACGCATGTTTAAGATTTATATTCTGTGTTGTGCTGTTGCACAGACTACATATATAGAATGTTTAATGTTTGTCCATTCCTGGATCACTCTTTGTATTTTTTTTGTCACTTGAAAAAAAAAAATGGTAGTACGTTACAATACAAGCTTCTAGTTTTATTTTAAAATATTAATACATGCAGTGTTTTAGCCAGTATAAGTATAAAATCAAAAGGTAAAGAACTGTAGTTGCAACATTTTGGTCCTATCGAGCAGGATTATTGAATTACTCAGTAATAAACTTGAAAGTGGTTGTTCAGTGTACATAATTATAAAAAGATGGATGAACACGACGCTCAACTGGAGTGCCATGAGCGAATCCAGAGATTGCTCACAAATTTTAAGAAGACATCTAAAGAAAAGTTAACAAAGGCTTACATTGAAGCAAGAGGTGAATTATTGGAAAACTTGTGGTGTGAGTTTCAAAATAGGCATATAAAACTATTGACAATTAAAAAGTCAGACAGAAATTCGTTTGAATATTTTGAGAAACAAATTTATGATGAGTGTACTGAAGTTTATTTAGACATGAAAACACGGATAAAGGAAAAATTTAATGAATTAAGTGAGCATAGCATTCAGAAACATGCAAGTGTAGAATTTAAAGATTGTTCAGAGGTTTCAAATCAACCCTCGGTTTTAACTAAATTACCTCCAATACAATTACCTATATTTTGTGGCGATTATAAAGAGTGGCTTTCGTTTAGAGATTTATATAAATCATTGGTTCATGATAATGAACATATAAACAAGGTTAACAAATGCCAATATTTAAAGGCTACTTTAAAGGGAGAAGCAGAAAATCTAGTGAAACAATTGCAAGTATCTGAATCAAATTATGAGGTTATATGGGATATACTCACTAAGCGTTATGATAATAGAAGAAGTATTGTTAACGCCTATATAAGTAAGTTACTAAATCAAAAGAGAGTTACATCAGAATCAGCTAAGAGCATTAGAGAATTATTGGATAATACTACAGAATGCTTAGCCACTTTAAAAGGTTTGGATTTACCTACTGACAGTTGGGATTATTTCATAGTTTATATTATTATTCAAAAACTAGATACCGAGTCGCATAAATTATTTGAGCAGAGAATAGAATCAGTTAGTACATTACCCACTTGGAAGGAATTATCCCAGTTCTTAGAGTATAGGTTCCGAACACTTGAATCTACTTATACTAAATACACAGAAAGTTTACAAACTAAACAATTTAAGAGTTTTGCCACTGAGTTTAATAATACTAGACCAGTTAAGTGTTTATTATGTCAAGGAGAACATCTAATATTTAGGTGTACTGAGTTTCAACAGTTGAATTTAAATGATAGAAAATCCTTTGTTCAAAAACAGATGCTTTGTTTCAACTGTCTTAGAAAGGGACATACTTCCATAAAGTGTTTACAGTCCACTACTTGCAAAAAATGCGGTCGCAAACATCACTCCTTACTACATGGTTATGTTTTACCAAATACAGAGTCACTGCAAAGAGAAAATAAGTCATCAGATATTAATATACAAGCAACTACAGCAATACACACATCACATTCCACTAGAGAGTTTAATATTATATTGGCAACAGCACTGGTTAATGTGCAGTCAGAGAAAATGCAACAAACATACACACTGCGAGCACTAATAGATCAAGGGTCACAAGCTTGTCTAATTACAGAGTCAGCATGTCAGTTACTTGGTTTGAAGAAAGTACCTATGAAGGGTAGTATCACTGGAGTAGGTTCATGTCAATTAATAACCAAAGCCCAAGTAGAATTTCACATCATATCAAGATACAAACCTGAGAATTCACACAGAGTTAATGCATACGTACTATCAACCTTGACGTCCTTCTTACCACAGAGTATTCATCACATAGAGTTACCAAAATTAAAAGAGTTAGAGTTGGCTGATCCAACATTTTGTAAACCAAACAAGATTGATTTGATTTTGGGTGCAGACATTTATGCAGAGATATTACAAGAAGGAGTACTAAGTTTAAGAGAAGAGACACACACACTTATAGCACAAAATACTACAATTGGTTGGTTAATTTCTGGTAAATTCAAGAGCAGAGAGAAAGAGTCAGAGTTACACAACAAGGTTCACATTCATCATATTAGAGCAGAAACTGATACACTCTTGAAAAGATTTTGGGAAATAGAGGAGCACACAGAGAAGAGAATAATGACAAACCAAGAGATCAAATGTGAAAAGCATTATGAGAACACACATGAACGATTAGAAAATGGAAGATACAGAGTTCGCTTACCTTTTACCACTAATCCACCTGACATCGGAGAATCACTAACTACAGCAACACAGAGATATCTATTATTAGAAAAGAGAATGAAAAAACAATCCGAGTTAAAGAAAAGATATGATGACTTCATGTACGATTATGTTAACCAAAACCACATGCAACTTATAGCTAGAGAAGAGATATATACAAAGAAAAGAGTTTGCTACCTACCACATCATCCCGTAGTCAACGAAGAGCACCTAACTACAAAACTACGTGTTGTATTTGATGGTTCAGCAAAGACAAGCAACCACAAATCACTTAATGACAGTTTAATGATTGGACCTCCATTACATAATGATTTGAGAGATGTAACACTGAGATGGAGGAGACATAGGTTTGTACTTATCGGAGACATTCGCCAAATGTATAGACAAATTAATGTTAATAACAGAGACACAGATTACCAAAGAATACTTTATAAATTCAAAGATGAATTACAACATTTCAGACTTACCACAGTTACATATGGCACCTCATGTGCGCCATATTTGGCTATCAAAACATTGAAACAGTTGGCTGAAGATGAGAGATCAAATTTTTCTGAAGAGGTTATAGAGACTGCCTTGAATGATTTTTTTGTCGATGATTTATTGACTGGTCATTCTACCCTAGAAAGAGTTATGAGATTAAAAGAAGATCTTATTGATTTATTACAAAGAGGAGGTTTTCTATTACATAAATGGGCGAGTAATAATTCAAATATTGAAGGAGCAGAACAAACTAATCGCAAAATATTAGGAATCAATTGGAATGGTCATACAGACAATTTTGAACTTCGAATATCAATATCACCCTTTGAGAATAAATACCATATTACTAAACGCACAGTTTTAGGCGATATTGCTAAAATATATGATCCCGCTGGTTGGCTTGCACCGGTAGTCATTGTGGCAAAAATTATGTTACAAAAACTATGGCTTAATAAATTAGAATGGGATGAGAACTTACCAGAATCATTGTTACAAGAATGGATGATATACAGAGAAGAGTTAGATAAAATGCCTATTATAAAACTGAATAGATGGATTGGTATCTCGGAGAATGTAATAAAAGTAGAACTTCATGGATTTTCAGATGCCTCCACGGTTGCTTATGCTGCTGTTGTATATTGTAGAATCATAACATCAACTGACATAACAGTAACTATGCTTGAAGCTCGAAGCAGAGTATGTCCAGTTAAGCAAATATCTTTGCCAAGATTAGAATTGTGTGCGGCAGTCTTACTATCGAAATTATTGTATAGACTTCAGACAACATTAAGCATTCCAAAACAAGATGTATATGCTTGGACAGATGCTACTATTGTGTTAGCATGGCTGCAACGTTCTCCAAGTTGCTGGACTACATTTGTTGCAAATAGAGTCACAGAGATCATAAACGTCATTGAGAAAGAGAGATGGCACCATGTTAAATCACAAGAAAATCCTGCAGATATAGCCTCACGTGGAATCTCCCCCACAGTACTTCCACATCATGACGTGTGGTGGAGAGGACCTGCATGGTTATGCAAGAGAGAACTCTTACCAATAGGAGATTTAGAAAACATAGAAACTACAAGCTTAGAGAAGAAAGTGAATGTGCATATTAGTGTTATTAGTGAAAAAAGTGAAAACAGTGATAGTTTCAAACTGAACATTCTTGAGAAGTATTCCAACTTAAGAACATTAATTCGTGTCTTAGTGTATATTATGAGATTCTATACCTGCTTGAAAAACAAAACACCTATTAATTTGTTATATCCTAAATACCTAACAAGTATTGAATTGAAAAATTCATTAATTTCTTTGTTAAAATTATCACAGAGTATTCATTTTGTAAAAGAGATAGAGATTGCAAAGGGGAAAGATATTAAAAATAAATTTGGCAGCTTAAAGAAACTAGAAAATGGTTGTAAAATTGTTAAATTGAATCCTTTTGTAGATAATGATAATTTACTTAGAGTAGGAGGGAGAATGCATTTAGCAAATGTAAACATTGATTTCAAACATCCTATAATTTTAGCTAGAGATTGTAAATTGTCTTATTTGATTGTTAAAGATGTACACTATAAAACTTACCATGGAGGAATACAATTAATGTTAAATGTCATAAGAGTTAAATATCACATTATTGGAGTAAAATGTCTTGTTAAAAGAATAATTCATAGTTGTGTTTCTTGTTGCAAGCATGCAGGTAGACTTGGCACTCAGTTACTTGGATCGTTACCTAAAGTTAGAATCACCGCTCAACGTCCATTCAGTGTAAGTGGAGTTGATATGGCTGGTCCAGTTATTCTAAAGTTATTTAATGGCCGTGGTTCAAAAAGAACACAAAAGGCATATATTGCATTGTTTATTTGTACTGCAGTTAAAGCTATCCATTTGGAATTAGTCACAAGTTTAAGTTCAGAGGGTTTTTTGGCTGCATTTCGACGCTTCACAGCACGTAGAGGGCATTGTTACAAATTAATTAGTGATCGTGGAACTAATTTTGTTGGTGCTTGTAAACAACTTAAAATATCATTTGATGCTTGTATCAAAGACTTACCTACAGAGATTTTAGATTTGTTAGCACAAGATGGAACTGAGTGGCAATTCAATCCTCCAGGAGCTCCTCATATGGGTGGCATATGGGAAGCTGCTGTCAAATCTACAAAACATCATCTTAATCGTGTGTTAAATGATACTAAATTAACTTATGAAGAGTATTCTACATTATTATGTCAAATAGAATCGTGTTTGAACTCTCGTCCATTAACCCCATTAACTAATAATGAGGATGGTGTAGTTGAAGCTTTAACACCTGGACATTTCCTGATAGGAGAAATGCCAATTGTTGTGGCAGATCAAAATTTAGAAAATGTCAAGGTTCCTTACATACAAAGGTGGACCTATCTTCAACAAAAATTACAGTTATTCTGGAAAAGGTGGAGTCAAGAGTATTTAGTTAATTTACAGAAACGTTATAAATGGACTAGGGTTGAAGAAAACATTAAATTTGGAAGTATTGTTCTAATTAAAGATGAAAAATTAGCCCCATCTAAATGGCTTTTAGGGAGAGTAGTAGCGACACACCCAGGTTCAGATGGTTTGGTGAGGGTGGTGAGCATTAAATGTAAAAATGTTATAATTAAGAGACCTATTCATAAGCTTTGCATTTTGCCTACTGAAGAGAACTAATTTAGTCTATCTTATAGTTTTAATTTGTTATTATTTCATATTTCCATTCACATAAGACTATAATAGTTTTAAGTTGTTAATGTTTAAGATTTCTATTTACATGAGATTTATAGAATCTTTGAGTTATTATTCTTTAAGAACTTCAGGTACATAAGAGTTTAAATTTTAGAGTGTTAGAGTTAGAGTTATTACTACTTAATTGTTTAATAATGTAAGAGTTTAAAGTAGCATAAACCTTAGATTCAATTTTAGAATTAGTGTTGAGTTAATAATTTAGTATCTTAGTTTGAATTTGTAAATATTGTAGAGGAGTTTATAAATCAAAGGTTTAGAGCTAATATAAAGTTTCAGTTTATTTAATTCGATAAAAAGGCTTGTTGCCTTTTGGGTGGCGGTATGTTTAAGATTTATATTCTGTGTTGTGCTGTTGCACAGACTACATATATAGAATGTTTAATGTTTGTCCATTCCTGGATCACTCTTTGTATTTTTTTTGTCACTTGAAAAAAAAAAATGGTAGTACGTTACAATACAAGCTTCTAGTTTTATTTTAAAATATTAATACATGCAGTGTTTTAGCCAGTATAAGTATAAAATCAAAAGGTAAAGAACTGTAGTTGCAACAACGCATATTCCCTATTCTATTGTAATATAATAGATGGCGCGCTTATTTACCCTCTTTTACTATTGCATAGTCAAAGAAAATCGTACTTAAAGAGTAAACTTCAACGTAGGAGCTGACTTTTTTATTTTTTGAATGAGTTGCTACAGTTAACTGACTAATTTTTTTTTTTTTTCTGTTTGTTTTATTCCCGGACGCCGCTTAACACTTAACACTGACTAATCAAAAATAATGCAAAACCAAAAATATTACCATAGACAATAATCCTGTGGAATTAGAAGAGCGAGAAAAGTAAGTCATTTTTTTATTTACTTTTCATATTGTCTTTAGTGTTAGACGATCTATATTAGTTATTGATTGATGTTTTAAAATTTACACTTAATTAAGTTTAATGTTTAATTAAATTTAATATTTAGATAAAATTTATTTTGTGTCTCAACTGAAAATTAGCAGCGAAGTTTTTTTTATTTATTTTAAGCTTTTCGGGTTTTTTATATGTTGCGAAATAAATAAATAGTAAAAAAAAACATTTATTTTTCGAAATTTTTACCACTAAGCAAAAATAAAACAATTAGCCCTTGCTTTTAATGTAATGGAAGTATGAAAATGTAGCCTCCTTACCTCAGTAATAATATTATTATGTTATTTTTGTATGTATTTTATTTAATGTTAATATTTATTTATTATTTAGTTACAATTTAGAGAAAAAAGTGTCCCAAACTTAGTACATTATAAAGACCAAAGTGATTAATTTCTCTATTAAAATTGTTATGTGTGAAGTATTCTTTTGGTAATATTTAACTACAATTTGAGAAACCGAGGCAGATATTAATTTATTCTTTACATAATTTGACGCACCGAGGCAGTTTATCGCGTTAGTCTTTTCAGAATTTGACACACGGAGGCAGTTTATCGCGTTAGTCTTTTCAGAATTTGACCCACGGAGGCAGTTTATCGCGTTAGTCTTGCAGGACTTAGTAAATCAAAGCCATCACTATATAGAATTGGACAACCATATGCATACATCACTTTTGTCTTTGTATGTCAAAGCTAACTTATTGATTATATATAAATTTGCAGCGACGCCATTGGTCCGAGCCGATTCATGGCATACGTTATCCATGCCTCCTTCGAGGTCCCCTCTCGTGGTGCCGATGCCGCGATAACCCCCCATAAGCCTCAAGGACCAACTCACAAGGTCGTTTCGAGTTCGCTTTCGCCTGTACTTTAGCTAAAAGCTTGGACCAACGGCTGATACCTTTTTAGTTGAACCCTTAGGAACTAACCAACACTTAATTTGAAATCCTATTTTGGCATGTATACTTACTTATATATTTAAATACGTTTTCGGCAATGTAAACGAAAAACATTGTATTTTGAGTACGTATTTTGAAAACATTATTAAAAAAGTTTTTGTCAGCTGATAAAAACTATTTTGTTCTAAACAATTATACATAAATACTTTCTACTAATTTGTAGAGATTATTTCAGATCTCTTAATAGTAGAGGAGCCCACGATGCTAAATGGGGATTTTACTCCAGCGTCGTGGGGACCTATTCGATTATGAAGATTAAATATAGTAGAAAGAAGTTGCAGCTTTCTGGAAATAAAAAAAAATCGCCCAAAAACATGAGCGCCTCAGATTTGTTTATTCTTTTTAGCGGTAGCATGCGATTATGCAGACGGTTTAGCTTGATGTCCTGGTCGTGCTGATTCATAATCTGATGATTATTTGAAGAAATTTTCTTAATCTGACGGTTTGAAAAAAAAAATTCATGACTTTTTTAAATCGCTTATTGTGACAAATAAAGTGCACGGAAAATAGCATGCAAAATAAAAAGCATTTTTTTTTTATTCCGATATAAATTTTACAATTTTTTGAGGGGTATTTATTGCACAAAACATACACTTAGAAATACTGTCACTCATCGTCATAGCAGATATTAAATTTATAAAATTTAATTCGGACCACTTAAAATACAAATAACCAGCCAGAGCGTTGTACATTCATAACCACGAGTGCTGGAATTAGCAGTGACCGGAGTCATGGCCTCATTATTGGCGTGTGGGGATGGTGCGAGAAAGTAAAAAATAGAGAAAAAGCGAAAGTTAGAGAGAAAGGGGGAGTGGGAAGTACAAGTTTCTCTGCAGCTGCACGCCCTAAACTTTATTGACGATTTTTACTACTTCGGCTTGCGGAAATCGGCAGTTTGTATTTTTTCCCATTATCCTTGAATTATTTTCTTTAAAACAAAAAATGAAATAGACCGCGCTCAAGAATGTCGAGGTGACTTTTTTCGACTCTCTCACGTCCCCCACTCTCTCACGTCACGCTCAAGTCGTCTGATTATTAAGAATGTAATTAACCCATCATACCTTAATCTGACGCGCTCGGGTATTTTCGACTAGCGATTTTTTTTTACTAATCTGATCGGCTGCTCTACACGCACGGCTCTATATAGAAGGCTAAGATATGGTGGAGATACTCAAAAGTGTACAAGGTATCCCCCATATGTTAATCTGACGCGCTCGAGTAAATCCCAAAATCCCGTCTTGAGCTCCCCTACTATAAAACTCAATTCAATTTAGGTTGATTATTTTAAAGATTTGTTTACATTAAAGAAAACTACTCTCTATTTTCTGTATAGTTTTTTTTTTCTTTCTTATTTTACTTAATTACATACCTATGTATATAAATAAATTTAATACAGTTGGTTATTTTTATTCCTTTAACTGTGATTAGCCTGGTAGCGTTTTGCAGAGTTGACATAGTATTTTCAATTGTATCTGCTCAATATTTCCTTTTTTTTGTAACTTTATACGTGCAATCAAAATTAAGACAGACTTTTGTCAATATCATTTCGTTGATCGTTTCAATTCAAGTTCAATAAAATCTTTAATTTTATATTACAAATGGTTAGTAGAATTTTAAACTATTGATTAGAAGTTAGCGGAGAAACACAGGGAGGCGAAGAGGGACTTTATTTTATAAAAAGTATTCATATAGATTTGAAGCTCAGACGTAGACAGTATAGATACCGCAAGCCGTTCGCCACTACGTGCCTGCAATTTGAGCAATGCTCAAATACGGCCTCAGTTCGCTTTCGACTGTGTTCGCGGAAAGCCGACTTTCGAAAAACAAAAAATGTCTAATTGCGCTGTTGTTAATTACAAACATACGTCAAAAGTGGTTTGTCGAGTGAGGGAAGACGTTTCGTATCATCGGTAAGTAGTTTTGTTATTTATAATATGTGCTGTAATTTAATTAAAATCAATGTTTGAAAAATGGCGTAGCCAGCTGCGTGCGCGCGTCCCCTCACGTTGAACGTAGGTGGTATACTAAATATTTTGGCGCGCGTGCGTAGGTAGAGTTGGACGTTAAACATTCGATAGACTAGTCGTCGCGTCGTTACATTGCGGGGTGAGGGGAAGGGATTTATTTGTGTTTTACCATCACTAAATTGTGCTCGTGACGTAATGGTAGGCACTAAAAACGTGACACGCTTGGTTTTCATACACTTTGATGAACTTGCGTCATCTATACTATCTACGTCTGCGATTTGAAGTGTTTTTAAAGAAATATTATTAGTCTCTTTTTTTCCAAATTACGGGAGGTATTAACTCTCCTTCAATCGTGAAAAGTAAAAATCTGCTAAAACCATTGTTATTTTAACTGTATTTCATTTATTTATATATCGTTTATAAAATAATCATAGAAGTATTTACCTATGTCTTGTCTTAACAGTTTTATCCTTGCATAGGTTCCTAACAGCTCTAACCCCCGACGTCCTAAGACTGACCACAATTAACAGTACAGGTATATAACTAACATACATATATTGACATACTTTTATATGTTACTATATAAGTGGAGAATGCTTTCTTGGGCTGTGTCATAGTATTGTCATTATTGGTCAAAAAGCATTTCGTAGTCCGGTGTAAAAGAAATCATGAAAATATTTTAAAATTCCAAAAAAAATATTCTTAATTACGATATATTAAAGGTACAAAGGCATTTACGCTGCGCTACGAGACGCGACGCAATGCGACAAATAAAGTTTAATTAGTTTGTATGGTTTGTAACTATGATTGCAAGCAAGTGGCAAGTGGTCAAGTCCGTGTACTAGCTGTTGTTCGCTACTTTATAATAATCGCTGATAATGTAGCTTTCTATAGGTGAAAGAATTTTGAAAATCGTCCCAGTAGTCTTTGAGTTTATTCATTACAAACATACCTTTGTATGGAGGGGGGTAAAGGGGAGATAGGGAGAGGGTGAGTAGCCTATGTTACTCGCTGATAATTTAACTTTCTATTGGTGGAAGAATTTTTAAAATCGGTCCAGTAGTCTTTGAGTTTATTCATTACAAACATACATACAAATCTTTTCTCTTTATAGTGCTCGTATTATTAGTATTAGTATAGATATTTTCCACGTTGCACCGCATCACGCAGCGCTGCGCAAATGCTTTTGTATCTTTAGTATCTTATTTATGTATCTAATACATAGATACATAAATTATAGCCTATGTATTATTTCTGACGTATAAATTATATTTTGATGTTAGTTTTAGCAAAACCATTGAGTAATGATTACTCTATTTATCTACATTACTCTCTATTTATCTATACTCATAAAAACGCCCATCAGCCATCAAAAAAAATAGTCTAAGTAGATGAACAAAAATTAAATTGTGTCTCAAAATCAAAGTAATAAAATTAAAATGAAACCATTAAGTAAAATGTAGGTACAAGTCAGTCTCTAGACTCTAGAGGTTATGTTAGAATAGTGTCGCGCCCTCTTACACTTAATATCATCCAGAAAAAAAGTACTGTTCCCGAAGGACCATCTAACGCCTGGCAAAGCTATGACTGCAATAAAGATGTTAGGTGTTACATTGCTCATATATTTAGTCAGGCGTTTTTTTTCAACGCGGGCGAAGCCGCGGGCGCTAGCTAGTTACTTGATAATTTTTTTGGGACTATTTAAATAGAATTTGGGACTATTGATAATAATTTCTGTCCATTTCGGGCATTCCATAGGCATTTTCCTTTCGCGTTTGTAATACTAGTTGGAAAAGTGTCTTTCGCCCCGAGACTAAGGTAATAAAAATCCCACGTAAGAAATCCCTCTTGACCAATAATTGACTTTGTTCACTGTAGCTTCAGTATGTGTGTTTCGCTGAATTCTGTAGAATTATCGTTTTCAAACAATATTTGCGAGTTGCGTTAAAATGAATTTTTTTGCGTTGTTACTTTCCTAACTGCATGACTGTGTTTGAAAGCATTCTTCTTGGCATAGTATGTATATGTATAAAATATTCCTTATATAATTATGTATTGTAGGGTGAACAAAAATCTAGGTACCTATTTTAATATTTTGTATTGTATTTGTAATCATGTATACACGTAGGCACATTTTCATCGGTTAGTTACTAGAGAAATTTATGTGATTAATTTCGTTCATTGATATATTATCTATAACTATCTATAATTGTCCATTATAGATCTTATATTCGACCTACAATATGTCATCATCCCCAATCTTTGAGACTCATTTAGGGAGTTTTTGAGTATTCATAAAGCACTATCCTATGACATGTCCGCTTTTATTATTTTGTTTAATATAATTGTTATCATTTAATTTTTTTAAATCATGCTCATCCTCTATTATCCTCATTTTGCATGTGTTCAGTTTCTTTTCTTTTTTTTAAATTCAGTCCCGACGGTAGCTGTTTAAATGAGATGTCGATCGCACAATCGATAATATCGCAAGCATTGCCAGCATTATCGCCACTGAGTCTATCGTTCAGTCCGAAAACGTCAGATCGGGCAAGACTAGTCGAGTCCTCGAGCTGCGCTTACACCCTCGAAATGAATAAAGTGGATAGCAACATGCAAGCCAACTTATCACAGTTGGAGGCTGCAATGAAAAGTGAAACGAAAACAGAAACGGAAGAAGCAGCTAAGACTGTAAAAGCAGAAAACAAGGATGACGACAAAGTACAAGCTGTAGTGTCACCAAATAAATGGCCTCTGAAACCTGGCGTCCTAGTTCACGTGAATTCAAATCATACACTAAGCCCTAAGAACCAAGCCAGAGTACAGAACATTCAGAAAACTGAAGAAGCAAATCTGGGATTGCTGGAAAGAAACAATAATGTTGAAGATGGAATAGAAGTCGAAAGTAAGAAGAAATCTAAGAGCCACACGCAGAATGTCGTAACTGGAATTTTTAAGAATTTTAAATTCAAAAGCGACGACTCCGACGATAGTGGCAAATATACGAAGATAAATAAGAGCAACAAGAGAGCATTGTCTTTGGTTAATTTAAACAAATCCGGTTACAGTTTGCCAAAGAGAAGACTTCGATCATTTTTTCAAAACGAATCTTCTAACGTAATTGTTACTGAAGGAGGTACTTTGTTTTTGTTTTTTTTTTTACAAGTTTACAAAACACCTGAAGATAATAATCATAAATGAACCATAAATTTATAATAAAGTTAAATACATTTTGAAATAAGAAGGAAAATTTTAAATAAACAAACCACTTATATATTTATGAATTGAATTAATAAACTTGAATTTCCAATCGCGGATATTCAAGAGAGTTTGAAGTCATAAGCAAGTGTGTATTCAATAATATATTAAAAATTAAAAATACTCGTTCTAAAAGTAAACCTAGTTCCAAAGATATAAACTTTAATTTCCAATAACAGATATTCAAATGAATTTAAGTCACAGTATCTAATCTATTCAATAATATATCTCTTCACACACATATCCTTCTAAAAGTAAACCTAGTTCTAAAAGATTCTTTCTATAAGTTCATAGTATAACTAATCCAGCGTCATCTATTCCCTGGTATCAGCACAACGATGTATAGTTTTGTTTGAGTTCAATGGTATATGATATCAATAAGCAAGTGGTTTCATTGATTTTGACAGTATATCAATTAAATACTATCGGTTTCAATTTTGCAATTTAAATGCTTCAACTGTTTTAAAAAATATCAACCATAGATGGCGCTAAACAAGTGATCTTGTTTTTAAAGTTGAAAAGAATAATCTAGGTATATATTCTTATTTTTATACGCGTATATTGTATATCACACGTAGCAATAGTCAGAAAAACTGCAGCCTAAACAATGTATAATTTACTTATTAGATTATTCCAACAACTGAAGGAAAAAAATCCAAGTTGGCCCGATGGACGAAAAAATTCTAAAATGATTTTTACAAATTTCTTTTTTTTTTTACTCATCTTCTTTGAATATTAAAAAAATTTTTTTACTTCGCATATCGTTCATTCAGATCATCGACGTAATATCCAACTAGACTTCTAGTACAGGGCGAACGCATTCAGACAACACATTAGAGAAACAGATATTATATAATTCCACGCCCGGTAATGTTCGGGCAGTAACGACCAATAGAATTTCGTCGTGACCTTGATCGGACCAATTGGCGTTCAGTACCCCGCGCCCGCGCACCTCACTTAGTTGCCAGAACAATTTGCATTGTGAATAAATAGGTATAAGGATGGATTACTTACTTGGATATTACGTCGATGATTCAAATAATGTCAAATTCACATATTCATTGACAGAATACTGAAAATCCAAAGCAACTTGACATAGGCTAGTGTTAAATAGAGTAGGTTTCTTGCTAGCATCGATATTAATTCATACTATCTTGTGTCATCCCAAGTATGAAACACCGTTAGACTTGCGAAGAAATGTTACTGGATTATATTTAATGATAACTGTTATATTTATTTTAGACCTCTATTTATTTAGTTTATTTAATTATCACAAATTGTTATTTTAAATATATTTAAACAGTACCTACGTCGCATGCATTATTAAATGAACGCGACTTCAGATTTCTTCTTTGTTATGACGCTTTTAAACCTAACATATCATAGTTTTGTCATGTCACAGGTATGGCATATCATAACATTGTTATTAAGAGTAACAGTTTTTTTTTATCATCAATATTACACTAAAACACAATTTTACACAACCTGACAATTTTCGCTTTAACTCTGCTTCGATCGCTTTGGCACGTTGTGATTGTTTGCCATTTCTTTCATGTGTTTTGCATGTTTTAGTCGTATCCTTTAAAAGGCCAGATAGGATTCGGACGAGCGCCAAAATAAAGCCTTTTAAAGAGGAGATCGCTAAAACAGCGGGCACTAGAAAGAGAAAAAAACCAGGCGATAGTAAGTGTGGCACGATTTTTTTTTTTTTTGCTAATTAATTAAAATTTATCAACATTGCTTTTATGGTTTTATAAATTTAATATTTTACAGATTTTATTTCATTTTTATAATTAAAAAACAATTATTACTCAGGTTTGATGACTATTGTAAAACTTACAAAAAGATTTTACTTTGGTCGCCTTCATACTGTTGTCTATAAGGCCTGAAAATTGCTAATGCGTCTGGTCGCCATTTTAATGACACACTCAGTATAATCGGCGCAAATCTTCTTGGGCTCTTGTGTCAAATATGTAACCGTAAAAAATGTAACAGATTTTGAGACTGTTTGTGAGGTATTGCGACCCAGCCATGGAATGAGCGAGACGAATGATAAACGAAAGACGCCTACTCAAGGTCAGAGCCCAAGAAGATTTGCGGAGATTATACCGGTTTCAACACTGGCCGGCAAGATTTAGTCGCTGATGACGTCACGCGGATTTTAATGTGACAAGCTTCTTGCGCATTAGCAATTAGCTGGGATTTTATGACGTGATCGATTCTTTACAAATAATTTTTTTACATGTTCGTAACCGGTTTCGTCTAGATACTTTTTTTTTAAATTCCTGCTTAACCAGTTAATTACGAAAACTTTATGTTTCGAATAATCTGTACGTAATAAAATTTTTGTTACTCTAGACATTTTTAATTGTTCAAAATTAAAATTGATCAAATCTTTTAGCGGTGATATCTATAAGTGAAAAAATAACTTGTTTGGAATAAATTCAGCTCTTTTTTTTTATTATTATTGAAAGTTCAAATTTTACTTGAAATGTTTAACTATTATATATGAAAAAAATTAAATGTCTTCATTCGAAACTGGTTACTACTTGTTCAAATGCAAACGTCTACAGAGCTCGTTGACTTAAAACTGGAAAGTTTAGCTATCTTACGTGTTTTTAGAGCAGCTTCAAAAGCATAATCTCCATTGTTAATTCCAGGCCCACCTACGAATGGCGTAGATAATGCTCCCAACGGCAACCTTGGAGCGGACAACCCAGGTCTCTACGAGAACCTTCCGTTCCACGGTCTCCAACAACCCCCCAATAAGGTAACGGGCAATACTACTTCAATATGAATGCGAACAGATAGATCTAATAAGCTCATTATTATGTTGGAATGACGTCATTGTTTCATTTGAACCATACAATTTCATCAAACTAGTTTTGAAAAGGTTGTGGTCGTAAATGAAATTGGAGAACAAAAAGGTAAACAAATTAATATTGTCAAAGTGGCGTTTCATGATTTTATGATATATGATATGATTTTACTAATTATATGAAACCATATACATAACTTAATTATGATATGATTTATCATGATTTAACTAATTATAACGTATTAAGATTTTTATATAAGCAAGTTACTTATGGTAATCTATTTGTTACTAACTGAGCCCGCAACTTCTTACGCGTGGTATACGGAATAGCGCGTAACTTATTTGTTTGTAAATCGATTGGAATGAAACAAACATTAAATATTACGGAAAAATTGCTACAATACATCAGTGTAAACCGCATTCAAATTGGTTAAGCCGTTTCTGAGATTAGTGTGCACAAAGGCATAATAGAAAAACAACGATTTTATTATAAAAAATTACTAGCAGCGTAAACTGAAACCTACTCTTAATATGATTGATCATATAGTTCTGAGGTCAACTTACATTGGACAATTTAAAATCACCTAAACTGTGCATTTTTAACTTTATATAAACTTGAAATCATCATCGTTTTACAGATGATAATATATAGTTAACTAAAGTTTCAGCCAATTCAACCGAAGAGTTATTTTATTGCGTTTTTATCGAAAAAATTTTGAACGTGATTGTTTAAATTTACATAACTTTTTTGTTTGTAAACCGATTGGAATGAAACAAACACTAAATTTTACGGGAAGCTTGCTGCAATACATCAGTGTAAACCGCATTCAAATCGGTTAAGCCGGTTCAGAATTAGCAGAATATTTTTTGACCTCGGTAACATAAGTACAATGTGTACCAAATTGTTTTTTTTTTTTTGAAAAAATATTTAATGTACACGGCTCGTTTAAGATTTTATTATATGTATAGATTTACAATTTTTTAACGATTCTGTTAAAACCATCCATCTATAAAGCATTTTATAGACGGAATATAATTAAAGGTCTAAATGTTTAGAGCTTCCGCCTATTGCCAGGGTCATAAAAATAATTTGCAACGATTTTATTTCAAAATATTATAATTCAAAATAGTATAATTACTATACGTAATTTAAAGGCGGAAAACTATTTGAAATGTCATTTTACCTGTTTATAATATATTTTTAACGCGATAATAAATTAACTTTTGATAAACCACACAATTGAGGTTATCATATTTTTGATTGATCATCAAAAATGTAAACAAATACATTTTTGATTACGAATTTCATCTCGTGATTTTAGAGTTAAATTCAATTTACCTATTAAATTGTATAGTACGATTTTTTTTAAATTAGTAAAATAGAACCTGTCAGCGCCACCACACCTAATATTGACTCATAAACGCCTGGACTTTTATTGCAGTATATATTTAAGAGATGATTTCTTAAGGCAATAATGCTTTAAGGAGACAATAACATATGATGTTGGATGAGTGGTTAGGGTGCTTGCCTTAACACTCTGTTCTAGGGTTCCCGGGTTCGATTCCCGGCAGGGTCAACTTTGAAACATCAACTTTTCAAATTTGGCTCTGGTCTGGATTTGAAAAGTAGTGGCAGGGCACACTGCGTTTTCGCAGCCATTTGGGCAGCCCGTCTGGCGGCAGTAACCACCCCCTTAAAGAAGACCACCGTGAAATAACAGCACGTGTGCTGTTGTGTTTCGGTGAGTGAGTAAGGGATGCCAGAGCCCATTTCCCTATCCACTCCTAATCCCTTATCCTTAATCCTACTGCAGTCGGCAGCGCACTTGCAGCAGCTTTGGCGTTGCTTGTGTTATAAGCGACGGTAGCCACCTACCATCAAGTGGACCGTCTGCCTGTCTGCCGACCTTAACATAAAAAAATGAACATAGGTGATATCTATTCATTTACTTGATTAAGACACGAGAACTTAATCTGTATCTATACTAATATTATAAAGAGACAATATTTGTATGTATGTATGTACTCAAAAACTACTTTACCGGTTTTAAAAATTATTTGACCTATAGAAAGCTATATTATCAGCGAGTAACATAGGCTATTCTCCCTCCCCCCATCTCTGCCATTTACACCCCCCCCCCCCCCTCCATGCAAAATTGTCGTTTTCCACGAATAAACTCAAAAACCACAAAACCGATTTTAAAAATTATTTGACCTATAGAAAGCTATATTATCAGCGAGTAACATAGGCTACTCATCCTCCCCCCATGTCCCCTTTACCCCTCCCCTCCTCGATACAAAATTGTTGTTTTCCACGTATAATATTTTATAAAGAGACGCGGACGAAGTTGCATGCAACAGCAAATGATAAATAAACTATGAACTGAAAAAAACTTGCCAAAAAAAAACTGAAAAAAAACTTATAAAATTGTCATTGCATATGCTTCCAGAACAAAATTCTTAGTTATATTAGACCTTTAAATAGTTATTTAATCTTAAATAAATTATTTTCAAATAAATTTAAATTTATTTGAAAGCCCATTTCCCTATCCAATTCTAAGCGTTTAAGCGTTACTTGTGTTATGGGCGACGGTAGCCACCTACCATCAAGTGGACCGTCAGCCTGTCTGCCGTCCTTAACATAAAAAAAAATAATTATTTCAAAGTTTTGAAGCTGTTATTTGACGGAAAAAACTGCTTAGGTTAAAAATATAATAATTCATAAGTGTTAAAAATATTAATTGATTATATTTTTAACACTATCTTTTTAAATAGATTACAATACTACACTTTTCTACCTTATGTGTTCTCAACTCATAACTAAATAAAATTAAAGAGTTCGTAATAATTGAGTTATACAAAATCACAAAAAAAAAACTAGTTTGTTGAATAAAGGCCTTCTTGTCTGTCTGATTCATTAGACTCATTGGATAATGTCCCTAGTCGTAATAATGTAATGTATCTCATGACTATCATGACCTGAATCATGATAATCAACGTGATATAATGTCACGTTGTGATCAGATCGACAACACGGCTTGAATTAAATACATATTTAATTGCCATTAATTTCAATGGAATCTGCTGTTTCGTTTATCTCATTAAGAGTTCTTCCGGGGTCAAAGTATGATTGTAAAAAAAAAACTCTAATTTAATTTAACAAAATGGCGGATTACATTGAAACATTTTTTAACATTTGTTTGTGTTTCGTTTTGTTTATTAATTTTTAACATTTTTGTTTTCTTTCTTTTATTTCTTTCATGCATGTGTAAGCCCGTGCAAGCTATTCACCCAAGAGTCGTTGAAACCAATCCAAAAACATTAAAAGGAATCGAGGCTTTACAAAAACAGTTGACAACAAATCCGTCTTTTACTCCGAGGGTCGTTTGCCCACCGTTCGTGCAAAATGCGGTGTACCCGATGACAAGTCCGCCCAGTGGACAATATCCGACGACTTACGGGATCTCGTTGTTGTCACCCATGCAACAGATGTACCCGTTACATCAAACAGTACTACTGAATCCTTACTTGCCACAAATGCAGACATCATTTTTAAAACAATTCCCAACAATCGACGAAGAAATCACAGAAGAGAACCCTAGAAAGTTTTCGTCTTTGAACACAAGAAATCCTAATAAGAAAGCACCACAGTTTCAGTCGATGAGGATTGTTAAAAAGAGAAATATAGCCCGATTCTACCCTAACACTGAGTACGGAGAAAATTTTAATGAAATCAATAATAATAAGGATATGGAAAATTCGGATAGCGAAAAAGAGGAGGATGCGGATGAAAATATTATTTATGCGAACTGTCCGTCGCTTCTCAAAGTTAAATCGAACATAAGCGGTGTTGAACAGTTTGAGAATCTAACAGACTCTATACAGATATATGAGGAGAATAACAGTCAAATGAATGTTTCAACTAATTCATTGAACAGACCCGTACCGGCGCCAAGAACCAAAATGTCACCAATGAATTCACCGATGAAATCGGATCACGTTTATGTCAACTTATCAATGCCGATCATAAAAACTAGATTCGGCGCTTGCGATGAAGTAGACGCTGCTGTTAGAACAGCAAAATCCGCCGAAAATATTCCGGAAGCAACACAAAGAAATACATTAGACGCACCAAATAGAAACACCAAAAATGATTTAGATAAATTGTGTATTAAGAAGAGAGACGATGATGAGCTTAATGACGTCGATGACGTAGCGAGAGTTGATATTAAACCAAATATAATAGGTGCTACACCAAAGAGAAATATCTCCACTATATTACCATCGACGTCATTAGTGAAATCAGCTATACACAAACTCGATCAAGCTGGTATGAATAAAGTTGGCTTGCCAAAGAAACAAGTGATCTCTCCAAGCAAAACACTACAAATTCCAAAACTCACTGAAAAGCCTATACCAAAGCGAACATTAGTCAGACGAAGCAATTCTGTTCAAAATAATACGACTTTTGATAACGACAACGCTCAGGTATAACGCTTCTTTTTTTTTTTTTTCATTTATTGTGCTTTTCTCATGTTCATGCTATATTTTTAACGTAACATAGATGTAAAATGTGTTTACACAATCGATTATGTCTGCAAACGTAGATATATATCTTATACAGCGTGTCCCAGGCTACATATAGATAATTTGATATTTTGAATTGATTAGTTTGATAGATATTTAAGGTTTTTATTTTTCGATATTTTAAGGTCCAAAAGTAAGCACTTTCAGGAATCCCAAAAGTCCCCATGTTTCTTCTACGATATTTATTTTATTTTTGCGCAATGACTTTTCTAGTTTTTCTCCTAACTACATATTATATTTTTGAAGTAAATGAGGTTTTCTTTTTACAAATTAGCTACTTTTTATTTTTGTCCAACATTAACATTTATTTCTGGGAGTCTCATCATTGCGTCAAAAATCTGGTCATTGCGCCAATAATAAGATAAATTTCGCCTTGAGTGCTACAAACACAGAGGTGTAAATGAAAGAATTGTGTATATATATTTTGCTATTAAGGTTTCATTGCGCTGCGCTTTGTCATCACTAACAAGTGCTAATATTTTCATGATTCCAGAATACTAACATCCTACAACAGCAGTATCTACAAAAACGTAATAACTTTGTAAATTTAAACGCCAAAGGAAAGAACAAAAAGAACTTTCAAATACCATTGCAGAAACACCATAGCTTTTGTTATTTCCAACCGATTAGAGTAGACAAACGCATACCCGTAGATCAAGAGAGAACATACAATAACACCATAGGTCCTCTGATATACCAGCCAGCGGACGCCCAATACTACACGAAGACTTTGAATCGGACAAGAGAGAAGAGCAGTCAGAAAATGAATCGCTTAAAAAAATCCGAGAGTCTTCGGGAGAAGTTGTCCTGTGTAGGCGTATACGATAGCTACGATAAGCCAGAGTACCCGGAATACAACGAATCGGAGAGGCGATCGTACCTGCAACTCCTCAAAGGCAATCACATATCAAACTCGAGTAGAAACTTAGATCACAACTCAACTTGTAACACCGCTGTTCTCAAAGAAGAGAAGCCTAAGAAGAAATTAGTTTATGCAGATTTAGCGTTAGGCAATCATAATTTAAAATTTAAAAATACAGTCAATTCTAATAGACATTTGTACGATACGTATACTATAGGTAGTGAAACTAACAAAGATACTAACAGCTATAGCGGCGGTAGTCAAAGAAAGGGCAGTCATAGTCAACAGAGGAGCGATTATGCGACGCTCAAATTTAATGAAATCGACGTTTGAAAGGTAAGACTTTTTATGCTGGAGGTGTTAACTTCAAAAATCTTTTTATATCTGAATTAGCCTGGGCGCATACATACGTTTTCCGTATTCGATTTCCGAATTCGTTGTCCGTATTCGGAATTCCGTGTGCGCCGGAATTTGCATTCGGAATATTATACTGCCAGTACATTCAGTGGTGGCTTTGTGAACGCACGACCATGGAGAACAACGATTTAATTGCGATTGCATTATCTAAAGAGAGCTTTATCTATAAGCAGGTTGTCGTGTATATTCCATAAGCAGGGATGTTTTTCAACAGCTAAACTTAAGCTTCCGCTTCACACATTGTGTTGATGCACTCGTTATGAGACGTGAAAAACACACTACACAAAACAAACAACTCGCGGTTCCGAACGGAAATTTCCGAACGTGTGCGCCGAAACAAACAAAATGTATGCAGGCGCTGCGTTCCGCATGACGTCATTAGATTTTTTCCGTAAGGGGTTTCCGAACGCACGGATCCACATTCGAAACGTACCTCCGGAATGTATTGCGTACGGAAAAAAACGAATGTGTGCGGCAGTCAATGTATTTTCTATCGATTAGATGCATTCGGGTCTACGAACGCGGAAAACGAATTCGGAAAACGTATGTATGCGGCCGGCCTTATCGCCCGTTTCAGGCTCTAGGGTAAACCCAGCATTAGCATAAAGTATTGGTCTGGTCAAAATGTGTGTGCGATATCAAAGAATAATTGAAAAACTTGTCTTTTTTGGAGTAATTTTAGAATTTTTCTTTCATAAATGAATATAACTCAGTGCAGTCTTTGACAGTTTCTTCGTTATCAAGATTGACTAGCCAGTTGGATGAGTGATTAGGATGCTTACCCCCGGGTTCGATTCCCGACAGGGTCAAATTTGAAAAATGAACTTTTCAAATTTGGCTCTGGTCTGAGCTGGAAAGTAGTGGCAGGGCACACTGCGTTTCCCAGTCGTCTGGCGGCAGTAAATAACGGTAGCCGCCTACCATTAAGTAGCCGAGACGGTCCACTTGATGGTGGGTGGCTACCGTCGCCTATAACACAAGCAACGCCAAAGCTGCTGCAAGTGAGCTGCCGACTACAGTAAGATTAAGGATAAGGGATTGGGAGGGGATAGGGAAATTGGTTCTGGCATCCCTTACTCACTCACCGAAACACAACAGCACACGTGCTGTTATTTCACGGTGGTCTTCTGTAAGGGGGTGGTTACTGCCGCCAGACGGGCTGTGTGCCTAACACTACTTTCATATCCAGACATGAGCCAAATTTGAAAAGTTCATTTTCAAAGTTGGCCCTGCCGGGAATCGAACCTGGGAACCCTAGAACAGAGCGTTAAGGCAAGCACCCTAACCACTCATCCAACGGGCTCGTCGGCTTGTTGCACACATAGTATGGGATGTCCAGCATTTCTTGATAATCTCTTCAATATCTCAAATTTGCTATGGCTTGCTAGTGGAATATGAAAAAATGGCAAAAACCCCACGAACTTTTTGGCTCATCTCCTTACTTATCACATAATTTCGCATAATAATTTTAATTAATTGAAGTTATTACTCGAAAATTAACATATTTAATTTTATCACTTCGATACTAACGTAAAATAATACTCTTGGCTTTGTTTTTCTTTAGGCGATTTTGTATTTTTTTTTTGTAAATTAAGTGTACTATATAATACAGTTTAAAAATAACATGTGTTAAGTGAGAACATGGAGGCTCGAAAACTTGACTACTTAGCCTACTTAATCAAAATAAGCATGATTCTTAAACTGACAATTTCTATAGCATGTGTTCGCAATTGTTGTGACGTTCTGTTTTTTTTTATTCTAGGGACGCTTTACCAAGAGTGACACGTACATTTATTAAAAAAAAACGAAGGTAATATTCAAAATTAATCAAAAACGCTTATAAAGTCATCGCTAATGCAATTAAAATTAGTATTAATCACTTTCAACTAAAATTATAACTTTCTGGACTTGTAACTAAAATTATTACAAGTCCAGAACCAACGAAGTCTGCCATCAACAGTTATTGTTTATATAAATCTAGATATATATATATCTATTTCTTATCTACATACATATTTATATATCCTAAATTGTTCTTCTTTTATCGAAAAGCTTCAATGTCTATGTTATTCATTAAAGCAAGCATAAATAAAATTCACTTCACTAAAATCATTATTAATTTTAATTTATTTGCTACAGAACGGACTACTAACGCTTTTTTAAATTATCACTATGAACAAAAATAAGTATTTAATCATCTTTTCGTTCCTTCATGTTGTTACTTAACTCTACTTAACGTCATTGAATCTTAATTTTATCTTAAGAGCCTGTTCGAATTAAAAAACAACGAAATAAGGTGTTACACAGATTTTTTTTTTGAACTTAAACTACTGGATTACTTGGACTAATTAAAGAATTAAAATTAATTGGTTAAAATCAATAAAAAAAAGCCGAGCCAGTCACTTCGTACGCGTGGTATTCGGTATAGCGCGTAACTTTTTTGTTTGTAAACCGATTGGTATGAAACAAACACTAAATGTTACGGGAAGCTTGCTACAAATCGTTTCTGAGATTAGCGTGCACAAACGCACAGACAGACAAAAATTCTAAAAACTTTTTTTTTTACCTTTAAGTACAACGTATACAATTTTTTTTTTTTTTTAATATTTAATGTACAGATGGCTCGTTTACGATTTTATTATATATATATAATAAAATAATTAAATCATAGAGTAATGTAATTCACTGTAAATATGCGTTTTACTATTGTTATGTCACAGAACACAACAATAGTACAAGTATTTTGTGGAATTAAAATTTTATAAAAATAAAATATATTCAGAGTAAATTTATTTAAATTTAAACCACTTATTTTAAATTAAATATGTTTTTTTTTATAACATTTCTTAAATCTTAAACGTACGAATTCAAGGAAATATTTTTTCGCAGCCATTCAAACCCGACGACCAGTTTATTTACGCGGACGCCGATCTCAAAGACTACGGACCAATCAACTACAAGGCAGCGTCGATCTACGCCCAGATGAAGAAGGTCAAAGAACAACAGAAACTTCAAGAGATTTATGAGAAGCAGCACCCGAACGACGATTTATTGTGATCCGATCGGTGTGATGTATCCCACGCTTGTAATAATCAATTAAAAATCACTATTGCAATAGAAAATAACCTCAAAACTATTGCAAAGAGACAGCATCGTCCAAAGTAAATAAATGAACGCTTGACTCATCGTTCATACTTAATTTTAAACATTTTAGTCAATAAAGCAACTAATGCTCTATGGAATAATAGACAAAAATAAAATATTTTAAACACAGAACCCCAATTAAATTAAGATGTACAAAGTAGTGTAAATAATAAGGAACCCTATTGATAAGATCCCTTTAAAAAAAATTAGTAAAATCGATTTTAATACAATTGTTAATGGTTCTAACGAATTCTGAGAAGCCATCTTGTTTTCTTCAATAGCTTTGGTGTTGTGGTGAGTCAAAAAAGCAGAAATATATCACTACCCTTTGTCAAATACAGGGTTTTTTTGTTTGATATATTTTTGAACAGCATGCTATGGCTCGAGGCGGTTCTGCAAATGCCATGCTGTTACAGGCGAACAGCATGCTATAGCTCGAGGCGGTTCTGCAAAACATTGGTACATACAGAATTGATTCTCAATAACTATTTAAACTTTGATGAATGTGAAAAATAAGTATTTGTTTTAATCGTATCACTCGTACGAATCAATACTAATATTATAAGTAAAGCTGAAGAGTTTGTGTTATAAGCAACGGTACCCACCTACCATCAAGTGGATCGTCAGCCTGTCTGCCGATCTTAACATGAAAAAATGCACTGATAAGTGCTTAAAATAATCATCCTAAATTGTGGACAGTGAATACAAATTCCATCAAATTTAAAAGAATAAAAGGGTCATTCTTCATCCAGTGGACCGTCAGCCTTAATAATATAATAAAATCAACCATTAAGGCTCCTCCTATCCAAACAGTTGCCATTATTAGTTGCTTGAAGTATAATAAATTTCTAAGAAGGTTATAACTTCACATCTCCTTACTTACTTACTTACTTCTAATAAGATTGCCTAAGTCTCCTAAGGAGAAGATAATATCGAGGCGGCTGTTTTTAAGAAACTTTAGACTTTAGACCGCATCGGACAGTTTATTTATGCGGATGCCGATCTCAAAGACTACGGAGCAATCAATCTTCAAGAGATCTACTAGAAGCAGCACCAGGACAATCAAACAGACCTCAAAACTATTGCAAAAAGACGGACAATCAAACGGTGAAATGTATGCCGCTATTACTGTCAATACTCCTATTTATTGGATAAAGTTCATAAATGTTTGATTTGTAAAAAAAAACAATACTTATTTTTTATATTCACAGTAAATAGAAATTATCAATGTCCATTTTAATCGCTTCAACCCCGTTTTAAATAGAGCTCGGTATAATCGGCGCAAATCTTCTTGGGCCCTCGTGTCAAATATGCGCAGTAACCGATTTTGGGACTGTTTTTGAGGTATTGCGACACAGGGGAGGAGCCACAGAATGAGCGAGACGCAATGATAACATTTGTACAAGAGAGGAAGCAGTTGCGCCGTATTGCTTTCAAATTTCGCAAACGAAAGACGCCTGCTCAAGGTCAGAACCCAATGAGATTTGCGGCGATTACATTTAAATCATTTACCCATACGATCACAATAACGCTTATTAGGGTGACAACAAGTTTAGTAGCCAATATCCGTCCATGCGGGAACGTATACAACCATAGTTAATTCGCAGCCTAACCATACTTACGTCATACAGTCAGGCAACGAATGCACTTGCGTAGAGCAACGTTCGGCGAACTCGCTTCAGTTTGCAGGCTCGAACATTGAGCGTTGCCCGACTGTATGACGTAAGTATAGTTAGACTGTGGTTAATTCTTAGCAAATGCCCCATCACTAGTTAAATGTGTAAAATAGTGTAAAATAATGTTAAATTAATTTAACATTAGACAAAAGTTATTTAGGAGGACGTGTACATTGGTAGATGACGTGTTCACTTTTTTTAGATTTGCTGATATTAGATAAGAAATCTTATTAATGGTAATATTTTTTCGACATTGGCGCGATTATGTACGGACATTTTTATATATAAAAATATATATAATATAAACTATATATAAAAGTGAATCCCCATTCCCCTTGGTCATGGCATCACGCGTGAACGGGTAGACCGATTTTAATTCGGTTTTCACTAATGGAAAGAGGGATAAATTGCATCCCGGGCGAGGCCGGGGAAGGAACGCTAGTTTATTTTATGAAAGTTGCCTGTCTGTGTGTATTCTATAAGATGTACTTCGGAGAGTGTACTCGAGAGTTCCATGAGATCATACCGCCTTCCCCTTTCTTCTATCGAACATGCAGACGTACGGCTGGTTACCATCCTCACCTTGTCGCAATCCCTCTAATTAGGACCAAGCGCTTTAAAACATCTTTTGTGATGCGCACTGCTAAGGATTGGAACTCCCTGCCGGCGTCTGTATTTCCGAGCCCAAACCCAAATCTTTTCGAGGTTCGAGTGAATAGGCATCTTCTGGGTGAGCTCGCTCCATCGTCGGCCTCATCCTTCCTACATGGATAGATGCTGCTCAAGAGCAAACCCATCTTTAATAAAAAAAAAACGCCAACTTCTGTACAGAATTTTTCTGATACTTTTTAAAATCGCATATTGATTAAGGGGATTTTGTTCCCTATGGACATCTCGCATAAAATATCATAGATCATTAGATTTCCGAAAAAAAAATATCTGCACATTATTGTGCCAATTATTAGAATCATATTTTGTTTCACTAAATACTTCACTTAAGACTCTAAAAAAATAAATAGACGTACTTACTGAATGTATATACATATGTAGCAATATCGATTACAGCACTGTATTGGATATTACTACGCGATTACCTCAAGAGATCACCCCCGCATTTATTTTATATTTTTTACACATTTCTTATGACGAAATACGAAATAAATCACTTGTGCTATTTTTAAGAATTTTTATTTTTAATGCTTACCGAGGTTATCAGATTTTTTATAGGTGAAAATCTAATCATCTTTGATAATAACTTTTACTTGTGACGAATAACATATTGAAGTAATTGTTTTAAGTGACTAATTTACATATATGTAGTTTTAAGGCTTAGGCCGCACAACGGCTAAACCGCTGTGAGTCAAGAAAACTAATACAAGCGCGCACTTGCGGTTTTTTTCCGTGACTGGCCGGTTTTTTGGCCAATATTCGGCAGACCGCCGTGAAGTTGGCTACAGAGATCCGTTAGTAGTTGAAAAATTTCTCAGGGTGTTCCTTCAAAATAGGATATTTCTTATGAAAGAAATATCCTATTTCTTAATCCTTAATCCTGTAGATTTAAGAAAGGATACACCTTTCTTAAATCTACAGCTAATGAGTGGATTGACCCAATATTTGCGAAATTGGCATTGATGTCTTCTATTTCTCAGTTAATACTAATGAGTAACAATGAGTACTAATGATAACTCATTAGAGTAGTTACTCTAATGAGTAACAATACATCTAGAGTAACAATACATCTACATCTGCTCTCTAGAAATCCATTTTCAAACTGTGAAAATCGCGGCCAGTTTCGCGATTTTTAATCGTAGTGTGTGCGTCTCGAGCGGTTTCGCGGTTAATCGCTCGCTGGAAAAAATCGTAGTGCGACCTAAGGCTTAAAGGAATCCTAAATTTAAAAAATATTTGTGACACTTGTAACAATTTTTGTACTTAATTTCCAAAATCCTTATTTATTGTGTACTTATTTCGTGTTAAATTTGAAATTAAATTTTGAAAAAAATAATTGGTACATTTTTAAATGTCTAAAAAAGTAACAAGTGACGAATTTGTTTTTTTTTTATTATTTTTTTATTATTAAATACTTGTTTTATGTAAAAAATACCGCTATAAGCAAGCCTTTATTGGATTTTTGGTAACCAAAAAATAAATTAAACTTTTTAATCCTTGTCCATATGAACAATTAATATAAAAATAATTGTATGAATACTGTAAACGTTGAATTAAAACTTTTGTACATAAATATTGTTAAAATATTGTCGAATAGTGTTAATAAAATTAATTTATGGATTTTTATTGTGTGTGTTTTTATTCTTCACTCTCATTCCCCTTAACACAAGGGATTCCCCCGAACACAATTTTTACCAAAATGAGCGCAACCTAATAACCTACAGATTAAGGTGCAAAATTGCACAAGAATTTTGTGTAGCTTCTCGGAGATAACCGAACAGATTTAAAATTGGAAGGTTTTTCCTAAATATTGTGTAAAGTATGAAAAAAGAAATAGCCGTTAGTACTGTACTAAAGTTTTCAGTTGTCGCTGAAATTTTTTATTACTGTGACGAGAAAGCTTTTTTGGGAAGTAATTTACTATTTTTTTTTCTCAGAATTTTTTTTTTTTTTGTATAAATCTGCCCATTTCAATTATTTTTTTTAAATATAGTCTAATATGGCAGTCAAATTAGACGACGAAAATAACACTTTTCTGCCAAGTCCTCGCGTCAATTTATACTTAATATAAATCATAAAGGCTTCACTTAGGCAAATGACATTTTGACGGCCCCTTGGATGAGTGGCAAAGGGGCTTGCCTAACGTTTCAGGGGCCCCGGGTTCGATTCCCGGCGGGGTCAAGTTTGGAAATTTTAATGTAATTTTCAAAATTGACTCTGGTCTGGATTTGAAAAGTAGTGGTAGGGCACATTGCGTTTCGCAGTCATTTGGGCAGCCCGCCTGGCGGCAGTGACCACCACCTTGAAGAATACTACCGTGAAATAATAGCATATACGTGCTGTTGTGTTTCGGTGAGTGAGTAAGGGATGCCAGAGCCCATTTCCTTATCCCCTCCTAATCCCTTACCAATCCTACTGTAGTCGGCAGCGCACTTGAGCAGCTGTGGCGTTGCTTGTGTTATAGGCGACGGTAGCCACCTACCATCAAGTGGACCGTCAGCCTGTCTGTCGACCTTAACATAAAAAAACTCGCTGGCGGCGGAGACAATTCAACGGGCTTAGAAATGGTGTTTTTTTTGTTTTTACCAACAATACGCAAAAAAAAAAATTATTATTACAATTTTTTAAACTGACATTAACTTATTAATAGGTACAGGATTCATATGCGCGCAATAAGTCGTTTTCGAGAGTATTTTCAATAAAAGTCAAATTCTTCTTGTGTTCTAACTTTTTTTTGTTGAGTTTCTATTACTTTAACGAAAATTCCAATTAATACAATTGGTTCTTCACATGTTTAAGTATAATATACATATTTTTTCAAAGCAATTGTCTTGTCTATTTCTTGTAAAATCTTCATTAAACAATGGATATTTTTAGTATTTAGCGTTTGTCTCCCCCTTAGGAGGTATTTTTATGACACCTTCGGATTTGAAACCATATTTGTTAGTATTTATTATTATTAATTTACCATACCCGTTAAAACAAAAATAAACTGATGGTCTGATCTCCATACAAAACTGATTGATCTCCTTTACTAGATCAACCATTAATATTTTATATGCTAAAAAAGAAATCCGTAGTGACAAGTAAAACGACATTTGATGATACATTTATTTATTTACATTTACTTCTGTTACCTTAACAACTATCACAGCCATATATTTTTTTACAATTTCAACAAAACTCAAAACGTTTGTATGGACATTTTATAAAACTCCTGACTTTTTCTGTCAAAATTCTACCGGATAATCTAAAACGTCATTAAACAAAAATGATTATCAAAATTGAATTAGGGAAATAGATTTCTTTTTATTATAATTAAATTTTAGTTTTGTCCAAATTGTTACATAAAATATAAATTGTTACATAAAAAATAGGGACGGCTAATTGATAAATGAGATTACATATGATTATTAATTAATTATCACTAATATTCAACAAGGAAACCTAACAGCAACTTAATTAAAAAAATAAATTAAAAAAAACCTCTACTAATCAATCCTACGTCATCCTATTAAAACTTAATTAAATTTCGTAATCAGTGCAAAGTACAATTATCAAATTGTGTGTAAATATAAGGTCAATTATTTTAATTAATATTATTGCGTTTAATTTATAAAAATAATAGCGTTAGTGACTTCAATTCGTGTAGAGGTTTTTTTTTTAATTTGTTTTTCCTTATATTTAGATTAAATAATATTAAAAAAAAGAAACTTATCTCACAATAAAATATCACATTTTAAGTCTAGATTAAGCAATCTAAGACTTATTAAACCCGATTTGAACTAAAATTATTTTTTAAATTTCGAATCCTTGGGTCCGAACTTGATAATTATCTACATAATATAATATTTTTCTAATATAATAATCTTTTACATATAACATTTTTTTAAACTTTAGGTACAAATGTAACTGACGCGTATTAAAATTTTACAATTATATTATTAGCGTTGCTTTTTATTCTAATTATATATTTGTCAATATATACATATGTGTTTATTTAAAATAGTCACCTATTAGGGCTATAGAAATGATGACAAAAGACCTATTATTTAGGTACCTACTATAATCAAGAAATAGTATCATATTATAGGCTGGCTGACGGCCATATATCTTATATATAAAAATGAATCCCTATTTCCCTTGGTCACGGCATCACGCGTGAACGAGTAGACCGATTTTAATTCAGTTTTCACTAATGGAAAGAGGGATAAACGGGGAATGTTTATATATATAAAAATTGCACCCTGGGCGAAGCCGGGGCGGGTCTCTAGTATGTTATAAAATTAAATATTTGCAAAATAAAAGTTGATATAATTACGTATTTATCTTCATGCAGTAGTTATTTTTAAATTTTAAAATAATTTTTCCAATCATTTCGGTATTATAATAAATATATAATAAATTTATATATATTATTCTTTTAATTTTTTTTCTTGTGTAGAGATTTTTTGTGACAAAAAAAATTACGACAGAAATCACCAGTCTTCAGAACTCGAAAATTTTAAAGCTCTGCGTATTTTAGTAAAAATCGAACTCCCCTCTTCCGAAATAGACGTAGTCTGAGCACCATTTCCTCGCTTGTATGTCTGTGGAACAACACGCTGGCAGCGCTTGTTTAGACTTGGTCAACTTGGCACATCTCTGGCAGAGGTCCAGCAGCTCATCCTGCAAGGAAAAACGAAATCAAATTAAGACGACGCGGCGATAAACAATTAATACGGCTGTGATTGCGTACGGAAACGAGAGCGCGCTTGCTTATGTCGTAAAGTCGTATGGGACCTAGGGTTGCCAGGCGTCCAGCTTTAGCCGGACATGGCCGGCAAAAGCCAGACATGTCCGGCTAAAGCAGTCAAAGGCTAATGCAGTCGTGTCCGGCCATATATAAAAGTCCGGCCAGTCCTACTTCTGTTAAGCTTTTTGTCAACCCCTCAACGGCTAGAATCACGCGGCCACGCATGATTCGCGATCTTACAAATTACTTTAAGAAAACAATATATTTATTTATTTATTTATTTATTTAAACTCTATTGCACAAACGTACAAAAGGCGAACTTAATGCCTTAAGGCATTATCTACCAGTCAACCATTGGGTAAATCAGAGAGAATGACGGAGGTGCAATTGAAAATTAACATTGAAAATTGTATAATTAATTACACAGAATTCATTAATAAAATTCTCACATAAATATAATACATACTTAAATATATACATACAACACAATATACATACAGATATACAGAACAAAAAATAATAATAATAATAATAATAATAATAAAGAAAATGACACTATTAACTCTGAGACAGTGAAAGATAATGATTTCAAAGCATCTTTTTAAAGGAGATTTTGTTGGGGGCTTTCCTAATATCGGTGGGTAGCGTATTCCAGGGCCTGATTGCTTGGGCACAGAAGGAATCAGATAAAAAGCCAGTGCGGCAAGAAAGGACACGAAGGGAAGAGTTATTATGATACATAATAAAGAGCAGAGCAAGTCTTTAAGTAATAAAAACAACTATTTCTATTAAAAACCAGTGTGTCAGGCTTTTATGGCAAAATGTCCGGCTAAATATGAGTCTGTTTCCGGATTTTCGATTTTGAGGCCTGGCAACCCTTGGGACAAAACGATTTTTATTAAAAACAACTATAACGTATTTTAAAAAATCCAACTGTAAAATTAAAGAGTATGTTTATACTAATGTACATAGAACATTTGGAGGTATAAATTGGTCTCGTTTGCCTGTAATACGTAAATCTTTGTTTTAAAAAAGGTTTTTTTGAAATTGTTTTTCTCTGTTATAAAAGTTTACCAATCGTGTAATCCAACCGAAAAAATGAAGTCAGTAACATGAACAAACAGATTACCAAACACCACTTTCATATGTTTTGTCATTGCTGAGAAAAATCTAAATCCATGCCATCAAAATTTCCAATGCGTCGCCTTAATTAATCGTGACTTTTATTAATTGTTGTAATTTTTATATTTTAAAGATGACAAAAAGAATAGTATCCTGAGTTTCTTTCGGGGTTTCTTCTCAGGATCGTCATCTTGGCTTTTTTCCGAAACCCTGGTAAATTTAAATTTAACTGGTAAATCTAAATGACGATCATAAGAGTTTCTTGGAGAAACCTAATTGATAAATAAATATTTTGATTTTGATTCACGTCTCCCATTATCCTATCCCTCTCCTAATCCCTTATTCTTAATCCTATTGTAGTTGGCAGCGCACTTGCAGCAGCTTAGCAGCTTTGGCGTTGCTTGTGTTATAGGCGACGGTGGCCACCTACCATTAAAAAAAAAACGTATGTATAACGCTATTCACGTATTAAACACTGGCTTTCTTTTGGGTGAGTTATTAATTAGTGCACATATGATTTAGTTTCTACTCTTTACGTTAAGGTCGTCAGACAGGCTGACTCTCTAGCTGAAGATGGAAGATTACTTGTGTCGCCTATGACACAAGTAATGCCACAGATGCATTGTAGGTTTAACAGGTTCTTACTCACTCACCGACACACATCAGCACTCATGCTGTTATTTCACGGTGGTCTTCTGTAAGAGGGCGATTAATGCCGCCAGATAGCTACGTAATCTAACGCAGTATGCCCTGCCATTAGTAAACTAAACCTATGACTAAACTAAGTACCTGGTTCTTAGTTTTTGTTTTTTATTTGTAAACGGATTGCAATGAAATCTATCGGCAGACATGCTGACGGCCCCTTGATGGTAGGTGGCTACCGTCGCCTATAACACAAGCAACGCAAAAGCTGCTGCAAGTGCGCTACCGACTACAATACTATTAAGGATAAGGGATAGGGAAATGGGTTCTGGCATCCCTTACTCGCTCACCGAAACACAACAGCACCCGTGCTGTTATTTCATGGTGGTCTTCTGTAAGGGGATAGTTACTGCCGCCAGACGGGCTGCCCAAATGATTGCGAAACGCAGTATGCCCTGCCGCTGCTTTCCAGATCCAGACCAGGGCCAAATTTGAAAAGATCATTTTTCAAAGTTGACCCTGCCGGGGATTGAACCCGGGAACCCTAGAACAGAGCGTTAAGGCAAGCACCCTAAACACTCATCCAGCGGGCTCGTCAAAATGATACGAGAAGCTTGCTACAATACATCTGTGAAAACAGCAATCAAATCGGTTAAGCCTTTTCTGAGATTAGCGTGCACAAACGCACAGACCAACAGACAAGAATTCTAAAAACTATTTTTGGACCTCGGTAACGTACAAATTGTTTTTTTTTTAATATTTAACGGTTTACGATTTTGTTTCTTTGCGTTTACGATTAGATACTTGTATAGATTATTTATTATTGTGGACCAGACCGACTGTGTAATTACGAAGCAAGCGTTGCGGTTACACAGGACACTGACCCCATATGTAAATTAAATTTCTCCATATTTTATTATTAACTAGCTGATGCCCGCAACTTAAAATATAACACATAAGAAAACATATGCGTAATAATATGCCTGACATCTTTATCGCTGTGACGACGTTGGCGCCGATTTTTTACGTTTATAGACGATCCCTCAGGAACCTAACCTTTCTCCAGGATAAAAAGTATCCTATATGTTAATCCTGTTAATAAACTATCTGTGTGCCGAATTTCATCCAAATCTATTGAGCCGTTTTGGCGTGATTGAGTAACAAACATTCAAACGCACAAATTTATGTTTATTATTATTAGGATTAATTTTAATCCTTTTATTATTTATTTAGGATTATTTATTTTGATTACAATTTATTTATTTAGGATTAATTTTAGAATGTATTTTTTATGAATTAACTGTTATCTGTATTTTGTTGTGTTGCGGTCTTGAATTATGGACTTGAGATATTTGATATACAATTCTAATAATAGGTTGGGGAAAAAGTTTCTTCGTATTTTATATGACAACTTTAGACTTATTTTTTTAAAGTTTATTTACATTTAGTTACATTATTACAGTAATTCTCAGATAAGCTGATTATATAAATTCTATAAAAATATATTATAATACAATTATTATGCACCCCATCATAGATTTATCCTATTGGGATAGTGTGGTACTAAAATACAGGCTAGGCCTAGTTTATATACCCACAATATATTTTTAATGTGCGCAATAAATACATTTTTTGTAATTATTAATTTAGGTAACATAAGGATTGTATGAAGTTATTAGTTTTAGTGGTTGCACTTTGTTATTATATTTATATTTCAAACTACCCTCATTGCTTTTACATATTTTATGTTTACTGTTTCTCTTTTTTTTTGTGTAAAATATTGCTATGTACCTTGCTTACGTCAATAAAGATTTTATTATTATATTATTATTATTTATTTGCCATTTTCTTCGATGACTTTTGCCATCTCGTAGGCGGTGACATGATCCCATTGCTGTATGAAATTTTGGGATGGCTAATCAAAAAAACGCGTCAAGCAGTTTTGGCAGTCCTCTCTTAGACCGAAACAGGTGGAAATCTGAAGGTGTAAAGAACAAAGCTAGCAAAGAAATAGATACCAACAGAAAAAGTTATTCGGCGAATTTAAAAACACCTTGATATGAATTGGCAACGGAGATTACAGCATTGCAAAGTCACTGACTGGAAATAATTCCAAATTTAAATCTCTCAAACTTTAACACTGGCACAATAAAAGGTAATTTTTCTCTCAAATTTCTAGGAAGTGTTGGAATATTATGGCAACAGTAATTAAAAAATTACACACAAAATACCTAATTAAAATGATATGTTACTAATCGTAGTTCCGTGATTGCGGAGGTCAAGAACACGTTCAAATATCAAACGAAAATATTTGACATTTGCTATCGAAGTTGATAAATTTATGTTGCACGAGTCTGACTCCAAATTAAGTCGCACTCTTCAGAATTCAAGATATTCTAATTCAAGATATTGCGCAGAATAGGTACGTTACGAAAGGTTTCAAATCTATACTATTATTACAAAGCTGAAGAGTTTGTTTGTTTGTTTGAACGCGCTAATCTCAGGAGTTACTGGTTCGAATTGAAAAATTCTTTTTGTTTTGAATAGTCCATTTATCGAGGAAGGCTATAGGCTATATAATATCACGCTACGATAAATAGTATTATATATAAGCAGTGTCCAGCAGCGCCCCATGCGCACGCCGCCGCAGCGAAGCGTGGCCGAGTTCAGCTAGTCTATACTAAAAAGAGAAAAGATTTGTATATGTTTGTAATGAATAAACTCAAAAACTACTGGACCGATTTTAAAAATTCTTTCACCTATAGAAAGCTACATTATCAGCTAGTAACATAGGCTACTCACCCTCCCCCATCTCCACTCTTTACCCCCTCCATACAAATGTATGTTTTTAATGAATAAACTCAAAGACTACTGGACCGATTTTAAAAATTCTTTCACCTATAGAAAGCTACATTGACAGCGAGTAAAATTTTATAAGAGACTAGTATATAAAGAGAAAAACTTAAAAGCCACTTAACGATTTTACACACAAAAAAGTTCTCTAGGATATAAGTATTATAGTTAAGTCACAAATAACCGGTTTTTTGTTCAAATCAGTCAATCAAAACACGGGAAGAATCTAAAGATCATGATATTAAGCCTCGTATCATGATATTAATCCTTATCCTACTAAATACTACTACTAATACTAATACTAATTACTAAATACTAATATACTACTAAGGTTGATTATGCACATGTAAATTATTCTTTAAATTATTTGGTATTGGACATTTCGTTTAAAAGTTACGACGCTAGAAGTAAAAAAATTCCGCGGTGTGTATGTGAACAGACCTACGCTTACTCCATTAGTTACCTAAACATTTTATTTTTCATTCAGTTTATATTAGTTTTGGAAAACATTACAATAATTCCTTATAAGTTTTAACAGCTTGTCAAAACGTTTGGTCGACATAACCGGGGATCATAGAGCTGGCCATTACCTCGGGCAACAGATTAGCATTGCCATACAACGAGGTAATGCAGCCAGCATGCTCGGGACTCTGCCTAGGGGACCGAAACTTTATCATTTATAATATGTTAATGTTTATTAGTTTTTGTTTACATTCTAATATCTATTCTAATATTATAAAGAGCTAAGATTTGTACGTGTGTTTGTTTGTATGTAAAAGGTAATCTTCGAAACTAGGTACTCGTCCGATTTAAAAGAATTCTTTCACCAATTGTTCAAACAGAATTCCACGGTTAACATAAGCTATAGGATATCCCGTAAAATGAAAAGGTTTTTTTCGTGGTAATCGAATTTGCGAAGTGTGTCTTTCAAATTGCTTTAACGGTGAGATACAAGCACGTATACAGAGGGGGGGATAGTTGGGATTTATCCCCCCCCGAAATCTGACTGAAAAAAAAAAACGATAGATGTCATTCATTCAGAAAGTAAGAAAAAAGAGTGGTCGGCATGTGTGACACTAGATTTATAGAACGTCACGACTCTATAAATATATTTTGTGAGTTACTCAAACCAATAGGTTTGAGACCAATAGGTCATTACATTGAGAGAACTATCCTGCACAAACAGAACTGTTGCCCAAACTGCGTCTACATTCATAGCTGCGATGGAAAAGAGTACTTTCTTGATTTCTCTAAAAACCTGTGAAAGATTTTTCAGAAAAATTAGAGTAAAGTACAGTGATTACAGCGATTTTAATACAGTTCACATGGTTGTTTCAATGTTTGTCCCCCCCCCCCCCCCCCGAACCAAAAGTCTGGATACGTGCCTGGTGAGATACATATTATTATGATTGATTTCTATAGAAAAGTTATAGAGCCTACCAAAAAATTAGGGACATGTTATGTGTAACTGTTATATTTAAACCAATATATTTTTATATATATATTAAGATCTTCAGGTAATGGCCATATTATGAATTCTTATCAAATCAGCGACTTTATCGTCACAAGTATTTATTACACGTGATTTTTGCTTTCTACTGCATATGTCTGTGAAATTTTAATAATACACGTGATCTGGAAAATAGTGGCAGGGCACACTGCGTTTCGCAGCCATTTGGGCAGCCCGTCTGGCAGCAGTAACCACCCCCTCGCAGAAGACCACCGTGAAATAACAGCACGTGTGCTGTTGTGTTTTGGTGAGTTAGTGAGGGATGCCAGAGCCCATTTCCCTATTTCTTAATCCTACTGGGCACACCTACTTGCTTGTGTTATAGGCGACGGTAGCCACCACCTACCATCAAGTGGACCGTCGTCGGCTTGTCATTATAAAAATGTATATACGATATATGTAAACCATTATGTTTAACTATTTAAAGAGATAATACGATATAATTATATGTAAAGCGCTTCCGCGCCGTGAAACCACAGAGGCAGTACGCTACGACTGCAAGGTAATCAAGTAATTGATTTTTACCGAGAAACTACCTGAATTAAACACGGGCGAAGCCGCGGTCACAGCAAGTACCTATAAAATAAAGTCGCTTACTTCTCCTAAAACATCCAACCGAATTTGATACGGTTTTCACTAATGGAAATAGCTATAAACGAGGAAGTGTGTCTGTGTATACAATTTGTAGAAAGAAATGCTTGCGCGCTAAACCAGTGTCTTATACAAATGTAAATAAACGAGAATATTGATGTATCAAAATTTCACAGACATTCCTCATAGTTGGAATTAAGTTAATTGTCACTTTGAACCTGATGATATCACTTAGATTAAAGAGAAAAACAAACTATGAAGTTAAGTATAAACACAGGGTAACTGGTATGTTCAATAATCTAACTCCGTGTTTGTGTTTGAAAAAAGAACAATAAATAAGAGACTTTCTTTTTACAATAATAATAATAATAATACTTGTTCAAAGTTCAAAGTGGGCATTTGAACAAGAACTTGTAATTTTATCAACATAGCCGCTTTGCTAGGATAAGTTGCTGATAGCATACTGATTTGGTACTGAATTTGGATTGGAACCTTGGTATTCACTTGGATACGCAGCTGTCTCGGTCTGTACAGATTAGGGAACTCAGTAAGAGGACATTTGCAGTTATGAGCTCGCTTCGGCGACTGCGCAATGTTTTGCCAATCCCAACCAAGGTGATGTTGGCACATACTCTTCTTCTCTCGATCCTTGATTATGCTGACGCATGCTATCTCAATCTAACTGAGAACCAACTGAACAAGCTTGAACGTCTCCAATACCTTGCTATTCGGTTCATATTTAGCTTGCGCAAGTATGACCATGTATCCGAATTTCGTCAAAAACTCAAGTGGCTTCCCATTCGCCGTCGCAGGGATATGCATGTTTTATCCCGTCTATACGGTGTGCTGTTTCACGCCAAGACTCCATCGTATCTCAAGGAGAGGTTCAAGTTTTTTGGTGTGCAGGCGGACATAAGACCTTGCCGTGCGCTTACCCTGGAATGCATTCTTCACAAAACTAAATTCTATGAGGGGTCATTTACTGTACGTGCCATTAAACTTTGGAATGCATTGCCTTTGATCATTAGACAATCTAAATCGCTGGACATATTCAAAAAAGCACTCAAGACACATTTTCTGTCAAACTGAAGACGACTTTTATTTGTTTAATTTTTATATGTAGGTTTATCTTCTAATATTTATATTTATTAATCTATCTTATTACTCTGTGTTATTTATATTTGTTTATATTAAATTTATGTACTAGTATTTATTTTACTGTTTTATTTTTCATATTTAATTTTCCTTACCCTAAGGTTGCCTGGAAGAAATCGTTATAAAGCGATAAGGTCGCTTTTTGTACTATTACTTGTTGTTTCTTTCTTTTTATTATTATTATTATTTTGTTTATAGTACAAATAAAGAGTTTTATTATTATTATAGAAAGCTAAATTATCAGCGAGTAACATAGGCTACTCCCCCCCCCCCGATCTCTCCCCTTTAACCCCCTCTCCTCCATACAAAATAATATTTTATAAAGGGGCGCGAACGAAGACGCGGGCAAAAGCTAGATTATACATATTATAAAATAAAGTCGTCCGCCTTTGTCTGTTTCTTATAAATCACTCGACCAATTTTGATACGGTTTACACTAATGGAAAGGGCTATGAACGAGAAGGCTAGTGATAAATCAAATAAATAAAGCATTTCGTCAACAAAATACCAAGTAATACATACATCTGTATGACATTCAGCCGATTCTGTAAACACTCCGCTGTTCGAGGCCAACCAAGGTGGTCGCGCGTTCGATTCCCGAATGATTATCGCTATGCAGATCACCAGCAGGATCAGCTGTGCGGTCGTTTTCTGTTGACAAAAGACAAATAAATTTACTTATAGGAGTTTTTTACTACGCGTCTTACTCCTCGATCCGCGTCTATTTATGACCCCTTATCCCACAGCGCATTTGCAGCACTTGTGCTACTGCTTGGATTTTCTTTTTTATGGAGGTATTGCTAAAAAGTTTAGCAATATCTCCATAAAAAAGCGCAAACCCCTAGGAGCGCAAACCCCTAGGAGAGCGATTCTTCTTCAGAGATGAACCTCGCTGACTTCTCGCTGCGAGAGGTGAGTACGGAAGGCTTGTGTCGCTTGGCCCGAAGGCGGCTGACATCGGGCTGTGTGTTTCCAGCACGTCTCTCCACGGTGCGGATGTCAAATTCCGCGTCTCGTTTAGCGGGAGGAGGAAGGGTTCCTTGATGATGAAAAGTTCCTCATTTGATAAGGAGTTCCTTGATTTAAAGGAAATTTGGTGTATCTTCCATAATCTTAAAAAATAATCTTAAATCTTTAAAAATCTTAAAAAATTCCCTTGCCCTAGGAACTAGAAAATGCAACCCCGCAAACCCGCAAGCAACACGAGGGACAAACCTCGCCCCGTAAATTTACAAGGATTAAATTAGTTGGATTTAGTTGGAACTAAGGTTACATATAATGTATACTCTGTACATTATAATATCGTATATTAGAAAAAAATGGATATAAATCGACGATTCAGGGGTCTAATGTATGGCAAAGTATATCTAAGTCTAAATATGGCAAAGTCCACGATGTCTGATTTATAGTAATTGATAGCAATAGATTATAAAAAACACATTGAAATGGACCTGACTCAGCCGTTTTTGTTACAAAATAAATCGTTCATATTGCAAAGAGAGTGTTTGATGTAATAATGTTTAAATTTAAAAATTGTGGACTTTGCCGTATTTGATATTATTCTTTACATTATAGATAAAGAATGTTAAACAATATTTTGAGAACGATGTATTTTATTTTATTTTGATTCATAAAGCTCAAAGTGAAAGGTTTCCCCTTTATCTCTTTTCACTTGTACTTAGACTTAGAATTTCCAAAATTTTATTTAATTAAATATTTAATTATTTAATTTAAATTTTATTACAACTGGCTTCCCGCCTACGGCTTTGCTCGAATCCAATTTTCTTCTGCAAATTGAAAGTGAAAGATTCTCAGACTACCAAATATTAATTTTGTACACTGCGTGTCGACTCTAAAGTACAAAATCGCTGCCAGATCCCTCAAATAGCGGGATTGCAGTTACCTTGCGGGATCTAACAGCGTAATAGTGATTTTTGAGTAAATACAAATATTATATAAATCTATTTTTGAATGTTAGGTGCACGAGTCCAAGGTAATTATAGGGTTATCTTGAACAACCTGTAAATAACAAATCACCGTTGAAAATGTTTTTAATAAATTATTTGATAAACAAGAGAGAAAAAAAACATGAGTAATATTATAGAGAGTATATACCATATTTAAAGTCTTATCTGGATAACTATTTTTATTTTATTTTATGAGAGAGAACAGCTGGCAGGCTGGTAGTTTACTTGATGGTAAGTGGGTACCATTTCACTTCACTTCATATTCACTTTTTTGTAAGTTAAGGAAAAATAAAGGCTTTATTATTATTATTCACATATTTATTTATTTTCTTAATTTTAAATTTTTTACAATATAAATATTAAAAAACAAACAATATATATCATAAAAAACTTAAAACTAGGATTCCGCAGATAGCGGGGCAGGGCCCAAGCTACCGGTGGTTAGGGCTGCAGAGTGAGGAACCTCGTGACAATTCGTGCCGTGTCAAGAAGTATTATTATTATACATTTATTTATTTCCTTTCTTAATTTTAAATTTTTTACAATATATATGTATATAAAAACAATAAATATTATAAAAAACTTAAAATTAGGTGTCCACTAGTAGCGGGGCAAGGCCCAAGCTACCGGTGGTTAGGGCTGCAGAGTTATTATTATTATTATTATTAAGTGAGTACCAGTTACCGTTAACAAAAGTCTGTAGCAATTATAAGGGACACCGGGCTATAGGGCCCCCGCCAACGTGTGTAATCTGACTACGATCTGACTTAAATTACTATAAGAAAGGGATATGCTCGGGGTTACACTGCGAGATCGAATCAAGGATGAGGAGAGTTAAATTAGTAAGTTAAAATGGTAGTGAGCAGGAAACACATAGTAAGTACGTAGATCCGACGGCCGCTGAGGCCGGAAGGTCCTCGAGTGGAGGACCACAAGGTATGTCGTAGGACGTCCTGATAAGGACCGCGGGTTCGACGATTGACTATTTCTGACTGGTCCTATTACCGGGATCTCGTTTCCACGGCGGCGAACTACGCTAGGCTTGCGAAATTCGCGCACCATTGGCACAAAAGGGGATGCACCTACAGGTGAGGGAGTTGAGTGAAGCCCGAGGCCCGCGCGTCATTCAACCGTGATGTGAGTGTCAGCCCCAGAAAGGGGAGAATGACAAAGGGGACAGAGGACAAGAGATAAACAATTTGTATATGATTCGGCCCGTATGACTTGACTGTCGATAGGGCCATGGGTTGGTGGAGGGTCTGGTCCTATTGAAAAAGTCCTATTACGGGAGGTCATGTCCAGCAGACCTACGTATTTAAATGCATTATGTCTAAAAATGCGAGATTTTTGTTTTAAGGCGACTCCAGCCGCAAAACTCGTCCCGCACTGAATTGACGGGACCGCTGAGGGAAGTTGCTACCCGCCGTACTTGCAAATCAGAGAAATATCTATTTAAAAATTAAATAAAGTATAATTCAAAATTTTCTTTCGATGAGCCTCCAGATAGTGAATCTTAAAATTTATCTTAAGAGTTAGCTATTTAAAATATTGATTATTAAGCAAATCGCACAGTTACAACATCGATATTAGACCGCAAATAATTATATATATAATTATTTAAGTATTTTTTTAAATTATAACTATGTATTATGATAATTTAAAAGGAAAACGGTTACAAACAAGTGGATTTTTTTATCATTAGGGGCTGGCGTCGTCTTAAAAAAAAGTCTAACCTCCATTTGTGCCTCGCCACAATCAGGTAGAAGATACCCTCGACAACATTTCACACAGGCAAACTACGCCACTGGTAAGAGACAAGATGAGATAACAGGGGAATGACTCGAAACTAAAAAACCGGTTCAGAATAGTTCAATTGTAGTTTAACCTCTTGTAAACTTGGACTAACTTTTAAATCCCATATTGAAAAATTAGAAAATATCCAAATTAGATTTTTGAAATTATTAGTTAACAAAAAAGTAAAAAATAAATTAAACAATGACTACACGAAATTATTTAAAATTTGTAAAATATTACCTATTAGTATAAAACATAAATACTTATTTTTAGTTAATAGTCATGGCAATCGAGATCGTTACTCAGTATTGGATAAAGTGAAAAATACGCACAATACGCACAATGCACAATGTCTTTGGGAAAATTTGTAGTTCCTAGGGTTAATAATTACTATGGTGACAGAACTGTAAAGAAGCGGTTGCCCTACATTCTAAATAGTTTGCCTGAAGACATTGTCCACGAGAAAAATAAAACTGTATTTAAAAATAAATTAATGAAATATTATCTGTTTTCTTTAAGTTAATTAATGAAATTTAGATTTAGGTTTAGGTTTTTAATTTAGGTTACATTTAGTTTAAATTCAGTTTTATTTTTGATAACATTAGTTTGATCCCATAGACAAACTGCTTTCCAGTTTTATGGGACATTGTAAATATTTTTCTAATTATTTCGTGTATAATAAATAAATAAATAAATAATAAACTGTATTTTTTTCTATAAATATATTATACTAGCGTTCCGCCCCCGGCTGCATCCGGGATGCAATTTATATATATAAATCGGTCAACCCGTTCACGCGTGATGCCGTGACCAGGAGAAATGGGGATTCATTTTTATATATAAGATTAAAAAAAAAGAAGATTACTATCATTACGAAAATGGGGGATGACTTGATCTCATTTAACAGTTTATCGTTGCATATAAAACGTAGTGTTTTCCGAAAGTACGAAGTACTTAAAAGAAAGACCTTCCCTTGCAAGAGAGAACTTAAATTGAAACATACGTCGTCTACATGATGAATGATGACTTTGATACGGTTTTCACTAATAAAGAGAGAAAAAATCATATTGTGCGACAGAATTTTTAAAAAATTAACACAGTAACTACACAAAATTATATTTTTGTCTCCTTCCTAGTTCTATCCTAATTCTATTCCTAGTTATAGGAAGCCTTCAATTGTTAAACATACCTACTCAGTACTGTGTGCTTTTAAAAAATGAGTTTTCCGGTCTAAATATAAATATGTGGTCCATTTCATTTGACCCTTGCTACAGCTTCAAAACAAGATTGGCCTAATTTTCGCCACGATCTGTCGGCCATCTGTTATCTAAAATGTCAATTGTTTAAACAATATATTCATATCGAAATTGATAAATCAAGAACATCGTTATGATGCTTCGAGATTGTGTGACCTACATTTCATTGTTCTTGATAATCCAAATACAAATAGTTTATTTCTTCAGAAGAATACTTGTATCAGGAAACCTCACTCCTGCAAAACTCTTTGATTTTGTTCGAAAATCAAAGAAATGAGAGTGTATGTGTGTGTGTTTTTGGGAACAAGTTTAGAAATATAATGAAAATATTCAATGAGAATATCAATATATTAGGAAAAAATCTTTTCGCATTTAGTATGTATAAACTTGTAATAAAATATCTTTGACTATACTATTAGTAAAATGTTGTTTCAAACATTTCAGAGAACACGAGCCGTGTGTGTACCTACATTAAATATTTAAAAAAAAAAAAAATGTAAAAAAAAAAAAAAAAAAAAAATGTTTTTAGAATTTTTGTCTGTTTGTCTATTTGTCTGTGCGTTTGTGCACGCTAATCTCAGAAACGACTTAACTGATTTAAATGCATTTTCAATATTGTATTGTATTCTAGCAAGCTTCCTGTAACATTTAGGCCGGCTTACACCAAATATCATTTAAATATCCACAAAATACATTTACCTAAATTGATTTAAGTCGTTAAATATGTTTACACCAATTTCATTTAAGCTCTTCTTGCAACAAGGTCATTGTTACTTTGTTTAGCTAAACGTGTTTAGGGAAATACCGGATACGTTTCGTTCCGCGTGCACATCGCGGCAAGACAAATGCTGACAAATTTTTGTAATGATTTTGTAACGAAACGTAAAAAAACTTGCGTGAAATAGAATGTTTTCAAACTAAACAGACTTGCTTATACTATGCATACTACCTAACCTAAACTAGAACTTGTTTAACAGATTTGAACATTTGGTTTTTTTTTTTTCTTTTTTGTTATGTCGACAGACAGGCTGACGGTCCACTTGATGGTAGGTGGCTACCGTCGCCTATAACACAAGCAACGCTACAGGTGCTGCAAGTGCGCTGCCGACTACAGTAGGATTAAGGATAAGGGATTAGGAGGGGATAAGGAGATGGGCTCTGGCATCCCTTACTCACTCACCGAAACACAACAGCACGTATATGCTGTTATTTCACTGTAGTCTTCTATAAGGGGGACCACCGTGAAATAAATAATTTTATCTATTTAAAAATAAAATGGCGAAATCTAATAAGACACAGAACTTCAACAAAGAAGACCAATTGTTGCTCGTTGAGGTGTTACAGCATATTAGTATATAATTGAAAACAAAAAGACGGATTCAATAAAATATTGCTAAAATTACTGACATATACAACGCAAATACAAGAAATGTTCCAAGAAGCGTTGATAACCTCGTAGCTTGTTCCACAACATTACTCTTTTTTTTCTTTTTTAAGACTGTGTAAAATAAATTGGTTCTAGATTCATACATTTCTTCAGCATCGTCCGAATATAATTTCCAGGTGTCCATTTCGACAAGTAAAGAAATTTAACTTTTGTTATTACAAAACAGTAACCAATACAACAAAATTCAATGATTCGATTACGATCCTTCAATGTCAAAATTAACTTTTCCGATCCAATTTTATCGCTAAATGTGTTTAACGGTTGGTGCAAGGCGTTTGTTGAACTTAAGGCGACTCCAGCCGCAAAACTCGTCCTGTACTGAATTGACGGGACTGTTGAGGGGGAGTCGCTACTTGCAAATCTCGGAAATGTCTATTTAAAAATTAAATAAAGTATAACTCAAATTTTTCTTTTGGTGAGCCTTCAGATAGTGGATCTTATTTATCTTAAGAATTAGCTATTTAAAATATTGATTTTAAGCAAATCGCACGCTTACAACATCGATATTAGACCCCAAATTAGTATTTTTTTATATATATAATTAAATATAATTTAAATAATAATTATAATGATCCCCTTTCATATATCCTGCAGATGATTTGAGTATGTTTTAAATTATAATTATTATGATAATTTAAAAGGAAAACGGTTACAAATAAGTGTTTTTTTTTTGTATCATTAGGGGCTGGCGTCGCCTTAAATAAGAAATTGCGTTTAGATAATACTTAAATAATATTTAAAACTTTGGTGCAAGCCGCCCAAAATAGATTTACAAACAAAAAAGTTACGCGCTATACCAATACCAGGCGTACGAAGTTGCGAACTCAGCTAGTTTTTAAATAAAGAAATTGAACCAATTAGACAACAAAATCATAATCGCCAATTATAAATACAGCCAATGCTTTATCTTGTTTACATTTAGATTCTTAGTTTACTTAGCCTTAGAAAAAAAAATATGAGAAGATAATGTCCGTTTATCTCTTTACCTTGTCTCCGAAATAAACTCATTACAATGAACCAATGAATGAGCGAATTATGCAATTCGTTCACAGTTTACATTTCCGTAACCAAACAGACTAATACAACATCTTTGTCCGTAACTATGCACAAAACTTTCTGTCATGATGACAGCACGTATCCAGACTTTTGGTTCGGGGGGGACAAACATTGAAACAACCATGTGAACTGTGTAAAAATCGCTGTAATCACTGTACTATATTTTTTAATATAAGTATTTTATATAAGTATTATATAAGTATTTTTCTGTTTCCGCTGGCAGCTATTACGTCTAGTACCATATCAGGATCTGGCGCCAAAGTGGAATGAATAGACAATAGAGCGAGACCAGGGGCCCTAGCCAAGATGCAAACTATTGCAAACACTTCCTTTGCATACTTACAAAACGAAAGAAAGAAAGCCCGGTGATTGGTTGTTGAAGTTACAACTGTTACAACAACCAATCACCGGGCTTAATTTCTTTCGTGCAAACTGGCCTAGCCAAGATGCAAACTGTTGCAGCTAAGCCCCTCGCCCGCCATTCTATTCCTTAGGAAGGATTTTATTCTCTTTAAACATGAAAATGACCGCTCCACAGATGCCGTTGAAACCGGAAGGGTAGCCAGAATATGTATTAGCCTGTTAATGGTAGGAAAGAAAATTTTGTCACACGTGTCTAAAATTTCCATAATTTCGACTGGTTTCTTATCTGTGTTTTTCCACTTGGCACACCACATACTGTACTCTGCTTTTATTAGTGATTCTCCAACACTTTCTTCCCAATGAATTTTCATATTTTCTAATTCACTTATCTTCCCCTCGTCCACATTTTTCGAAAGAATATTTCTAAAGAAGTAAGCAGCTCTCTTTGATTCGCAAATCTATCATTCATGCCAGATATCAAATCGTGCAAGCACGGTATTTCTGAGAATACCGGGTTAACATCGTCACGTATCCCTTTTAGGTTTCTGATAATGTCATCGGAAAATTTCATAGCAGAGGCCAGGTCGTGTGTAGGGTTCTGCAAATATGCTGACAGTGGGAGAGTGTAACTGAAAAATCTTTCACAGGTTTTTATAGAACTCTTTTCCATCGCAGCTGTGAGTGTAGACGCAGTTTGGGCAACAGTTCTGTTTGTGCAGGATAGTTCTCTCAATGTAATGACAATAGGTTCGAGTAACTCACAAAATATATTTAAAGAGTCTTGACGTTCTATAAATCTAGTGTCACATATGCCGACCAGTCTTTTTTCTTACTTTCTGGTGTGAGCTTTTCCACATTTTCCTTGAACTGTTTCCCGGCCATTGCATTGTTGCGAAGTAAATTGCAGACTTTCACAACGCCCATTGAATTTCTCACTTAAAGATCTTTTGAAAGAACTAGATTCAGACGATGAGCCGAGCAATGTACGTATGTGGCCTTAGGAAATTCTTTTCTGATTCTCGTCTGCACACCACTGATGTGTCCTCCCATGGTAGCAGCTCCGTCATACCCCTGACCAACTAGTTTATCGAGGTTCAAACCAATCTCACGACATTTCTTTAAAATTTCTGCACATATATTTTCGGCACTTAGGTCGTGTACTTCAATGAAACTGAGAAAGTCCTCCGTCAAAATACCTTTATAAACTTATCTCGCACCCACTCACATCTAAAGTTTCATCGCCAACACTTATCGCGAATCGCGAAACACTCTGAACTACTTATTTGTGTCATAACTTTTTTCTGAATTATCATTCCGCAAGTATCTATTATTTCGTTTTGAATAATAGGGCTAAAATACGTTGCATTTTTAGGGATTGTAATGATATGATCTTCCAGGATATTATCATAGCTTGCTCGGTATCGCAGCAGAGCCCTGAACTTTCCATCTTTACCAAGTGGCTTTTCTAAAGTCAATGGTCTACTGTCTTTGTATCCACGAAGCGGCAACTCTTGCTCTCCACAGAAGATGATAGTTTCGATGATAGATTTCAGTGCTATTCAGCTGTTCTATTTCTTTCCTTTTCTTTGCGCCTTTGATCATTAAGCTGCGATGCAACGTCTATAGCTGCTAAATCCATTACGCGTAAGAAATTTTCTGCGCATAACTTAGAAAACTGGTGATATTTAGCAGCAGAATGTTCGCGAAATCTTTCTGTTGCATCTTTCCAATTATCCAATGGATTGCAGACAAAACTTTCAAGTGTCTGTTGGGAACCTTTTCCAGCGGTGCCTGATGAAAAGACAACGCAATATTTGCAGAACACACCGTTCCTCCTTGGCGAATATATTAACCATTCCCATGATCCCATCCATTCTTTTCGAAATCTAAGTTACTAGCGGGAAACGAAAATGACGCATCTTTAAATGATGATCATAATTTCTCTGCACACATAAAATTGTAAATCTATCTATGGTATTGGCCCAACTAAGAATTCTGCCTAAGTTTGCCGGTAATCCCATAAAACACAATTTAAAGAATGTTTCGTCTGTATGCTTCGTATCTCAAGCATATCAAGAAAAAGAAATGGTTCTAGGGAGTACCTACCAGTTAACTGGTACTCCTATAACACGAGCGGAATTCCAGTTTTCGATTTGATAGCAAAAAAGCAAAAAATACAGAAGAGTTTTTGGTGAAACTTAGTATGAACCGTAGTATAGTTTACACAACACTTTAACACATAGGCCATAATTTATAAAGATACGCGGACGGAGTCGCAGACAAAGATTTGTTGAAACGTCTATCCATAGATTTAGAATAAAGAGGTAATTTCGAGAAGTGGTATGATAATAATTCCTTCTATAGATCTCAAAAGCTGGTAGGTACATAAGTACGTATGTAAGTGCGTCTACGTATGATATAGCATGCGTTATGGTAAATTATAGTTTAAAGCTTAAACTTCATAATATGATGATAAAAGACGCATTATTTCTGGGTTTGTAATCGGCAAGCGAATTGGAATTGTCAATCCCATAAAAATTTATTTGAACTGGAAATAATTATCTATCAAAAGCATATGGTAAAAAAGTCTTTCTTCTTCTTGCGGTGCCTCTCCAACTAGTGAAGGTTGGCGATCAGCCTGGACCAGTCCTCCTTGTCTTTTCTACTGTGTTAGTTATCCCGGTCAACTCCCTTATGTTCTTCAACCATGACTTCTACCTTGGCTCAACTTTCCTATGTTCACCTGCTTTAGGTCTAAGAATATGACCCAGATAGGAAACTTTTCGCCTTTTCACCGTGAGCATGAGGTTGCGTTCCTGGCCAATCATTCGCAGGACTTTTGCGTTGGTCCCAGTCCAGCTAATAGACAACATGCGCCTATGTCCACATTTCGAATGTCATTTTTTGTCTTTTGAGGTCCTCTTTAACTGTCCAGGGCTCACGCCCATACAACACAATGGGCCAGATTTAACAATGAAGTAAACGAAGTGCATAATGGGATATTGATGTTACGGCTACAGAGAATTTTTTCCATTGTTTTGAAAGCACTGCGAGCAACTTCTATTCTGAACTTTATCTCCAACTCCCCGTTCCATTCCTCGTTTAGCCAGGTACCCAAGAATTTGTACTTCCGAACTCTTTCCAGATTCTGTTAGTATCGCTATGTTAGTAGTAACTAGGCTCTGGCAACCGAGTTAGTAGCGGTATAACTATTCCCCTGACCGAACCCAGTTAAAAGAGGCTTCAGCGGCCTAGAGGGAATAAATATTCCCGAAAATATTTGGTGCAGAAGACAACGGGAAACCACTGCACTACAATTCCCTTGTAATTCAACATAGAAAAGTCCAATAAAAACAAAAGATCTTTAAAACTCACATCGCGAAATTGAGCAAAAAGAAACTTTATATAATGAGTATTCATATAAAAGCTTCTATGACCAGCCAGCCAGCCAGAAAATTAATAATAAAAGCCTAAAAATATTAAATAGAAAAATTACTTTCAGAAAGGGCTTAAGGTGGTGATAGGCCTTAAGGTGATAGGACCTTAAGGTCAGAAAGGCCTATTTTTCTTATTATTTTTATGTTGGGAAATCCTTATGGATACCTAGCAGCGTTGGGGCCGCTGTGAGGTTATGTCAGACTTCTGTCGGCTAAAACCTGACTTTCTAGCGCGCCGTAGATAGGCGGGGTCGCGCGAATGTTGGGACCTGACATCCGCAACCCGCCTCAGCTGTCCAGCACGAGGAGATCTATGTTCCCTCTCGGAATCTCTCGGGAACGTGGGCCATCTCGGGGGACATCACGAACGGGCGGTAGTCTTAGGGAAGACTACTGCAAGGCGGATCGACCTGAGGGTGGATCCGCTACCCGCTGCTTCTCCGCCACTTCCTTGCACGACATAACGTGCTCACAAAACACGAGCATCGCCTGCCTCGCAAGGTGACTGCCCACCATTGTTTTCACGACCGCCGGCAGCGAGAGATCGGTGCAGTCATTCGGGGCAGTCAGCCAAATTGTGCTGCGCAGTTTCATACCACGGTCGGCTCTCTCACGGTCACCCGGTGAAGGTAACGCAGGAAGCAACCATGGTCTGAGAGCACCTGCACAAGGTGTAACATGAAAGTCCTTCGCCGCCATCCCTCTAGGGAGGGGCGAATAGCCTCAATTGTTGAGCGGTCCGCACTAGGTTCCGCCAACCTGTCAATCCATTCTTGGGGGATAATCGTCTGGGAGTCCTCAACCTGAAAACTACCTCCGACGCGACCGCGCGTTTGCAACTTCGCAGTACACTCTTCAGCGTCCAGCTAGCACATTTTGATTTTGATTATTCATTTTTCGATAACACGGTTGTTTGTGACAAAATAAATAATGATTAAATTGTTCTTTAAATGAAATAATAATGATTATGTCGTCTGTGAATAAAAGGGTTTAAAGAGAAATCCACAAAATCTCTTTTGATACGTTCTTTTCCCTTCTCTCTTCATTTTACAAAAGAGTTTTTTGAAACTTGTTAAAGATATAAATAACACGATTCCTGGAGCAGGGCATAGCCTATTCTAGGTGATGAAAATAATTATGCACTTATTTTCTCAAAACAGAAAAATGAAATTTTAAATTTTAAGCTTTTGACTAGAAATACCAAAAATAAACCTAAAATTTTTAAGAAACTAAAATTTAAAAGTAAGAATATCTAACGTAAAAACGTAAAAGTAAAAAGCAAAGTATGAGATATTAAAATTAACATTTTTTAGTTGGTTTTTGGAAAATAATCTCCAAAACTACTCTTGTGAATTAAAAAATTCTCACCACCAATATTTAGAATATACTTTCAGAGTTAACATAGAATGGTAAAGTAATAAAAAATAAACTGACCGTTAAATGAACAAACGTCGGCATCATTTTTGAAACTGGCAACAAACACAAGAAAAACACTTCCTCAAACAAACTATGAGAGTACGTTATTTGAAATGTAATAACGATTTCTGGATTCGTTTACTTCTGACCGTCTAACACAACGTCCACTTACGTTATGAGAGATTTCCTCAGCGAATGCTTTATGAAATAGCGACGATAAGTGAGCTGATAAGAGGATAGGTACACCTCCGTCTCGCGTGCTAGACCAGTGATTCAGATAAAAAAAAATACGTTATGGTTCCTGTGGTAAAAATGCCTTTTCAAAATAATATGGTGCATGATCTCCGCAATTATGGCGCACAATAACTTCGGAGCAGAAATTAATTAGAACAACTAATCATACAGCCGTTGAATAACGCAAAGAGAGGTAACATCCTTCTTAAACTAAGGGATTTTAACCCCTAGTTTTGTAAGCAATGGATCGTCGACAATTTGAGAACTGCAAGGTGTCAAATGAATCAAGCTAGTACTTTGGCATACCAGCCCAGAGGTGAGAGTAGTATAGGAACTAAAAAAGTCCCGCAAATTGCTCATGTGCCTGGTAGCCATTTTGATGACGTAATCTAGTGTCACACTCAGAATCGTTAGCGACACTGGACGGCGAGTCATTAGTGGTAGATGACGTCATGAGAAAATTAATGTAACAAGGTTCCTGCACTCGGGCATGCAACTTTCTTGAACTGGAATAGCCTTTTCAAGTGACGCCTAAATTAAAACTTGCTCGAGATGTTCTCACACAGGATACCAACGCTCTTTTTTTAACCCCCGACGCAATAGAGGCTGTTCCAAAAATTGTTAACCACAGAGTAAATATTACTTCTTTTTTCGTGAAACTATTTTAAATGCAAACCTCCTTTCAATACAAACCTCCTTGGTGAAAATCATTGGCTATTGTCCGTCGTTTTTCTTAGTTTGCAACAATTTTCATGCTATGATTTTCTATGATTATAAACGTGTGTTAACCTTCAAGAAATCGGACGAAAATTTACGAAAATTTTAATATTTTTGTCCGTTTGTCTGTGCGTTTGTTCGCGTTAATCTCAGAAACGGCCTAGCCGATTTGAATTCGTTTTTCACTGATGCATTATAGCAACCTTCTCATAACATTTTGTGTTTGTTTTATTCTAATTTAACGAAAAAAAAATTATGTAAATTTAAAGAATCACGTCCAAAAAATTTTCGATAAAAATGCAATAAAATAACTCTTCGGTTGAATTGGCTGAAACTTTAGTCAACTATACATTATCATCTGTGAAACTATGATGATTTAAAGTTTATACAAAGTTAAAATAGTCAGATCATGTGATCTAATATGATCAGTCATATTAAGTAGGGTTCAGCTTAGGCTGGTGAATCTTCATTTTAATGAAATCGTTCTTTGCCTACTTTGCCTTTGTGCACGCTATTCTCAGAATTTTCAATCGTAGCCCAGAAATAAAAGATTATTTACTTATTAAATTAAATATTAAAGCAATGTAGCAAAGTGTGCCACTGCAAAATGCACTTGTATGGAACAATTTTCATGATGATTGTAAAAACTTAAAGTGGTGGAAGAGGGAAAAAGAATACTTTAAACATTATTTAAAACACTTTTTTCAATGGTACATTTTACAACGAACAAAACCGAAATCATTAATTGACAAGGAATCTTTTTTTTTAACGAAGTCAACCAATTTAAAATAAAACGAAACAGCAAAAAGGCTTTTCGCGCCAATTCCCTGGCATTGTCCGATTCTTGAGGAATCGCTCTGATTGGCTGTCACCTCTGCCGGTCAAGTCGGCTGTCCTTGTGGTCCCACGCTGATTAGCCCCCACGTCATTGGGGGCTAATCGAAAAGACCAAAGAAAGACCCGCCGTCTTCTTCGTTTGTCTATCACCCTTTTTTTTCGAGGAGAAATCCATTTACAGATTTTCTACCGCTGCGCTGGCTAGGCGGTAGGGGTATGTGGGGATCCCCAGTGCTCCATGCTATGCTATAGCGGCCCTGGCACTACCCACTAAAACTCCCCGGTGTCTCCTTGCCCTTTGGGAGGGATGGACCCGGCTCTGCCAAGGCAACAACTCCGATACACCCCAGGGCAGCTTAGCCATTGCTGGCTAAACTAACTCCAATGGGGGATTGCCCGGAGGCACCAGGGCAATCCCCAGACCTTGTGCAGGCACACACAGCTAGCCAGCCATGTGCGCAGGTCCTCTAGGACATTAAAAGGCGGGCTTGATAAGCCCGCTTTCTCCTGCCCAACCGCCTGCGTCTGAGGGAAGCGAGACCGGCCTCTTCCTCTCGCTCCCTCTCAGCTGCCTCCTTCTGTGACATGACATCTCCGCAGAAGGAGGCAACCGCTTTCCAAGTGGTCACACTCTCAATCATGACTCTTACCATGATTGGCAGTGTGACCTCTCCACTTGTCTATCACCCTAAGACTTCGAGAGATTGTCACGTGACGTCTCTTCTGTGTGTGTCCAATATTCCGCTTATGCCCAACCGCTTTTAAAGTACCTATCCCTATAAACTAAACTGGAATGATTCGCGTCGCGAGTGCTGAAGAGAAGAATTCAAAGCTTTGGAAGAAGACTCAAGCCACGAAGAATCCCACGTGTCACAACAGTGACTTATTTTTCTTCAATTCCCTTTACCCGAATATTTACTTTCGGCAGTCCTTACAAAGGCTATGTATCAGAAAACTGTACTGCAATAAAAAGGTAGGTAAATTAACCGTTAACATCCCTCCGTTAACAACGGTCAAATTATTGACATCTGCTAAATGACAATAATATGACTATTTTGATAGCTGGCCTCTTCAAAAGGATCGATCAAGTAGTTAAGGCGTGAAAGAGTAACAAACAAAAAAATTCACTTGTGCATTTATAATGATAAAAATATATATTATTTTTATCCTTATTTATTTAAATATTTTTCTATATATAAATAAATGTTTATTTTTTGAGTCACCCGTACACGAAAACCTTCAATTTTAACTTCAAATATACTTAAATTCAGCTGTCTATTTTTCACTTATACTTGTGGTCTAATGTGTCTACGCCCTTATAATGAGATCACGGAATTATGTCATGGGATACAATATCAGACACATTACATAAGTCTTGTCAATATCATATGTATACGAAAATCGTTCACCATGGTCATAACAAATAAATATTATTATTATTATTATTATTATGAAATTTTGACTCGTCTCCTCCTCTAAAAGCCAAAACGAGGGGGAGACGGTGTAACCCCCGACAGAAGCACAGTCGGTCGGGGTTCAGGGCGACAAGGACAGAAACCGACGTACTATTCTGGCCGTATCGAGCAGCACCGCTCTCTGCATCTGGCCCGGGAGGGAACCGCCACGGAATCCCAACCGCCTCAGGTTATCCCTGAGGCTGACTGGGATCAAACCATTGACGGACAGAACAACTGGGATGATTTCAACGGATGCCACGGCCCACATGTCGATGATCTCGTGGGCCAAGTCGAGGTATTTCCTCCTCTTCTCGGTTTCAGCCTTCACGAGACCATCGTCATGGGGGATAGTGACATCCACCAAAAACACCCGCGACTGCTCCCGGTCCATCAACACGATATCAGGTCTATTATTATTATTATTATTATCATGCCTATTAGTTATTTAGTATAACCGTAACTTAACTAACTTAATTACATAAGTATAAAATTATGTTGGTCAAATATAAATTAGAGTGTAGCGTTTGAACAAGACAAAGTACAAGACATATCGCAGCTCTGAAACACTAAAGCTGTTATGATGAAAGGAGAACACCCGTTTTTGGGCTATGATCAAGCCAAATTAAAAAAATCTTCTTTTTTTTAGATTAACCCAGCTAAAAGCTTAGCCTCATTAACAATGACCATATGCAAAAAGTACGTGAATATGTTTTTCCATAAACGCACCTTGCTACTACTCTGTGCCTTGGTGTATTTTATACTCTTTAGTATGCTTGAACATGGGATTTAAAATAATTTACTCAATGTTGTTTCTATAAAAAATACTTGTCAATGTGCATAAACGGTACATCGATAAGCGGGACGTAAATAAAAGGAAATAATCATAATAGCCTTGAAGATATATACCAACTTATTTTTGTGTTAGCTAAAAGTACTTTTTTATATTCTGTGTCTGCATTGAGTTTTGGTCCCAGGATTTGTATTCTATGTATGTGCTACGCTACGACTACGACTTTTTTTGTATAATAAATGGTATATAATGCAATTATATGACATAAATGTCACAACATGACATTTATGACATTATATCAATGCAATAGGGGATCGGACAAATTTTCAGAAAGTGTTTTAAATTAATCTTCATGGATATTTATTCCCATAAAAAATATTATTTTATTTATTTATAGCCTTTTAGGTACTCAAAACCATGTTTTAATATTGTTTGTTTTAAAATGCCGCCAAAACGCCACGATAATTCATCTGAGAGCGCGTAACGTCATTTGTGGTCATATCATAACAAAACAGCTGCATTGGCATAAGACAATGATTGCCCACAAATGACGTCACGCACTGTGATCGGTGTTTCAGTATAGATTAAAAATATTGTAAATAATAAAATTTTATTTCTTCATTTAAAAATATTTAAATGAATTATATAAAATTATTATTCGATAAATAATCGTAAAAAATTATATATTTTCTTTCTAAGTACATTTTAGATTTTAATCTGATTACTGTCCGATCCCCTATTATGATTCCCATCGTATCAGAAAACGTAACACGCATCCCCGACATATCCTCAAATGTGGATATTGTACGATTTATTTACAAACTTGGCCATTGCTGATAATTGTGAAGATTGGGCTCATGCAATCTTTTTCAGTGCAATTTCCAGTGGGAATGGGAAACGGGGTTTCTCCTTTGATATGAAAAAATCTCGAATTCTGATTAGAAAAACATGGGCTTAAAAAAGATTCACACTACTATGTGTTTGTGATTCAACACAAATTAAACTAAATTTAATTAAATTTGGTTTTTATTGGTTCTAGGATACATGTTCGCATTAGCTTTTGACTCGTCAATTGGCAATAGTTAACTCTTATAGAAAAGCACATGAAAAAACAGAATTTTCTATTATGTTTAGTGATGCTAGAACCCATTTCTCAATCTCCTTCAAAGAAAAAATAGGTTATTAATTTAATTACATCCAAAAAGAATTCCGTTTTGAATTTAGTCAACTCAACCATCTCCACACAGACATGATAAAGAAGTTACGGTATTCGAAGGCCTCCGTGGAGCCAATGACCTCGAACCCCAATACACAAGATACAGAGCGTTCAACCCCATAATTAAGGACACTAGAATAGTTGAAAGAAATAAAAAAAAAACTTCAAGTGCGAGTTGAACTCGCGTGAAGAGGGTTCCGTACGACGTTACCTATCCGCACAATATTGAGTGATTTACCATGTTATTTTAATATCATGGACTTCTTATAGGTTTTCTTATAATCTATAGGTAGAAAACTGATTTCTGTATTATTATTTTTTTTTCAAAATTTTAGGTTCAGTAGTTTCGGAGATAAGGGGAATGGTCAATTTTCGTCTATTTTCTTGAATAACTTGGAAACTATTTATTTTAAAATTATAAAAAAAAATATATTTAACATCTTCACAACAGGACCTTCCATTTGATAATTATGTCACACGATACAGTTTAAAAAAAAAAAAAAAAAAAAATATTTCCCACCTTCCCCCCAAAAATGACCTTCCATATACAGATTTCACCTATTCACGTCACACCTCTGCGTTTGGGTCACAGAAATTGATATGTGTACCAAATTTCAACTTAATCGGTCTAGTAGATTCGGAGATAATTGACTGTAACCGACGGACAGACGGACACACGAGTGATCCTATAAGGATATCCTTCCGTTTTTTTATTCGGACGTACGGAACCCTAAAAAAAAGAGGTAAACCTATCTCCAATCTCAACATAAGGGGCTTCACCCCACCCAACTCTCACACTCAGAGAGTTGGACATTACAAATTCCAGAATACATATTTTGTAATGTCCAAAATAAAAACGTGAAAAGCACACTATTAGTGCAGCATAGATCCTACCCGGGAATTTTATCCCAGGGGGATCTTTTGGGCACCCAATAAATAAAAAATAAGTAGTAGTGGATTTTTTAATTGCGTAAATGTTTATTGGATATATAGGAGTAGTATTAAACAAACCTTGTAAAATCCAAACTATGAAAAACAATGATAAATAAACTTCTATTCCATTCTATTCCATTCAATTCCATTCTATTTCGTTATATTCCATTTTATTCCATTCCAATTCCATTTCATGCTATTCTATTCGAAATTAAAATGTCTCTGCTAGTCAGAGAGGAATTTTTAAAGTGCCGAAATAAACTCGTAAATGTTTTATCATGATATGTTTAAATGTTTTGATCAATTAACATTACACGCTCGTTGAAAATCATTGCCTAATTAATTTTATCAATCTACAATTCGTTCATTGGAGTTAGTTGGCACGAAATTCACAAATGATTGATACACGTGTCACCAGTCACATGATTGAGAAGTGAGAATCGATCTATTTATTATTATCTTGAATTTTACTGATAAAAGTTACATCCTGGAATATTTTATAATTAGGATTATCCGCTTATGTCGTTTTCTAGACGATTATTCATTCGATAAACATCTAATTACATAATAATAATTTTATTTCAGACATGTGTCCAGGGCTTATTAAAATTGTATATTATATGGAGTTTCCATTTCTGCATAATTTTAGCATTGTTTATCTCTCGATGCCGGGCTAACCTTCGGTTTTGTGGGCTTAATCTTAGTATTATTTTCGTGGATTACTTAACATTTAATTTAAGTAAATGGTATAAAACTATAATAGGGGATCGGACAGTAATCAGATTAAAATCTAAAATGTACTTAGAAAGAAAATATATAATTTTTTATGATTATTTATCGAATAATAATTTAATATAATAAATTTAAATATTTTTAAACGAAGAAATAAAATTTTATTATTTACAATATTTTTAATCTATACTGAAACACCGATCACAGTGCGTGACGTCATTTGTGGGCAATCATTGTCTTATGCCAATGCAGCTGTTTTGTTATGATATGACCACAAATGACGTTACGCGCTCTCAGATGAACTATCGTGGCGTTTTGGCGGCATTTTCAAACAAACAATATTAAAACATGATTTTGAGTACCTAAAAGGCTATAAATAAATAAAATAGTATTTTTTATGGGAATAAATATCCATGAAGATTAATTTAAAACACTTTCTGAAAATTTGTCCGATCCCCTATTATAATAAACTATAATCGAAAGTCCTAATTTTAATATAAAAACTAAAATATATTATTAAAAGGAGTCCCTTTGGGCAAGGTTCCGAAGATACTGGCAGCGTTCCCCCTTTGGATAGCTAGACTAATTCTTTGTCCGAGGTAGCTGCCAGCTCTTCGGTCTCCTGTGATCTCGACTAACCTTTTTGCTATTTCTTTAAAAAGCCTATTATATTAGATTAAATATACACACTTATATATTACACAAAGAATATTGAGAGGGATATGGGACATCACCCAATGTTTATCGAGCTATCCATCTTCCCAGCGACTATCTTCAACAGCGTGTCGCAGCTGGCTCGTACTCTAATCATCAGGGATGCTATTCTCATCTATATCTATACTAATATATAAAGCTGAAGAGTTTGTTTGTTTGAACGCGCTAATTTCAGGAACTACTGGTTCAAATTGAACAATTCTTTTTGTATTGAATAGTCCATTTATCGAGGAAGGCTATAGGCTATATAAAATCACGCTACGATCAATAGTATTATATATAAGCAGTGTCCAGTGCCGCGCGCCCCACGCGCAATTCACCGCCGTATGGGCCGCAGCGAAGCGTGGCCGAGTTCAGCTAGTTCTCTATATTTTGTATCATAAATTTTATAATACTTCTCGTTATATCTCTCTTTCCCCATATTACTGTACTCTGAGGATTAATATATTAACATTTTTACAAATTTTTGGCCTAATAAGATTAAAATTACAAATTATCTCTAGAGGAAAATGATCTGACCAGAAAACATCATATAGAACACTAACAACACAATGGTCTAGCCAGCGCTTAAGCCATGCGATTCACTGATAAATACTACCAGCATATGTATGCTGGTAGTATTTCTGTATCCACCCAAACAAAAGTTTGTTCCGCCCAAAAAACAATTGGTAATTCAACTCTCGAAGTTGTTGATGAGTACATCTACTTGAAACAAACAGTCCCGTTGGATGATTGGTTAGGGTGTTTGCCTTAACGCTCTGTTCTAGGGTTCCCGATTTCGATTTCTGGCAGGGTCAACTTTGAAAAATCAACTTTTCAAATTTGGCTCTGGTCTGGATCTAGAAAGTAGTGCTGTGGCACACTGCGTTTCGCAGTCATTTGGGCAGCCCGTCTGGCGGCAGTGACCGCCCCCTTACAGAAGACCCCCGTGTGCCGTTGTGTTTCGGTAAGTGAATAAGAAATGCCAGGGCCCATTTTCCTTTGCAATCCCTTATCCTTATCCTACTATAGTCGGCAGCGCACTTGTAGCAGCTTTGGCGTTGCTTGTGTTAAGCGACGGTAGCCACCTACCATCAAGTGGTCCGTCAGTCTGTCTGCCGATCTTAACATTTAAAAAAAAATAGGTAGAACCAACTTCGAATAGGAGTTTCATCGTCGTATCCAGTGACGTATCAAAAAAAGACACGTTATACACAAACATTGCTGTATTTTAAAGTGGCGCAAGTAGTACTATATCTACGTATGGTTATTTATTATGATATTTTGCTCTTACAAATAGACAAATGATACGGCATACCTGTCGTTAGAAAGAGATGAATATACATCATTAGTTACGTATGGATTTCTTTAGAGCGCTCATTGGCGCGAGCATGTGACTTACGGAGGCAAATGATAAAGGTGAAGTTTTTAAAATAATAAAACCAATTATTAACAAACATCTACATACACCTGAGGCTGAGTATAAAATAATAAACATTTATTGAAAAGAGACATCTTCTTGTCTAAAATTCCTTAATGTCTTAAAACAAAAGTTTTCGATCAATATGCGTGTTACCAGTGATAACAGATGGCGCTGAAACGTAATCTCCGACTATGGACCTCGAAAGAAAGCTCAACGTTATTCCGAATACCACAGTAATAATCTTAAACCATCTACTTTAGATTAATAATTATTATTTATACATTTAATTTAATTTATACTTACATTAAATTTAAAGAAAGAAACATTAAAAATAAAGTAGATTTATGTTGACACTTTTACATCGGTAAATCTAAGTAAACTGCAATTAAATTCCTAATTAATTCACACAAATAGAGATAACCAGAACGAAAACATTCCTTTATTAAAATGCGACGTGACTTCGTCCCGTATTAGGTACGTGATATTCTCATTTATTATAAAGTATTAGCTGGCCCGTGACTTCGTCTGCATTTAAAAATGAGAAAATTATATGAGTGATATAACGAGCGAGTCCTGCCGTCGCGTTGGTGCGAGACCGCTTCAATTTATGTTCTCGCTCTCCTAAGCTATTCAATTGTATGGTCTAAAAGGGCTATTATAATGTGTATGAACTGCTTAAGGTAACTCACGTATTTAAATTGGACAATGATTAATACTGTATCCGTCTAAATAGCTTTTTAATAACGAGCCCGTTAGATGGGTTTGTTCGCATAAGGACAGATTCGCATAAGGACAGATTCGCAAAAAGAAGATTCGCAAAAAGACAAATTTGCAAAAAGGCAGATTCTCAAAAGAAATGGGTGCATAAATTATGTTTCGTTATCAAATAATATGTCAATTATAAACCGTGGCCTGACAATTTTATCATAGAAAAAAATAAAAAAACATGGAATTATTGATTGGTTAGGGTGCTTGCCTTAGTGCACTGTTCTAGGGTTCCCGGATTCGATTCCCGGCTGGGTCAACTTTGAAAAATGAACTTTTCAAATTTAGTTCTGGTCTGGATCTGGAAAGTAGTGGCAGCACACTGCGTTTCGCAGTCATTTCGGCAGCACCGTGAAATAACAGCACGTGTGCTGTTGTGTTTCGGTGAGTGAGTAAGGGATGCCAGAGCCCATTTCCCTATCCCCTCCTAATCCTGCTGTAGTCGGCAGCGCACTTGCAGCAACTTTTGACATTGCTTGTGTTATAGGCGACGGTGGCGACCTACAATCAAGTGGACCGTCAGCCTGTCTGCCGACCTTAACATACAAAAAAAATTTGTATGTGTTCATTTTTAAACATTTTTAAACATCAATTTATAAGTTAGAATGGGTATAGTAAACTACCCTTAAAAGATAAATATATGCCATCGCAAACTCTTCTGTAGATCTTTAAATGATAAACAATCTCACCATAAATTGTTTTGTAATATATTAAACGGATTAGGCAACGTTTTCGATTAAAGCTTCCGGACAGCTTGACATCTTCAACAATCACCGATATATTCCAACCATTTTAAACGAAACCCCTAAACCTTCCTCAGGCATCACACTGTTGATAGATGAAAACCGCATGAAAATGCGTTCAGTAGTTTTTGAGATTAACGCGAAAATACATACAGACAGACAGACGCGGCGTGGGACTTTGTTTTATAATATTTTTTCTAATATAATATGTATTTAATTGTACACTTCTCATTAAAAAAAATCGAAACACCTCTGAACTTTGGTTTTGTATGAGTCTTATGTTTTTTTTTTTTTCTACATTAAGGCGACGCATTGGAAATCTTCGTGGCAGGGTTTTAAATTTTTCTCAGCAATGACAAAACACATGAAAGTGGTGTTTGGTAATATGTTTCTTCATGTCACTGACTTCATTTTGTCAGTTGGATTACACGATTGGTAAACTTTTATAACAGAGAAAAAATTGTCAAAGAAACCTCTTTTAAAACACAGATTTACATATTACAGGCAAACGGGACTAATTTATACCTCGAAATGTTCTATGTACATTAGTATAAACATACACTTGAATTTCGCAGTTAGATTTCTTAAAATACATTATAGTTTTTTTAATAAAAATCGTTTTGTCGCATTCGACCTTACGGCATAAGCAATTGTTTATCGTTGCGTCGATTGTTATTTTTGTTAGCAATTGTTTATTTTTGTTTAGGTAAGGACCTAAACAAAAATAATAAATAATGCCAGTTAATTGCGGATATTATAAGGTATCGTTTAACGAATGTTAATGTTTCAAATTAAAATTAAAATTAAATTTCTTTAGCTATCACGTTTTATTCAACAAGTATGTTTTTACTCTTTAAGAAGTTTTTTTTTTTTTTTTATTTTATTAAAGATGGTATGCTCTTGACCAGCATCTATCCATGTAGGAAGGATGAGGCCGACGATGGAGCGAGCTCGCCCATAAGATGCCTATTCACTCGATTGAAAAGATTTGGGTTGTATGAGCTCGGAAATACAGGGTGTTCCAATCCTTAGCAGTGCGCATCACAAAAGATGTTTTAAAGCGCTTGGTCCGAATTAGAGGGATTTATCAGTATCCCGTATTTCCTCCCCGGACTCTAAATACTGCTTCCATGCGTTTCCTCATGGAACGGATAAAAGTCACAATCTTGTGTTGTGGAATGTAATCCCACTCTTCTTGTATAGCTGTTAAGCTGGCACAGCGTCGTCGGAGCAGGATCTCTCGCTCTGACTCGTCTATTCAACTCATCCACAGGTGTTCTTTGGGGTTCATAGAGCCATAACCATAACCGTAATATCGACTTCGCTTAAGTATTCCTTTACAATGCCTGAGGTATACGCCCAGGCAATGTCCCGCATAAAAATGAACTCTTCGCCAAAAAATGTGGGTAGGGTAAGGTACCACATGAGCCTGCATACACTCTTCGATGTAACGTGACCCATTTAATGACGGTAAGCGAGGTCCAGATACAAAAACAAGTTCCATCCGCGCTCATGCCTCCCCAAACCGTCCATGAACGGCCACCGTAACTGACTCTTTCTTCAATGCAGCATGTGCAAAACGCTCTCCCTCTCTTCGATACACCTTCTTTCTTCCGTCGTTACCATCGTACCGTCGTCTTTGCTCACATGCAAAGTTAAGGCGCGCTCTTTAGTGGTCTACCGTTAATTTTTTTTTTTATGTTATGTCGACAGACAGGCTGACGGTCCACTTGATGGTAGGTGGCTACCGTCGCCTATAACACAAGCAACGCCACAGCTGCTGCAAGTGCGCTGCCGACTACAGTAGGATTAGGATTGGATAAGGAATTAGGAGGGGGGGAAATGGGCTCTGGCATCCCTTACTCACTCACCGAAACACAACATCACGTATATGCTGTTATTTCACGGTGGTCTTCTGTAAGGGGGTGGTCACTGCCGCCAGGCGGGCTGCCCAAATGACTGCGAAACGCAGTGTGCCCTACCACTACTACCATTAGCCGGTTTATGAGGTGTTATGCCACGCCAATCTTCTTCTAATGGTAGAATCGCTCACAGCCAATCCTCAAACGGAGCACTGTTGCAGTTGAATACAATTAAAGTGACATTTCTTAAAGAAACTGACGCAATATACCGGTCATCTTGCTCAGAGGTGACTCGATATCTATCAAATCCTAGACGGCCAGTAAACATACCAGTCTCCCGATAACGCTGATACACTCTATTGACAGCAGAGAGACTAATATGAAACCGTGGAGTCACGAAACACTGACTATGCCCTGAATCCAGCAACGTGGTTAGGAAAAATCTCTTTAGTAGGATGTCGCAGAGCTTAAATAACATTCACTATTAAAAAACGATATTTTTTGCAAATAGAAAAGTGATTAAATGCAGAAATTCCAACGGAATACACATTGACAACAATCTCTACATTCATTTATTCCAGGGTTCGCCAAATGACGGCCCGCGGTCCGCATCCGGCCCGCTGACACATTTTGTGCGGACCGCAAGGACACAGCAATTTCGATCTCGACTTACTGATGAACACCGTGGTTTTTTATATGAGATCACGATCACCATGGGGGGATCGGCTAATGCTAAATAGGGGATCGGACAGTAATCAGATTAAAATCTAAAATGTACTTAGAAACAAAATATATAATTTTTTTACGATTATTTATCGAATAATAATTTAATATTTCATTTCAATATTTTTAAATGAAGAAATAAAATTTTATTATTTACAATATTTTTAATCTATACTGAAACACCGATCACAGTGCGTGACGTCATTTGTGGGCAATCATTGTCTTATGCCAATGCAGCTGTTTTGTTATGATATGACCACAAATGACGTTACGCGCTCTCAGATGAACTATCGTGGCGTTTTGGCGGCATTTTCAAACAAACAATATTAAAACATGATTTTGAGTACCTAAAAGGCTATAAATAAATAAAATAGTATTTTTTATGGGAATAAATATCCATGAAGATTAATTTAAAACACTTTCCGAAAATTTGTCCGATCCCCTATTCCCTGACTTTGATAATGCATTAAAAATAATTTCAAAGTCAGGGATCCAATTAAATTGTATCTACTTAATCTAATATAGTTATCTCCAAAAGTTTATTGTGATTTTATTTTGTGTCTGCGGGTTAGAAGTGAATTGATGATGAATAAATAAATTGTGAATAAATAAATTGAACTTTATATAATTATAGGCTGTAGAAATAAAAACCAAAGATATATGCACTGGTAAAAGATATATAAAAGAAAGTCGTGGATAACTCGAGAACAGCTGTACCGATTTTTATGATCTTTCATTTATTGAATTTGTCTCCGTCCTGAATAGCAGAATAAAAACAACTGAAACATTAACAAAAAAAATAAAAAATTGTGAATAGAATTAATTTTCTCATACATTTTATATAGAACGGTTTTTTTGTTCGTCTCGGACTCGAGAAGTTTCCTCGGGCATTGGAAAGTTTTTTTATGATAATGAAGTGACCATAGCAAAATTAATAAAGTGATAGGGCAATTGGCTCTGACATCCCTTTCTCACTCACCGAAACACAACAGCGCACGTGCTGGGTGATTATTGCCCCCAAACAGGCTGCCCAAATGACTGCGAAGCGCAATGTCACAGTTTTACAATAACTGTGGCAATGTGGTATATTTTTTGCGTGGGAAAATCTGGAACCAAACCCCCATCGGTTTGGTTCCAGATACAATACGGCTACATCCAGATGGAACCAATCTGGATGTAGCCGTATTATAAAACACATTATAAAATAACATTTAAGCTTTTATTTAAAAATCTTAATTACTTACAGAAGACCACCGTGAAATAACAGCACGTGTGCTGTTGTGTTTCGGTGGTGAGTAAGGGATGCCAGAGCCCATTTCGCCTAACCCTTCCCAATACCTTATCCTTAATCCTATTGTAGTCGGCAGCGCACTTGCAGCAGCTTTGGCGTTGCTTGTCATATAGGCGTCGGTAGCCAACCTACCATCAAGTGGACCGTCAGCCTGTCTGCCGATTTTAACATAAAAAAATATATATGTATATACTTATTTCAAACTCTTTACGATTATTGATAAAATATTATCTTATTCACTCGACTCGACTTCAATAGGTTAGGCAGCAATTCTCAACTTTATGCATCTACCTACATACCTAATAAACCACTTTCTTTCTTCGAACTGCTAAGGAGTGGACTCATTGCCTGCGTCTGTGTTCCCACAGAACTACAACCTCGGGGTCTTCAAAACTAGGGTAAATGGGCATTTACTAGGTAAGCGTGGTCCACCTTCGGCCACATCTGCACCTCACATCAGGTGAGATAGTGGTCAAGCGCTACCTCGATTTCATAAAAAAAAAAAGTAAAACTAAACTATAAAACCAAACGAAGTGAACTCCATTTATATAATTTATATTTCGTTATATTATATTCAAAAAACGTTTTATTGCATTTCGATGATATAATATGTATATGCTTCGTATACGGTTTCATCGGGTCTCACCAATGGAAAAAGCGACGAACGAGGAAGGTTGTAGAAAAAAATTGTATCCGTGCAAAGCTCTTTACGAAACACTAGTTAAATATAATTTTATCCTCTCAATATTGCGTATTATTTACAATGTATAGTGGAATAGTATGAATAATCAACTTGGGTATTTTATTATTGAAATATAAGCGTGGGTCAAAGTTTAAATTTAGAATTGTCTGGAGGCCCACTCGGCTCTCTTTAAATAAATATCGGACAATGACTCTAAAACAGGCTGGCCGTTAATTCTGTCATTTTTTTAATTTAGTTTACGGACAGGAAATAGTCACGAATATCATCTCTCTCTCTCTATCTTCTTATATATAAAAATGAATCCCTATTTCTCCTGGTCACGGCATCACGCGTGAACGGGTAGACCGACTTTAATTTGGTTTTCGCCAATGGAAAGAGGGATAAACGGGAAATGTTTTAGGGTATATAAAAATTGCACGCCGGGCGAAGCCGGGGGCGGGCCGCTTGTATAAATGAATGAATCCCTATTTCCCTTGGTCACGGCATCACGCGTGAACGGGTATACCGATTTTAATTCGGTTTTCACTAATGGAAAGAGGGATAAAACGGGGAATGTTTATCTATATAAAAATTGCATCCCGGGCGAAGACGGGGCGGGTCGCTAGTTTGTCTATACACATAATATGGACATTTATTAATTAACCATAATATAAGCTTAATTTTTAATCACATTAAAAATTCAACCGAAGAGTTATTTTATTGAATTTTTATCGAAAAAATTACGTCTTGAATACATTCTTGAAATTTACGTAACTTTTTTGTTCGCAAACCGATTGGAATAGAACAACACTAAATGTTACAGGAAGCTTGCTTTAATAAATCAATGAAAACCGCATTCAAATTAGATAAGCCGTTTCTGAGATTAGCGTACACAAACGCACAGACAGACAAAAATTCTAAAGACTAAAAAAAAATTTTTTACCTCGATAACATAAGTACAACGTGTACAAATTATTATTTTTTAATATTTGATGTACAGACACGGCTCGTTTACGATTTTATTGTCTGTCTGTCTGTCTGTTCCTACCTCGCAGTCATAGCGTACGTGTCATAACCTACTTGCACTGTCTGCAGCTTCACGAGGCGGTCACGCTTTATATATTATCTTTAACCATGCCCCAAAAACTTATGCAGTGCAGAGCAAAAATCACGTGTGTTAATTACTTGTGAAGATAAACTCGATGATACATGATAAAATATGGCCAATAAACATCACCTAACGATTTTAAATCTTTTTTTTTACAAAAAAATAGTTTCTGAGGCTTAAACATAGAAGTTAGACATAAAAGCTGACTTGTCAAGCTCTACAAATCTTTCTATATATAAAAATGAATCCCCATTTCCCTTGGTCGCGGCATCACGCGTGAACGGGTAGACCGATTTTAATTCGGTTTTCACTAATGGAAAGAGGGATAAACGGGGAATGTTTATCTATATAAAAATTGCGCTAGTCTAATATAAAAATTCTCGTGTCACAGTGTTTGTAACAAAACTCCTCCAAAACGGCTGGACCGATTTTTATGAAATTTTGTGCATATATTCAGTAGGTCTGTGAATAGGTCGTGAAGTATTTTTCACCCGCCTACCCACACCCCCGTTTTTTTATCGGGATTTTAGTATTTTTGTATGAAGAATATTCAATCAAATAATTCCGTCGTTGATTGACGTCAAGTGTCGCGTCACTTTGACATATGGTTGACATATGGTGTCGCCACAATCGGGTTCGTGCAGAACAATCAGCTAGTTTTCTATAAAAATCAATCATATAGTTCTCACCGTTAAAGCAGCTTACCGTTTTTTCGTTGACTTACTTTGTAGATTCTATCACCACGAATAAGCCTTTTCATTTTACGGGATAATATATGGCCTATGTCCAACCTGAAATTCTATTCTAACTGTTGCTGAAACATTTTTTTAAATCGGTTGAGTAGTATCGAAGATTACCCCCTACATACAAACAAACATACAAACTTCATGTCTTTATAATACTAGCTATGATTTTTTTCATATTATAAAAAAATCAAAAATTAAGATGACTAACTAAAATATGTATGTACCTATACATACATAGTATAATAAGTTAAATAAAACATATGTTATGAAAACATTGTACTTGTTCTTGGTAACCTAACTAGACATTCAGGCAGACGGGTAGTATTTGATGGTATGTGTCTACCGTCGCCAAATAACAAAAAGTGCTGGGCTGTCAACTTAAGTAGAACAATAGTAGATTTTACAACAAGTGCACAAAACGAACCATTTTTATCCGAGACTTTTAGCCGAAATTATAGTAATGGCGAGGATAAAAATGGTTTTGTGGACGAGTTATAAACTCTGCTTTTCACTTCGATTGCGAGGAAATAAAACAGTACTAAAACATAACATTTCTTTAAACGCACGAAAAAACAAGAGCTGTTTCCCGCCGCTTTATTTTTTTAAATCTTACGACATTGACATTGACATCTTATGACATTGGCTTGGGCTGCAGACCTATACAGCCCACTACTAAATTAATTGTGTAATAATAATTTTCTTAAATTACTTAAATAACCTACCGCACTTGAATTTAAATTTTAATATATTTTATGTCTTAAAGAACACATAAGGCAAATAAATTTAAGTAAATATTATAAAATAACAAATTCTATCTATGAACTTGTTATTGCGTTTGGCTGTATGGCTCATTTTCTTTGCCTTAATATGGATACATTTATGAGTAGATACGTTAATGCACTTGTGCACAAAATTCGATTTTGTGCAGCCTATATCCTGCACAAATAAGCACTTTCAGAGCATGAGAAGTGAAGAGACTATTACTTTTGTGTCACAATTTAAAAGAATCATGATTAATGGGCATGTAATAATTATTGTTTGGCTCGCCAATGGACATTACAAATAAAAATCGAGTTTGGCGGACAACAAGATAGGAATTAAATAAAGCAACTTTTATTATGAGTCAATGCGATAATGAACAGACACAACAAGTGTCTCGAACATTGACATAATGTCGAACAGATGATTGGGAAAATGTGGGGGCGTCACCGGGTCTCAACTGCATCCAACACAGACACAGTGCGTGCCAAAACATATCATTGCATTACATAATTGTTATTATAATTATACTAAAATTACATTAATTTCGAACCGATTTTTAGGGTTCCGTACGTCCGAATAAAAAAAGCGGAACCCTTATAGGATCACTCGTGTGTCCGTCTGTCCGTCGCTCACAGTCGATTATCTCCGAATCTACTAGACCGATTAAGTTGAAATTTGGTACACATATCAATTTCTGTGACCCAAACGCAGAGGTGCGACGTGAATACATGAAATCTGTACATGAGAGGTCATTTTTGGGGGGAAGGTGGAAAATTAAATAAAAAAATTTTTGAAAACTGCATCGTGTGACATATCAAATGGAAGGTCTTGTTGTGAAGATCTTAAATGTATTTTTTTGTAATTTTAAAATAAATAGTTTCCAAGTTATTCAAGTAAATAGACGAAAATTAACCATCCCCCCCTTATCCCCGAAGCTACTGAACTATTTTTCGCTTATCTATTTATTTTCTTAATTTTAATTTTTTTACAATCTAAATATTAAAAAAATTAAAAACAAGCAGATATATCATAAAAAAACTTAAAACTAGGATTCCGCAGATAGAAGGGCAAGGCCCGAGTTATCGGTGGTTAGAGCTGCAGAGCGAGGAAAGAAAAGGCAATTCTCTTTTTATTTTTATTTTTTATGTTAATATAGGCCGACAGGCTGACGGTGTACTTGATGGATTAAAGATAAGGAGGGAATAGGGAAATGAGCTCTGGCATCCCTTACTCACTCACCGAAACACAACAGCACACGTGCAGTTATTCCAATGTCTTCTGTAAGAGGGTGGTTACCGATCCCAGCGCCCGACGATGATTGTTGACATCGCGGTCCCGCATGACGAAATCCTCGTGAAAGCCGAAAAAGAAAAGCTTGCCTCACGAGGTGACCGCCATGTTGGCCAATTCGACAATTATCGTCCCGATAGTCGTCACCAACTCTCAATAGGTTCCACTAGATGGCTGGATCAAGGGGCAGATAAAGAAGGCGGTACTTCTGGACACGGCACGAATTTTGATGGTTCCGTGCTTGCCTTAACGCTCTGTTTTAGGATTCCCGGGTTCGATTCCCGGCAGGGTCAACTTTGAAAAATTAACTTTTCAAATTTGGCTCTGTTCTGGATCTGGAAAGTAGTAGCAGGGCATACTGTGTTTCGCAGTAATTTGGGCAGCCCGTCTGGCGACAGTAACCACCCCCTTACAGAAGACCACCGTGAAATAACAGCACGTGTGCTGTTGTGTTTCGTTGAGTGAGTAAGGGATGCCAGAGCCCATTTCCCTATCCTTTATCTTACTGTAGTTGCAGCAGCTTTGGCGTTGTTTGCAGGCGACGGTAGCCACCTACCATCAAGTGTGCCGATCTTAACATTAAAAAAAATGTTATTTCAGGTCATTTTACGGTGACTGAGTCTATCCTTTCATTTTATCTTTCATCCTGTCAAAGTCGCCAGCGCACTTACAACTTTAATGGCTTAGCCTGTATTAATTAGCGGCGGCGGCCAACTAGCGTAAAAAATAAAATTGTAAATGTAAATAATGTGTAAATTTTAAAAATAAAACTAAAAACAAATCTATTATTAGTATCTACAACGCGTTTCAAACAAACAAATACCATTTCAAAATATTTTTGTATGCGAACATATTTATAAGCAGAAATGCGATTATACAGGTGTTGACTTCATTTAATAAGTTCAAGTTCCAAAGGCCCACGATGCATAGGCCTGTGTGATTATATCTGTTATTTAACAACGTTTAGCAAACAACGATGACTTTGTTAAACTGCGCGAATTAGTGGAGCTAATGAAATTGGTAGGTGTATCATTTGCATCATTTTAATATTAAGGTCAGGCAGGCTGACGGCCCATTTGATAGTAGATGGTTACCGTCGTCAATAACACAAGTAAAGCCATAGGTGCTGCAAGTGCGCTTCCGACTACAGTAGGATTAAGGATAAGGGATTAGGAGGGGATAAGGAAATTTGCTCTGGCATCCCTTACTCACTCACCGAAACACAACAGACGACACGTTGTTATTTCACAGTGGTCTTCTGTAAGAGAGTGGCTACTGCCACCATAGTTAATAACCATTAATAAAAATACAATTATTTTCTCCCTATTCCACATGTACCTGAAGTATTAATTACTAATGTTTCGGGTTCCGTACATCCGAATAAAAAAACGGAATCCTTATAGGATTACTCGTGTGTCCGTCTCTCCGACCATTCCCCCACTTATCTCCGAAACTACTGAACCTAAAATTTAAAAAAAAAAACGAAATTAGTTTTCTACTTATAGATTATAGGAAAACCTATAAGAAGTCCATGATATTAAAATAACATGGTAAATCACTCAATATTGTGCGGATAGGTAACATCGTACTGAACCCTCTTCACGCGAGTTCCTCGCACTTGTCCCTTTTTTTACATTAAATTTTAACTTAGTTTAAAATTAATTTTTAGGAGGCTAAAAGAAAATAATTTATTTATGATAAAAAAAAACCGCCCGTGAGCTGCTGAATTTTCGTGAGTGAGTAAAGGATGCCAGAGCCTATTTTCCTAACCCTTCCTAATCCCTTATCCTTAATCCTACTATGATCGGCAGCGCACTTGCAACACATGTGGCTATACTTAGCTTAAAAAGTTAGTACTTAAAAAGTAAATTTCAAACGAATCTTGGTACAATACATCAGTGAAAAACCGCATTCAAACCGGTTAAGCCGTTTCTGAGACTAGCGTGCACAAAAGCGCAAACTATTTAAGCAACTGTGTAAGCAAATTTAGTACCATTAAATTTAGATTCACGGCCGGTCGAAATCGTCAGAGCTACCGGCTTTATTATCTCTCAGTATTATATTATATACATATATCTCTCAGTATTGACGTCCATTCTGAAGGAAACACCAACTCTCCGGACACTGGCCGTCCAAGTGCAGGGCAGGGTCCTCCACAGATAGGGTTGCCATATACGTCCGGAATTTTTCGGACAAGTCCGGAAATATAATGCGGAGGGAATTCTAAACCGTTCGGAATTACTACAATTAAGTGATGAGAAAAATAGAAAATTAAATAAACCAAATTATTTTTATTACAAATGAAAGTAACAACATTATTTCTCACATATTTAATGCTCTCAGAAATATTGTTCAACACTTCCGAATCTTTAATAATAGTTTTGTAGAACTTGTCACAACATACGCGCATTCGACAATTCGAATGTAAATTTGCTTCATTTATTCACATGCACGATGCATAACAACATTAATATTATATTTACAAGAAAGTCCGGAATTTTCATCAAATGTCAGGAATCAAAGATAATTGTATTAGTGTATAGATGGAACAATAAAAATTGAAGATTCCTTCGATACTCGATACCCGTCTTTCTAATGGCTGCATGTCGTATGTTAAAAAGAGATAACAATAGCCGAATATGACGTCTTAAAACGCTGCGCGCCATAAAAGAGGCAACGTCATATTTGTTTATATCATGCTGATTAACAAGCGCGTTTAGCTTTATGTAATTTAAAATACTTAAAAATCTGAAAGTGTGATTTCATAAATCTGTTGCTTGCCAAGAATGGCTTGTACTGTTCCCGTTTGTCCAAGTAGAGTGGGTGTTTTGAAGGAGAATAATGGAAACATATCATTTCACCGGTAAGTCGCACAGCTCGCACTCATTAATTTTGGTGTTTTGTAAACAAATTTTTATAATTATTTACTAAAAATGAATCATTGTACATGCATACACAGCTCTAAGGTTGATTTATGTAAAGAAAAGCTGGTGTTTATAACTAAAATTTACAAAAACCAAAGTTAATCGGAATTTTTGACATTTGTCTTGCTTTATAGTGCTGTAGTCTGATCTTGATAAGTTTATCGATAATTTATTTTTAGTAGTGTTGACAATTTCTAGCATTCACTGCAGGTTGAAAGTAATTTTTATCAATTTATAACAGATTTCCCACCGACATCGATTTAAACAAAACATGAACAAAAAATGTAAGAAAAGGCGACGATTGGAGAGCTTCGCAATATACAAGAATATGCTCGATGCACACTAGATTCTTGCTTTCGCCAAGGATTTCAGCGTAAAATTCTACACTCGTATGCAGTGCCGACAATATTCCCAAAATTACCACCATCGTGTAAACCAGTAAGTAATATCTATAAGTTATAAAGAAGTTATGCTTCAATCTATGAAAATTATGAAAATCTTTTGAATCATTAATAACCAAAAACTATTTCTTTTCAGAAATTACCCAGAAAAAGAAAACTTACTAATAAATACGTGGATACCCAAGCGTCAACATTAACTGCAAGTCTTTAAATTAAAATGTTGACGAATTACAGATGAACGATATCACAGATTAAAATGAAACGATATCACAGATTATCCAATCTGTGATATCGTTTCTAAAAATAAAACTTTAAGATTATCGAGTTTTTTTTTCTCTCGTAATAAAAACCTACTCCCGTTCTACCCCTTAAAGATGGATTCTAAATATTTCTACTCAAAAAATAACTATTCTTTTGAAATATTTTGGTGAAATAAATGCGAGAGGTTGCATACAATCTCATACAACCGATTAGCAATGCGGCGAGTACCAGTACGCACCCACATTTTATTTATATTGAATAACCAAACAGTACACTGAAACGCATTTAGCCATACTTTTTATCCGTCATATATTTAAAATCTATATCAACGATATCTAGTTATCAATAAAAATGCACCGCACTATTATACGCTATAACTTTAGCTTGCATTGTATAGTCAAAATGGAGACATTAACTCAACTTCGACCCGACAGATTATATATGTATGTCTCTTTCAATCTTATGACAATTTGAAGGTGTTAGAAAGAATAAAATATTGCTGCATTTTGTGATCCATCTATAGGTACAGACTAATACAACATCTTTGATATACATGTACATACACATACACACACACACATATCTATACATATAATAAAATCGTAAACGTGCCGTGTCTGTACATATTAAATATTATTTCAAAAAAATAATTTGTACACGTACTCATGTTACCGAGGTCAAAAAATATTTTTTTCACTTCTCATGCTCTGAAAGTGCTTATTTGTGCAGGATATAGGCTGCACAAAATCGAATTTTGTGCACAAGTGCATTAACGTATCTACTCATAAATGTATCTATATTAAGGCAAAGAAAATGACCCATACAGCCAAACACAGTAAGAAGTTCATAGATAGAATTTGTTATTTTATAATATTTACTTAAATTTATTTGCCTTATATGTTCTTTAAGACATAAAAGATATTAAAATTTGAATTCAAGTGCGGTAGGTTATTTAATTAATTTAAGAAAATTATTATTACAAAATTAATTTAATAGTAAGCTGTATAGGTCTGCAGCCCAAGCCAATGTCATAAGATGTCAATGTCAATGTCTATTTATTTATTTATTTATTTATTTTTAAGGGAAACATACAGACTATAATACTTATAACTAAAATGACAAAAATGGCACAAATACCAATAAAGTTTCCACAATTATTTAGTACATAACAATATTACAAAGTCAACCTTTAATTTAATAAAAATGAAGTTCAAAACAAACTTAGAAATTAAGCATTACATAGACTTTCCAGAATAGCTCTCCGATACTGTGCACGCTTCAGATTAAATAAATCAATATGGGAAAATTGACCATTATATGAATTACAAGCACGTGATATGACGTTATTGGCCATGTAGTTAAACTTCACAAATGGAACACTAAATAGAGTCCTGTTTCTAGCACTAATCCTTTCACATTTAAAATTAATCTTACTAAGGAGCAACATTGAATCGACAGAATCACTCAACAATTTGTAGAGGAACATTTGATCTCTAAGGGAACGACGACTTTGAAGAGAAACAATAGACCACGGTCTCAAATTAACTAAATCATTACCTGTGGCTCTAGCATGAGTTTACGATACTACACTCGCTAGCGAGAGCGTAAAACATTTATATGGAAAATTGATAATTTGACATTGACAGTTCACGATTTCCCATACAAAAGTTTTACGTTCTCGCTAGCGAGTGTAGTATCGTAAACTCATACTAGAGCCTCTGTATATTAAATGCTTAACAAATCTATTGTGAATCCTTTCTATCAAATCTATGTAGATCTTATACTGAGGATTCCAGACGGTTGAGGCATATTCCAAAATTGATCGAACCAAAGAATTATATAACAGAGCCAAGGTAGAAGGCCTCTTGAAGTCAACAGATTAAAAAAAAATGTTGTAAAAAATAATAATGTAAGATTTAAAAAACAATAAAGCAGCAGAAAACAGCTCTTGTTTTTTCGTGCGTTTAAAGAAATGTTATGTTATACTACTGTTTTATTTCGTCGCAATCGAAGTGAAAAGCAGAGTTTATAACTCGTCCACAAAACCATTTTTATCCTCGACATTACTATCAGCTTAATTAGCTAAAAGTCTCGGATAAAAATGGTTCGTTTTGTGCAGAATTTTGCAGAATGTTTTTAGAGAAATAATTTTAGAAAAAATAGTCTTTTTGTCTATCTATGCGTTTGTGCACGCTAACTCAGAAACGGCTTAACCAATTTGAATGCGGTTTTTACTAAAGTATTGTAGCACGCTTTCCGTAACATTTAGTGTTTGTTTCATACCAATCGATTTACAAATAAAAAAGTTACGCGCTATAAAGAGTATCACGCGCACGAAGTTGCGGGCTCAGCTAGTATCATATATTAGATAGTTCGATCACAGTATTACAAGCAAATAAATTACGCAATAACATTTATTAATCATATTTATTTGTGGACTAATTAGGAATTTTAATTACATATTTATTTACGGTCGCTTATCATTGAAACATTCCGGATCAGAAATTCATTGTGAACGCGAACATTGATTGTATGTGAACCATTTGTAATTTTCCATAAACTCAGTACAGAAAACTACAGGCCAATGTAATTGCAATCATTTTATAATGAATGATCAAGAGAACCAAAGTCCTTCAATTAAATCAAATCGTTTTTTAAATTTTTTGTAGTCGATAATATTTTAACAGGGTTTCGGAGAAAAATAGACAAGATGATAAAGATTCTGAGAAGAAACCTCGAAAGAAACTCAGGATACCATTCTTTTTGCCACAAATTCCACTTGCTCACAAGGTCCACTTGCTCAAAAGGTCCACTTGCTCACAAGGCCACTTGCTCACCAGGTCCACTTGCTCCGAAGGTTAACTTGCCCTAAAGGTCCACTTGCTCACATAGTCCACTTGCTCACAAGGTCCACTTGATGGTAGATGGTTACCGTCGCCTACTATGTTGCAAGTGCTCAAGGGAATGAAAGGGATAGCTAAATGAACTCTGGCATACTAACTCACTTACAAAATATTAGCTCCAGCCCATATGCTGTTATTTCACAGTGGTCTTCTGGAAAGGGACGATTACTGTCAGCAGACGGGCAGCACAAATTACTGCGAAACGCAGTGTGCCCTGCCACTGCTTGCTAGATCCAGACCAGAGTCGACTTGGAAATATTCATTTTGAAAATAGGTCATTCCGGGAACTTAGAGCGCTAAGGCAAACATCTTAACCACTCGACCAAGTGGCTCGTAAAGGCCCTTGCATCCTCACTCTTGTTAATAGACGACAGAAACCACATACCATCAGGTGTACTATTGGAAATTATTAATCATCATACCATCTCAGCCGTAGTAAGTCCACTGGTGGACAAAGGCTCTCCCCATAATTCTCCAAAAGACAGAGCGAAAGCAGCCTGGATCCACTGTCGCGTCTCTTATGAAGTCGTCAGTCCATCTTGTGAGTAGACGTCCTACGCTGCGCTTGCCGGTCCGTAACCTTCCGGTCCGTAACATCTTCAACTTACTAATCTTCCCGGTTATGCCGGTAACTTTCATTAGTCTACGAATCTCCTCATTCCTGAGTCAAGGAGACCTACCACTAAGAAATATTAAAAAATATAATAATAATTCTATATCTACTGCTGCTGTGTCATCAGTCATCATCATCAGGAACGACTTAACTATGTAGGAATAACATCTTGGAGCACCTACAAAGAAAGACTAACAAAGGCTGCATTCACGCCACCAACGGTCTTCTCGCAAATATAAGCAGTGGACGCCGTCGCTGTAAAATTCTATTTTTGCAAAATTTTTATTTTTTTTTCAATAATCCAGGGTCTCAATATCTTTTCTCCTGATTCGATCTCGTAAGGCCCTCTCCATAGCTCGTCGAGCGACGTTGAGTTTTCTTACGAGGCTCATAGTTAGAGACCATGTTTCAGCGCCATATGTCATCACTGGTAACACACATTTGTTTTAAGATACTGAGGAATTTTGGTTGAGAAGACGTCTCGGAGCTTTCCGACCGCTGCCTATGCGAGCTGGATTGGAAAGTTCACGCATTTTCACAAGAGTAGTGCAGAGTTTTTTTTTTTTAGGAGGGGAAATGACGTTTACGCACTATCCCTCGCCGACGGGGACAGTCGACGAGGGGGAGTGTGGGACTCGCCCGTGAAGTGACTTATCACCGGGAATACCCACTGAAACCCCCCCGGTTTCCACCATCAGCGGTGATGTGCGGGCCCGAGTTCATAGCGAGGCCTTATCCTCGGATCCCCACGCACCGCTATGTTAGGGCTCACTAACCCAGCTTAGGGCGATGGCTTCGCCTCACTTTAAATGTGACGGGGCATTGGAATGCCGTGAGCCGCCACTCATCCTTATTGGGTGTTTCAGGGCGTCAGACACGTCCCCTTCTGACGCCCTGAGGTTGTCAGGCGACGTGCGCCGCGGCATACGCCCAGGCACGTCGGCCGGCCCTTCGACGCCTGAGTGGATCAGCCTGGAGGTCTGCCTCGCGGGCCCGCTCATTGGCAGTGCAGAGCACCCTGCGTTTCGCAGTCAGAAATTGGGCTGCCCCTCTGACAGCAGTAACCACCTCCTTACACAGGACCAAGGTAATTATATAGCACAGCAGGGTTGCTTGTGTTAATAGACAACGCTAGCCATGCCACTATATGTGAAGATCGTCAGACAGGCTGACGGTCCACATAACGGTAGATTGGTGGTCGTCCCCTATAACCCATTCAAGGTTACAGGTACTGCAAGTGCGCTGCCGACCATAGTAGGATTAAGGGTTTGGGATTAGGAGTTCAATCAAAATAATAACAAAATTTAAACAAGATTTTTTTTATTATTAAAATACACCATTTCGACTAAATCGAATTTTTTCCCCATTAAATTGTGATCGTGACTCCCTGAGTCACGATATTGACCTTTTTAACGACGCTTTTTCCAAAATTAAAAGACTCATCCTTGTCCGTGGTTCAGATAATTAACACTAGTTTATTTTTGACATTTATTCCTTTCCAATTTAATTATATTTCTATGTATAATTTTTTTTTAATAATTTTTTTGTAAATTTTTTTTTTCTTCTAATTTTATTGCCGGGATGCTACTTTGACTTTTTATGTGCGTAGGCTATGCCTCCTTTAATTGCGGCGGCATCTACCATGTTATTTTTTTTTTGTTCCTTGCTGTGTGTTTTTGTTCGGTGCCTGCCTCGTTGGAGGCCATGTAATAATAAATAAATAAATAAATCAAGGTAGGGCTTGACCACTATCTCACCTGATGTGAGGTGCAGATGCGGTCGAAGGTGGACCACGCTTACCCAGTAAATGCCCAATAAAATGAAAAGAATGATTGAAAGAATTAATGAAGATTAAAAAGAACTAATAGACTAATTATTAGGGTACACTGTATATAGTGCTTTTAAATGGACAAATTTTATCAGAAAAAATGTCAATGTCAATGTCAAATATTTAATTATAAAAAGTATAGTATATAAAATATAAGTAATCTACAAAGAACTACATAGGATAAAAACAGACATGTCACTTCAAAACCCCAACAACGAGAGATAAGTTGGATCAAAGCCCTCCTGGCTAGGTTCGTATTCGTAGGTACTGCAATAAATCATTGACAGATAATGTGGCAATAATTAATTGCTCTTTGCCATTTTATAATGCATGTTTTTTTTTAATTGCAGGTAACGTAACACACATACACAACAATAGAATGTGTCATTAGTGATCTTTATTTGCAACTAGCTGAGCTCGCAACTTCGTAAGCGTGGTATAATCCACGCCAAACTTCTAGTCCCCTTTGAAGTTGCTTCGCGCAGAGGTACAGTCACGCACAAATAATTATATTATTAAGAGTTGTGTTTTGAAACACAACTCTTCTGAACACAAAACTCTTCGTGTCTCTTTGAAACACGAAACACAAACACACACTCTTTTCTGCACGTGCTTAATGTTTATTTTTATGCCTTCGTCCGCTTCTTTTTGCATAAATTTCAAAACATTGTACACAATTTTTCTTGCTTGACGACGTAAAACCGTATTCCGGTTAGGCATGTTTAAACTTATGTTATTAAAAGAACAATAAAAAAACTAAACAAATAACGGAATAACGAAAACAATAGACAACGAAAACTTAACAAAAACAAAGCAGAATTGTGAGTGACTGTACTTCGCTACGAAAAACAAGCGTGTGTGCTATTCGGAAGAATTCTGAACGCACACAAACACGCACGCACAGGTGAGATGGGTGTGGGGGCGGGGAAGTGGAGTGGGCCCTGCCGCCGCCGCCTCCTGCCGCTCCCCGCTGATACCTATTTTTTGCTACTGCGACGCGGTTCGCGCTGTGTTCAGAGCGGACTAGAAGTTTGGCGCGGATTCTACTCGGTATAGCGCGTAACTTTTTTGTTTGTGAACCGATTGAAATGAAAGAACCAGTAAATGTTACGGGAAGCTTGCTACAATAAGTCAGTTGAAACTGCATTCAAATCGGTTAAGCCGTTTTGCACAAACATACAGACAAATGGATAAAAATTGTTTTTTTTTTTTGACCTCGGTAACATAAGCACAACTTGTACAATTTTCTTTTATATTTATTATACGTATAGATGACCATGGGTATGGTAGACATTTTGTTATTGCTCAAACAGCCGAGTGTGCATGTAAAATTAACTGATGGCGGAAAGGATAGATGGCGCTACTACTAGGATTGAATGTTTACTTGAAATCTTTACTTAGGATGTCGCACATTCTATTTATGTGTCGCCAAAATAAAAAACCACTTCTTTTTTTTATGTTAAGATTGGCAGACAGGCTGACGGTCCACTTGATGGTAGGTGGCTACCGTCGCCTATAACACAAGCAACGCCAAAGCTGCTGCAATAGGATATTTTAGTCTATATGAAAAAGTTAATTTTTCAAAGTTGATCCTGCCGGGAATCGAACGTTAGGGTAAGCACCCTAACCATTCATCCAACGGACTCTTCACTTCACCGGGTATTCACCGGTTTGTTTGGTGGTGTCCTTTCCAACCCTCCCGAGGCACAATGTCACATTCGCACAATGTCACTTTCGCGCAATGTCACTTTCCAATGACCAATCGAAATAAATGCAAATAAATTTTATCCTATAAATTCAAATATTTCTTACTAGCAGGCGCCTGCGGCTTCGCTCGGGTTGAAAAATAAAAAAAATAACGCCCATCTTAATATTATAAGTTATAAGGCAAAACTTAATAAGTTTTGCCACACTTTTTTTTAAATGGTCACATATACCTACTTGACATTAGACTTCACTGAATTCACCAATTTTGACTCTTCAATAGAACCTACTCTGATAAATTTTAAAATAACAGTTTATATCAAATTTCAGTCTTATTATTAACTCGGCTATTATTTGATTAATGGCAATGTGATTTCTCTCTTTGATGTACAAGTAATTTAACAGACACTAACAGAGAAATGATAAATTAAAAATGACCGGTCATTTTTAATTTATTATTTGTTAAAAATTTTACTAGAAGCTGTTTGTCGGGACATTTTGTATTTTGTCGGGAGTCTGGACATCAAATAAAATGTCGGGGACAATCCACACGAATCCCGAGCATCTGGCAACCCTGCAGAGCCAAACAACCGACCTCTTATTGGTCACCTCTACATACCATTTCGACCGTTATAAAGGGATGTATAAGCCTTCGTCCCTGGAAAGTCTACCATACAGTTCTCCTGTCACAAAAGTGGGTGTTTCTAGAAAGTTGTATCTTTGTTTTGGGGTTAATAAAATGAGCAGGAGATTGTTGTAGCCTTAAAAGAGTGCATCGATGCACGATGTCGCGATAACAATTAAAATATCATTGCATGTCTGGTAAACAAAATATAAATAGTATCGAATCGACTTCGCCTCGGAGATTAGCGCTCTCTGACCTTGTCTTAAGCTATCATATCACTTTTGGTCCTATACCACAAATAGCAACAAATAATATTATGTTACATACTTTTAAATGCATTTTTAATATTTACGGAAGTTGCACGAGGTTAGTTTCGAATGAATTTGTTACGACAGATTCAATGGCGTCTTCATATTTATAAAAACCTTTATTTGCTTATATTGTAGTGTAGGTATAATTTTACTGATAAAATTCTCTGTCAAGATTTAAGGTTATAATAATTATTTTTTTCTAATGACACAAAGACATTTAATATATATGTATATACTACCTATAGACAGGACGCGCAGTACCAGTACAAACCCCTCTAACAACAAAATATTGTCAATTGACAATAACTCTTGCAGTGTACTTTATAGTGCTAGTGGCGACGGACATCTGTTACACGTTTGAATATTTTTTGTATATCGCGTATGTAAGTATGTCCTAAGTATTCAATACTTTTAGGGAGTTAACAAACAGTTCATTATTAATGATACAGCTACTTAACGCTAAATGTCATGATTGGCAAACAACAACAATAATTTCTACGGCGTGTCCGGTCTATAGTATATATTAAATGTCTTTGTAATGACACCAAGGTGTACGGGCCTGTAAGCTCCCGTACATTGGTTTTACGGTACGGCTGTGTACCGGTACCGCGCTAGTGGACAACGCTCCCGTTAAGATAAGAAGCGTCGCTGATCTAGCCGATCGGTGGGTTAGGCCGAGGAGAGTTTGTAAGGTTCCAAGACAAAGTCCGTATACTAGTTACTTAGGTCAATGCGGTGAAGCGAAGACGATTTTATTAGAAAAGTGATCTATTTATAATACAATTTATACAGATTCAACTAGCGGCAATCGTGCCCTGCGCCGAGACAAATGCGCCAATGCCGAACGAGTGTGACACGATTGCGCAAGTTGTGCAATATTATGAAATATTATTAAATGTTGTGCAACAACAGTATTTTCTGTCCCTTTCACTTTCTGTTGTTGTCTTCGTTTGTTCATACGTATATATGGGCCAACATTTCACTACGTTGGCCCATTTCTATGCGAACACTGTACGTATGAACTGATTGTGCAAACAATTTTGATTTTACGAACTGTAGGCTGTCCCGAACACAAGGGATGCTCACATTATAAAATACTAGCTGGACTCGGCCACGCTTCGCTGCGGCCCATAGGGCGGTGGAGTGCGCGTGGGGCGCGCGGTACTGGACACTGCTTATATATATAATACTATTTATCGTAGCGTGATGTTATATAGCCTATAGCCTTCCTCGATAAATGGACTATTCAAAACAAAAAGAATTATTCAATTCGAACCAGTAGTTCCTGAGATTAGCGCGTTCAAACAAACAAACAAACTCTTCAGCTTTATAATATTAAGTATAGATTTATCAGGACAAATGATTTTTTATAAATATGGATTATGTTTGTATTAAAATATATTTTATTTCTTGATTAATGTAAGATCAAAAGATGGAAGTTTAAAAGTAATTGGAAGGGAAAAAGGTGATATAAGTTCTTGTTCTATAGATAGACCGTTTAAATGAATCTTCGCCCGCGCGGTACAGGGGCGCGGGGGTATGACGACAAAGGGGACTGAGAGAGGTGCGGGGGGGAGGGCACGCCCCTTCTGGGGGGTTACTGCCACCAGACGGGCTGCCCAAATTACAGATCCAAGTCTTAATTGGATCCAGACCAAAGTCGAATTGGAAATGTTCATTTCCAAAATAGGCCGTGCCGGGAATCGAACTCTGCACCGACTTAGAGCGCTAAGGCGAACATCTTAACCACTCGACCAAACGGCTCGTAAAGGCCCTTGCATCCTCACTCTTGTTAATAGACGACAGAAGCCACATACCATCAGGTGTACTATTGGATCTCAGCCGTATTCGACCCGAAGCCTTGTGGGTGGACGTCCTACGTTGTGCTTGCCGGTCCGTGATCTCCACTCGAGACTTTCATCTGGTTCTACGAATCTCCTCATTCCTTTATCATCATCCTATACGGATCCCCCCGCGCCCCTGTACCGCGCGGGCGAGGACTCATTTAAACGGTCTATCTATACAAGCATTAACTCTTATTTTACGAAATATTGTCATACATTGATAGAGCTATTTAAGTTATGCATACAAATTAATGTTAGTAGTTCATACAAATAAGATCGCTTGCGCTTATATGAGTCAAGAAATTGAAAGGTAGGTATACTCACCGCCGATAGGTAGTAAACAAGATGCCCTCCCATCTTGGGAGGGCTAGTCCTGCTGGTCTACCTTCTTAGCGTAGGCCAAGAATAAGCCAAAATTAAACCCTATTAAAATTTTCCCTGGTCCTGCTTTGATCCGCTAAAGCATCGGTTGAAACCTAATGGTTAATAGAAAATTAGAGTAAAATAATGATTTGTCCAAGTTTTCATTCTGGGTTCCCGGGTTCGATTCCCGGTAGGATCAACTTTGAAAAATAAACTTTTCAAATTTGGCTCTGATCTGGATTTGGAAAGTAGTGGCAGGGCACACAGCGTTTTCGCAGTCATTTGGGCAGCCCGTCTGGCGGCAGTAACCACCCCCTTACAGAATACCACCGTGAAATAACAGCACGTGCGCTTTTGTGTTTCGGTGAGTGAGTAAGGGATGCCAGAGCCCATTTCCCTATCCCCTCCTAATCCCTTATCCTTAATCCTACTGCAGTCGGCAGCGCACTTGTAGCAGCTGTGGCGTCGCTTGTGTTATAAGCGACGGTAGCCACCTACCATCAAGTGGACCGTCAGGCTGTCTGCCGACCTTAACATAAAAAAAAATTATTACGCCCCGAGTCCCGCCGCGTGCATCCGGTTCGTTCAATTTCGCTGAAGGTGATTTTTTTGACCGAGGTGGCCGAAGCTGAAGCTGAAGCTGAAGCTGAAGCTTCGGCTTCGGACACCTTTAAAATCATCAGACAGGCTGCCGATCCTTTTGAATGTAGGAGGATGTTAGGAAAATCAAAGTACGCGATACATTTAAGTAGAATTTTATTAGGTTTGCTTATAGAAATGTGGCGCTATTTCCAGGAGCCACTCCTTCCTAATGACCATCACATCCCTCATGTAAGTCGCGTCCGTGGCACTTTGCACGCTGGCGAACAGCAGCCACTGCGGTTGCTGCATGCGATACACACAGCTGTCGGGGCTGATTAGCAGCGTGGCCCCTCTGGTGCCTCGATACGTCCCGTCTGTGTGTAGTCGCGCTGCTTGCGCGAACAATCCCTCTACCACACACTTCATTACGCGAACGCATTTCTCTACAAATACAAATGTCGATTATCTACTCTTTTTTATTCATTTATTTGTAACACACCGACAGTAATTTAATAATTTGGCAACATTAAAATAATTACAGGTGTGACAACATTCACCAACAATAAACAAAAGCGAAAATTAAATGAAACTGATATCACACGGGTGGACATTCCTTTTTTAAACATTTTTTAATTTATTCGTGGAAAACGGCAATTTTGTATGAAAGGGGGTAAAAGGCGGAGATGGGGGCGGGTGAGGGGGGATATTACACGCTGATAATGTAGCTTTCTACAGGTGAAAGAATTTTGAAAATCGCTCCAGTACTTGTTGAGTTTATTCATTACAAACATACATTTGTATGGAGGGAGGTAAAGGGAGAAATGGGGGGAGAGTGAGTAGGCTATGTTACTCGCCGATAATGTGGCTTTCCATAGGTGAAAGAATTTTTGAAATCGGTCCAGTAGTTTTTGAGTTTGTTCATTACAAACATACAAAAATACATACATCTTTTCTCTATTATATTATATTATATTATATTATATTATATTATATTATATTATATTATATTATATTATATTATATTATATTATATTATATTATATTATATTATATTATATTATATTATATTATATTATATTATATTATATTATATTATATTATATTATATTATATTATATTATATTATATTATATTATATTATATTATATTATATTATATTATATTATATTATATTATATTATATTATATTATATAGGAAAAACACCAACATACCCGTTCCCAAATCTGCTCCTTCAAAGACTTTGTCCACCATTTGGAATTTATCTTTGATCAATTTTTCCAAACATCTTCTTATTTCACACGCCTGTAACATTATACAATTTTATTTACTTATACTTATACACTAAATCCAGCTCCTAGATAACTTTGGTAGAGCCAAACATAAGTATATATACCTTAGCAAAGAGAAAAAAAAAACGTTACGAAAATTAAGTACATACGAGTATAATTCGTTGTTGTCAAAATTTCGAAAAACGGCGGAAAGATTTTTAGGCAAAGGTCGTCAACTTGATGGTAGATCCCTACTGTCATCCATTAACAAGCAAGTGCGTTTCCGACCTTAGTAAGGAATAGGATTGAGGATAAAAGATTAGGAAAGGATAGAGATATGAGCATTGGTATCCCTTACTTCACTGAAATATATGCTGTTATTTCACGGTTGTGATCTGTAAGGGATACTGCAGCCAGAAACCACAATAGCGTATTAATAGGGTATCGGACAAATTTTCAGAAAGTGTTTTAAATTAATCTTCATGAATATTTATTCCAATAAAAAATACTATTTTATTTATTTATAGCCTTTTAGGTACTCAAAATCATGTTTTAATATTGTTTGTTTGAAAATGCCGCCAAAACGCCACGATAGTTCATCTGAGAGCGCGTAACGTCATTTGTGGTCATATCATAACAAAACAGCTGCATTGGCATAAGACAATGATTGCCCACAAATGACGTCACGCACTGTGATTGGTCTTTCAGTATAGATTAAAAATATTGTAAATAATAAAATTTTATTTCTTCATTTAAAAATCTTTAAATGAATTATATTTAATTATTATTCGATAAATAATCGTAAAAAATTCTATATTTTCTTTTTAAGTACATTTTAGATTTTAATCTGATTACTGTCCGATCCCCTATTGTCATATGGGATAATATATGGAGCGTGCGCGTTTGAGTATTTATCATTTTTAAAATAAATTTCTAATAAATCTAACTATTTTTATATGTTTAGCAGTGGCAGGGCACACTGGGTTTCGCAGTCATTTGGGCAGCCTCTCTGGCGACAGTAACCGCCCCTTACAGAAGACCACCGTGAAATAACAGCACATGTGCTGTTGTGTTTCGGTGAGTAAGTAATCCCTTATCCTTAATCGTTCTGTGGTCGGCAGCGCACTTATACGGCACCTATGGCGTTGCTGCCGACCTTGACATTAAAAAAAACGTGGGAACCGATTGGTGTGAACCGACCCTCAATCTGGATGGCAAGCTCTGGTGCTAATCAACGACAACTTTAGGAAGTGCTATTTTTTTTTAATATTCACAACTTTTTGAGAGAACCGCTGTACATTTTTTAAATCTTGAATTCCGAAAGTGTCGTTAAGGTAATGAATTTTAATAATTCAAAAGCTTTAATATCGCAGTGTTCTAAATTCAAAAATCTCTATACACACCGAGTGAACAAAGTGGAAAAATTACTTCTATACTGACCTTCTCCATGACTCTGTGGTTCACATACATCTTGTTGCACCAGTCTTTGCATGCCCTGTTCGCTTTTTTCTCGTCTTTGTGAGATGACTTTATTTTATTATACGCGTCGAACACGTTCAAATACATTATTATATCTCCTTCCGCCACCTAAAGCACATAAACATAGGAAAAATTACATTTTTAATAACAAGTTCACACCGAAACGCGACGCGACGCGCTTGAAGAGGTAAAATTCTTGAAGAAGCTAAATGCTTCAAGAGACAAAATGCTTCAAAAGGCAAAACGCATGAAGTGGCAAAATGCTACAAAAGGCAAAATGCCTCAAAATGCTTAAAGAGGCAAAATGTTTAAAGAGGCAAAATGCTTGAAGAGACAAAATGCTTCAAGAGGCAAAATGCCTGAAGTGGGAAAATGCTACAAAAGGCAAAATGCCTCAAAATGCTTAAAGAGGCAAAATGCCTGAATACAAAAACCTTCCTCATTTATTGCTCTTTCTACAGACAAACAGAGGCGGAAAGCGATGTTTAGATATAGATATGGAAATAAATATAGATAGATGTAGATATTTACAATTAATGTAGAGATTTACAATAAATGTAGAGATTTACAATTAATGTAGAGATTTACAATTAATGTAGAGATTTAAAATTCATGTAGAGATTTACAATTCATGTAGAGATTTACAATTAATGTAGAGATTTACAATTAATGTAGAGATTTAAAATTCATGTAGAGATTTACAATTCATGTAGAGATTTACAATTAATGTAGAGATTTACAATTAATGTAGAGATTTACAATTCATGTCCAGAGTGAACATAGGCCCACTTTTAAAGTCTAATAAGAGTGAAGCCTTGGTCCAAAGCTAGTTTTTAGTGGAAACAAAATTATTAGTTTGGTTTTTTTACCTCAAAATTGTTTCTTCGCGAAATCTTAGCTGCTATGTTTTCCTTTCCGATTGTTGATTTGACAAACGCACTGTCCACTTGCAACATGGAGACTATGGTCAAAGCCTCCTCTATGCATCCGTACTCTCCTGTGGAAACCATTTGTCCGGTTAGACTCAGAAATTTCATATTTAATGCATAATACTAACTCATGCATTAAATCAGAAATTTCTAGCCCTTAACCGTATAGTATACGATGGTTTATAGTATTAATTATTATATATTTTTCGCCAAACATGCGAAGCTCATGCGTATTACTTAAATAAGGTGCCTCTACGCACTGTCCGGATAAGTAGAAACATTATCCCGTGGGCGTACGGCTTAGAACACCCTTCGGAGTAGTTTAGATACAATATAGGCCTTTCAAGCGAGCTGTAAACAAATTCTTGTAGAGGTGGCAGTGCACGTGCATCTCCTTTGGTGTTTCTTGTTTCCTCAAGAGACGGTAGCCATCGGCAACCAAGTGGACCGTCAATTTGCCTGCCAACCTTTGTAATATAAAAAAACGGAACAAGTGCAATATACAATATTGAGTGATTTACCATTTCATTTTAATATCATGGATTTTCCTATAATCTATAGGTAGAAAACTAATTTCTGTATTTTTTAATTTTACGTTCAGTAGTTTCGAAGATAGGGGGGGGGGGGGGGATGGTCGGACAGACGGACACACGAGTGTTCCTACAAGGGTTCCCTTTTTTTTATACGGACATACGGAACCCTAAAAAGGAATCTAATTAATTTTTTTATTAGTAAATTGAGTATTGAGAGCTGTGGATTTTGAGTAAATATATAAATAACTAGCTGGCGCACCCGACTTCGTCCGCGCCCCTTTTAGAAAATTATAACGTTTCATGAAAAGCGATTATTTATTATTAAATCTTCATTGCTGTCATAGTTTTGTCAGGCGTTGGATTTATTTTCACTCGGGAACAGTACTTTTTACACCGTTCATTTGCACCATTGACCCGCACCATTAATGGTGCAAATGAAAATGATATGTATCGTTTCCACCATTAATAAAAATACAAGTGTTCCCCCTACTCCACTTGTGCCTGAAATATTACTTACTATTTTATGTAAAATGTTCACATAAAATAGTAAATAATACTTAAATACCCTGTAAGGAGACTAAAGAAGTTGGTTTATTAATTACAAAAAATGCTTTCGATAAAATAAAGATAGGAAAAAATATTTGTTTATATGACGGGTTTTCTTCCAACCTTTAATAAAATACAAAATGATTTACTGCAACATTATATTCAATTAAATATTGTTATTGGAACTATTTTAGATAGCTGGCCACATGATAATACTAAACTTTGACACTTGTATTATGTCAAAAAATACGTCATTTGCATGAAATTTAATTTGAAAATTATTGAAGAATTCCTTTTCTGTATATCTGACAATGTGTATGCAAAATTACGTGATGATCGGTTGAGTAGTTAAGGCGTGAAAAGATAACACATAGACAAACAGACAGAGTTACTTTCATATCCGCCAGTCAAAATCAAATGACGAGCAGATCCGCCAACAAAATGCGCCGGATGGTGTGCGATCGCTCGCAATCCGGAAGGCGGATTCCGCGTTCGCGATGCGCAATCACTCAGGGCGGACACTGAGCGAGTTCAACTTTCAAGTGACATTTTTATGGCAAGACTCACCACTGACGCACAGTATTTTAGCGCACATCGGCTTCAGAGGAAGTTCCGCCATTTTGACTCCAAAGTCCTCGGTCAAATTCCCACTTTTGTCTATTGCTTTCAAGGCGTAGAGCATTTCGAGGCCCGCGAGAAGAGACTTCGCCGGTGGTGGCGTAGGAAAAGTAAATCTGAAAACAACCCATTATTTATTAGATATGAGTTATCATATTATGCAAAATGAGTTGATATTTTTTTTTTTGATAAAAACAAATTAAATTACTTAATATTTTTTATTATTATTATTAAAGGTGGCAGACAGGCTGACGGTCCACTTGATGGTAGGTGGCTACCGTCGCCTAAGGACACAAGCAACACCAGGGGGGTTACATGTGCGCTGCCGACCTTGCAGGAATTTCTTTACTGCTCGCTTGAAGAAGCCCATATTGTAGCTAGATGGAAACGCCTTAGAAGGGAGACTGTTCCAAAGATCGCGCGTCGGTGGGATAAAGTTTCTACTCATCCGACACCTTATCCAAGTAATGCGGATGAACTTCGCATCTATGGCGCGCAGTGCGGTGGTAAAAGTTTGAGATAGGCATTAATTGGAACAACTCATCCGAGCACTCGCCATTGTACAGCCGGTAGAACACACAAAGAGAGGCTACATCTCTTCTTAAACTAAGTGGTTCTAATCTATTCTGTATGAGCATTGGATCGTCAACAATTCGAACAATTCGACGCTGCATTATATTAAATATATTTTATTAAAATGATAAATCTTTTTTATTTAACACAATTATCAAATCAAATATAGTTTTACAAAAAGAGCGTAGGAAATTCTCAAAGGTTTTCGACTAAAATCACTGTTCGAGTGATGACACATATGCGCAAAAACGTGATATAGATCTAACTATGGGACTCATAAAAAGCTCAATTTCGCTCAACGAACTATTAAGAAGGCTATGCTCGTGGTCACACTGCGAGATCGAATCAGGAAAGAGCTAAGATTTCTTCGCGAAATCCGTAGACAAATTAAAGTAACGATTTAATCTGGCGGATCAGCGAGTCAAAGTGGCAGTGGGGAGCAGGATACAATATGGAGGTTCTCGAGTGGAGAACAGCGTAGGAAGTCCGTCCACAAGGTTAGGAACGCGATTAGGACGATCTGACGCGATCTGATTAGGAACGCGGGTTGACGGTGTATCCGGGCTACTTCTGAATGGTCCCATTGGAAAACTATGGACGAGGATAGGCCTACGGCGATCAGTGGACGACCTACCACCGAGATGATGATGATGAATATCAACCAACAGATGACGCTCACCTTAACAGATTATGTATCCCAAGCGCCTTGAGCTGCAGCAAAACGGAAGAGAGGTCCGTCCGACATATCTCCGGAGGAATTCTTGGTGGCAACTTCTCGTATTCGCTTTCAGTATATAACCTGGAAATCAAAAAAACCCAAATGCTTATTGGTCCAACATAGTCTTGGAAGAATAAGCACAGAAACTCTTGTTAAGTGTAAAACACCTGTGCCAAAAAAATTTGCTGCTTCTCCATCATACCAAAATATTTATAAATTTTCATAAAATTACTATCATTATATTTTTATGTATTAACTATAGTCGCCGTCACGAGAAGCTGTAAATTAAATAAACATTCAGGGATTCACAACATTTGGATCGAATAATAATTAGTATCTGTTATTTGGTCCAACTTAAAAGATAGGATAGTTTTTATCTTAATTATTGATCTCAAAATTTGTTATTGCAAATTAAGTTAGTTCGATGAGTTTATTAATAGATGGCTCTGCCTCGCTACCATGAACGGCATCCGAAGTTTACTTGTTCTGTTGTTAAACTGTTTGTTCATAACATGTCAAATCAGTACAATAGCATAAAGTCCTCCTCTTTCTCTGTCTGTATGTATGCGCTGATCTCGGGAAAGTTGTGAACGAATTTAGTTAACGTCGATGGTGAGAGGACTTTCTGAGGATGGTTTATATGCATAATTCAAGGAAATCTTATTTATATTTGCCGAGTTAACGCGGTTTTTGTCAAAAAAGGCGAGATCCCCACGCGCATCTAGCAGCGAAGCGTGGCCAGGTTAGGGTTGCCAGATGGTATCCAAAAGGAGGACATGTCCTCATTTTCCACATTTTGTCCTCCCGTCCTCCATTACCTACCGTATGTCCTCCCTTTGCTATATAGTCGTTAGTTCGTGATGAAAATGCACGATCGTGCTTCTATTTTTCGATAAGCGCACATAACGCAAACGTGGAAACAGTTTTCTCACTGATTAATACTCAGTGGACTAAAGAGAGAAACAGATTGAGCGTGGAGTCATTTAAATCTTTAATTATAAATCAATATAACTTTAAAAACATGTCTTGTGAAGATTTTTATAATTATTTGTTAAAAAACCAAGAACTTCTTACAAAAATTGGCGTTAAATATGAAGATTAAAATAAAGTAAATTATATAAAAAAATTGTTTTATTATGAATGTCCTCCTTTTTTGGAGAAAATCCTCCTTTTTAGGCCCATTAGTCCTCCTTTATCAAATTTACATCTGGCAACCCTAGGCCGGGTTCAGCCGGGGGTGAGAATAAATTTGATACATGGCGTCACCTGTAGCACTTCCCGCGGGCGGTTCTTCCGGCACGTCCTGCGCGCTGTGTGGCGTTGTCCTTACAGATGGCCGCCACGCACAGACTCTCCACGCCCACCGACGGATCGAAGAATGGCATCTTATGGAACCCGCAGTCTATTACTGAAAATTGATTTCCTACTTCAGGTATGCTGACGGTCCACTTGGTGCTAGGTAGAAGTACTTTCACCTAAAAATACAAGCAACGTTTGCATTGTGTCTTAAGCCGTCAAGTTCATACATACCGTAAACAATTCCCGGGATTGTGACGCTAGTTTCCGCTATATTGGTGGCCAGTATCACTTTCCTGACATTCCTGTCGGCCATCTGGAACACCTTGATCTGCCTGTAATGTGGCAGACTGCCGTACATTGGCAGCACCGACATGTCGGCAGCTGCCACTCCGCTAGGGAACTGCTTTTTGTGACCGTTCTTTATGTTGTTTTGTTCCGCGTAGCCTTGCAACATCTCCAAGGCCGATAGTATCTCTTCCTGCAAATTCGACATTATCTATATTAATAATTTCGTCAAGGGGTACCGTAGACTCGATTGAAACTTTACCTGAATAATAATACATAAAAAAATTAAGATTTCGAGTCGAACATATATTCGCAAAATTCGGATTGTCAAGTATTTTGTTAAATTCTAATGGTGCTGACAGACAAATCGCAGTCGCCATATTGGCCTCTCTAGCGAAACGTCACTCACTGACCTGTGACATCTTGAGTGGTTAATAAACGTTCCGTTTCATTCATACTAGCGCACATACGTCTCGCCAATCAATACGTCGTCGCACCATTCATTTTAAAAACTAAAAGTGTCCATTACAAAGAACTGTGATTCATGTGACTGTGTAAAATTATTATTATTTATTATTTGTTCATATATGTATATTGTGTTTATTAGAGGAATAAAAGATGCTTTCTTTCTTTCTTAAAACGAAACGTCTTGCCGCAAACATTGAGCGAAATCTGTGCCGCTTTGCCTTTAATATTCCTTGAGAACCGATAACTACAGAAATATCTACCTAACATTTTGTACCTACATGTCTACATAATTATTATGAGTCACATTACACCCGAGCGAAGCCGGGTTTTCATCTTTAGGGCCAGCTAACGGCAGTCGTCGTCCCTCGTCCGCGCAAGATTGTGGTTGAGAAATTTTTTTGCTAAATTATTATAAAATGTCTATAAGTTACGTAGTAAAAGGCTGCAAAAACTATGATACGAAGGTTAAAAAAGGAACAGGGAATATCGTATCGTCGGTAAGTAATCTTGTTACATGTTTAATAAATAATTTTAACACATTTCATTCTAAAATAATGACTAAATGTCTTTAGTCATTCTTTTATTTGTTTTTTTTTTTATTAGAAATTTTTTTTTTATTTGGGTATAATATTTTACAGTTTAATGTAATAGTGACGAAAAAAATATATTTAAAAGTTCCTTATCCTTATTCTTTAAAATTTCCTTTTTTTATGTTAAGATCGGCAGACAGGCTGACGGTCCACTTGATGGTAGGTGGCTACTGTCCCCTATAACATAAGCAACGCCAAAGCTGCTGCAAGTGCGCTGCCGACTACAGTAGGATTAAGGATAAGGGATTGGGAGAGGGGATAGGGAAATGGGCTTGGCATCCCTTACTCACTCACCGAAACACAACAGCACACGTGCTGTTATTTCACGGTGGTCTTCTGTAAGCAAGTGGTTACTGCCGCCAGACGGGCTGCCCAAATGACTGCGAAACGCAGTGTGCCCTGCCACTACTTTTCAGATCCAGACCAGAACTAAATTTGAAAATTTAATTTTTCAAAGTTGACTCTGCCGGGAATCGAACCCGGGAACCCTAGAACAGAGCGTTAAGGCCAGCACCCTAACCACTCATCCAACGGGTCGTTCCTTATTATTATATCATTAATAATTTCTTTAAAATTTCAAATAAAGGTGATTCATATTAATTTTGTGTTATTTGTTGTCAATTAATAGCGCTACCACGAATTTTTTTCGATAGCATGCGTCTCCCACTTTGTAATTCGATTTGAGCATCAATCCAGATAAACGAAATATATTATGCTGCTAGCGTGCAAGATTAGCGTATTAAAATAATAGTTATTTGTTCAACTAGAGAGCAAAATTGTTTTTTCCTGCGAGTGCCGTCTTTAAATCACGAACTAGCGAAGTAGTCTATAGAATTGAATCACGAGCGTAGCGAGTGATTCTAATATATACTACTGAGCGAAGTGAGTGATTTAAAGGCACGAGACATAAAAAAATTTGCTCTCGTGTTAAACATACAACTTTTCACCTCAACAGCGAGTTAGGCCATCACCACTGGTATCTTCACAGCTGTAAAACTATCTTCACAGCTGGGCCAACTCTAGTTGGCTATGGTCGGCCGAATCTAGTCGGCTATGGTCGGCCGACTCTAGTCGGCTATGGCTGGACACACTAATAAAATCCTAATAATGTTATTCCAGGGAGTTAAATCGCGTGTTCGAAATTTGAATCACTTCCTCACGCTCGCAGCAAAAATCGATTTTCCTGCGAGTTTTTAGGCACCAAAAGCACCCTTTTCGTGCTGGAGAGGTGAAAATATACATTTACAAGAAAATATTGTCAAAAAATTAATGAAATTGAACAAATAAAAATCGTAACCGAACTTGGACCATAGGACCATAGACCATTTGGACCACTACTGTTTAAGTCGTGAACGAAACCGCATGCAGAAACATACAGTAATTATTATAATGATACCTGAGAAGTAAGAAACGCCAGCACATCCCCAAAAGCTTCGTTCTCGTGAATTTTGATGACAGTTTCCACTGTGGCTTTCACGTAGTCTGCAACTGGTTCTGTGAATCAGATGATCAGGAAGTTGACAACCAACCATCAGGGCTCAATGAGCCTTCGATTAAGAGACACTGGGAGACATTTGCGTTTTAAAAAATTGCGTTTTTACAAGAAATACAACTTAAAAAACAAAACCTTATTCTACATACAAAATTTTATCCAAATTGTTAGAGCCGTTTCCGAGATACGTGAAATAAATAATTTCATAATATGTATATACATATTCATAATATATATATATGCATATTCATAATATGTATATATTCATAATATATACATATATACATATTTATATATTTATTTTTCTTGTATATGTATTATATACAGATACAAGAATTGTCGATTAAATTTATTAGATTTTGAGCAAACATAAATGGAATCTTCAATACCTTCAGTGTAGAAGACGTCTATTGGATGAACCCTCCCTTGCATGGACATAATGACAGAAGTGCTCCGTTTATTTACGTCCTTTTTGTCCTTCAAGTCAAAGAAGTCCTTCAGAAACTCAGCGTCCATTGTGGCGGACGAGACGATAATCTTTAGATTCTTGCGTTTCTGTATAGAGAGAAATAACTACATTTACTTATCTTTGAAATACAGTGCAAAAATGAGTTTGTTTGTTTGTGACGCTTTCAAGCCTTAAGTACTGAACCAACATGAAATTTTGCATACAGAAGAACACATAGGGTACCTTTCATCCAAAAAGAGAGTACTGTTCAAAAAGAAAGATCATTTAAAAAATATGTAGATATAAAATTCAACGCCTGACAAAAATACATAAGCAATAAAGATTGAATAAATAAATTAATAAATACACCTACGATAAAGGGGAACGGACGAATTCGCGGACAAATGCTAGTATACAAATAACACCATAAGAGGTATGAAGTAGTCAAATCAGCATAATCGGTGCAAATCTTCATGGGCTCTGGCGATATCACATGACAAATATGCGCAGTAATCGAATTTGGGACTGTTTGTGAGGTATTGTTAGAAAATATAATAAATGAAAAAAAAATCATATAATAGGGGATCGGACAAATTTTCAGAAAGTGTTTTAAATTAATCTTCATGGATATTTATTCCCATAAAAAATACTATTTTATTTATTTATAGCCTTTTAGGTACTCAAAATCATGTTTTAATGTTGTTTTTTATTTCGAAAATGCCGCCAAAACGCCACGATAGTTCATCTGAGAGCGCGTAACGTCATTTGTGGTCATATCATAACAAAACAGCTGCATTGGCATAAGACAATGATTGCCCATAAATGACGTCACGCACTGCGATTGGTGTTTCAGTATAGATTAAAAATATTGTAAATAATAAAATTTTATTTCTTCATTTAAAAATATTTAAATGAATTATATTAAATTATTATTCGATAAATAATCGTAAAAAAAAATTATATATTTTCTTTCTCAGTACATTTTAGATTTTAATCTGATTACTCTCCGATCCCCTATTACAATAATAAATAGCTAATAAATTTAAATTAATTAAACTTAAATAAATTGTTAATAAATACCAAAAAATTATTAATTAGGCTAATAAACAGCTTTTTATGGTGCGTTTTATTTTAAATAATATACCTGGTGCCCGCGACTTCGTCCGCGTTGAAAAATATTACACCTGAGAAAATATCTGACATCTTTTTCGCTGTGACGACGGTGGCGCCGCGCGCCGCCACGGCGACAGTGGCTCCCAATTTTTTTCATATTTTAAGTAGACGATATACTGTTTGTACAATTTCTAATACTAAGTGAACGGAAACAAACGATATCTTACTTTAGCTATTTTCTTCAACAACCCCATCAGGACATCGGTCATTTGAGACCTCTCGTGAACCTGGAATTCCAAATAAATTGTTTGTTATTACTTGACCAATACCTGCAAATAATTGGAAGTGTTGACGCCAATTATTGTCAATTTTAATATTAATTAATTAATAACAGTTCGCTGTGGTATATGCTGTCTCGCTCCCACTATATACCTATTCATAGTCTGTCACTGCCACAGGCCGTGCGACCCGCCCTTTTATGAAACCGCGTTAGTCTAGAAAAAACATCGCAACAATAACACGCGTAGACTTAACAGCCGATCTCGACCCCGCGAGATTTGAATTTATTTCATCCGCTAATGTTATCAGGCAATGTGCTTGTAGTTTTATTTGGTCACGTTTCCCGTTCCGCGAATATAATCATTGGAGGAGTTTCCCGCCCGCACGCTGCTAATATATAACAGAGAGTAGTATTAATGCAGTAGGTAAAGTTTATCGAGTTCGGTTACCTACATTTGGCTTATCTTTATAAGAAAGATACTTAACTGTTTTGTGTGCATAGCCATTTTGTTATCGAATATGAAATAATAACATATAATTATATACAGCCTGATTTTTTTTCTCACGGTTCAAAATTTTTCCAGGCCGTAGGTAGAGTCACGATGCAAAAACTACATCTTTTATTCCGAATGAACCATAATTCAAACACATTCACTGAATGAGTGTGCGGGGAGTGCGGGGTGCAGAGGTTCGGCGTAGCTAAGGCAACGATCGCCGGCGCCTTGTATCCATAAAAGTTATTTCAGACAACTATACAATACCAAATTTCAATATTAGTATAAGTAATGTAAGATAAGTACACAGAGTGACACAAAAGCGACAATCAATTAAATGTGTATGTCAGTACTCTCTAAAATTTTGGACGGTCTTAAAAAAAGTCAGACCGTATATAAATATAATTAATTATCAGTTAATTTAGTCCCTAACCCGTTGCCTTGTAGGACTGTAAAAATATCGAATATTCTAGTAAGAATGGCGTACTACATCAAACATACCTCCCCTCTCTCCACTTACCACAATTCAAAAATCGTCAAATGCAATAACATTTCTTGTAGAGATACTAGAACCACCCTCAATTAAATTTGAGGCGTGTGTTGAAGAGGCGAAAATATTTTCATTTTCTTTGTTTGCTCTCAGATTCTATTTCTAATAGGCATGTCACGTATATGCCTTGGATCAACCAACTCCGGCAGTAGACTCTTCCGATAAAACACGATCAATCTCGGTTCCGTTTTTTCGTTTCAGAATTGGTCGTCTTTTTTTATATATATCTCTACTAATATTATTAAGAGAAAAGATTTGTATGTATGTATTTTTGTATGTTTGTAATGAATAAACTCAAAAACTACTAGACCGATTTTAAAAATTCTTTCACCTATCTATAGAAAGCTAAATTCAGCGAGTAACACAGGCTTACCAACTCACCCACCCCCATCTTTCCCCCCTTTACTCCCTCCCCCTCCATATAAATGTATGTTTGTAATTAATAAACTCAAAGACTACTGGACCGATTTTAAAAATTCTTTCACCTTTCACCGTTGGATGAGTGGCAAGAGTGCTTGCCTAACGTCTCAGGGGCTCCGGGTTCGATTCCTGGCGGGGTCAACTTTGGAAATTTTAATGTAATTTTCAAAATTGACTCTGGTCTGGATTTGAAAAGTAGTGGTAGGGCACACTGCGTTTCGCAGTCATTTGGGCAGCCCGCCTGGCGGCAGTAACCACCTCCTTACAGAATACCGCCGTGAAATAACAGCATATACGTGCTGTTGTGTTTCGGTGAGTGAGTAAGGGATGCCAGAGCCCATTTCCTTATCCCCCTCCTAATCCCTTATCCAATCCTACTGTAGTCGGCAACGCACTTGCAGCAGCTTTAGGCGTTGTTTGTGTTATAGGCGACGGTAGCCACCTACCATCAGGTGGACTGTCAGCCTGTCTGTCGACCTTAACATAAAAAAAAACTTCTCTCTTATATATAAAAATGAATCCCTATTTCTCCTGGTCACGGCATCACGCGTGAACGGGTAGACGATTTTAATTCGGTTTTCGCTAATGGAAAGAGGGATGAACGGGGAATGTTTTAGGGTATATAAAAATTGCACGGCGGGCCGCTAGTATTTTATAAAAAGACGGGGACGAAGTCGCATGCAACAGAAAATCTTATAAATATAAGATATCCAAAGTTTCACTTTGGGATATCCATAAACCAAAAATGTACATTTGGCGTCTCACATGTAACTGACCTTGTATTTGGTAAAACCAGTTACTATTTTTATTTATAGTAAACATTTCGGTGTTCCTGTTGTACTGAATTTTATTGTTTTCTAGAGCTTTCTGCAAATATTGTTTTGAAGCAATTTTATTTTAACTGTAACATCACATCCGACAAGACCGTTAGTTGTGGCTCCAATGAATGGAAAATTCTCGCCAAAATGCCCACACGCATCTATTTTGAAATTTTCTTGTTGTTCAATTTGTTGTAGTGCCTGCTTTTCGTTGCTATTGAAGTCACTTGTGTTAAATTCTTTTTATCACAAGTTAGGGGTAAAAAAGTAACAGAAAACAACAGAGTTACTTTCTCATTTATAATAGATACTAGTAATGATACAATATTTCAAAGTTATTGAGCAAACACAAGAACCGTTTGAAATAGTACAATCTGTTTAGAAAAGCACACCTACTGTCCTTTTTTATACTGCGATACGTCTAAGTGACGACTGTTCATAACTTTTATGTCGATAAATAAGTAGGTAGGTTGTTAAGTGTTTATCTAGTTTCCTACTACGGGGAACTACTACTACACTACAGCAAAACCACATAAGTTTAATGAATCATAATTACCTCGTCGAGTATGATGCACGAGTATTGCATGAGGAGAGGTGATGCAAACATCTCGCGAAGCAAAACTCCCTCTGTCATGAACTGGAAATAAAAATGAAACCTGCTTACACCTTCTATAATAGTAACATGTGCTTCTGCACATGAGTGGGTAATGGAGCAGCGAGGATTTTTTAAGTAAGTTTTTTATGTTTTTTAAGTAAGTTTAAAGTTTACTTATATTAAATTAAAAAAAAAAAGTTAGAACATTGAAAGTAGCGGCAAGTTACGCAACTCATTTGGGCAGTCAGTCTGACGGCGGTAACCTTATCCTTAATCCTATTAAGTTCGACAGCGCTCTTGCAACACCTATCCCCTCCCCTCCCAATCATTTCGCTATCCCCTTCCAATCCCTTATTCTTAATCCTACGGCAGTCGGCAGCGCACTGCAGCAGCTTTGGCTTTGCTTGTGTTATAGGCACCTACCATCAAGTGGACCGTCAGCCTGTCTGACGACCTTAACATTAATAAAAACAACCTACGTCCAACCCGAAGAAGTAAATAATGAAGAATTAATTTTTGAAATCGAATGCTTAGGTACTTTCTAAGATTATCTTGATTCTTAACACGTAAGTATTAAAGCCTAAATTTTTTTGGACAATTTTGTCGCTTAGTATGTTTTTACTTTAGCTTAGTACTGTTTCTCATTGTTAATGGAGAAACAGGTAAGATTTTTTAAATACAATACAAAAATGTATACAATACAGTAGAACTAACGTTCGTCGTGTACGGGGGTTAACGAACCGTACTTAAATAACAATGGAAAACAATAAACCATGTAAAATCATGAGTTACAATCAAAGGAAATTCTGACTTAAATTCATCGATTTTATTTTATTTTTTCTGAAATCACAGTATGTTTGTAATCAGTATAATAGGCATGATGACGGTATTAAAGAATCAAAAAATAAATGGTTTTGGAGAAAAATATATGTTGAAAGGAGTCTAAAAAATTACTCATTTTTTGTATTAAAATTGAGATTAATAAGATTTTCAATAAAATAGAAGTATAAATAACTGCAATCGGCCATGTTAACTGAAACACCAATCAGAGCGAATGACGTCACGCCCAGGTAAGTGACATCGTGTTGCTTGACTTTGCTTTGACAGAATGAAAAATGTGATGAGATGTCGGTGACGTCACGGTTCATCAGACGCGCATTCAATGATTCGCGTTGAAATTTAGTTTTTTGCTGAAATATTGTTTTTTTTCGGATATGGTAGACGTGTATCTACATTATGGAAGGGAATTTCAAAATCTGTTATCATGTCATCTATTATTATACCTACAGTGTGTAGTCTTAATAATTATAATTATCATAATAATTATAATTTAAAAAATACTCAAATCATCTGTAGGATATATGAAAAGGGATCATCAGTATTATTTTTTTACATTATATTTAATTATATATATAAAAAAATTACTAATTTTCGGTCTAATATCGATGTTGTAACCGTGCGATTTGCTTAATAATCAATATTTTAAGTAGCTAATTCTTAAGATAAATTTTAAGATTCACTATCTGAAGGCTAATCAAAAGAAAATTTTGAATTATACTTTATTTAATTTTTAAATAGAGATTTCCGAGATTTGCAAGTAGCGACTCCCCCTCAGCAGTTCCGTCAATTCAGTACAGAACGAGTTTTGCGGCTGGAGTCGCCTTAAGGATAAGGGATTGGAATGGGATAGCGAAATGATTGGGAGGGGAGGGGATAGGGGACAGGGAAATTTTTTGCAGGATTTTTTTGTGGTTTAATTTTGTTTTTTTATTTTTAGATGATCCCTTGAGAACAGTGCATTTTTACTGGATGAAAGGCCCTTTGCTCTTGAAAACTCCTACATCCTTTTCTGTATGCCAGACAACTTGCATGAAAAATTCCGTAATAATCGGTTGAGTAGTTTTATATAGTTCCCAAAAGGTTAAAAGTCAAACCAAAATGTAGACGCAGTGAAAATCACGCGAAAAATCCTATAAGATTGAATACATACAAATATGTGCTGTTGACATCTCTAAAATAAAATGATTTTTTTTTTAAAAGGCTTAGAAAAATAAAGTTAATCATAATGAGTTATACGATAATCCGGAAGCGGTGTGCATCCCTGGTGCAGAGGGTTCGGGTCAGCTCTAGCTGCATCCTGAGCGCATTTGCTGCTAGGCTTGACTGTCAGTACCTGAGGCTCTAGTATGAGTTTACGATACTACACTCGCTAGCGAGAACGTAAAACTTTTGTATGGAAAATCGTGAACTGTCAATGTCAAATTGTCAATTTTCCATATAAATTTTTTACGCTCTCGCTAGCGAGTGTAGTATCGTAAACTCATGCTAGAGCCACTGAACCACTGTTGTATGGTTCATGTACTGACTAATAAACGTATGTAATACTAACATAGATTTAAATTGTTGCTAACATAATATGATCCTTGTTGGTCCAAAATAAATAGAATTATTATTATTATTATTATTATTATTATTTGTCAACGTAGACATAACGCAGATGTACATTCTGACGCTGATATAAACATACTTGTTATCAGCATTTGCAGTGGACGTAACAGATGACAATGCACACTTCCAAGTGATTCAGTAATATGTTTCATAGAATCACTGTTTGCTTTGTGAGCGAATTAACTTTGTAACAAACATTTTATAAATGCACAGACGAGTTTGTTTGTTACGCTTTCGTCGCGAAACTTTGCATACACGTTACCAGGGTTACAGAAAACATAGGGCATAGGGTTTCGACGAGCCCGTTGGATGAGTGGTTAGGGTGCTTGCCTTCACGCTCTGATCCTAGGGTTCCCGGGTTCAATTCCCGGCAGGGTCGACTTTGAAAATGAATCAAATTTGGCTCTGATCTGGATCTGGAAAGTAGTGGCATAGGGCACACTGCGTTTCGCAGTCATTTGGGCGGCCCGTCTGGCGGCACTGACCACTTCCTTACCGAAGACCACCGTGAAATAACAGCACGTGTGCTGTTGTGTTTCGGTGGAGGGAGCCCATTTCCCTAGCCCCTCCTAATCCCTCATCCTTAATCCAACTTTAGTCGGCAGCGCAATTGCAGCAGCTTAGGCGTTGCTTGTGTTATAGGCGACGGTAGCCACCTACCATCAAGTGAACCGTCACCCTGACTGCCGATTCTAACATGCATAAAAAAGTACTTTTTCCGAGGGACGCGAACGAAGTCGAGTTCATAAGCCCGGGCAATAGTCAAATCGGGCAACGTAATATGCCCGGGATGATAATAAGATACTAGCGTCCCGCCCCCGGCTTCGCCCGGGGTGCAATTATTATATATAAGAACATTCCCAGTTTATCCCTCTTTCCATTAGTGAAAACCGAATTAAAATCGGTCTACCCGTTCACGCGTGATGTCGTGACCAAGGGAAATGGGGATTCATTTTTATATATAGAGATGTAATGACTTTGCTCAATGAGGCGACATGTCCTTTAAATAAGCCTATAAATAAAGGTTGAAAAATAAAATAAAAAAGATATTATAAACAGAAATAAAAGACTGAGCGTAGGGCTGTCGTACTTTTAAATGAAGTGTCCGATTCGAATAATTTAAAGAGTTAAATTACATGTGCATAATCAACCTTACTAGTATATTAGTATTTAGTAATTAGTAATTAGTATTTAGTATACGTATACGTATACGCCAGTTAGTTTCTAATATAATATCTTTAATTAAATTTTTTATTTACACAAAGAAAAAATACATTGGGCGGTACACAGTTTAGGTGTACTATAAACTCAATTAAGTTTCTAGCGTACACCTGAGTTGTCTTCAATGGCAGAAATATAAACAGCATTTTTGTTACAAACAAATACAGACAAAAGTAATAAGCAAATATTTGTAGGTAGATACAACTTTAACACTAAAATACAACAAACCTGCTCGTCCCACTCTAACATGCAGCTAACATATAAGTGCATCCTTGTTGACAACAAGAATGCACAATGCACACTTTCTACAGGTTGTTTTAATTTTATTAATCTTTATTTTAATAAAATAAACAATTTATAACAAAGAGGTATTTCATTTTTGACTTCTTAGTTTTAGTTATAATTATTATTATTAGTTATATTCATATACACATACACATACATACACAATACACAAGTGCATACAATGCTACCTACTTATTAGGGATAAAATATTGTTTTAATTTATATTTAATATTTTTTGTATTTAAATTATTTTTTAAATCTGCTGGCAGATGATTAATATGGTATGGTACCAAATAAGTCAATCTACGTTTTCCATATAGGTTATTATACTTTGGCAGTTCTAGTTTTTGATATTTACTGTTGCGTGTATTTATTTTGTTTGGATTAGTTATTTTAACGTTTTTCAGTTCATTGTTGAAGTATTCTTCTAATAATATTGTTAACTGTACCTTGCTATGGACCGGAATGATTTTACAAAATTCAAATATTTTATATTTAATAAATAAATAAGGATATCTCACCACAATAGCACTTTCTGGCGTTCGCACAGCGGTCATTCCGGCGGCGTAGCCAACGCGGCCGCCGAGCGGTTCGCCATGTTCTTCGGCGACGCGACACGCAAGGGACACAGCAGCAGCCACGCGAGGCTGGGTCACGCATACTCGGTGGCCGATCGATTGCACATACTGGAAAAAACATTCGGAGCGTTCTTAACACTGACATAGGGCCATAGGGCCAGATACCAGCAGTCACAACTACTTACAACTATAGCGCACGGAGTTTCCAACAGCAAAGGCTTGACGGGCATGTACTGATCTCCCTCCTCCTATCCAAGGAGCGTCTAGCAGGTCCACCTTTAGGCGTGAGCTTAGGGGTTATTTGTTGGCGCTCCAAAATTCATAATCCTATATCCAGCATTTATCACCCCATTAATACACCAACATAATATGTATGTAAGTTTTAACGTTTAGCAATTACTAAATTTATTATTGATTGCTAATTTATTAATTTTATATATATTTTTTTTTTATTTATTTATAATTTTAACAATTTAAAAAGGAAACTAAATGTACATTAATATAATGATAGCACTAAAAACCACTTAGGTTTAACCTTGTGCTATCATGTTATATGCTTTAAATTATTATTAAAATATTAAAAGCTTTAACATCTAACTATATACAATTCATTAATTATCTTAATTTATTCAAATGTAATTTTAAAAATATTCCTTTAATTTAATTTTAATATTTAATTAATTAATAAATATTTAATTACCTACATATGTATGTATGTGTATGTTTATGTGTGTGTATTTTTATATATATATATATATATTTACAAAGTGAGTTTGTATGATGTCCAATGAGTCACATACGGTGCATGTGCTGAAAATGAGCGCTGTAGGTGTTTGTCATGTCAGCACCGCAGCACAATGCTGAGCCAGTATCCGACACACACACGTTTTTTATTAATTTCTGCCCTGTTCTTGTACTTAATGTGTCTTTCGTGCAGTGAATAAAAGTCTTTCTTTCTTTCTTTTTTTCTTTACATAAAAATTCTCATAGCTTAAGTGAACAATCACAAATAATATTCAGTTTTTGTTGGGAATAAAAATCCTCCAAACCTAAAATTAACAATCTATGACGAAGGTTTCTTAAACGCTCTACAAAATGAATTGAGGATTTTTATATGTTCGTTGTTATTTTAGGTAATGACTATGGTTGCTACGATTACAGCCGGAGGTCGATTTAGGAACATAAATTTAATATTTATTTACAGCTGCTAGACCTCAATTAATTCCTTTGCTAAAAAAATCCTCATTACTTACCCATTCAAAAGAACAGGACTTTGGCTTCAGTGAACCGCTGAAGCAATTTTAGTTTCTATGTAAGCGTGGCACGTTAAGTATTTCAATCGACAACACAAGTTATATTCCGTTGCTTTGGCGACGGGACTTAATTAAGTAGGTGTATATTACCCCACTTCCTTTGCCAAATATGTATTCGAGGAATTCAGAGGCGTGAAATGTTGGAAATCTATGCGTTTACAGGGAAAGTGGGTTTACTGCGTTTACTAACAATCTTATCGACAAAATCAATTTCTCACTGGAGATCTACACCAGCAGCCTTAAGTCTTCTAATCGTTTTGATGCTAACTGTCACTTGCCGAACTTCCTATAACTTGCTTACCTATAGTGCAGGGTGCGCCGTGCACACGGGCGCAGGCATTGGCGGATACAGGGGGGGGGCCATGGGGGCCATGGCCCCCCCCAAAAGACCCAGGAATTCCATATTTTTGACTTAACTTTTCAATTCAAGTACAATTCAATTCATATATGAACTGAATATAGAATAATATAATCCATATCAATCAATCCTGGATCCGCCCCTGGGCGCAGGGTCTTAGGGGGCGCCGAGCAAGCGCCCAAAGAGCTTGTGTCGCTCACGGTAACGACGCTCTCAAAGACTCTGCCCCCATGTTATGACCAACGCCGGGCGTGGTAGCAAATCAAGGCGCCAACAGTTTAAAGCATTTAAAATGTTATAAAAGCAAAAATAAGACAGTCGAGAGCGCCAGGGTATTGAATGAACACGGGAGCTAGAGTCGCCTCTGCTCGTTTCTAAGTAGTTAGAATTCGAAGCGGTGTTTCTGAGAACACTGATTACAATAACTCTATCGTCCCTCGCTTTTGCGACCTTGTCCTTTACGTCCGGTATACTCGCCAGCGAAAAATCCCAGACTTGGATACGCATAATGTTTGAGACACTTAATTGTGTAACCATTTTCAATTAAAATTACCGCTTTAGACACCTGAGCGACTACGCTGAGATCCGACGTTATTATCCAAACTTATCAAATAACTCTCCTATCAATAATAAATTTTTTTATCTTAAGGTCGGCAGACAGGCTGCTGGTCCACTTGATGGTAGGTGGCTACCGTCGCCTATAACACAAGCATCGTCACAGCTGCTGCAAGTGCGCTGCCGACTACATCTGTAGAATTAACGAAAAAATAAGGAATTGGGAAGGGTTAGGGAAATGGGCTCTGGCATTCCTTACTTACTCACCAAAACACAACAGCACACGTGCTTTTATTTCACGGTGGAAAAGGAGCAACAATAAAGTTAAATTTGTTAAAAATAACAAAAACCAGCATATATAAGCAGTATATATACGTATCCAAGATATTAACAGATAGCCAAAAAAAAAAACAAATGAAAGTCGTACCTAAGTAAAATTCTATTCAAATCCTTCTTTTTTCAAATGACAATACTGGCAGATGGCCAGTACGAAATAAGAAAATATTTTATGTAATCCTACCTTCTTTTTTGTAATCCCCTAAAAATCTCCATGAGTGTATATACATATAATATATGAACACTTTTATTTGTCAATACCAAATAGAGGTGGTGATAAATAAATCTTTTCACGTGTGCTAATAGATACAGAAGGTTATTTATATTGTTATATATTTAAAACAGTATTGTCTTTTCCGATACACGACGTATTAACATATGAGTGATAATATTTATTAATTCTTTATTAAAAACTGAGCGAATTTTCACGCGTCTTTTATTTATAACCAGCGACCCGCCCCCGGCTTCGCCCGCCGTGCAATTTTTATATATAAGAACATTCCCCGTTTATCCCTCTTTCCATTAGTCAAAACCGAATTAAAATCGGTCTACCCGTTCACGCGTGATGCCGTGACCAAGGGAAATGGGGATTCATTTTTATATATAGAGACTACCGGCCCGCCCCGGCTTCGCCCGTGGTGCAATTTTTATATACTAAAACATTCCCCGTTTATTCTTCTTTCCATTAGTGGAAACCAAATTAAAGTCGGTCTACCCGTTCACGCGTGATGCCGTGACCAAGGGAAATGGGGATTCATTTTTACATATAGAGACTAGCGGCCCGCCCCCGGCTTCGCCCGTGTTGCAATTTTTATATACTAAAACATTCCCCGTTTATTCTTCTTTCCATTAGTGAAAACCGAATTAAAGTCGGTCTACCCGTTCACGCGTGATGCCATGACCAAGGGAAATGGGGATTCATTTTTATATATAGAGACTAGCAGCCAGCCCCCGACTTCGCCCGGGATGCAATTTTTATATATAAGAACATTCCCCGTTTATCCCTCTTTCCATTGGCGAAAACCGAATTAAAATCGGTCTACCCGTTCACGCGTGATGCCGTGACCAGAAGAAATAGGGATTCATTTTTATATATAAGATTTGCAATTATTAAAAAAAAGTACAGCAAAAATTATTTTCTTAATTTTATTTTTTATTAATTTATTTAAAAAAATATCATTTTTAAGTGGTTTTAAGAGAGACTGCGCTAATATATTTGCAGCACTGGTAAAATTCATGAAATTCATGAAATTACTAAAGCATTTCTCAAAAAGGTAACCAATTTAGATTATCGTCAACGATATGGGAACAAGCTTAGCATGTGCTTGACCTTCAACGCGTTAAACATAAATATGGGCCTAATAGAAATTTAAAAAAGTGTTTTAGAAATTTCAAATCCACCACTTCAAATAAATGTAAAATATATTTCATTTATTCCTTAAATATAAAAAAAAATATGCAAGAATATTAATTTTCAGGAGACTGGGGTTTTAAACATTAGTGACTTTGCGAATCTCTATCTTTGTCTGCTGCTTTGGCAAAATGTTACAAGAAATAGAAAAGACAATTGCTTTGAAAAAATATATATATTATACTTAATCATTTGAAGAACCAATTGTATTAATTACAATTTTCGTTAAAGTAATAGAAACTCCACAAAAAAAGTTAGAACACAAGAACAATTTGACCTTTATTGAAAATTCTCTCGAAAACGGCTTATTGCACGCATATATGAATCCTGTACCTATTAATAAGTTGATATCAGATTAAAAAATTGTATTGATAAAAAAAATTTTTTTGTGTAATTTTCTAATGGTAAAAACAAAAAAACACCATTTCTAGGCCCGTTGAATTGTCTCCGCCGCCAGCGAGTTCTATAGTAAATGTCATTTGCCTCAGTGAATCCCTTAAGCGAGCCCAGTTTAAAAAATGATCAAAGTATAATATATTGTAAACTTTACCGCTTTAAAAAATGCATTAGCCTTGACCAGTTAACCTGTATCTGGCTGGTTTTGATGACATTAAAAAGGTTACATTTCAAAAAAAAAAACGTTTTTTTCGGCTATTTTTCATTTGTTTTTCTTTCCCTCAAAATGAGTGAATCTAATGATGAAATTCGATACATTTTAAAATTTTATTACAAAAAAAAAACAAGCCAACAAAAAAGAAATGTAACGTTTATAGACCTAATGCAGTGTCAGTAAGAGTAGCAGAAAGTTGGTTTAAGAGTTTTCAATCAGGGAGAATTGATCGCCTTTAGTTTAATGCATCCGCCACATAGCCCTCATCTTCAGATTTCCAGCTGTTTCGGTCTCTTCAAGCTCCAGGGTCGCGCGTTGTTAGTATGAATTGAAACCAACTATTGATTTACGTTAAACCTAATTGGTACGTAAATCAAACATGCTCACTTGACCGAGTTGATCCCTGTCTAGTATCTCACTCTCAGATCCCTGCGATACAAGCTTCACTTAGTGCAAGGGCCGCTGGTAACTCTGAATTGGATAGTTTTAAGATAAAAAACTTTTGTATTTATAAACATTGTTAAATTGTTTGGCAATAAAAGATTTATTATTATTATTTATTATTATTATTATTATCAATTGGCGAATTTTTCAGCCGCGTGAATTCAGGCTTCAAAAGAACTAAAGACATTGAAACAAAATTGGATCAGTTAAACGGGGATTTACCGAGGTGCTTACCTAATACTTTCTAAGAATTTTCACGACGTGACTTCATGGCGTAATACACCAGGAAAACCACAAAGTGTTTGAACTATGAATGTTTTTACAGCAAACAGCATTCCTAATGTAGAAGCACATCCTCACCGAATACCACGCGTACGAAGTTGCGGGCTCACTTAGTAAAGGTACTATTTAGATGTTAAAAAAAAGACAGTAATATAATATATCTTTTATTTATTTCAACAAAATACATTCTCTCGACTCATAACGCCTTTCTAAACACACTTACACGAGAAACTAACTAAACATAATTATCACTTAATTAAAAATCACAGATACAATAATATGTTTCACTTCAGACTTTAAATTCACCAAACCTCATTTTCAAAATGCAATCCTCTATCAAACCCATAACTCAAAAATTAAATTAATCAAAAAATTATATTGTGTTTTATACTTTAAGAATAACATAATATACAATTAAAATTTTAAATTCAAAGCTATTGCGTTACAATAATCCAAAATATATAATGTATATAAGTTACGCCTATTGTGTATCACACTACGCGCGTCCGCCGGCTGCACCTCTCTCGGTCCCCTTTGTCGTCATACCCCCGCGCCCCTGTACCGCGCGGGCGAGGACTCATTTAAACGATCTATGTATAGTATTTGATCTGATGATGAAATAAGATATAGAAAATGCACAATAATACTTTGCGAACGTATAATTGAACTTAAGGGCTTCACTGAGGCAAATGACATTTACTATAGAATTCGCTGGCGGCGGATCCAATTCAACAGGCCTAGAAATGGTGTTTTTTTTGTTTTTACCATTAGAACAATACACAAAATAAAAAAATTTATTAATACAATTTTTTAATCTGATATTAACTTATTAATAGGTACAGCATTCATATGCGTGCAATAAGCCGTTTTCGAGAGAATTTTCAATAAAAGTCAAATTCTTCTTGTGTTCTAACTTTTTTTGTGGAGTTTCTATTACTTTAACGAAAATTCTAATTAATACAATTGGTTCTTCACATGTTTAAGTATAATATATATTTTTTTCAAAGCAATTGTCTTGTCCATTTCTTGTAACATTTTCATTAAACAATGTATATTTTTAGTATTTAGGTTTGTCTCCCCCTTAAACGGTCTATGTTTAGGATTTGATCTGATGATGAAATAAGATATAGAAAATGCACAATAATACTTTGCGGACGCATAATTGAACTTAATACAGAAAATTCCAAAAGACGCGTGGAAACCTTTGTGATATAATGTACTAAAGTACTATAATAGACGCATTATCAACTGAATCGTCGAGCAATAAACGTCAATGGCGATAGGAATGTGCAACGGAATGCAGTGCAGATCGCTATCGACAGATTCGATTTAACCTACTAGCACACTCGTAACAAAACTTAACACTCTGTTCAACGGTAAGTCGTACCCAGGTAACGGTAAGTTACAGTAACGCACCTGATTGCAGCGTCTCTCAAATGATGAGCACAAAAGAAATAATTATCAATTCTTTTTATTATCAATTAAAAACTTATTATTAGCAACTTATTGCTGTAATTAAATATTAAGTTACCTAAGTATATTTAAGAAAAAAAACTTAACATGGAGATTAATTTGTTCTAGTCTTGAGGTTAATTTTTTTTTATATAACAAAAATATACCTGTTATATACAATTGTATATAAATAGACAATTGTATAAATGTCTTTTATAATTTTTGATATATTAAAACCTTTTTTTGACAATGATTTAAAATGTACTGCATTTTAATTTTAAACAAATAAAAGTTCTTCCACGAATTAGCCATTAAATGTGAGGCGTTACTGCCCTCATTTGCTTCGCTGTTTCGATGTCTCTGTCACACATGCGGCAGAGAAAGAGACGGACTGATAGATGCAATTAGTCCACGGCACAGGTACCGATTGAAATACACACCTCGTGAAGATATTCACTGGCTTGTACAATAATGTTTCTAAGGTTATACGTTGTTTTTAAACTGTTTTTTTTTTTTAATTTAGATTTTTTTAATTTTTTTATTTAAAAATGTGTAAACCACACAAACCATCCACGGCCATTACAATAGAGATGCGCATATCATGTCTTTTATTGGACTGAACCTGGAACGGTTAATTTGCATTACGGAACTAGTTCCTTAATCATGTTCGCGGAACTATATAGTTCCATCGGTGCACATGTTTTGTGCGACATGTCCAAGTAGTTCATCGAAAGTTTTAAGTCAAAAAACATGTAATTATCGATTTAATTACTTAGAACAGAAGGCACTTTACTCTATAGAAGAACAAACAGTATATGTGCCTACAACTCTCTCGCTCACACCGCACTGACTAATGACTACTTGAGAAAAGCGGCGACGTTCGGCCAAGCTCGGCCTTCGCTCGGTCGGTGCGGATACAGAACTACTGAAACTATGAACCTATTTATATACATCGTTCGGATTGGACTGATAGTTCCAAATGCGGACATAGTTCTCGGAACTATTACGAACCGGAACTACACTTGTCTACATAACAACTCAACCTACTAAGACTGTTTTAACAGAAAATTGACAATAGATGTCCCTAAAGAAGTTTAATTTGTAAAGAAAATGGGACTTGGCCATCAACAAAACTAATATAACAAATGCGAAAATAAGTATGTTTGTTCGTTACGCTTTAACTACTCAAAAGATCGTCATTAAATTTTACATACAAGTAAGTTGTCAGGGGTGTGTTCCAGCACTCCATTCGAACATAATTTGATTGATCTGGAGAAGATTTCATCACACCCGTGCCGGGTAGGGTTGCCAGGTGTCCGGCTTTTTAAAGTCGTGTCCGGCCAAATATATACAAGTCCGGCCCGTTCGGCTTTTGTTAGGATTTGGTCAACCCCGCAGCGGCCAGAATCACACGGACACGCATGATTCCGCGATCTTACAAATTACTTTAAGAAAACAATATGTGATACATAAGTCTTAAAGTAATAAATCAGCAATAAAAGGGTCAGGTTTTTATGGCAAAATGTCCGGTTAAATATGAGTGTGTCCGGATTTTCGATTTTGAGGCCTGGCAACCTTAGTTCCGGGCGACCTGTCAAAGCTAATTATGCTCTTCCTCCCGGAACGGTTACCGATCAAATGACAGTATTAGCGTTGGCCGAAGGAGTGCTGGAACACACCCCCAATTTTGCGAAACTGTAGAGCAAACCATAGGCACTATCTGACTACATTTTTCAGTGTAATGTTCTAGCGCCAAGTCGAAGGATAATTTTTGTTTAAGCATCGATTGGCGGTGAGTCACCGCCAATCGATGCTTAAACAAAAATTTAAGCACACAATCCACGTAAGATACATTTATTTACCGAGATTACATTAGATGGCGAATTCGACAGAAAATATATACAAAAAAATTAATAGTCTAGGCGAAACAAATAGGTATATTAGAATGGAATGAGATATAGTATATCTTACGAATATAGAATAGAAAATAACATATAGTAATAACATTATACTTCTTTTGGTTTAGAAATAACCTATTAACAGTAAGTAACAAGCAACATAAATAGATTATTATTAGTTCACAAAAATACACTTCAGATTCGAATGAATTTATTAATATGAATTGTTTAAAATCGTAGAAAATTAATAAGATTTCAAAAATATTGTGGATAAGTTTTTTCAATTATTTTTTAAGGGCTCTGAAGTATACCAGAAACATGATTGAGTTAAAAATATTGAGTTTAAAAGAGGTATTTTATTTTTGCATAGCTATTTTTGAAAATAACTTTTGAAAATATTTCATTACAATCATCTTAGTGGTAAGGATGAAAGGCTATTTCTAACAATAAACTAATCTGGACAATCTTAAACAATGGTAAAAACAATTAAAATTGTTCTAAACACCGTTAGAATTGTGTTAATTATGTCCATTAGTAGCTCAGAAATTCAGAATAATCTAAGAAAATGATAAACTAAAATTGACCAAAAAAAAAATCTTAAAACTACGACTTGTGGAAGCGATTTAAGCAAAGTATATCTTTTAATTTATTTTTTTAAACTTTTAAAAACTTTGGCACAACAATTTAACAATCACAAACAATCATCACATTGTTCTATTTAAAATAGTTACAATCTATACATTTTTCATAAGTTTTTATTGCATATTGATTAATCAAATTAATTGAGATTTTTCTTAACATTTTTTGAATTTCTTTTTTTATCTTTAATGAATAAAGATAAAAAAATAATATTACAGTATTTTTAGAATATAACGAAGTAAATCTGTCACACTTTAACAAGTTGATTGGAAGTATTTCTCCTTCGCGCATATAAAACATCAAGTTTTACATGTGTCGCAGGATTATTGTAAAAGTTGTAATATTATAAACTATAACTAGTGAATAATTACCCGTACTGTGTCAATCGTGATCAATTCGCACGATTTCGCGAGCTCTCTTTAGTTTTATTATGATTCCACTAGACCCATATACATTGTATATTATAACGCAGTGATATAATGATAATTTCACTACACGCGCAACCCGTTAAGATTGTGAGACGGACTTCGAATGGTCAGTCTTTACATTCTTAGTTTTACAAATGGGGAGTGACACGGTTTGACAACCGTACCGTGTGAATTGTCAAACCAAAACGCTCAAAGACTCTCCATTTAACTAGGGTAATTATAATAGCACTGTGTGCTCCCAGGAAGATTATAACGTAACTATGATTGTCCCATGATATTTTATAAAATGTAAACAATTGGTAAATTATGATGCTACTTAATAAACGGCGATATAATGGCCGGCGTCGAATCGGCGACGGTGAATTGTCCTAGACCCTGCTTTTACAATAACCCTGCGACATAAGCTTTTTACATATTTCGTTGAGATTTTTATTTCGTCGCTCCTGTTGAGATCACACACCTTTACCACTAAACTAAAAATACATAAGTGCATTAAATCATATATTTAATTTCAAATTCTTTCAATGTTTTTTGAAACATTTTTAATTTTTTTTTTAATATATTTAAAATAATTTATTTAGGTAAAATATTATTCAAATGCTATAAGTAACATCAAATGAAAACACTGGTTAAGTTTAAGATAAAAAATTCACATGTAATTAAAAATATAGTCGGACCTTAGTGTTTGTCGAGTACCTATACGATAGAACCCCTAAAACCAACCCTGATTAATTCCCTTAAATTGGACAGCCCGTCTCGCGGCTGTAACCATCCCCTTACAGAAGACCACCGTGAAATTACAGCATGTGTGCTGTTGTGTTTCGGTGAGAGCCAGAACCAACCTCGCTATCAGCTACTAATCCTTTATCACACTAAAGTCGGCAGCGCGAATGCAATTTTGGCTTTGCTTCTGTAATAGGCGACGGTTGCCAATTACCATCACATTAATATTTACAAAGAGGCGATATATAATTATATATATTCAACGAAGATAACGTTTATCATATTCAACCATGTAACTAATTAATTTTTCACAAATATTTTCAACAACTAATTTAGTTTTAAGGAGAAAAAAAAACTACTTTTATTTCTTTTTTTTTTCGTATTTCACACAAATTTAAGAGAAACCTTCCAATTTTAAATCTTTTCGGTTATAAAAGTTAGAAAAATTTGCTGTACATTCTTAGGTTGCGATCATTACGCGTAAAAATTGACGGATCTAAAAATTGAGATCGTTCCGAGGTTAGACCATAATTGAAGTCTAAGACACGAGCGATCCTATTTATTTGCAGCTTAGTGATAGGAGCCGGTCCGTGAAGAAATTTGTGGCTGCGTAACATCAAGAATGGACCGGGACAAATAATGGCGAGTTGTTTCCCTTGAGAGGTAGCGGATGAGATTTGGACAAAAGGACTACCTAGCACCATTAGTTGGGAGAGGCACTTGAAGAATATCAAATAGCGACACCATGCTATGTGTTATGCTATGCTATATCTTACATTTTTTTAATGGAAGCGTCTGCTTTCTTGCATCTACAAAACCACAACTAGCTACGGCGACGACGACTTTATTAGCACCAAAGTTTACCGAACTGTACAAAAATCACAACTGACGGTATCTTAACGGTAAACCACATGAAAGTCGTCACGTCTGAAGACCTCGATTGAAGGCAACTTCTCTAAAGAAATATACTATCTCTATTACGCCAATGAAATCACAAAATATTGGAAAAAGTTGAATTGAAAATTTAAAGATTAGATTTTAAAAACGAAACCAGATTTAAGTAAGTGTCAAGTAAATTAAAGAAAAAAATAATTACTAAAAACTGAGCTCAAAATTACACGCAATTTAACTCAATAGAAAACAATATAGATATCTGATACCTATAATAACGGGTACATAACTATAGGTAGACCTAAGAAAATAAGTAGAGGGCCCAGTTTATAACTAACTTTGTAGCAGGTTTATAACTAACACTAAAATTAAGCCTCGTTTGCTTGCATGATAAATACCTACGCAATTAGAAAAAACCTTTGACCTGCGCCTTGCCTGCTAGATTACAAACGTTAACTATACAAAGTCCACGTTTTCTTTTTTAATTTAACAAATGTAATTAAGAAAAAAACTACTAAATAATCTCTGTAAATCAGGGGTCACCAAATTGCGGACCGCGGTCCGCATCCGGACCGCCCGGCGCCGACTTATTTTGTGCGGACCGCGAGAACACAGCAATTTCGATCTCGACTTACTGATGAATATCTCCAGGATTTCATGTCAATAATTTGCACCAATTTTACTTCAAACTTCAGACAAATAGTCCGCAACTAAAAATGTCATTTTTCTTATTGATATGTAAAAAAATACCTTTGTTATTTCCGTAATTACATTTGTTTAATAAATATTTTTTTCTATAAAATGTGCGGGCCGCGATGGTCATTTTATTTCTTAAAACGGACCCCGAGCGAAACTAATTGGTGACCCCTGCCGTAAATTATAAGACTTCACAAACAGCCTAGCAATTTTTTTTTTTGCAATCTATTCTGTGGCTGCGTTATCACGACAAAAGCGGATATAAAAATAAACTGAAGTTGATAACAATAATTATACATTTATGTCTGTCCGTTGAAGTACCTACATCCACTCTGATGTGTGAAACATTTTAGACATAGAGAAGCTAGGAACATCATATTGTTCCTAGCTGGTCCTTTCTGGTCATGGTACAAGAAAGACACACGGCTAACATTTGAAGAAATAAATATACCTTTAATACTTTCGAAAAGTAATCACTATAAATTAAAACGTTCTCCCCCAAAAATCTATAAGTAGTAAAAATATTTTTTGTGATATTATTATGGATCAACAAGGAAAAACGATTTGATCAAGTTGGCGAAACAAAGTGTTCAGAGGAACCAAGACAAAAACCAATTATTGAGGCTTCAAATTTTAGATCCTCAATCTTAAAAGTATTTAGATGGAAGAATATCAGTCAATCACAGACAAATTCTTATGGCGGCTGCACACTACACCGTGGGCTATCCCGCCAGGTCACGTTTGAAATGGCTCAGGCGAAAGGTCTGTCTAGCAAACTCGTAACCGATTATTTATCTAAGAACCTTGAATATGGAGGAAAAAAATATAGGTAGATACTTTTTTCAAAAGTACCAAAACGTCGATGCACTAAAATAGTCTGTGTGAATCACATTTTTATTTACTTTATACTAAAGAAATTAAGAAATAATTATTTTTCTTAAAAAATAAATAACAAAAGTGGTAAGAATCGGCAAAGTTGATAAATATACTTTAGGGCTCCAATACCAAAAAATAAAACCCCAATTGGTTTGAAAAATAGGGGATGTAACTTCGGGCTTGTACCGTACCGTAACCGAGTAGAGACTCGGTACGTGTGATCGCCACTCTTGGCGAGACAGCAAATTGGTACTCTACCGAGAAAGTAGGGTGGGCGAGTAGGTGTTTACATTCAATTTGCTTTCCTGATAAGACCTGAGGAGTCAGTTCCGTTTCGAAGACAGAGTTATGCTGAAGGGAGCGCGAGGGGTGGGCACTCAGACTAGTAAACAAAATGAAAACCGAATGACTGTCTCGCCATGCTACTCGGCCGAGGCCTACCGTACCGACCACTCTCTCGCCACTCTACTCCGTGCGTGTGATCAAGGCCTTATCGTGGGGTTCCATAATTTTCAAAGATTAAATTTAATGTGCAATTCACGCCTTAATTAATAATTAATCCAACAAGTGAATTGTCATTAGCATTAGGTCTGAAATAGGTTTTTTATATAGCACTAAACAATCTTGAAAATTCGCTCGATTCGTCTCTAGAGGGACGCATAGAGTGTGCAGCCGTCATTAGAAAATATCAGTTTGTTTAAAATTATATGCGGAAGCCATTTTTAAGTTTTACTTCACTAATTATCGCCCTTCTTTAAAATATCAACCAAATAATACGAAATTGGGAAGCAACCTTACCATAAGTATTTTTTTTAAATATTTGCCACTCGCGTGTATTTCGCCTGCGTTTTCAAATGTGGCAAGGTTGGATGCTATTTTACTATCAAAAAAACATAAATACACCGAGCACTAAACCAGTAACTTGTGCTCGATGCGTAAATCTAATATATAATTTGTAAATTATATGTATATTTGCACCCCTTAAAGGCAGGATGTAGAGACCAATTTAATCATATAAAATAGGTACATCTTTGTTCTGTAAACCTGTATTCAACAAATTTTAATTAATTTTAATTAAACTTTAATTTTAATTATTAACAATGACTACTGTTGGACCTTCGCAATGTCTTCAGACCATCTTGTGGAATCAACTTAATTTATAAAAAAATTAAATAGATTACACTTAATTATGTTTTCTGTAACATCTGTGGAAGATAGTGAACGATACCTACTTCTAACCTAAGTGAGTCATAAGCCATCAGCACCATTCGAGATATAAGCTCGAATATTCTCAACTAAATATTCCGAAGAAGCAACGGCCGTTACCAAACACAAATAACCACTATAGTGTACCGCCTTCAAGAACGCCCAAGTTTTATCACAGAAAATGGCCAGCGAGAGCAGATGGAGGTAGCTGTGAGGGTTCACCACCCTCCAGAGACTTGTGGCAAGGAAAAACCTAACCGACCTGAACGTACTCTCTCGTCTAAACACACTGTACTCCGTACAATTCTCCAATAACTCCTGATATACATCTATATACCTATTCCAAGACAAAGAAGATAGCACCATTTGACCTGAAAATAAACCCAACACCTGTACTACCCTCTGGAAGGTCACTTTGGTTTTGTACGAAATGCCCACATCTGTCGTGTGCTCTTTCTCTATGTCCTCAGTGGAATTTATTTCCTTCAACTGATGATAAGGCAGAGTGCTCACTGATGTGTCTTTGTAACCGCGCCTGGGCGGATTATTCTTCAAATACAACAGTATGCCCACCATCATAGCTACCACGCCAATCAAATCGCATATACCGTCTACCCAATAACCTAATGTGCCCACTTCGGATCTCTCCCCTTTAATATGCTTCCTTTCTCTCGCGACGTGACCGTCGAGGTCGTCCAAAAACATTCTTATTTGAAACAATACCACGGCCACTCTACGCGCCGCTAGATTCTGACAAGTCAACAATTTAGCTCCCACTATGGCCACGAAAACGTGAAAGAAAGAAATCATATTGGGGGTCAACAAGACCATACGCTCCGATATGTCTAAACTTATATCTAAAATGGCGCACAGGGGTCCGTAAATATAATGATTTATGTGATCGACCATCACAGCTTTCACGGTCGGGTGACACAACGGGTTGACATTGCACGGGATCCACGTAACGTCTTCATAGTTTGGCTCCTCGGATTTATCCGCAGACTTGTGCGTCGACGTGTCCTCTGTCGAATTCTCAGATGTGCTCTCGAAAATATCCAATTTATAATTCTGTATTCGTAGAAAGAGAAATGTATCCATCACGATACAGTATAATATCGTCACGACCAGAAGTAAGGTCAATACTTTGCTCGCCTGCGACGCTGGCCACATCATTTTTGGGCACTATTATTTCAAGAGTTATTTCAAAACAAATTAAACGCAATGCGTCAGTTTTTCTATAAATAAAAACAGGTATGTAGGCATTACATTTGTAGGGCTTCTCTGCAGTTCAAGCGTGAGCTAAAAACGAGATAAACCATGTCCACACTAAACACTTAGGTACAACGTTATGGAATAACCAATATAACCATTCTATTCTCGTCTCAAAAGCATGCGGGACGGTTCACTTGTACAATAAATATTTTTCTAACTTGAAAACGTTACACGTTTTTTTTTTTAAATTTTACAAGACAGTTTATTTTGTACACACGCAAAGATCAATTTATATAGTCTTTACACACGTGAATAAAACTGTGAATAAAAGTAGAAAAAAAACTGATACGTTTTAAAATTCAACTTATCATATCACCTTTTTATTTTAAGTAAAAAAAAAGAAAACTGTCTATTTTGTAATCTTCGCGTTCTGGAAACCATTGGACGTTTAGCAATCGATCCGCTATAGCAAATGTAGGATATTATGAAATTAAATCACCGCGCACAATAGGTTTTAAGAAACAGTTTATAAAACACGTATCGATGCACTCGTTTCGCGTATTCATCGCACTCTGTGTTGGCCGCTAATGCTTTTATTTCGATGTAAAAGCTAACTATCAACAACATTTACCGTGACGTGATTTGCCGTTACGTTGGCAAAATGCGTGCGCACGCCGATTGGACGAATGTCAGAGTGATGGCGTGATTTTTAAGGTGCTAGGTTGTTTGGTTGGTCGCAATGTTGCCAACTACTTGAAAAATTCTTCCTTAAATTTAAAATACATTAATCTTAAAAGAGCTTCAGTTTCAATTCAATTTAATTCGTTTGCATATCACGAAAGAATTTAAAATAGTAATGAAATTAACAAATAATAATATCTTTATTTGCAAGTAAATATATTACAAACCTAATTCGGTCATAATAAACAGAAGCATAATATATCATTATTCACACATTTAAAAAATCGTAAACGAGCCGTGACTGTACATTAAATATTTTTCAAAAAACAAAAACAATTTCTACACGTTATACTTATGTTACCGAGGTAAAAAAATAGTTTTTAGAATTTTTGTCTGTCTGTACGTTTGTACACGCTAATCTCTGAAACGGCTTAAGCGATTTGAATGCAGTTTCCACTGATGTATTGTAGCAAGCTCTCCGTAACATTTAGTGTTTGTTTCATTCCAATTTACAAACAAAAAACTTAGGCGCTACACCGAGTACCACGTGTACGAAGTTGTGTAGGGCTCAGCTAGTTAAAAATATAAACAAGATAGAGCGATGATAGGACAGCGAGTCGCGCAATCGTCTGCAGACTCGGTCGACGAAAGTTTAAATCCCGATAGGACCTGCTTTAGTGAGAATTTTTCGTTTTGATTTGTGTATTAGATATAATTATCAATAACTGTTACAGAGAAATAAATCATTGTGAGGAAAACTGTGTGCTTGAGAAAAGTAACAATCTTCTAAAACATAAAGACTAAGACATAAATCCAGCCAATTCACTGAGATACCATTGAGGAGAATTTTATGCCCAGCAGTAGGACGTAATAATTTGTAAAATCGTTATAAACATAGTCCGCCATACCCGTCAGAACTCAAACTTTTAGTTAATTCTCCCAGCAATCTCCTCACGAAAAGACCAATCCTGCACTCGGTGGTTATTTGATATACTCGTAAATGGTCTCTAATGGTAGATTAAGTTAGCGGTGGTATGTTAGCGTAAATGGTCTCTAGCAATTGACAATTTTCCATTTAAATGTTTTACGCTCTCGCTGGCGAGTGCGGTCATTGTAAACTCATGCTGGAGCCATTGGCTGACTAAGTATAACCAGTGTCGCTTTTAATGTCTTAGAACTAAAAGCATTAGGTTAAGATCGAAAAAAAAAATCGTCTGGCACAGAGAAAAAAGGTAGATACTCTCTTATTTGCATAATTTTTAATCTTGCAAAACTGAAGCGTTTTAAGTATGTGGTATTACGTATTATGATTGTAGGGGTCATTGGTCGCAGTTGAAGAATTGATAAGCAGTTATACTTTGTAACACTATAAGTACATTATATACGAGTATACATATTATATATACACAGCTTAGAAGTTGTTACGACATTGACACTTGTAATTGTTTTTTTATCTATTCTACATAATATGTACAGCCAGCTCTCTCGTAGGTATTAAAGCACGGAGGTGATATCCAACAACGATAATTATATTTACAATAAATGTAAATTGTCTTAATGAAATCAATTTTAACCGACATTAGATTTTTAGAAAGGACCGAACAATGTTCCCGAAAAAACTATATATACATAAAAACAGCCGATATTTCTACGTTGGCAATCATGCGAATGCGCGGTCCAGTCGTTCAATGCCCCCTCCCTCCAAATCGCAACTCCTGTCAAAGGAAAGGATATTTTCAAAGAGCGATTGAACTTTATTGCGCAAAAATAAAGCTCATTTTACAATACATTGGCGAGTTTTCGTTTTTATTTTTTTATTATCTATATTACTTTTTAAATAATTTTATCAAACATTAAGACGTTTTTTTAGGTCACCTCATTAAATTTAGCAGCAAAAATTCCAGTTTAATATGATTTAACTATAGTTTTCAAGTAATCGGAAATAAAACTTGTTTTTTTATTATTTTAAAAAACTACAAAAATATATTGAACAACCAAAAACCACAGAAACTCTGCACTTAGACCCGCGCGATTGTTTCTAATAAGAAACTGCCCGCGATTTCGTCCGCTTGTCTATAAATTATGGCGTATGCGTTATTCTCATATATTATTGTAAAATTTCATCAAAATCATTTAGCAGCAAATCATTAAACATCCATACATTCTTATATCGAATATTTAATACTAGATTTTGCCCACGATTTCGGTCGAATATAACGATAACGACAAATTATAGCCTATGTGTTATTGATGAGTTCTGAGTATATTTTATAGATAGCACGAACAGCTCGCTTATGCAGCACAAATGTTGATATTTATTTATTTATTTATATATTTATTTATTTAATTCAGGTTACATACAGCCATTATATAAAACTAAATTATATATTATAATAAAGTACAAATAGGCCTAAAGAACCATGTTTTCATTAAAGAGATAACTAAACTAAGATAAGAAAAATAAATTAGAATTGTTCCACTGATCTACAATATCTTAACTTAAGGCATACATAATACCGTGGAAAGCTATACATATAATAAAATCGTAAACGAGCCGTGTCTGATGTGCATTAAATATTAAAAAAAAATTGTTTACGTACTTATGTCACCGAGTTTGTCTGTGCGTTTGTGCACGCTAATCTCAGAAACGGCTAAATCGATTTGAAAGCAGTTTTCCCTGATGTATTGTAGCAAACTTCCCGTAACATTTAGTGTTTGTTTCATTCCAATCGGTGAGCGAGTAAGGGATGCCAGAGCCCATTTCCCTATCCACTCCTAATCCCTTATCCTTAATCCTACTGCAGTCGGCAGCGCACTTGCAGCAGCTTAGGCGTGGCTTGTGTTATAGACGACGGTAGCTACCTACCATCAAGTGGAGCGTCAGCCTGTCTGCCGACCTTAACATAAAAAAAAAAGTTACGCGCTATACCGAATACCGAATAACACGCGTACGAAGTTGCGGGCTCAGCTAGTAACATAAATAAACTTACGCTCAAGAACCATAGTCAATAATTATCTGTTGAATCTTGATTGATGACTTGTTTTTTATGTGAAGGTCGTCAGACAAGCTTACGGTCCGCTTGATGGTAGGTGGCTACCTCTCCTATAACACAAGCAACGCCACAGCTGCTGCATGGCTGCCGACCATAGCAAGATTAAGGATAAGGGATTATAATGGGATAGGGAAATGGGGTCTTTTATCCCTTACCTATACTCACTCACCGAAACACAACAGCCCATATGCTGTTGTTATTTCACTATGGTCTTCTGTAAGGGGGTGGTTACTGCCGCCAGACGGGTTGCCCAAACGACTGCGAAACGCGTTGTGCTTGGTAGGTCTGCTTAGATTTTTTCGTGTGGCATTACTTCTGTTGGTAGCAATCTAGCGAGACGAAAGATTTGAGTTAGTAGATATTATATAATGCAGTCAGGTACAAGGTTATGCAAAAAAACTGCTGAAGGTGAACGAGCTAAAGCGGGTCAAAGCAACTTTATCTTTGGTATCTTTATTTCCATCTTCCATACTATTATAAACTACCCGGCTTCACTCGGCTTTCCTGCAAATTATTATACACTAACCTACCTCGCTTATCGCTCTTTCCACTGGTGAAAACCGTATCAAAGTCAGTTGGGCGGTTTAGAAGTTAGCGAAGAAACAGACACTGGGCTCTCACTTAAAAGACCCGCAACTCGTACGCGTGGTATTCGGTATAGCGCGTAACTATTTTGTTTGTAAACTGATTGGAATGAAACAAACACTAAAATGTTACGAGTAGCTTGCTACAACACATCAGTGAAAACCACATTCAAATCGGTTAAGCCGTTTCTGAGATTAGCGTGCACAAACGTAGAGACAAATATTCTAAAAACTATTTTTTTTTTGCCTTGCTGACATAAGTGTATAATTTATTTTAAAATATTTAATGTACAGACACGGCTCGTTTACTGTTTTATTACATGTATAAGCCGCACCAATGAAGAAACGAATCTAAAATGGCGGCGGCGATCATGCGCTCTCACTTTAAACTATTGCTGTCTTTAGTCGCACAGGGCGCGTACTGCATGCAAAAAAATATGCAAAAAAATTATCGTCGTTTCAATTTCACCCTGTACAGAATAGTTGTCACAGTTTTAAAATAAGGTGTTATATGAAATTAACATTCTCATTTTTTTTTATATTTGTTTGTTTCTTTCTATCTTTCTTTTTATTTGTTGACCCTACTATCTGTCAGTGCAGGTACATAGACGGCATTTTCGATTCGTTTCTTTATTGGCTCTTAGTTCGTTCTTTAGATTTAGTAGTTTAGTAGTCTATTGTAATTGATAACTGGTGGTTTTGGTGCAAGTTAAGGTCAAAACAGAAAAAGTAGTCCAAGTTCGAAGCGAAAAAAAAATACAATATTAATCTTACAAAAAAGTGACAATACCTAGTTCTATAAAAAATAGAAGCGATTCAATCGTTCTCTAACAAAGAAGTCACTTCCAGCGAATGTACATTAATATAAAATATATATATATCGCACCTTTATTCCAATACCGTCACTATCATAAAAAAGCAAATTATCCAGGAGAGCTATTTTAAGATTTATGGGAAACATTAATTGATATAAATAAGGTAATATTAACTTTTCAGGAATGATTCTTTTTTTATATCATTAATGACTATTATTCATCATATTTTTATTTATTTTTTTAATTTTACTTATTGTTAACTTGAGGATATAAATTATTTAAAAGTTTAGTGACACTTTACCATTTTATATAAATGTGTTTAATCATTAAAGTGTCATTTTGCACATATAAATGTATCATCTTAAAAAAAATTACATCACATTATTTATATTTTATCTGCAATTTTTAAGTTTTTATTAGTTTGAGAAAACAAAAGCACTGTTTCACCATCCACATTTTTCATTATGGTGTTCTAAATATTTCTCTTTCATTTCTTCTTGTTCTGACGAATTTAAGTTATTATAAATCGAACATAACCCACACATGTCCTTTTTAGGTACAAAGAAACTGATATTAAAATTTTGAAGGAAAACTTTTATATAAGTATGTTCTTCAGCTGCTTCCATTCCTCCTTCTTCACAATGACGCCATCCCCAATAATCATCGAATATCTTTTGGCACTCTTCTTCCCTCATATTTGCAGAAACACTGCAAACGACACTTTGTACCACATGGAGGCTTCATCTACCTAGCTGGCACGCAGGCGAAGAATACGTTTTACTTTCCATTTTTGGAAAGTGAAACGTATTCTGCACCTGCGTTTTGAAGCCTCTTTGCCTTTAGTTTTTTTTTAATTTATAAAGCCCTTATTTCGTTTTCTTACCAGTGATGATACGATATTAGGTTCTTGGTAATCAGAAGTATCAGTGTTGAACGATTCCTCTACTGTTCTAGGAATTCTAGCCTCATAGTTAGGATCATTGTCGTCTGGAGAAAAATCACCTGGTGACGCTGTGCTTGATAAGATGACGGGTTTCAACAATTGAGTGTTCAACAGGGATATTTTCAACAATTCCCAAATTCCTGGTACAAATTCTAATGGACGATTCAGTTTGAAATCACTGACACTAGCGATTAATGATGCCTGTCTTAGTAAAGACGTATTGGTAATATTACAAATATCGGTTTGATTGGAAATTTGAATCGCCTGATCTTGCAAAGTATCGTGTGCTACACGAGGTCCATTTCCATTTCATAGTGAAGAGCTTGAATTAGAAGTGGAAGAACTTGAGCTTGAAGAGCTTGAGTTACTCGAAGATGAATATATACTATATATTTTTTATAAATACCAGAGTAATTATTTAGCAATAACGACACATTTAATATAAAACATATATTTTTTTGTTCCAAAAGTGACACTATATTAATAAATACTATATTGGATTAAAGTTTTCTAAATATTTTTTACACTGGGATACGCCATAACATCACTAAACAAAAAGAAACACTTATGCACTGAATTTCATCACAAAAAAAATATTACAATAGATGGAAATGTGTCACTAAACAAATAGTGACACTCTTGAAATCTTGATATATTAATAATATTCACGTAACATTGACGAAAAACTAACTCTAAAGACAAAATGTCGTTTTGACTATTACAATAAAATGAAACTTACCGATACAATAAATTAGAAAGCTGACATTAAACTTAAAATGACGATTTTGCACTCGAATTAATATAATTTTGTCAACGACGAGACGTACTCGTTTGTTTACTGTCGTTGTAGGAATTAAGGGAGTGGGCATTTCGTTTAGTGTCGATAGGTTAACAGCGCCCTCTAGATCAATGAATAGAAATTAAAATATAGGAATCAAAGCAATAATTTTGATTAGTGCTCAGCAAATAGATGGCGTTAAAAACAAATTTTTGAAGAATTTCGTTTAGTGACGGTATTGGAATAAGGGTGCGATATGTTTATTTCGTTTAACCCGGAGAGCTTTTAACTCTAATTGTTAATAATAAAGTTTGTTTGTTTGACAGGGATGCAGGAAAGGACATACAGTACCTTTCATCCAGAAAAAAGTTCTGTTGCCGAAGGATCATCTGAACATAAAAAAATCAACGCCTGACAAAAACATATGAGTAATAAAGATAAAATAAATTATTGCTAACATAGTTTTGTCAGGCGTTTTTTTATGGGCGCGAGCGAAGTCACGACCAAAAGCTAGTTAATAATATTATTAACATTTATTTGCGATGACCGTAGGTCACGAGCTTTCGTGTTCCATAATTACCACCATCTCGGCTGTATGACATCCACTGCTGGTCAAAGACAAAGGCCTCCCGCTAATTTTCCAAAAGGACCGATCGAAGCGGCCTGAATCCACCGTCGGCCCGAGGCCCCCATAAGGTCGTCGTCTGTCCACCTTGTGGGTGGACGTCCTACGCCTCGCATGCCGGTCCGTTGCCTCCACTCGAGAACCCTCCGGCCCCAGCGTCCGTCGGCTATTCGTACTATGTGTCCTGCCCACTGCCACTTCAACTTACTAATAGTATAATATAATATAATATATTATTATTATTATACTTTATTTGTACTATAATACATAAAAAAGAATAAAAAATAGAAAGAAACAACAAGTAATAGCACAAAAGGCGGCTTTTATTAATTATTAATAATTGCTGAATGCAGGTTTACAGAAGATAGATGTATTTTACATTATTAATTTGGTCGCTACATCCTACCCTTAATTTAAAAAACAATTATAAAATAAATAAAGGAAATTATAAAAATACTTTGCATTACACCACGAATTAGTCACATAAGTAATAGATTACATTGGTTATTAGTTAACATTTAATTAATTATTTTGACTTGTCTGTAAAAACACTTTTCTATTAGCCATTGGGACAGCTTCTCTTTATTAAATTTAATATCCGATATGTATCGTGATGAATGATCTTTTGGGATTTTTGGGATTCTGATTTTTTGTCCGCAGTGGACGTCCTGCGGTCGAGATTATTTATGCATAAATAAAGTGTGAAAGTAACATCTAGAATATTTACTACAGATTCTTATTAAAATAATATTGTCAATAGAATAGCGTATTAATCAATAGAACAGTAGCAGTAATAGTACAGGGTCTGCTGTGCACCCACATACTCCCTGATGTTGCTTATGTCCTTAGGTGACGGTAGCCACCTACCATCAAGTTGACAATCAGCCAAACTGGGAAAAGGCAAGATTTTAATATTTATGGCGTATGGTTGGGACGTTATTGCCATACAATAAGATTTTTTTACACATTTACAACCTTTGTGGGGCTTCCAACATATGTATTGTTACGTGTGGGGTGAGTAAAAATGGCGTGTAAAGGTGAGAGGAGTCGATTTATTCTCGCAGATTAACACAAAAATCACAACACAAGGCTTCTCGATTAAACCGTTTAACTCGCCAATGTCGTCGCTAATTCGTTCAATGTGTCGCTAACTCACTGTCGCAGATGGCTTTACAAAAACTATCAACTGTCGCTTCCGTATCGCGTACCGTAGCACACTGCAGCCTCGAGCGCCGTTTTTTCCCGTTTTTATATTCAGGCAAAGACAGTCTGGATAGTCATAGAAGTAATCGACATTTCAAACTAGTAAACATCGGGCGTCGATATTTCAATCGGTTCTAGAATGGTGCTTAGATTCCTAGAATATGAACCCTGTGTCGTACCCGTAAAGACCAATTTCCTTTTGCACTTGTTTTTAAAGTGGCGTGATCTCTATCCATTGGTAAAAATTACATCTACTCCCGGAATGTTCCATGACCCCAATGCCAACCCGCGTTTCTTCGAGGTTCTATGGCCAACAGTATAGAAAATTTGTCTTTATCCCTTAGCTGTAGTCATAAAATCCCTCTTTCAAATAAATACACTGAGAGTAATGGCAACTGGTACAGTGATTAATTTCATATTACAAGTCTAGAGATACTAACACTTAAAAATCATGTCTAAGATACTGAATCAGATGTAAATATCCAGTGTGATTGTCTAGATTCTTTTTGTAAAATTTATTTTCTGCACAAAAAACCCTCATATGACAAGGGCGTAGCCAGGACTGTATATAGGGGGGGGGCAATCCTAGATTAAATTTTCTTGACCATTGTTTTTAACATGTGAATCTCACATGAGCAGTGGAGGTAGTAATTAAAAAAATTTATAAAAATCAGTAATAGCTTTATTACTTGACAATCAATCTACGAAGCTTTTCACAAAATCTTTTCAAAACTTCTCGTACAATTTCACCTTTTTTTTCTTTAACAACTTTCCGGTGAACGCTTAAACAAAAAAACTACGCTATATCCTTGTCGTTATAAGTGTCATTCTTTAGAGTAAGAAATGATGTTAAAAAATATTATATTAGAGATCATATCCCATATTGTTGGATTTCACAAGCCAGCCTTCAAGCCTGTTAGTTTCTTAGGTCTTATAAGAAGCATCGCAAGCTATGAAGCTCGTCGGAATTACAGCAGCGAACGACCACTCCTCTAAGGGGGGGCAGCTGCCTCTCCGTGCCCGTACCTCGCTACGCCCATCTTATATGTCTTTTAAGTGAGAGTCCAGTGGGCTTTTTGAATTCATTTAATTTTGTAGAAAATGTTTAGTCTTAAACTCCGCATGAGATTAGCCTGCTGTGTTTTATAGAGAGAGTTGGATGCTAGGTACATGCTTGGCATATCATATGTGCAGAAGATAAAAAATGTTGCAGTTTTGCATCATATGAGAAATAGAACTGAAGTACTAAAACCGATAAAGGAGAGGAAGCTGCAATATTTCAGGCATGTAATACTGTACTCTTCAATTAGGGAAGCAAAGAAATATACTGGGCAAACTTGCGGAACACTAGACGTGGGCGAGGGTTTCATCCCTTCGTGGTCGATGTACCTCGATCACGCACGAAGCGTTTCAGTTCCACCTTCCTTGTTCGTACTGCTAAGGAGTGGAACTCATTGCCTGCGTCTGTGTTCCCACAGAACTACAACCTCGGGGTCTTCAAAACCAGGGTAAATGGGCATTTACTGGGTAAGCGTGGTCCACCTTCGGCCACATCTACACCTCACATCAGGTGAGATATTGGTCAAGCGCTACCCTGATCTAATAAAAAAAAAAAAACGTAGCAGAGGCAGGAGAGAACACATTCTGCTTGAAGAATTTATGAGAATGATTTGGTAATGACTCGCTCGCTCGTTCTTTGATGCAGTGCATTCAAGATTAAGATAACCATGATGGACTGATGGTAGCAAATCTTCATAAAGAAGTGGCACCATAAGAAAAAATGTAGAATAGGAATATTGACATTTACTCTTTGTGTAAAAAAAATAAGACATGTCATCAGGCAAGCTCGATGGTAAGACGACACTGTTATCACAAGCAACACTTCAGGCGTACATTACCGATTTTAGTGAGATTAAGCATGAGTTATTAGGATGGAATAGGGAAATCGGCTATGAACTCCTTTACTCCCCCACCGAAACACAAACAAACATTGCCACCAGATGGTCTGCTAATTTATGACTACAAAACACAGTGTGTCCTGGCACTGTGTGTATGAACACAATGTGTATGAATCTTCACAATATCCAAACAATTGGATAGATGCCTGAATGATCTCATTTAAAAATTTAAAAGGTTATCGGATACCATTAACAGTTAGCACTTGTTTATCCCTTATCTTTAATGATACTATGGTTAGCAGTGAACTTGGAGCACATGTGGTGTTGCTTTTGCTGTAGGCTACGGTGACCAAAAGTGTTGCTAGGTCCATTTTTATAACATCAGAGGATGCGACTAGAAAAAACAGGAAATGTATGGGGGAAATTTTTCAAAAATCAGAAGATGCAATTATGTTAAATAAAACAATGTCAGGCATTAAAACATTATATTTTATTAGTTATAATATATTGTCCTTGAGATACATTCTACTGTTATGCTTGCCTAACATTTCAGGGCTTATATTGAAGTTATACGCATAAGTTAAATAGAGATTGTAGAGCTTTCTGCATGAATCCTATTAAGTGATTTAATTTAGTCACGTAATCATCTTAGCGGGGTGTGAGTGAAACCGGTTTATTTCGCTGACGCTGACTGTGGAGCAAGACTCAAGTTTCAATATTCAACTATGTGTCCGTTGTAGTGCCAACCTAACCATGATAATTTTGTGTTTCATTTCACGCAGGTTTTTTATTACTTATCATGTTTTAAAGTAAAGCTAGTTTTTGAAAAAAATCAGTAACTTTCAGTGCAAATCAGTAGAATTCTAGGAAAATCAGTTAATCTCCTGAAAAATGTGGAGATCTGGCATCACTGATAGCCACCTACACATCAAGTCCTTAAGCCTGTCTGCCGACCTCACCATAAAAAAAGTAATTCCTTTGGAAAATTGATAGTTTATAGAACTCCATTTGTAAATGTTAATCTTCTTTAGCCGTTGTGGATAAACTTTATTTAATAGCAGACTATAGTTAAATCTCACCTGTGGCACTTGCGTAGACTTCCCACATCCCGTCTCTCCCACCAGCACCAACGTCTGATACTTCTCGAGTAGATACAAGATATGATTCTTGAATTGAAACACTGGTAGTTTTTGACGTTGTGACTGCAGCGGTAGATGATGGTACCGATTATACACAAAATTAGTTTTGGAATCACTGTCAACACTTATAGCTGCGTCCGTGTTTGGATTCACTAAAGTTTCTATTGCACCGTCTTTATTTCTGATAGGATATAAACTTTCTTCACCTAAAAAAGAAAAAATGAATTTTTATAAGCTTAGCCATAACTTCGTACACATGGTATTCGGAATGGCTTGTAACTTTTTTGTAACAAACACTTATATGTTACGGGAAGCTTGCTACAACACATCATAAAAACATAAGATGTGAGTCTTGAAAAATGAAATCAAAAAGCCTGCTTTTTCTGCGATAATAGGCGATAATGTCTAAAGAATTATTGGTGTCTATTTTTATCATAAAATGCTTCACATTTATTGTTAAAATTGTTTCAACATAGCATTTAACATAGGTAGACATTTTCCTACCAATTGTGAAGTATAATTTTCCCTTTACATTCAATAACAGCCCTCTTATTTGTGCAGAAAGTGGAAGAAGTCGTGATACTAAAGCCAATTTCCGTTACGAAGGCTTTTTATAAGTGTTTTTATTTTTTATTACACATTAGCGACCCGTTCTAAGTTTCGCACAAGTGCCTTTTTTCTGCAAATTACATACACAAACCGTTCTCATTCATCACTCTTTCCATTAGTGACAACCATATCAAAATCCGTTAGGTGGTTTAGAAGTTAGCAAAAAAAATACCAAGGGGAAGAGCCAATTCATTCTATTATCTGAGTCTGCAACTTCATACGCGTAGTATTCGGTATAGTGCGGAACTTTCTTATTTGTAAACCGATTGGAATGAACAAATACTAAATGTTATGGGAAGCTTGCTGCAATACCTTATTATTATTATTATTATAAACCACACTAGCAGCTATTCAGCTGATGCGTGTGTATCTAATGGTTTGAAGATTATATTTTCATCATTTTGTCCAGTCTGTTCTTAAAACAATTCACTAATGGCGCCATGACAACACTTTCAGGGAGTCTGTTCCAAACCGTCTCCACTCGGTTAGGTAAAAAGTGCTTCCTAGGTATTTTCTTGCTTGGATTTTGGCATAGCTTTAAAGGGTGTCCTCGTAAGTGCTTATTAGTATCAAGGGTGTATAGTTCTTAGTAAAAACCGTATTCAAATCGGTTAAGCCGTTTCTGGATTAGCGTGCACAGACAAAAATTCTAAAAACTATATTTTTGACCTCCGTAACATAGGTAGGTAAGTACATTGTGTACAAATTGTTTTTTTGAAAAAATCCTTAATGTACAGAACCGACTCGTTTACGATTTTATTTTATTATATGTATATACATTTATACAGGTATCAATCTGTATACAAGTAAAAATCAATTATTGTCACAAGCATGACGCAACATTACTTACAACACGACCAAAAATGTTTTCACAGGTTTGTATGAAAATGTGAAATTGACAGGACTGTGTCAGCTAATGTATTATAATAACGAATTCGATTGCTGTTTGTGTGAAAAGTTAGGTATAAGAAAATTAATTCCAATAAGAGAATAATTACCGGGTTTAATAAAGCGGGGTCTTTGTGCTAACATTTTTAACACTGCTATATTTTAGTTATAAATGTTTCTCTTTCGCCTTTAACACACATATAAAACTAGTGCAATTATAATTAATATTTTCGATGGTGGAATAAAAAACATTCCATTTCCATCCATATTGTTGCTTGTTTTGTTGCATAAAATATTTAACTTGTCAAGGCACAGTAAGTAAACAAGTAAACAATGACACTTGACATTGATAATCAATGTCAAATGTCACTCAACAGTTGACACCAACCACCATAGAAAAATAACTAAAGCATAGAAACCCTACTAAAATAGCGACAAAGTTACATCAGTTCATACTGTATTCACTTATGGCAATGAAAAGGTGTTAGAAAGAGATGCATATGCAGCAGTATATTCGTAATGTAGAAGGTTGTCACTAGTTTTCATAATGCTAGTGATGTAACTGTGTCGATTGATAAAAGGCTTACAACGAAGCGCGTTAACATAGAGTTTTTTTTATTCTGAGATAAACTGGCGCTTAGCAGGAAGGAATATTGGGAGACGTTTCAAAATCAAAACATTTTATATGAACACACTTGGTAATTTATAAAAGGCATATTTTTTGACGTGGATACGTCTATGTTTTCGTTTTGCAGGGGGTTATTTTGTGAACAGGAGTGTGTATAATACTAATAAAATCAATAAATTTGTGCTGACTAAATTCGCAAATCTTTGAATAAATATAAAAAAAATTGACTTTACCTACCACTTCAGTGTGTTATAGCTTTGACGAAAGAAAAACGGATGTAAATAATCGTGTTACCCTTACCCTCGATAGTTTGAATTCAAAACGAGTACCTAGTCTTGTTTGCTGTTTACCGATATACATACAATTCGACATGTTACATCAATGTCAAAGTTCACTGTAGACATTGACATCAATGCGCGTCACCACATTCGGTGCTCTGCGTTTCATAATTCATTTTTATTTAATTGTAATTTTTTGGTATGCATACATACATGTCTAGTCCAGTCATAAGTGCTGTTACAAATGAAAATGGATTTATTTTTATGTGAAGTAAGATAATCTTAATAAAATTATTTATACATATATTTATTGAAGCCTCAGCAAAAGTATAAAAAATAATTCTATTCAAAATGGTCATCTTTAGCTTTAATACATGCCTTTAATTTGTTTGACCACGAATTTATGGATTTACGCACTTTTCCATGGGAAATTTAGCCACTGCCTACTCCAGAGATTTCTTAAAGAGATTGTAGGGTTCATCATAATTCGCTTTTCTCATTCATTATAAAATTTAAAACTTTCTTCAAGATCCAAGGAGTGCAACTTCTGTACGCTATTATACTATTATTTATTCTGTGCTACTACTATCTAAATGGTCTTAAAAAATGTTATGATTGATCACTTTAAATCAAAGACTCAACTTACATTTGCAAATTAATACTACATACAAATTGGTTATTTGTCATTTTTTATCGATATTATTGATATTTTGTGGACGATAATATCGAAATATCGATATTAAGCTATCGATGTCAATATCGATTCCGATATTTCATCAATATCGCTCATCCCTACTGACGGGAGCAGTGAGACTTAACAATAAGTATCAGTCATTATAATACGACCAAGTTATATAGTGACGTAACGACACCAGCAACGGAACAACGACAAAATATTTAATTTGGTTGTATTAAAATACATCCAATTACATCCGTTTGACATTTTGTCTAGTGACAACCTTCTACATTTCGAATATACTACAGCATATTCAACACATTTTCAATGCTATAAGTGAATTCAATGCTATAAGTGAATACAGTATGAACTGATGTAACTTTGTCGCTATTTTAGTAGGGTTTCTATGCTTTAGTTATTTTTCTATGCCAACCACAGGCCATCAGTGTGACCGATTTTAGCATGATTGATGCTAAATTAACATTTTCAGTCCATTTAGAATATTTTGGCAGTGCACACTGCATTTTCGCAGTCATTTGGGCAGCCCGTCTGGCGGCAGCAACCACCCCCTTACAGAAGACCACAGTGAAATAACAGCACGCATACTGTTGTGTTTCGGTGAGTGAGTAAGGGATGCCAAAGCCCATTTCCCTATCTCCTTTCCTACTGTAGTCGGCAGCGCACTTGCAGCAGCTTTGGCGTTGCTTCTGTTAGGCGACGGTAGCCACCTACCATCAAGTGGACCGTCAGCCTGTCTGCCGATCTTAACATAAAAAAATAGGTCTTATATCGTATATTTCCTATAACTTTGTATTCATATACTGGTAACAACTTACAAAAATGGCAACATTGTTAGGGAGGTCACCGCGCTTTGAAATTTGATTTCAAACCTATTACACCGTGTCACAGATGAAATAATAGACCGTGCCGCAAGCGGGGCGGGAACGGTCTATTGGACAGTGTTGCAAATTGTATGGATTTTATTTCATGCTGATATTGATAAATTATGAATTATGAAGGTGATAACAGAGGCGACTCTAGTTCATGTAGCGCCCGTGTGCATTCAATACCCTGGCGCCCTCTCCATCAGGATGTTGAAACTCATTTAATGTCTTATTTTTGGTTTTATAATATTTTAAATGCTTTAAACTGTTGGCGCCTTGCTTTGCTACCACGCCCGGCGTTGGTCATAACATGGGGACAGAGTCTTTGAGAGCGTCGTTACCGCGAGGGACACAAGCTCTTTGTAGGTGTTGCGAACGGGAGTGGCGCCCCCTAATACCCTGACGTCTAGTACTCGTATATATTCTGTGACCCTGCGCCCATGTGCACGGCACACCCTGCAATATTGGTAAAGCCGGCCCTGGTGATATTTATGGGATACACTTTACAACCACTTTAAATTTCTTTAACTTAATTAAAATTCACTTTAAGTAAATTCACTTTAATTAATTAAAATTCACTTTAATTTAAATTTCACTTTAAATTATTGTCATTACCTTACAATTTAATTCAGTCTTTATTAAAACTGAATAAGCAAAACCATCATAATATGGTACCTACTATTAAATTACTACCCACTGCGTGAGAATTGTTGTTAATTATTTTAGAAACTAGGGCCCCGCTCGCGTAAACTCTGGGTGGTTTACAAGAACTTAAATACGGACAGTGACTTTAAATTTATTTTAAATTTAAATTTATTTTGCTACTTAGCTGACCCGGAGAACTTCGTACCGCATCAGAATCAATAAATCTTGTATTATCTGAATTAAATTAAATTCCTTGATAAATGAATACTCAAAATGAATTCATTTTGAGATTTACTTAGGTACCTACTAAATTTTGTGATTTACTTACGTACTCTAAGTAGTGACAGCATACCTACTGCGTTTGGCAGAGATTTAACGTTGTGTATCTCAACCACGGAGCATATACAAAGAGGAGATGGCCTAAACAACTGTGCACTGATTTCAAACTAGGTCCTGACGTCATTTTTTGTGGGCGTGGCCTTGGTCAGTCTGCTGTCGGCACTGGTCACGGTGTGGCGGCGCTTGTTTGTTGTAGACTACAGTCAATTTTCATTGGCAATTTAAGATAATTGGGCGGGGTCTAACTTCCTCCTTGCCCCGCGCAGTAGTCACGCGCCGCTCTATAGAAAAATTCAATAACAACATCTCCTCTTTGTATATGCTCCGTGATCTCAACGATCCCTGACCCATAGACGGGGCGGCGCGAGGAAACACGGTGGTTTTTCAATGAGTAGAAATCTCACATATGTGACACGATGTGGATCATATGGAGATCTGTGGGGGTTTGGTTCCAGATTTTCTCACGGAAAAAAAGGCAACACTGCGTTTCGCAGTCATTTGGGCAGCCCGTTTGGCAGTAGCACGTGTGCTGTTTCGGTGAGTGAGTAAGGGATGTCAGAGCCCATTCCCCTATTCCTTTGCTATTCACTTTATTTATAATCCTGCTATGGTCAGCTGCGCACTTGAAGCACATGGGGAGTTACTTGTATCATAGACCGTCAGCCTGTCTAACGACCTTAACATTAAAAAAAAATTTCCATTGCGTGAGGAAACTTCTCGAGGCCGAGACGAACAAAAAAATTCATCGAAATCTGTCAATCCGTTCTCGACAATCAACAAAAAAACCGTTTCATCCGTTCTCGAGTATTCAGCAAAACCAGCCTAGTGTTAAGTTATTTTGAACTTAAAATGCTGGCTGACTTAAAAAGGTTTGATATTCAAATATGAAAAAAGAAAAAGTATAGAATATGATTTTGACGTGAAAAGAAAAGAGTTGTTTTTGTACAAATGTTTGGTAAAATAGATATTATAAGTTATTTTGAATATTTTAATGTATTTGAGTAAATAAACAAGATGTGTGCACCGTCAAATAAGTTATTTGAATTAGATCCCATAAGACAATTAAGAAAATAGAAGCAAAGTAATCCGAAGAAATACATTCAAAAGTTCAAAAGAAATTCTACAAGACCTAGTCCTCTTTCCATAGCCTATAACAAAAGTCAGGGTAAGTCATCACCAAAGTCAGGGTGTGCTATCAACCCTGACATCTGTCAAGATAAAATGTAATTTATTGTTTTGAGGTTTAAAGTACTTGTTCAGTCAGTCGTCCGTCACCTTATTTTATTTATTGTAAGGGTAATAAATAAAATAAGGTGACGACTGACCTATGCGACTGACTGACAGATAACGTAACGTATACTGCGTTTTAGCACCGAAACACAAAGAATTTTTTGTCGTAAAAAATTTCTCAGTGCCTCAAACCTCAAATCCTTTGTTACCAGTGATGTCATTTACCATAATGCCACTAAAGGATGGTATTCAACTTTGGCGTAACTACTTATGGAGAGACAAACGAGTCACCGAAAAATCCCAGCGGATTAATAAATTGAGTGTCCCAGGAGTCACATACATTGAGGTTACATAGATGAAACTAGTAGGACAATTTTATTCCCACTAATCCAAATTGTGTCCCAGTAGTTTATAAGTGGCGAAGAACATGGCAGAGCCCATTTCCCTATCCCCTCCTAATCCCTCATCCTTAATCCTATTGTAGTCGGCAGTGCACTTGCAGCAGCTTTGGCGTTGCTTGTGTTATAGTCTACGGTAGCCACCTACCATTAAGTGGACCGTCAGCCTGTCTGCCGAACAGAACACATAGTATCCAAAATATGGATCTAATAAGAACAGTTCTTATTAGATCATTTGTCCATATTTTGGATACTATGTGTTCTGTTCAGAACCGCTGGTCGACGCTGGATCCAGGCTGCTTCTGACCGGTTCTGCCTATTTCAAGTAGTGGACATCCTCCAGCTGAGGTTATGTTGATGATAATCCTATATATTTTAGTAATGCCTAACTAACCACTTCAAGGAATAGGAAGCACTACAATAGTGCAATCGCTTTTTGCAAGACGTTTAGGTTACACTTCTGCGTACGGCCGTCATAGTGTGCTTGCTATCTCCGCTTCTCTCGACCGCGTGCAGCGCTGAAAATCTTTGCAACTCGCAACTTGTCGACGTGGAGTTTAGAACGGTTCGCGTACCGAGCGTTGACGTACTCGCCAACTTTCTTGTTTTGAGTACTTTAATAGTAACTCGTATATGTTGTCTTGTTTTGCCAACTTTTATATATCTTCATAGAAAAGGTTCCATGTTGTCAAATTTCTTATTTCGTTAACTTTTATTTAATTTAATATTAGTAACTCTTGTTACGTACACTATTATTAAATAGAGACTAATATAGTATTATTTCGCCAACTATGAGTACAGTTCTACGCACGTTAATGCATCTTGTCTTCGTATTTACTACTGGGAGTATTAATTATACTTCATTAACCCTTCTTATAAGTTTATGCACTTCATAGGACCACATAGGAAGCTCAGATGAGGTGACTAAGGTTTCTACGCTGATATTTGCATTGCTGCCAAATAAACAACAAGATACGTACATAAACTTTTTGAACTAATTAAACTTCGCATACCATCATTCAAACCAGACTTATTTCAAGCAGATTTTGATATAGCGGCATGTTTCTTTCACTTCTCGCAATGTTTATAAAAAGCTCATTTGCGGCCATTGCTCACTTGCCAATTTTGCCATACACATATGAGTGAAGCTCTTTTGACAATGCAAAATTTAATTCCGGAAACAGATTGTTGGACTAAATTTTTGAAGTATTTCGTCGATATGAATGAAACCAGTCAGTATAAATATCGTCAGTTGTTTTCAAAGTAGACATCGAAGTATTAATCCTGCCAAAAGCTGGCATCATAGAATTAGTAAAAGATTTTTTTCTAGCTTTTTAATATAATTCGCGAGGAAGGAAGTTATCAAGATTTTAATATTAGACGCCACAATATCTATGTCTCCATACACAATAAAAAGAGCACTGAAGGATCGGCTTACAGATGAGCGAATTAAAAAATTGGTAGTAGAATATATTAACAATAATTTGCCGTTAAAGATATGCCTACAAAGGTTAAGTAAAATTAGAATTGCATATTAATTTATTAATTAACTAGTTTTTGCGTGCGGCCGCGGACTGCAAGCAGCCCGCGGGGGGGGAGCCCCTCGACCGGTTCTGGAGTGGTGTTGGGAGTTGCTCTTTAAAATTGTTTTGGTTTGGGTGTTGCTGTTGGTCTTTTGAATTGTTTTGGTAAGAATTGGGATATATGTTTTGTATTTCGTGACGTTTCGGGGGTGGGGGAATAGTAGGAAGGTGGGGGGTGGTAGAAGGTGGTGTAAATGGATTGTCCTCGTCGAGACCGTTCAAATGATACCCAACACGGGGGGTCTGCCTGCCACGGTTACCGACGGTCTACCGAGTAGACCGCAACTGTCAAATTGTGATATTTGGTCTATTGCAAAAAATCCGTCTCCCCGAGACCTCTCAAATGAGTACCAACACGGGTGGTCCGCGACGCACCGCTCCCGAGATATTTTCGAAAAAGTTCAAAAATGCGAATTTCGAAATTTTGTTGCGACCAAAAAATTCGTCTCGCCGAGACGTCTCCGACGACCCCAAACGCGACCCGGCTGCGGCGCGCCGTTTCCGAGATACGGCCGGGGGGTTCGAGGGGGGTATCAAAATTTTTACTTTTTCGGCGCCCCGGCAAACCCTTAGCGCCGCTCCGGGCCACGAGGTCGGGGTGCGCAAAATCCTCGGAGGGAAGGCCGGGGGGGGAGGGTCGCGCTGCGCGCTCCCCTTCCCCCCGCGGCTCCCCCCTCCTCGTCTTTCGCGCACCCCGACCTCGTGGCCCTCCGCGACGCGTCGACCGCCGTCTCTTAAGGGTGAAAGATCCCTAACAGTGTGTGAATTTATACGGAGGGGGTCCGAAGGGGGTGAGGTGGGGGGACGGCGACGGTCCAGGACGACGGACCTCCGGGGGCGATGGTCATCCGCCAAAGTGACCGCCGTTCTAGGTCTCATCCCTTCGGAGCTACGCGGATTCGAAGATCCGGGTCGGTTGTATGGAGTGAAAAAAAAAACATATGGAGGGGGGAGTGGGGGGTCGCGACGTGGTGACCCCCGATGACCATCTATGACATTTCGCAAACCCCGCCCCTCTGCGATTAATAGTTTCCGAGATCCCGTCGCCGACTTTTTACCAGGTCGCGATCCTCAACCTTTGGTACATTTTTGATACTCAGTGAGCCACCCCCTCTCCGATCCGTGACAGAGCGGAATCCGCCGGCGACTCCTTCCGGGTGAAAAGGTAGCCGTTCCAAAAAAAACTAAAAATTTGTATGGAGGTGGGATGAAGGGGGGAGAAACCGGAAAAGCGGGATAGCCCCGAGGAAGCATCCCACGGAGGGACGGAAGCCCGCCATAGAGACCGTCGGGATACCTCCTACCGTTTGGCGGATATCCCCATCCCTTTCTGAAAAAGTGGTAATTTTGTATGGAGGGGGGATGAAGGGATGGGGATAGTGGGAAGATAAGGGTCCCTGCCGATGGGGCTCGGGGAGCGATCCCTATCCTCCGAAGCGATCGCAGGGATAGGTCGCACCGTTTGGGATTTAAGTGGATTGGAAATTTCGAAAAGGTTGTATGGAGTGTAAAAAAAATGTACGGGCGGGATGAGGATGGGCGACAATTTGGTGACCCCCGATGACCCTCTATGACATTCCGTAAACCACGCCCCTCTGCGACTCGTAGTTTCCGAGGACCTCTCACCGACTCTATACCAGGTCGGTGTACCGAGGGTTCAGGTCGTCTGAGGAACTCGTGACGTCACCCCCTATAACGTGGGATAGAAGCGACCACCCCGAGTCGACTGCTTCCTGGTAAAATGGCAGCCGTTCCAGAAAATAAAAAATTTGTATGGAGGCGGGATGAAGGGGGGAGAAACCGGATAAGCGGGATAGCCCCGAGGAAACATCCCACGGAGAGATGGAAGCCCGCCATAGAGACCGGCGGGATAGCTCCGACCGTTTAGCTGGTATTCCCATCCCTTTGGCCAAAAGTGGTAGTTTTGTATGGAGGGGGGGTGAAGGTGGACTGGTGGGGGGAGGACGAAGGTCCAGGCCGTTGGACCTCGAGGAGAGATGGTCGTCCGCCGAAGAGACCGCCTCCGTATCCTCGACCGTTGTGGAGGTATCCCGCTTTGAAAAATCCAAAAAATTTGTATGGAGTGTAAAAAAAATGTATGAACGGGATGGGGATGAGACTCAATTTGGTAACCCCCGATGACCCTCTATGACATTCCGTAAACGTCAACCTTCTATCCCTCACGGTTTCCGAGGACCTCTCGCCGACTTCATACCAGGTCGGTACACCGAGGGTTCGATGCCTTCCTGAAATGCGGAAACTCATCCTCTCTCCGACGAGGTGCAAGAGTCTGACCCTGGTGGACTCCTTCCGGGCGAAAAGGTGGCTGTTCCAAAAAAAGACCGCGTTGTATGGAGGCGGGATGAAGGGGGAAGAAACCGGAAAACCGGGATAGCCCCGAGGAAGCATCCCACGGAGCGATGGAAACCCGCCATAGAGACCGCCGGGATAGCTCCTACCGTTTAGCTGGTATCCCCATCCCTTTGGCCAAAAGTGGCAATTTCGTATGGAGGGGGGGTGAAGGGGGGCAGGTGGGATGAGGATGAAGGTCCAGGCCGTTGGACCTCGAGGAACGATGACCGTCCGCCGAAGAGACCGCCTCCCTATCCTCGACCCTTTCGGAGATATCCCGCTTTGAAAAATCCAAAAAATTCGTATGGAGTGTAAAAAAAATGTATGGACGGGATGGGGATGAGACTCGATTTGGTAACCCCCGATGACCCTCTATGACGTTTCGCAAATTTCCACTTTCTAGCTCTCGCACCTTCCGAGATCCCGTCGCCGACTTTTTACCAGGGCGGTGTACCGGGGTCTTCGAATTAATTTCTCGACAACTTTATCCGTAGACCACGATCCGCCGAAAAGGGGAATCCCCAGGTGACTCCTTCCCCGAAGTTAAGATCAGTAGACGATGAGTGGTATTTCAGCTTTATAGTTGTTAACTAGTTTTTGCGTGCGGCCGCGGACTGCAAGCAGCCCGCGGGGGGGGAGCCCCTCGAGTGGTTCTGCTATGGTTTTGTGTTTGCTCTTTAAAATTGTTTAGGTATGGTTTTTGGTCTTTAGAATTGGTTTGGTGAGGATTTGGATATATGTTTTGTATTTCGTGACGTTTCGGGGGTGGGCGGTGGGAGAGGGGGGAGGGGGATGGTGTAAATGGATTGTCCTCGTCGAGACCTTTCAAATGATACCCAACACGGGGGGTCTGCCTGCCACGGTCACCGACGGTCTACCGAGTAGACCGCAAATGTCAAATTCTGATATTTGGTCTATTGCAAAAAATCCGTCTCCCGGAGACCTCTCAAATGAGTACCAACACGGGTGGTCCGCGACGAACCGCTCCCGAGATATTTTCGAAAAAGTCCAAAAATGCGAATTTCGAAATTTTGTCGCGACCAAAAAATTCGTCTCGCCGAGACGTCTCCGACGACCCCAAACGCGACCCGGCTGCGGCGCGCCGTTTCCGAGATACGGCCGGGGGGTTCGAGGGGGGGATCAAAATTTTTACTTTTTCGGCGCCCCGGCAGACCCTTAGCGCCGCTTCGGGCCACGAGGTCGGGGTGCGCGAAATCCTCGGAGGGAGGGCCGGGGGGGAGGGTCGCGCTGCGCGCTCCCCTTTCCCCCCGCGGCTCCCCCCTCCTCGTCTTTCGCGCACCCCGACCTCGTGGCCCTCCGCGACGCGTCGACCGCCGTCTCTTAAGGGCGAAAGATCCCTAACATAGTGGGATTTCGTATGGAGGGGGTCCGAAGTGGAGGGGGAGTGGGGGGGTCGCGGCGTGGTGACCCCCGATGGTCCTCTATGACATCCCGCAAACCCCGCTCCTCTGCGATTTACAGTTTCCGAGATCCCGTCGCCGAATTTTCACCAGGTCGCGATCCTCAACCTTTGGTACTGTTCTGGTACTCAGTGAGCCACCCCCTCTCCGGTCCGCTACAATGGGGATTCCTCCGGCGACTCCTTCCGGGTGAAAAGGTAGCCGTTCAAAAAAAAACTAAAAATTTGTATGGAGGTGGGATGAAGGGGGGAGAAACCGGAAGAGCGGGATAGCCCCTAGGAAGCATCTCACGGAGGGATGGAAACCCGCCATAGAGACCGTCCGGATACCTCCTACCGTTTGGCGGATATCCCCATCCCTTTCTCAAAAGGTGGTAATTTTGTATGGAGGGGGGGTGAAGGGGGGCAGGTGGGGGGACGGTATCGGTCCCGGCCGGTGGTGCTCGGGGAGCGATCGCTATCCTCCAAAGCGATCGCCGGGATAGGTCGCACCGTTTGGGATCTACGGGGATTGGAAATTTCAAAAAAGTTGTATGGAGTGTAAAAATTATGTACGGGCGGGATGAGGATGGGTGACAATTTGGTGACCCCCGATGGCCCTCTATGACATTCCGTAAACCACGCCCCTCTGCGACTCGTAGTTTCCGAGGACCTCTCACCGACTTTATACCAGGTCGGTGTACCGAGGGTTGAGGTCGTCTGAGGAACTCGAGACGTCACCCCCTATAACGTGGGATAGAAGCGACCACCCCGAGTCGACTGCTTCCTGGTAAAATGGCAGCCGTTCCAAAAAAATAAAAATTTGTATGGAGGTGGGATGAAGAGGGGAGAAACCGGAAAAGCGGGATAGCCCCGAGGAAGCATCCCACGGAGGGATGGAAACCCGCCATAGAGACCGCCGGGATAGCTCCGACCGTTTAGCCGGTATCCCCATCCCTTCGGCCGAAAGCGGTAAGTTTGTATGGAGGGGGGGTGAAGGGGGACAGGTGGGGGGAGGACGAAGGTCCTGGCCGTTGGACCTCGAGGAGCGATAGTCGTCCGCCGAAGAGACCGCCTCCCTATCCTCGACACGTTTGGAGTTATCCCGCTTTGAAAAATCCAGAAAAGTTGTATGGAGTGTAAAAAAAATGTATGAACGGGATGGGGATGAGACTCAATTTGGTAACCCCCGATGACCCTCTATGACATTCCGTAAACCCCCCTTTCCTAGCTCTAATACCTTCCGAGATCCCGTCGCCGACTTTTTACCAGGTCGGTACACCGAGGGTTCGATGCCTTCCTGAAATGCGGAAACTCATCCTCTCTCCGACGAGGTGCAAGAGTCTGACCCGGGTGGACTCCTTCCGGGCGAAAAGGTGGCTGTTCCAAAAAAAGACCGCGTTGTATGGAGGCGGGATGAAGGGGGAAGAAACCGGAAAACCGGGATAGCCCCGAGGAAGCATCCCACGGAGCGATGGAAACCCGCCATAGAGACCGCCGGGATAGCTCCGACCGTTTAGCGGGTATCCCCATCCCTTTGGCCAAAAGCGGCAATTTCGTATGGAGGGGGGGTGAAGGGGGGCAGGTGGGGGGAGGATGAAGGTCCAGGCCGTTGGACCTCGAGGAACGATGACCGTCCGCCGAAGAGACCGCCTCCCTATCCTCGACACTTTCGGAGATATCCGCCATCGAAGAAGTTGTATGGAGTGTAAAAAAAATGTATGGACGGGATAGGGATGAGTCGCGATTTGGTAACCCCCGGGGACCCTCTATGACGTTTCGCAAATTTCCACTTTCTAGCTCCCGTACCTTCCGAGATCCCGTCGCCAACTTTTTACCAGGGAGGTGTACCGAGGTCTTTGAATTAATTTCTCGACAACTTTATCCGTAGACCACGATCCGCCACAAAGGGGAATCCCCAGGTGACTCCTTCCCGGAGAACTTTGTCATCATATATGTCAGTGAGTGGTATTTCGGCTTTATAGTTGTTACTAGTTTTTGCGTGCGGCCGCGGACTGCAAGCAGCCCGCGGGGGGGGAGCCCCTCGAGTGGTTTTGCTGTGGTTTTGGAGTCGCTCTTGTAAATTGTTTTGCTGTGGTATTGGGTCTTTTAATTGGTTTGGTGAGGATTTGGATATATGTTTTGTATTTCGTGACGTTTCGGGGGTGGGCGGGGGGAGAGAGGGGAAGGGGGATGGTGTAAATGGATTGTCCTCGTCGAGACCGTTCAAATGATACCCAACACGGGGGGTCTGCCTGCCACGGTTACCGACGGTCTACCGAGTAGACCGCAACTGTCAAATTTTGATATTTGGTCTATTGCAAAAAATCCGTCTCCCCGAGACCTCTCAGATGAGTACCAACACGGGTGGTCCGCGACGCACCGCTCCCGAGATATTTTCGAAAAAGTTCAAAAATGCGAATTTCGAAATTTTGTCGCGACCAAAAAATTCGTCTCGCCGAGACGTCTCCGACGACCCCAAACGCGACCCGGCTGCAGCGCGCCGTTTCCGAGATACGGCCGGAGGGTTCGAGGGGGGGATCAAAATTTTTACTTTTTCGGCGCCCAGGCAGACCCTTAGCGCCGCTCCGGGCCACGAGGTCGGGGTGCGCGAAATCCTCGGAGGGAAGGCCGGGGGGGGAGGGTCGCGCTGCGCGCTCCCCTTCCCCCCGCGGCTCCCCCCTCCTCGTCTTTCGCGCACCCCGACCTCGTGGCCCTCCGCGACGCGTCGACCGCCGTCTCTTAAGGGTGAAAGATCCCTAACAGTGTGTGAATTCATACGGAGGGGGTCCGAAGGGGGGGGAGGTGGGGGGACGGCGACGGTCCAAGACGACGGACCTCCGGGGGCGATGGTCATCCGCCAAAGTGACCGCCGTTCTAGGTCTCACCCTTTCGGAGCTACGCGGATTCGAAGATCCGGGTCGGTTGTATGGAGTGACAAAAAAACATGGAGGGGAGAGTGGGGGGTCGCGACGTGGTGACCCCCGATGACCATCTATGACATTTCGCAAACCCCGCCCCTCTGCGATTAATAGTTTCCGAGATCCCGTCGCCGACTTTTTACCAGGTCGCGATCCTCAACCTTTGGTACATTTCTGATACTCAGTTAGCCACCCCCTCTCCGATCCGCTACAATGGGGATTCCTCCGGCGACTCCTTCCGGGTGAAAAGGTAGCCGTTCCAAAAAAAACTAAAAATTTGTATGGAGGCGGGATGAAGGGGGGATAAACCGGAAAAGCGGGATAGCCCCGAGGAAGCATCCCACGGAGGGATGGAAACCCACAATAGAGACCGTCGGTATACCTCCTACCGTTTGGCGGATATCCCCATCCCTTTGTGAAAAAGTGGTAATTTTATATGGAGGGGGGGTGAAGGAGGGCAGGTGGGGGGAGGGTGACGGTCCTGGCCGGTAGGGCTCTGGGAGCGATCGCTATCCTCCAAAGCGATCGCCGGGATAGGTCGCACCGTTTGGGAGTTAAGTGGATTGGAAATTTCAAAAAAGTTGTATGGAGTGTAAAAAAAATGTACGGGCGGGATGAGGATGGGTGACAATTTGGTGACCTCCGATGGCCCTCTATGACATTCCGTAAACCACGCCCCTCTGCGACTCGTAGTTTCCGAGGACCTCTCACCGACTTTATACCAGGTCGGTGTACCGAGGGTTGAGGTCGTCTGAGGAACTCGAGACGTCACCCCCTATAACGTGGGATAGAAGCGACCACCCCGAGTCGACTGCTTCCTGGTAAAATGGCAGCCGTTCCAGAAAATAAAAAAATTGTATGGAGGCGGGATGAAGGGGGGATAAACCGGAAAAGCGGGATGGCCCAGAGGAAGCATATTACGGAGGGATGGAAGCCCGCCATAGAGACCGCCGGGATAGCTCCTACCGTTTGGCGGATATCCCCATCCCTTTGGCCGAAAGCGGTAATTTAGTACGGAGGGGGGGTGAAGGGGTGGGAATGGCGGGAGGACGAAGGTCCAGGCCGTTGGACCTCGAGGAGCGATGGTCGTCCGCCGAAGAGACCGCCTCCCTATCCTCGACCGTTTTGGAGATATCCCGCTTTGAAAAATCCAAAAAATTTGTATGGAGTGTAAAAAAAATGTATGGACGGGATGAGGATGAGACTCGATTTGGTAACCCCCGATGACCCTCTATGACATTCCGTAAACGTCATCCTTCTATCCCTCACGGTTTCCGAGGACCTCTCGCCGACTTCATACCAGGTCGGTACACCGAGGGTTCGATGCCTTCCTGAAACGCGGAAACTCATCCTCTCTCCAACGAAGTGCAAGAGTCTGGCCCGGGTGGACTCCTTCCGGGCTAAAAGGTAGCTGTTCCAAAAAAAGACCACGTTGTATGGAGGGGGGACGAAGGGGGGGGAAATCCGAAAACCTGGTTGACCCCCAGGAAGCACCTCCCAGTGGGATGGAAACCCGCCATAGAGACCGCCGGGATGGCACCGACCGTTTAGCGGGTATCCCCATCCCTTTGGCCAAAAGTGGCAATTTCGTATGGAGGGGGGGTGAAGGGGGGAAGGTGGGGGGAGGGCGAAGGTCCAGGCCGTTGGACCTCGAGGAACGATGGTCGTCCGCCGAAGAGACCGCCTCCCTATCCTCGACACTTTCGGAGATATCCCGCTTTGAAAAATCCAAAAAATTCGTATGGAGTGTAAAAAAAATGTATGAACGGGATGGGGATGAGACTCGATTTGGTAACCCCCGATGACCCTCTATGACGTTCCGCAAATTTCCACTTTCCAGCTCTCGCACCTTCCGAGATCCCGTCGCCGACTTTTTACCAGGGCGGTGTACCGGGGTCTTCGAATTAATTTCTCGACAACTTTATCCGTAGACCACGATCCGCCAAAAAGGGGAATCCCCAGGTGACTGCTTCCCCGAAGTTAAGATCAGTAGACGATGAGTGGTATTTCAGCTTTATAGTTTATAACTAGTTTTTGCGTGCGGCCGCGGACTGCAAGCAGCCCGCGGGGGGGGGAGCCCCTCGAGTGGTTCTGCTGTGGTTTTGTGTTTGCTCTTGTAAATTGTCTTGGTTTGGTTTGGGTGTTGGTCTTTTGAATTGTTTTGGTAAGGATTTGGATATGTTTTGTATTTCGTGACGTTTCGGGGTAGTGGAGGGGAGAGGGGGAAGGGGGGATGGTGTCCAATGGATTATCCTCGTCGAGACCGTTCAAATGATACCCAACACGGGGGGTCTGCCTGCCACGGTCACCGACGGTCTACCGAGTAGACCGCAAATGTCAAATTGTGATATTTGGTCTATTGCAAAAAATCCGTCTCCCCGAGACCTCTCAAATGAATACCAACACGGGTGGTCCGCGACGCACCGCTCCCGAGATATTTTCGAAAAAGTCCAAAAATGCGAATTTTGAAATTTCGTCGCGACCAAAAAATTCGTCTCGCCGAGACGTCTCCGACGACCCCAAACGCGACCCGGCTGCGGCGCGCCGTTTCCGAGATACGGCCGGGGGGTTCGAGGGGGGGATCAAAATTTTTACTTTTTCGGCGCCCCGGCAGACCCTTAGCGCCGCTCCGGGCCACGAGGTCGGGGTGCGCGAAATCCTCGGAGGGAGGGCCGGGGGGGAGGGTCGCGCTGCGCGCTCCCCTTTCCCCCCGCGGCTCCCCCCTTCTCGTCTTTCGCGCACCCCGACCTCGTGGCCCTCCGCGACGCGTCGACCGCCGTCTCTTAAGGGCGAAAGATCCCTAATATAGTGGGATTTCGTATGGAGGGGGTCCGAAGGGGAGGGGGGAGTGGGGGGGTCGCGACGTGGTGACCCCCGATGACCATCTATGACATTTCGCAAACCCCGCCCCTCTGCGATTTATAGTTTCCGAGATCCCGTCGCCGAATTTTTACCAGGTCGCGATCCTCAACCTTTGATACTGTTCTGGTACTCAGTGAGCCACCCCATCTCTGATCCGCTACAATGGGGATTCCGCCGGCGACTCCTTCCGGGTGAAAAGGTAGCCGTTCCAAAAAAAACTAAAAATTTGTATGGAGGCGGGATGAAGGGGGGAGAAACCGGAAAAGCGGGATAGCCCCGAGGAACCATCCCACGGAGGGATGGAAGCCCGCCATAGAGACCGCCGGGATACCTCCTACCGTTTGGCGGATATCCCCATCCCTTTGGCCAAAAGTGGCAATTTCGTATGGAGGGGGGGTGAAGGGGGCAGGTGGGGGGAGAGCGATGGTCCCGGTCGGTGGGGCTCGGGGAGCGATCGCTATCCTCCAAAGCGATCGCCGGGATAGGACGCACCGTTTGGGAGCTAAGTGGATTGGAAATTTCGAAAATGTTGTATGGAGTGTAAAAATAATGTACGGGCGGGATGAGGATGGGTGACAATTTGGTGACCCCCGATGGCCCTCTATGACATTCCGTAAACCACGCCCCTCTGCGACTCGTAGTTTCCGAGGACCTCTCACCGACTTTATACCAGGTCGGTGTATCGAGGGTTCAGGTCGTCTGAGGAACTCGAGACGTCATCCCCTATAACGTGGGATAGAAGCGACCACCCCGAGTCGACTGCTTCCCGGTAAAATGGCAGCCGTTCCAAAAAAATAAAAATTTGTATGGAGGTGGGATGAAGGGGGGAGAAACCGGAAAAGCGGGATAGCCCCGAGGAAGCATCCCACGGAGGGATGGAAGCCCGCCATAGAGACCGCCGGGATAGCTCCGACCGTTTGGCGGGTATCCCCATCCCTTCGGCCGAAAGCGGTAATTTAGTACGGAGGGGGGGTGAAGGGGGACAGGTGGGGGGAGGGTGAAGGTCCAGGCCGTTGGACCTCGAGGAGCGATGGTCGTCCGCCGAAGAGACCGCCTCCCTATCCTCATCACTTTTGGAGATATCCCGCTTAGAAAAATCCAAAAAATTTGTATGGAGTGTAAAAAAAATGTATGGACGGGATGGGGATGAGACTCGATTTGGTAACCCCCTATGACCCTCTATGACATTCCGTAAACGTCATCCTTCTATCTCTCACGGTTTCCGAGGACCTCTCACCGACTTCATACCAGGTCGGTACACCGAGGGTTCGATACCTTCCTGAAACGCAGAAACTCATCCTCTCTCCAACGAGGTGCAAGAGTCTGGCCCGGGTGGACTCCTTCCGGGCGAAAAGGTGGCTGTTCCAAAAAAAGACCACGTTGTATGGAGGGGGGATGAAGGGGGGGGAAATCCGAAAACCTGGTTGATCCCCAGGAAGCACCTCACGGTAGGATGGAAACCCGCCATAGAGACCGCCGGGATGGCTCCGACCGTTTAGCGGGTATCCCTATCCCTTTGGCCAAAAGTGGCAATTTCGTATGGAGGGGGGGTGAAGGGGGGCAGGTGGGGGGAAGACGAAGGTCCAGGCCGTTGGACCTCGAGGAAGGATGATCGTCCGCCGAAGAGACCGCCTCCCTATCCTCGACCGTTTTGGAGTTATCCCGCTTTGAAAAATCCCAAAAAAGTTGTATGGAGTGTAAAAAAAATGTATGAACGGGATGGGGATGAGACTAAATTTGGTAACCCCCGATGACCCTCTATAATATTCCGTAAACCCCCCATCCCTAGCTCTCACACCTTCCGAGATCCCGTCGCCGACTTTTTACCAGGGAGGTGTACCGAGGGTCCTGATTTAATCTGTCATTGATTTTGTTTGTACTCTACGATCCGCCACAAAGGGGAATCCCCAGGTGACCGCTTCCCGGAGAACTTGATGAGTGGTATTTCGGCTTTATAGTTGTTAACTAGTTTTTGCGTGCGGCCGCGGACTGCAAGCAGCCCGCGGGGGGGGAGCCCCTCGAGTGGTTCTGCTATGGTTTTGTGTTTGCTCTTGTAAATGGTTTTGGTTTGGTTTGGGTGTTGGTCTTTTGAATTGTTTTGGTAAGGATTTGGATATAAGTATTGTATTTCGTGACGTTTCGGGGGTGGGAGAGAGGGGGGAGGGGAAGGGGGATGGTGTAAATGGATTGTCCTCGTCGAGACCGTTCAAATGATACCTAACACGGGGGGTCTGCCTGCCACGGTTACCGACGGTCTACCGAGTAGACCGCAAATGTCAAATTGTGATATTTGGTCTATTGCAAAAAATCCGTCTCCCCGAAACCTCTCAAATGAGCACCAACACGGGTGGTCCGCGACGCACCGCTCCCGAGATATTTTCGAAAAAGTTCAAAAATGCGAATTTCGAAATTTTGTCGCGACCAAAAAATTCGTCTCGCCGAGACGTCTCCGACGACCCCAAACGCTACCCGGCTGCGGCGCGCCGTTTCCGAGATACGGCCGGGGGGTTCGAGGGGGGGATCAAAATATTTACTTTTTCGGCGCCCCGGCAGACCCTCAGCGCCGCTCCGGGCCACGAGGTCGGGGTGCGCGAAATCCTCGGAGGGAGGGCCGGGGGGGAGGGTCGCGCTACGCGCTCCCCTTTCCCCCCGCGGCTCCCCCCTCCTCGTCTTTCGCGCACCCCGACCTCGTGGCCCTCCGCGACGCGTCGACCGCCGTCTCTTAAGGGTGAAAGATCCCTAACATAGTGGGATTTCGTATGGAGGGGGTCCGAAGGGTGGGGGGGGGGTGGGGGGTCGCGACGTGGTGACCCCCGATGGTCCTCTATGACATCCCGCAAACCCCGCTCCTCTGCGATTTACAGTTTCCGAGATCCCGTCGCCGAATTTTTACCAGGTCGCGATCCTCAACCTTTGGTACTGTCCTGGTACTCAGTGAGCCACCCCCTCTCCGATCCGCTACAATGGGGATTCTTCCGGTGACTCCTTCCGGGTGAAAAGGTAGCCGTTCCAAAAAAAAACTAAAAATTTGTATGGAGGCGGGATGAAGGGGGGAGAAACCGGAAAAGCGGGATAGCCCCGAGGAACCATCCCACGGAGGGATGGAAGCCCGCCATAGAGACCGTCGGGATACCTCCTACCGTTTGGCGGATATCCCCATCCCTTTCTGAAAAGGTGGTAATTTTGTATAGAGGGGGGGGTGAAGGGGGGCAGGTGGGGGGAGGGTGACGGTCCCGGCCGGTGGAGCTCGGGGAGCGATCCCTATCCTCCGAAGCGATCGCAGGGATAGGTCGCACCGTTTGGGATTTAAGTTGATTGGAAATTTCGAAAAGGTTGTATGGAGTGTAAAAAAAATGTACGGGCGGGATGAGGATGGGCGATAATTTGGTGACCCCCGATGGCCCTCTATGACATTCCGTAAACCACGCCCCTCTGCGACTCGTAGTTTCCGAGGACCTCTCACCGACTCTATACCAGGTCGGTGTACCGAGGGTTCAGGTCGTCTGAGGAACTCGTGACGTCACCCCCTGTAACGTGGGATAGAAAGTACCACCCCGAGTCGACTGCTTCCCGGTAAAGTGGCAGCCGTTCCAAAAAAATAAAAATTTGTATGGAGGTGGGATGAAGGGGGGAGAAACCGGAAAATTGGGATAGCCCCGAGGAAGCATCATACGGTGGGACGGAAACCCGCCATAGAGACCGCCGGGATAGCTCCGACCGTTTGGCGAATATCCCCATCCCTTCGGCCGAAAGCGGTAATTTAGTACGGAGGGGGGGTGAAGGGGGACAGGTGGGGGGAGGGTGAAGGTCCAGGCCGTTGGACCTCGAGGAGCGATGGTCGTCCGCCGAAGAGACCGCCTCCCTATCCTCGACACGTTTGGAGTTATCCCGCTTTGAAAAATCCAGAAAAGTTGTATGGAGTGTAAAAAAAATATATGAACGGGATGGGGATGAGACTCAATTTGGTAACCCCCGATGACCCTCTATGACATTCCGTAAACGTCATTCTTCTATCCCTCACGGTTTCCGAGGACCTCTCACCGACTTCATACCAGGTCGGCACACCGAGGGTTAGATGCCTTCCTGAAATGCGGAAACTCATCCTCTCTCCAACGAGATGCAAGAGTCTGGCCCGGGTGGACTCCATCCGGGCGAAAAGGTGGCTGTTCCAAAGAAAGACCTCGTTGTATGGAGGGGGGATGAAGGGGGGGGAAATCCGAAAACCTGGTTGACCCCCAGGAAGCACCTCACGGTAGGATGGAAACCCGCCATAGAGACCGCCGGGATGGCTCCTACCGTTTAGCGGGTATCCCCATCCCTTTGGCCGAAAGTGGCAATTTCGTATGGAGGGGGGGTGAAGGTGGGCAGGTGGGGGGAGGATGAAGGTCCAGGCCGTTGGACCTCGAGGAACGATTATCGTCCGCCGAAGAGACCGCCTCCGTATCCTCGACACTTTCGGAGATATCCCGCTTTGAAAAATCCAAAAAATTCGTATGGAGTATAAAAAAAATGTATGAACGGGATGGGGATGAGACTCGATTTGGTAACCCCCGATGGCCCTCTATGACATTCCGTAAACCCCCCATCTCTAGCTCTCGCACCTTCCGAGATCCCGTCGCCGACTTTTTACCAGGGAGGTGTACCGAGGTCTTTGAATTAATTTGTCGATAATTTTCCTCGTAGACTACGATCCGCCACAAAGGGGAATCCCCAGGTGACTCCTTCCCGGAGAACTTTATGAATGAGTGAGTGGTATTTGAGCTTTATAGTTTGTTAACTAGTAGGTTGCTCGATGCTGCGGGCTGCAAGCAGCCCGCAGAGGGTTTTCGCAACCAGGGTAGGTTGCTCGATGCCGCGGGCTGCAAGCAGCCCGCGGAAGTTGTAGGTTGCTCGATGCTGCGGGCTGCAAGCAGCCCGCAGAGGGTTATCGCAACTAAGTCGAGGGTGTGTGAAGTGGTAGGTTGCTCGATGCCGAGGGCTGCAAGCAGCCCGCGGAGGGTTATCGCAACTAAGTCGAGGGTGTGTGAAGTGGTAGGTTGCTCGATGCCGAGGGCTGCAAGCAGCCCGCGGAGGGTTATCGCAACTAAGTCGAGGGTGTGTGAAGTGGTAGGTTGCTCGATGCCGAGGGCTGCAAGCAGCCCGCGGAGGGTTATCGCAACTAAGTCGAGGGTGTGTGAAGTGGTAGGTTGCTCGATGCCGAGGGCTGCAAGCAGCCCGCGGAGGGTTATCGCAACTAAGTCGAGGGTGTGTGAAGTGGTAGGTTGCTCGATGCCGAGGGCTGCAAGCAGCCCGCGGAGGGTTATCGCAACTAAGTCGAGGGTGTGTGAAGTGGTAGGTTGCTCGATGCCGAGGGCTGCAAGCAGCCCGCGGAGGGTTATCGCAACTAAGTCGAGGAAGTGTGTGAAGTGGTAGGTTGCTCGATGCCGAGGGCTGCAAGCAGCCCGCGGAAGGTTATCGCAACTAAGTCGAGGGTGTGTGAAGTGGTAGGTTGCTCGATGCCGAGGGCTGCAAGCAGCCCGCGGAGGGTTATCGCAACTAAGTCGAGGGTGTGTGAAGTGGTAGGTTGCTCGATGCCGAGGGCTGCAAGCAGCCCGCGGAGGGTTATCGCAACTAAGTCGAGGAAGTGTGTGAAGTGGTAGGTTGCTCGATGCCGAGGGCTGCAAGCAGCCCGCGGAAGGTTATCGCAACTAAGTCGAGGGTGTGTGAAGTGGTAGGTTGCTCGATGCCGAGGGCTGCAAGCAGCCCGCGGAGGGTTATCGCAACTAAGTCGAGGGTGTGTGAAGTGGTAGGTTGCTCGATGCCGAGGGCTGCAAGCAGCCCGCGGAGGGTTATCGCAACTAAGTCGAGGGTGTGTGAAGTGGTAGGTTGCTCGATGCCGAGGGCTGCAAGCAGCCCGCGGAGGGTTATCGCAACTAAGTCGAGGAAGTGTGTGAAGTGGTAGGTTGCTCGATGCCGAGGGCTGCAAGCAGCCCGCGGAAGGTTATCGCAACTAAGTCGAGGGTGTGTGAAGTGGTAGGTTGCTCGATGCCGAGGGCTGCAAGCAGCCCGCGGAGGGTTATCGCAACTAAGTCGAGGGTGTGTGAAGTGGTAGGTTGCTCGATGCCGAGGGCTGCAAGCAGCCCGCGGAGGGTTATCGCAACTAAGTCGAGGGTGTGTGAAGTGGTAGGTTGCTCGATGCCGAGGGCTGCAAGCAGCCCGCGGAGGGTTATCGCAACTAAGTCGAGGGTGTGTGAAGTGGTAGGTTGCTCGATGCCGAGGGCTGCAAGCAGCCCGCGGAGGGTTATCGCAACTAAGTCGAGGGTGTGTGAAGTGGTAGGTTGCTCGATGCCGAGGGCTGCAAGCAGCCCGCGGAGGGTTATCGCAACTAAGTCGAGGGTGTGTGAAGTGGTAGGTTGCTCGATGCCGAGGGCTGCAAGCAGCCCGCGGAGGGTTATCGCAACTAAGTCGAGGGTGTGTGAAGTGGTAGGTTGCTCGATGCCGAGGGCTGCAAGCAGCCCGCGGAGGGTTATCGCAACTAAGTCGAGGAAGTGTGTGAAGTGGTAGGTTGCTCGATGCCGAGGGCTGCAAGCAGCCCGCGGAAGGTTATCGCAACTAAGTCGAGGGTGTGTGAAGTGGTAGGTTGCTCGATGCCGAGGGCTGCAAGCAGCCCGCGGAGGGTTATCGCAACTAAGTCGAGGGTGTGTGAAGTGGTAGGTTGCTCGATGCCGAGGGCTGCAAGCAGCCCGCGGAGGGTTAACGCAACTAAGTCGAGGGAGTGGGTGAAGTGGTAGGTTGCTCGATGCCGAGGGCTGCAAGCAGCCCGCGGAAGGTTATCGCAACTAAGTCGAGGGTGTGTGAAGTGGTAGGTTGCTCGATGCCGAGGGCTGCAAGCAGCCCGCGGAGGGTTATCGCAACTAAGTCGAGGGTGTGTGAAGTGGTAGGTTGCTCGATGCCGAGGGCTGCAAGCAGCCCGCGGAGGGTTATCGCAACTAAGTCGAGGGTGTGTGAAGTGGTAGGTTGCTCGATGCCGAGGGCTGCAAGCAGCCCGCGGAGGGTTATCGCAACTAAGTCGAGGGAGTGTGTGAAGTGGTAGGTTGCTCGATGCCGAGGGCTGCAAGCAGCCCGCGGAAGGTTATCGCAACTAAGTCGAGGGTGTGTGAAGTGGTAGGTTGCTCGATGCCGAGGGCTGCAAGCAGCCCGCGGAGGGTTATCGCAACTAAGTCGAGGGTGTGTGAAGTGGTAGGTTGCTCGATGCCGAGGGCTGCAAGCAGCCCGCGGAGGGTTATCGCAACTAAGTCGAGGGTGTGTGAAGTGGTAGGTTGCTCGATGCCGAGGGCTGCAAGCAGCCCGCGGAGGGTTATCGCAACTAAGTCGAGGGTGTGTGAAGTGGTAGGTTGCTCGATGCCGAGGGCTGCAAGCCGGGGTGACGGGTTAAAATTCAAGGGACGCACTTCTGCGGCGCTTCGGGGTTCATTTTTGGTCTTTGTACCTTCGAAATCTTCAGTACCTAGGCATTTCGACAATATTTTCGTCAGTTAATAAGTCTTTCGTCTTATTACGCCGAGTCTTGAGCATAATTAGTCTTTAGTCTTGATTATAAGTCGTAAACAATAGTCTTAATAAATTTTCATAAAATTCTTACAAGTATTATATTATTACGAGTGTGCTCAATTCCCTTCTTACTCCTTGTCTTTCATACTAAGTGTTCTAAGTCTTATCCATTGTATTCTCTATGTCGTTTCGCGTTCAGTGTCCACAGCTGATGATGCAATAAAATAAAATATAATATGTAATATTTTGAAAATTTAAAAATTCCTCACAATTTATTTTATTCACTACAATAATAACTAAATAAACAGAAATAAATTAACATCATCATTGTGTGGCAGTAGTAATCCTCCTCATATCTAAACTTTTAATTAGTTCATGATTACAATTTATATCTACATTAATTTCTTCATTGGATAAGTACCACTAAGTACCTACTTAATGATATTTGTGCCTATTTTTATTAACTTTTGTACAATGTTAAGTGAGAATGGGTAACTGGATATGGTTATTTATGATAATACTTAATACCTATATTGTTCAGAGACACCGATGTTAAAACTCAAGTTTTCTGTTTCTGAGCTACAACTATGTAGGTATTACTTTGATCATTGGAAAGATTGTCTGTAATGCGTATATCTTACATTGTCCAAAAGTATGAGATTTTATAGTTAAGGGAAACAAAGATTGTAGGTACTCTGGAGCTTTGATTCAATTTCAAATATTGTTTCATTGAAATTACATAGGACTGAGATCCAGCCATACCTCTATATGTGAATTTAACCAGGCAATTAAAATTTAATTCATTAATACACTACCTACCTAATTTGTTAATTGTATTAGGGTACATGTAGCATGAGTATAATAGTAGTAAGTATTTTCCAATGATCTAAGCATGACATTTATTTAAATAGTTATAATTTTTCTGGTTAGGTGAGAGAGGCGATATGTAATTATCCCTTAGTCACTTATCTTTATTCTTAACTGTATTCCACTACTTTAAAATGGTTTCCATAAAAAACAGTGTTAAAATTTATTCTGTGAATTAACAGAAAGTATGGCATTTTGTATAGCTAGGTATAGGTAGGCTGAAGTTGGCCAATATTCGAATAAATTCAGATAAGCCAATTATTTCCAATGCATTTCAGTACCTATATGAACTGTACCAAAAACAAAAATTTATGGTTTATATTGATCTGCAGGATATTTATATACTATATTAAATTTAGGCAGTGAATTGAAATATGGCATAATATCATACACATCACAATATTAAAGCCAATTAAATATAATAAACCAATTATAAGAGTATTCCTATTACAACAACATAATAATATATGTTTTTGTATGGGGCGAGTATCGTAATGCACATTTTGTAATAAGTATACAGTCTTTTTGCCAACATCAGTATTCTGGCTCGCTCCACTCACACTTATTTCATATACATTCCAGAACCTAACCAATTTCTTTTCATCACAAATAAGTCTTGTAAAAACACATTTTGTAAATGAATACAATATCTTTGCAATTGTTGCTTATTCCATTGGCAAAAAAAAATTATTGTAAAAAAAAAGTGCCGCCCTTTACTATACCCCAACCTCAAATTCGATTGAAAATGCAAATAACTATGTCTGATATTATTTATCTTTTTGGATAAGTTTCCTTATGGATCCTTTTCAATTCATTGTGGTTTTTAAACAATTTGAACCCCAAATTATGATGAAAAGTTACAGAGACTGATATTTCAGAATATTTGACATTGCTATGACTACATTACCTTTCTTTACAGTTATTTATATTCCACAGTACGTTAGTACATAATAGCTCACTGATTCCACATACCTTATGAATTATGATTAAATAAACAAATAAAAAATCACTATAGTCACTGAACATGTATTTTTTAAATATTCACTTGCATCCTTATTATAAGTTCACAACTACTTTCTTGCAATATTTCTCTTCATACTTCTCAGCTGGAAAATGTACTTTTCTGTAAAATGATGTTCGCAAACCTGCAATAATTGATAACAAACAGAGATGTTATACGATAAAAAGAGGTTATGTTATTTTAAAAGTTAATAAAAAATATATCTTACGTTCGCATTAGTGCTTGTTTGGTTGAAAGTTGTCCATTTAATTAATGGCGCGTTTCATCGTTTTTTTTTTAAATACATATTTAGTTATAATTTAAAATACACGATTTTAAACTGTGACAGCATTTTTTCTAACTTTTGAAAAAGAATGACGCTTAATGACGCTTCAAATCCAAATAGTATAAATGTACCGCGGCCAAACTGTGGCGCTAGCGTCTATGCGAACGTTCGGTTCGGTCGGGCTCATGTTGATGACGTAACCCCTTGTGTGACCTAGAGAGCTCTCTTTTTAGTAGTATGAGTAGGTGTTGGTTGGACATTCACGGAGCAAGGATGATCGTCCCTGTCAATATGGACTTCGAGAAGAAATGGTTATCCGCCAAAGACACGATATCACTATTCCCTATGGTTTCAAAAAAGTTGTATGGAGTGTAAAAAAAATGTATGGGCGGGACGGGGATGGGTCGCGATTTGGTAACCCCCGATGACCCTCTATGACATTCCGCAAACGCTGTCCCTCGGCGACTCATCGTTCCCGAGTACTTCCCGTCAACTTTTTACCAGGTAGTCATATCGGAGCTTCGAGAAACTTCTGATCCGCGTGACTTCACCGTCTATCCGATCGGTTGCGAAAGAGCGTCGCAAGTCGACCCCTTCTCGGTGAAAAATTGGCCGTTCCAGAAAACGAAAAATTTGTATGGAGGGGTGCAGAAGGGGGGGCGAAATCAAAAATCTGGTTGACCCCTAGGAAGCACTTCGCGGTGAGATGGAAACCCGCCATAGTGACCGTCGGGATATCTCGCACCGTTTAGCGGACAGTGCCATTCGTTTCGTCAAAAGCGGAAATTTTGTATGGAGGGGGGGTGAATGGGGGGAGATGGGGCAAGAATAGTGGTCCCCTCCGATGGACCTCGGGGAGAAACGGTTATCCGCCAAAGACACGATATCACTATTCCCTATGGTTTTGGAGCTACGGGGATTGGAAATTTCAAAAAAGTTGTATGGAGTGTAAAAAAAATGTATGGGCGGGACGGGGATGGGTCGCGATTTGGTAACCCCCGATGACCCTCTACGACATTCCGTAAACGCTACCCCTCGGCGACTCATCGTTCCCGAGTACCTCCCGTCGACTTTTTACCAGGTCGTCATATCGGGGCTTCGAGAAACTTCTGATCCCCGCGACTTCACCGTCTATCCGATCGGGTGCGAACGAGCGTCGCGAGTCGACCCCTTCTCGGTGAAAAATTGGCCGTTCCAGAAAACGAAAAATTTGTATGGAGGGGTGCAGAAGGGGGGGAGAAATCGAAAATCTGGTTGACCCCCAGGAAGCGGCTCGCGGTGAGATGGAAACCCGCCGTAGTGACCGTCGGGATATCTCGCACCGTTTAGCGGATAGTGCCATCCCTTTCGTCAAAAGCGGCAATTTTGTATGGAGGGGGGGTGAATGGGGGGAGGTAGGGCAAGGGCGACGGTCCCAGCCGATGGACCTCGGGGAGAAACGGTTATCCGCCAAAGACGCGATATCACTATTCCTTATGGTTTTGGAGCTACGGGGATTGGAAATTTCAAAAAAGTTGTATGGAGTGTAAAAAAAATGTATGGGCGGGACGGGGACGGGTCGCGATTCGGTAACCCCCGATGACGCTCTGTGACGTTCCGCATTCCGATCTCTTCTAGCTCTCTTACTTTCCGAGATCCCTTCGCCGACTTTTTACCAGGTCGAGGTGGCGAGGTCTTTGAATTAATTTCTCGACAACTTTATTCGTACTCCGCGACCGGCCAGAGAGGCGAACGCCCCCGCGGCTCCTTCCCGGAAAGAAATGTCACCCAATCAGTGAGTCAGTGAGTGGTATTTCGGCTTTATAGTTTGTTAATACATAATTCTAGTTTCATTCTTTTAGTAAAATTAATATAATGCCGGTCTTTTTTTTTGTTTCCATAAAGAAATAGTTTTTTTTTTTAAATTATTATTATCAATTTTTGTAGTTTTGCTGCTAACGTTTAAGTTCATGTGTTTTCTTAAAAAAAATCCATGTTGAAAAAATTCCATGTTTTTTTTTAGCAATCTGTACCTCAGTTGGCAAAATGTTCCAAAATTATGCACTTTTTCTAAAAGTAACATAATTAAGAAATAATATTCCTATTGGTGCAATAATTGACGAAATAATAATATTAATACGAATGCCTACAAAAGTTGGCAAAACAGAACAACATGTAGGAGTTACTATTAAAGTACTCAAAACAAGAAAGTTGGCGAGTACGTCAACGCTCCGCGTACGAGCCACGCCAAACTTGGCAAAACAGCGCTGACCAGCAGCGCTATCCTTTGCACGTCAGTTCCTTGTCTTCAGTTTCGCCTGTCGCAAAATCTGAACGTTGTGTTTGTTACTTTATTATACATGATAAAAATAAAACAATGAAATTCACTTATCGATTTTATTGACTCCAGCGTTATGTATTTACAACAGTAAGCTGAAATACTTAACATTGTAAACGCCCAACTGTACATTGCACTGAATACATTTCAAGTAAATCCAAAAAGTACAAATTTCAAACATTTTCAATAATGTAGTCTGTGGTGTCTCCAATTTTCTTGTCTATGGTAACAGACTGTAATTAAAAATTAAAAAAAACCATTTTCAGCTCGACAGGACGTTTACCCCTTTCACCTTTCCGTGTAAATTGTGAGTCTATTACGCCCTTACAATAATACCTTTACTACTAAACCGGCAGTGCATTGCAGAAAAATAAATTAAAAAAAAAACTTGCCATCACAAAAAATATAATTTGTTGCCAAACTATTTACAATAATCCGAGTGACTAAAAAAAATCATTTATAGGACAATTATTTTAACAATATTACAACATATGGTAACCTAAGCTAGCGGCATAAGCGACACTAAATTTTAACTAAGTAAATCATTTTTAATTTAAATACATTATAAACATGAGGCACCTTTAAAATACAAAAAAATATACGAAAAGTACACATATACGTATACAAGGAGCCGAATACTGAACACTCAAAAAATACGCCACTTAGTAAAGCTATAAAAAAAAAACACGAATAATTCAAAAAAAAGCAACGAGGCGTACACTCATAATACATCAGAGTAATATACATATTATTAATACGCGATTATTTTTTGAATAATTACAATCTTTGACATGAACTGAGACCAATAAAAATGTACTAAGGTTTTTTTTTTCAACTAAAATTTGGTTAGTTTCTTTATTTTATTTTTTTTAATGTTAGAAAACATGTAATACTATGAATCCCTTATTAAATACATTCATTACAATAGTTTATATAATATCACTAATATTAATCACGAGCTAGTGGATTTAAGATTATATTAATATTAGAAACCTATTTTGTGGATGAGAAAACAAACAAATCATCTCCCTCAAATGGATAAGAAACCAGGTCAAATTCCAAGAATAAAACCACGGAGCATATACAAAGAGGAGATGGCGTAAACAACTGTGCACTGTGGCTCTAGCATGAGTTTACGATACTACACTCGCTAGCGAGAGCGTAAAACATTTATATGGAAAATTGATAATTTGACATTGACAGTTCACGATTTCCCATACAAAAGTTTTACGTTCTCGCTAGCGAGTGTAGTATTGGTGTAGTATCGTAAACTCATACTAGAGCCACTGATTTCAAACTAGATTCTGACGTAATTTTTCGCGGGCGTGACAGTCAAATTTCATTTGCAATTTAAGTATAATTGGGCGGGGTCTAACTTCCTCCTTGCCACGCGCACTAGTCACGCACCTCTCTATAGGAAAATCCAATAACATCTCCTCTTTGTATATGCTCCGTGAATAAAACGAAAGAAAATAATACTCGTACTGTTAAAGAATTAGGAACGACCTTCTTTTATAATATTTAAATTAATTATAAAGTCGAAAAAGCGGCACAATTTAGTATAAACAAACAGTTTTGTTATACTTGTATATGGATATTGTAATATACATGTGATGGCGGATAATGTACCAAACCCTTAACAGGACTCTCCAGACAATAATAGAATTATGAGTTGTGGGTTTCCGGGATGATGGCCCAGGTCTGTTGGAACAGGAAGATTCCTCCTGGAACAGGAAGGAAGAAAATCTAAGGCTACACAACATTTGGTATCCCACACTACGCAAGAATAATAATGAAAGAAAGAGAGGGCATTATAATCCCTCTCCTAATGACCACACCCCACCAATTCAACCACGGGGTGGGGATATAAATTTAAATATAGATACATTCCAGTCGACAAATCAGTCTCGCTCGAGAAGTCGGAAAGTGCAGAAGTGAAGTGCAGTGATGTGATGTACTTTTTCTTCTAACACGGACTACACCACTGAGGATGTCAACCGCAGTTGTTGGCGAAACGTTTGGAAGAATTTCCAACAGACCTGGGCCATCATCCCGGAAACCCACAACTCATATGGATACCGGCCGAGAAAACCTACATTCTAATAATAGAATTGCTCAAACTGCATTGTATAGAAAAATCTACTTATGTATGCAAATTCAACTTATAAAATTCAATTAATTTACGTGTACTCAGGTGCGTCACTGGCGCTCAAGACGAGAATGTGACAATATAGAGAAATTTATGACAAGACGTGACAAAATTCTTATATTTCCTAGAATGGGTCGTCGCTATTGCATGGATATTTTATCATTTCTCCAACTCGTTTCAGTCTCTAACTATTGTGGTGAAATTTTGTCACATCTTGTCACACATTACTCAAACGCCTATACCGTGATTATAATAAATAAATACCAATTATTACTCGTTACGGTAGTTGATAACATGTGGATAACATTATTATTTAATCAACTTGGGAGTATTGAATTAATGATTCCATTTTTTTTTTACAAAACCCTAACAATATAAAAGGCACGAAAATAAAGGGCAACACATTTGTTCCTTTGGAATGATTGGGATCACAGAGCAAATCGCCGCGCCGCCCGCTACTAGAGACTGCCTGATCAACACTTTCCATACAAATGCAGCGTGTCAGGGGGTGTTACCGTTTACTCACAGTATTATGCACTGTTTAGGTTTTGTGTTCCAAGACAATTTTTTAAAAGCTAAAAATTGCATTTAATTACTTACTTGTGATATGATATACCAGAATTTTGATTATTCACGTTTTTACTTTGATTTTATTACAACAAATGACAGCACATGAGGCATTTCTATCGTGTTTTGGATAATGTTTACTCCACAGCGTACAAATAGAAAATGGTGGCCAAACGCGCTCTGAATTGCGCTCAGCGCAATAGGAGAGTATTATTATTACTTCCGTCTCTAGTAGCGGGCGGCGCGGCAATTCCTTACTCCGTGACTAAGATGCAGCGATTCTCATCTAAACTACTAGGAAAATTAATTCGTTATTAAAAAACCAAAATTAAGCTAAGCTAAAGGTCAGTGCACACCTAAACGCGACGCGACTATGCTTGAAGAGGTCAGCTGATTCTCATTGCACATCGCGACACTGCGAGGCGCATCGTGAGACTATGTAAAGTAGCATCCGCGCTGCGTCTCGGAATACCGCGATGCGTCTCGGAATACCGCGATGCGTCTCGGAATACCGCGATGCGTTTCGGAATACCGTGATGCGTCGCGGAATACCGCGCTGCGTCATGAAATATCGCGCTGCGTCTCGGAATTCCGCGCGGCGTCGTGAAATTTCGTTTTTGTATATTAAATAATATCTCTCGCGCGTCGCGTTTTGATTGATTTGACCCTAAGTTATTAACCTCAGTCTAGGTTACCTTTGCACGACATAAATTAGGCGCCTTAAGACAAGTAAACCAAGAAAATAAAGGTTATTTTTCAGAAAAGTAACGCAAAAGAATCGCGATTTCATTTTACTTCATTTGTCCGACTCGAATGAAACACGTGAAAAGTGAATCGTAATTTTATGGCCCTAAGGATTCGTTACACAGGACACTTTTTTGAAATGCATTATTAAAAAAAAAACACACTCTATAAATGCATTACGCTCAGTCCACAATAAATGGAATAATGAAACTGTCAGCACCAATTTTTCATATAAAAAATGGCAATTAAATGCGCAGGGGCTGTCATTTAAAAAAAAAACTACTTTTGTATAAAAAATTTCCATCCAAAAATTTCTTAAAAAACGTGCCCTTTTCTTGATTTTTTTTTAAGAAAAAAATAATAGGCCGATCTATCTTTAATTTTGCGTGGGAATGATAACATCAGTCCGTTATTTTTTGTTTCTTATAAACTAAAAAAAAATAACAACTATCAAGTTGTGTTTTTGAACAAGTTAAAAAAAAAACTCTTTTTTAACAACATTTCTAGGAAACATTTCTCTGTGTACTTAAATTCAAATAAAAATCAATGTCACAATATTCGTAATAATTATTGATAATTTTTTTCGCGTATATGCGATCTTTTTGTCGGGCGATTTTTTTCTCTCTTTCATTTGTGAAACATCTACGTTATGAGGAGCTTAACTTCTATTTTGGCCTATTAATTCACTTGCACTAGATAAGTGGACACCGTCTTATTTAAAACAATTCAAAATAATTTTAATTCTCTTTTTTTAGGCGGACATATAAAAGCATATAAATATTCAAAAAAACCACAAAACTTACTACCCGTCCGGTGATGAAATTCGAAGACATTTGAACAACTGGAGTTCTCTTAAGAATTCTAATATCACATACCAAAAAGAGCATTGTTTCTGCATACATAAACCTTCCTCGTTTATCGCTCTTTCCATAGTCAAAACCGTATCAAAATCGGTTGGGTGCTTTAGAAAAAGTTAGCGGAAAAACCGATATAAGCAACATCATACACAAAAACATGTATAAATACAGTTATACATTGTAAATGTTAAGAGTTTAACTTTTATCGAAATTAATAGGTATTTTGTAAAGTTTTTTATTTCTTCGAATCGCATCAAAAGCATATCCAAATCTGAAATATTTTTTAAATGTAACATAGCAATTAATTACATTTATATTTTTACTGAAATTACTTTGTTTTCAAAACGTATATATTTTTAATTATTCGAATACTTTTCTTTATTAGAGTATTTCTTTCAGAATAGTGAAAAAAAAACCTCTATAAACATGTAAATATGTTTTTAAATGCAACTGTCAAATGATCATATATAATTTTAAAAATTATAATTATAATAATTTAAATAATAAAAATATATATTTTTAATTATTATTATTTTGTGTGATCCCTCGAAAGAACTATGAAAGCTGTTGCGTAGAGCATAATTTATATCATACAAACTCCTTCTGATAAATGACGACAAAAAAAATTCTCGATCTAAAGGACGATTCACATTGTACAACAATCGACGGACGATTGTTAAGTTAACCTATTTAGGCGTTTCAGTCCTATAACTCGGTAAGATACTAGTTTAATTTTAATCTATACAAAATTACATACAAATAAAACAATTTATAAACATTAATGGCCGATTCAATTAACTTATATAGTGTATGGAAGACTATACGTTAACGGGAAGATATGCAGGTGTCCTGAAATTAATATTTAAAAAATGCCCGACAAAAAGTTCGCTATACACTTGCATTCATATTATATATATTATATGTATAAATATAATAATAATAATAAGTTATGTATAATTTTATATTATATTATTTCTAATTGTCACTTTTGGTGAAACATATTTAGAACAACAATTCCTGTTGTTTTTTTTTAAACGAGAATTTCCATTCTAAACAATGTCGCCAATATTCAAAAACCCTCCTTCCGTACAATCAAAATGAAGCATGTGTTGGCACAATGAAGTCATTGGTCAAATTCAATGATTCATGAAGTCATAACATTTGTGGAGGCTAAAGTTGTTTACTTGTACTATATGCAAAAAATTTCAACTGTATAGATCGGGCAAGACGGAAGAATCCGTAATGTGACATTTAGAACCACTTGGTACAAAATCGCTAAGTCCATCGCCAACTTTACAAGGCTATTTAGCTACGCCATGGCCAACCTAATTACGGCGATCAGGATCCATATTTTTATAGAAAAATTGCCGGTGCCCTCTCTATATATTTAATCTTTATGACTATATGTATATAAATAGGTAAAAACAATACAGTTCAGTATTTTTTAGTAGCTATCAAAAAGCTTCAATAATATCAATAAAAAAAATGAGCTGCTTTTTATTTTTCCATCTTCGGAACGATTTTGTTGGATTTTTGACACTAATATTTACAAAATATTAAAAGCTCGTCGTGTGAATCAAGCTTAACAAATTCAGTTAATCAAAAATCACAAATAACAACAAATCATTATTCAACAACATATAACATTTTGACAGAACGGAAGAAAATGTTTTCGAATAATAAATACATAGTATTACGTCATTTCACCGACAATAAATATTAGTCGGTTAATACTCGACGCTATTTGAATATTATCGCGTACTTCTTTCTTTAAAAACTTCCACTGATGGTCACATACACAAAAGGCGTTTATTTTTTACATTTTTTAAACACATAATTGTTTAAAAAAAAACAAATTAACTCTTGGTATAACTCTAGGCTGCGGTTACGAAGCGAGCGGAGCGGGGCGGGGCGCGAAACGCTCGCTGTCACGGTATCTCCCGCCGCATCGCTTAAATTTCATACATTTGTTTATTCGCTGTCGCCCGCCCCGCTCCGCTGATTCCGTAATCGCAACCTTACGCTTGATATAGAGGTAATTGAGGCACGGCCTGCTGTGAGAACCACTATTTTTTTATTTCATGTTAAGTTCGGCAGACAGGCTGACGGTCCACTTGATGGTAGGTGGCTACCGTCGCCTATAAAACATCGATACGTGCGTTGTGCTTCACTACGTGTTGCCATAAGGCCATAAGAGAGAGTGATATACTTCGATGTGCTCGCACCTTTTTATTGCCTCGCGTGCAACGAGAAATTGCGGTTACATGAAATCTAATTGTCAAATAAATGTTTTCTTTTCTTTTTTTTCTGTTATGTTTTAGCGAATAATTATTTTGTAATTTATTATTTATTTATTTATTTGCACAAAAATTGAATTAAATATTGATAACCTTCTGTCATAACTTTTGTTTTGTCGAGTCTAAACAAACGTTCAAAATTTTTTTTTTTTACGTTCATGCATTCTAAAGTAATTCACTCGTTTGGCTCGTGTTGAATATAATTTTAAAATAGGTGTGACACTAATTTAAGTAATATCGAAATTTTGAAATTGATTTTTCCGTGAAAATTTTAATATTTTCACACAATTTTTAAAGTAAATAACCCGGTGCACTTCTGAAAACTATTCAACGGAGACTCACGTGGACGATAGTAAATTTAAAATAAAATATCAACTATACGATACCGTATATCCGTCCGCTTAATAAAGACCGTCGCGTACGTGACCAGCAGTGGAAATTAAAATCGATTAAATGGAAAACGCTACATTAAAATCGAGCCTTACACACTAAACGATATACGTACATATCCGAATAAATATTTTAAGTATAAAATTAAAAAAACACAACTTTTATGCTTCGACATTCGTGCGCTAAAAACTATTTTCCCTTCACGCCTACAAACACATTACATCACTTCGTAGTAGGGATGCAGATGTATGCCGATATTTTTGTCGCGCGACAATTGGAAAATGTCAAGCCCTGTTTGACTTTTATCAATACCATATTCGGCACTCACTAACACTTTGTGACGTGGGACAGGATACTCCCAAATTCCTTAAAAAGTAAAAACGCCAACATCATTATCCAATTATCCCGCGACACAATACGAAGAAAGCATCCGATCGATTCCGAAAAATGTATCGGATGTTGCAAAAAACACGTACGTTTATATCGCCCCATAAACATTCGCGCATCCCTAAACGTCAACGATTGACATTGACAGCTGGCGACATTCTCGACGCGGTGTTGCCAACGTCGTTACATAGTCATCTCTTATATTCGAGGCGGGCAACCCTTAACATAAGTAATACGTCGTTTTCTGATCACATATAACCTACGCCGTTAAATACGAACAAACATTTTATATTTATTTATTAAAAAAAAACTCGAAAAAAATTTGACACGTATAAAAAAAATGGTAGTTAGATCTGCTGTCGGGGCAGTTTCGTAGGAACTACGATTTGTTTTTCAGTACTTTTCGGCTTATTGAACAATTTAAAAAAAAAATTACGCCTTTTGCTTTATAGGCCTACTTACATAAAACTAAGTTAAGACTATTTAACTTATCCGGACAAAGGTGTACATCGTTATAAAAATCATCGGAATATTTTAAACTTATGAACGTGGACTAACTTGTGCAATGTTGGTTAACATCGAGCAAGCGGTGCCAATGCGCACATCAAATGTATGTACAAACGAGTTGCTTCGATCGTTCAGACAACTTTTATGGACAATAAATATAAAATAATGAAACATTTGTTCTGTATGTCGCGGCGCTCGGTCGACTAGTATCACTCGGTGTGGCGCTGGTCTTATCTGCGCGCGAACTCGGCTTTCATGGCTGAAACACAAAGAATTCTATATACATAAACAATTTTACATTTACAGAATACAGAACACACCAGAGGGCGGCACGCTCGATAATACTACACTGAGTGGTATTATCCGAAAGAAGTCAGATGCGAGTTATTACTATTTGTAATAACTCGCCTACCATCAAGTGGACGGTAGCCACCTACCATCAAGTGGACCGTCAGCCTGTCTGTCGACCTTAACATAAAAAAAAAATAAAAAAAAAAAAGGGACAAGCAAAATAGTTATCTTTTGTGAGTTGCTCACAACTTCAATATGATGTAGCAGGTTGGTTACGGTTGCCTATTATAAGTGACGTCACAGGAACTGCAATATCGCTGCCAGCCTTACTATGATCAAGGATTAAAGATTAGAAGTTGGAAATGCAATTTGGCAACCCCTAAGCTTCGGTCAGGATCATACAAAGTAGATGTTGTTTATATTCTCTCATTATGTGAATTTTATTTTAGAACCTTGGAACATATGTATATTATCCTGCATATAGCTCTGCACCTCCATCAATAAAAAAGTGCAAAGCGCCTTACCGTCTAGGATCTCTCGCTTGGCGTGGTGCAGCTGCGTGCGCACTTCGCGCAGCAACTCCTGTTTGAAGGCGTCCCAGTCGGCGGCCGAGACGCAGCCGCCTGCGCAGGCACCACCGGCAGAAGACGCGTCACCGTTCACCTGCTTGAGGATGGTCTCCTCGCTGGCAGAGCCGAAGCGCTTGCGCACCGACCGCGGCGACACCGGCGCCACGGCCACAGCCTCGGACGCTGCAATGTCACATCTCACACTTAGGCTAAGGCCAAGCTTAGAGCTAAGCTAGGAGCTACGCTTGTACACAAGATACAAGGCGCTTTGTTTCTAAGAAGCTGGCTCTTTATAGCCTTAACATCATTCAATGTTGAGGGCATTCTCCGCTACCAATTTATGTGTTGGTGACACCAGGCTTCCTAGCAGGCATGCAGTGAAAACGGTATACGAAGACCTGGAGATATTGGTAGCGGAGCGTTGAACGTTGACCGTGACGTTGAAGCTTTTTCGTATACGCCTACCTTATACAAAAGAAGAGTATCATTACAATATCTATTTAAAATATGAATCGTTAAATGTGTTGCTTAGGGCAAAACTCTAGAACGGCTAGATGAATTCAATTATCGTTGAAGTATGAGGTATAAATACATCGTATTATACGTTGCTATAATATTATGGCTATGTCTGTGCTGACCTGTGGTGCCATTGCAGGTGGGCGGCATCCGATGAGGCAGGGTGGCCGCCCTCTCCCAGCTCTTGATCGGGGTGGAGCCGTTCTCGGCGGAGCCCGTGGTCTCCTCGGCGCGGTCCAGGTGCGCCCTTCGCCTGGCCAGGGTGCGCTGCATCTCGTGCATCATGCAGTGCAAGTTGCCTCGCGCGCTACCGCCCGACGAAGAAGAGGAACCCGAATGCTCGGCACCGGCGCCTCCGGGAGGCGAGGCCGCTTCGTTGTTGGCATTCGCTGCTGCGTTCGCTTGCTGTGTCGCACACGACAAACACACTATTCAAATCTCTCATCATCATCTGAGTTGTAGGACGTCCACTGCTGAACATAGGCCTCCTCTATATTTTTCAACAGGACCGGTCAGAAGCGGTCTGCATCCACCGTGTCTAAAATGATTCTCGATATGTCGGAGATTATATTCAAAATACATATATTGCAGAATTCAAATCTGGGTCGGCAAAGCATGATGACATATCGACTTGATGACAGGTGGCTACCGAGTAACAGTATTCAAATGCTCTAAAGACCTTGAGAGAAAAATTGACCCTTATTCACTTAACGAAACATAACAGCACACGTGCTGTTATCATAGGGTGGTCGGCTGTAAGTTACAAAATTATAAATAACAAATGCGGCTCACCTTGGCCTGCCTCTTGAGCCTCGCCTGCTGCAGCTGCGCGGCGAGCGAGGCGGGGTCGGGGGCGGCGGGTGCAGGGGGCGCGGGCGGAGGAGGCGGCGGGGAGCACACGCCGGCAGTGGGCGGCGCGCCGGCTGAGGGAGGCGCGGGCGGAGCGGGAGGCGGAGGCGGCGCGGGAGGCGCCACGGCCGTCTGCTGCTACGCACGCCGGGACATGGCATCAATTTCACTTCATCATTTTAATATCACTGGCGAAATGTTTCAAAACAATCGCCATTCATGAAGGGTAAAATCCGATATTTATCTTTACATAGTATAAAACAAATTCCCTCGCCGCGTCTGTCTGTCTGTAAGTGTGTTCGCGATAATCTCAAAAACAACTGAACGTATTTTTATGCGGTTTTCATCTATTAACAGAGCGATTCCTGAGGAATCTATGGGGTATAACTCGTTAAGGTTTTGCACATAATGCACAGGTGTATCATCAAGCAGTTCCGCCCAAATCCGATAGATGTAGGTGTAGCCGCTTCACCTAATTCTATTGTAGTATAAGAGATGGAGCCATCAGTCATGTTTTTATATTATTTTTCAACGCCAAGTCGCGATCACCAGCTGGTATATATAACTATCAAAATATCCAATATATAATATACATACATATATCCAATAATATGTAAGATAAGATAAGATACATAAGATAAGAAAAAGAAGCAATTTTCATTATGTAAATAGTTCATATTGTCAAAATAATAAAATATGTGCCATAAAAATAAATCAAATAAGATAAAATATTATGATAAATAATATTTTATTGTATATATCAAAATATGACGTAAATGAAATTTAATGTCAAATGTCTTTTGAAGGTATGCATCCCCATGTACTGCCTTAATTATTAAATAATATAAAATCATTAATATAATAAACACAAAAAATATGTATATATAGAATCCAATTGTCAATTAATTAAACAAATACTCACCATAGGCGGCGGTTGAGGGGCAGCCGGTGGAGTGGGCGGTGCTACTGGACCCTGAAAAATATTTACACAACTATTGACATAATAAATAATAGACTAGATTAAAAGAAATCGTGTAATAAAATAACAAATAATAGTATGCTATTATTTGTTATTTTATTACACGCTGCACACAGTGCACTGCCGGCCATAGTACTATTAAAGATAAATACGAACATGTATGCTGTTATTTCACAGTGGTGTTGGTTACTGCCGCCAGATATGCTGGCCGAATGACTGCGAAAGACAGTGCCCCCTGTCACTATTTTAAAACACGTAGCACTTAATTCATTCTTACTCACACTTTAAATCAAAGAGTTTCAGGAGCGATCGGGATTGGAACCTCCATCTATGGACTACTTCCATCATGCGGAGTATTTCTTTTATCATAAAGAAATACTCCGGCAGGCTGACTGTCCACTTGATGATAAGACTGCAGACCCAGCAGGAATTTGTTTACGGCTCGCTTGAAGAAACCCTAGCTGGTTGGAAACAACTCAGAAGAGAGATTGTTCCAAAGTCCCCGTCCGCAGGAACTGTGCGCAACTGCTCACTATTCAAGTAATGCGAATGAATTCCACATCTGTAGCGTATCTATGAATTATGATCGTTCCAGTTTGCAGGAGAAGACTAGCTCTTGCGCGCGACTTCGTCTGCACCTCTTTTTCTTAGTTGTTAAAACATTTTTTTGTTGGTGACGCGAAAGTGGCCGCTGGTCGCGAAAGAAAGAAGGTCTAAACTTTTCTTGGTCGATGTTCCGAAATTACGAGCGGCGCGGTCTATGTCACAGTGTGTGCCTTGCGCGGAGAGAGACTACCCTCTTTTATTATATTTAAAAGTGTAGTGTATGCGTTTATTTACTATCTTCTTGACGCGGGCAATACAGTCTCGTGCGCACCACGTCAGTGTCGTCAGTATTACGAGAGCGATAACCGACAGTAGACGTGTTGGTCGTCCGCCCATTGAGTGCGTTTCCGAGCCTGTGACTCATCCCACGACTAGGGGCTGCTACAAAAAGGTATCAATCGTCCGTCGCAGCGGAAGTAACGATAAACTTATATATGTACATATATACACACACATATATACTTATATATCCTATCCCAACAACAAAACTCGTTATTTATTTATTTATTTAAAATATTTATATCCTATAGGTTCTTAATCTACAGGTCTACAGGTGGTTGTCATCAACACATTCATTCAATCGTTATTGCTCATATTACTTGAATTTCTCGACAACTGCACTTTTTTCAGGGTAAAAGGTACCCAATGTCCTTCTCTGACAACGTGTGTGCAGAATTTCATAATGATCGGTTGAGTAGTTAAGGCGTGAGAGGTTTATAAACAAAAAAATCATTTTCGCATTTATAGAGAGACAAAGCTAAGCGCCTTGTATGTAACCCCAAGTGTATATCTAGTATACGAGCGTAGCTCCTAGCTTAGCTTTAAGATTTTTTTTCTTCTTATTATCCTCCGGCATAAGCCGTAGCCTGTATTTACTAATTACTCTTCCATGCCAGTTCTCACTTTTATACATCTCGTAGCTCTAAGCTTGGCGTGTTAGGGTGGCCTTAGCCTAAAAGAATGTAACACATACATTAGCCGGTGCCGGTAGGTTGAGGTTCTGATGGGGGGGCACAGGGGGTGGAGCGGGGGCAGCCGCCGCCGCCGCCGCCGCCGTCCCCGTCGGTCCTCCTGAGCTTGGCGTGCCCGCACCTGGCGCCGCCGCTAAGCTCATGTTGGGCGGCATTGGCGCGCTGGAAACAAAACATTGAACCAACATTTGAACAAAACATTGTTTTCAGTTCAGTGCGCTATTTGTACAGATACAGATTACAAAAAACATAACAAAGTTTATTTTGTTAGAAAGACGCTAATCTCAAAGTAATTAGTTCTATTTGGAAAATTCCTTGATAGCCCAATTTTTGAGGAAGGATAAGCTATTTCACATCATTCTACGACTTCTTAGTATAGGATGTAACAAAGTTGCCACACGGGCAATTTTATCAAAGAACGTATAGCGCAATTTTGACGAGTCATACTCATACGTCATTCGAGTTTAAAACGCGCATGGGTTTAAGGTTATAATTAGGTTATATATTGCATCTTATTACTAATTCTTGTTTTTCTTATTTAGAAATCAGTGTTGGTTTGGTTAACTGTTATATATAATTATTAATCGATCCAAATGTTGTCAACCCCTGAATGTCAGTTTACATAATTTAGAGCTTCTCCTGACGACGACTATAGATGAGCGGAATAAGCTTGTATTTTGTAAATGTCACATCAGACGCACTATCACACACACTAACTAATTAATAATATCATTATACATAAATCATATGGTTTACATTATTTACTAAATTATTTGAATTACAAAAAAAAATTACGAAGCTTTACTTAACATAAGATGTATTCTTTATTTTAAAAAAGGGACTTATGAAACCGATAATTGTGTGGTTATAAAAAAAAATCCTTAAAATTATAAAAATCTAAACCTATCATTACTCAACCATATCACAGTAAATCACCTAGAAAAAAAAATATCATTGAAAGAAAAATAGGATATAAATGTAATTAAAAAATAATAAACTAAAAAAGGAATCATATTAAAACATGAAGAGTTGCTCTATGCGAAAACCTAACCTAACATTTAACAACTATATCATAGAATATCATCAAAGAATAAAATTTAAATGTAACCTGTTTGTGCGGTGGTGCGATGGCGGCGGATGGCTGTTCTGATGGGGCAACGTATGGTGGACTCCGTGGGGAGGAGGAGCAGGTGGACCCGCCTGCTGATTCTGCTGACCCTGCAATTTAATTGGCTATTATAGTTCCGCGCAAAATTTGGAGCGCCAGACTCAGACATTCGCAGTGATATAGGACTATAATGTTATTGTATATTAAAACTCTAAATTGGCTTTGTTTTTGAAGTTTACTCCTTAAGAATCGATTTTCATATAAGGCCCCCCGATATGGGAACTTTATGAGGAGTAAAATTAATACAAGCTTTAACTAAAAAGCGTTACGTTATCTGTCACGTTGACATCTGTGCGACAGATGACGCATGTATTTATGTTCCCTAATTTTATTCTCCGAGATTAACTATTAGATGAACTATTTGAACTTATAAAACGTAATGACATATGTGTATACCGAACGTAACTAACGTAAGTTTTGTTGGAACACGTGTGACATCTGAGTGTACAGAATGTAACTAAATAATATAAAGTAATTACGTATCCAGTTATGTATTGACACAAGGAATATTTTATACATTTAATTTTATACGTTTAAAGGAGTAAACTCAAGTCGTGCGTCGGAGCCGGTCACACACTTTTTTTTTAAATTTAAATCTGGATTTAAAAGATCTACTAAAATGAGAAAATCTTCAGTGTTAAAAATACATAAAATTTTAAAGAACAGATAAAACTGCTTGAGATAGGCTTGAGAACCATAAAATCATGGTGACCACAACAAACTGATAATTTAAAAAAGGTATCTAAAAAGATTCTTCCACATATAATCACTATTCCGAAGAGATACTAAAAATTACCTCTTTTCCCAATACACTAAATAATTGAACTTCGCTCCAATAAAATATTTTTGTTTTATTTAACCAAGACTAAAAACTAAGGGTTAGACTAAATAGACCGACAAATCACCCTGGATGTGCAAAAATCTGTATCCTCCTAAAATATGTTGAATATCAAGAGTGTGATTAAAACCTGTACACACGATTCTAAGAAGGTGTTGGTATGTGAATTGTAGATGATGATGATACGCACCTGGTGATGATGATGAGGCGCATGATACTGCGACGGCGGATGATAGGGTTGGTGTTGAGGTGCGTGGTACTGAGGCTGCTGAAGCATGGCGGCGTCCTCGCGGGTCATCGTTCTGTCACATCAATGCGTTCACAGAACAAATTAAACTCTGTTTAAATTAATACAACTGTACTTATAAGCATACTTACTGATTGTTTAAAAAAAATGCAGTTACTAACTTGTAGAAGGCGTGTGTGTTTAAGAGGGAGTTATAAAAAAGGGTTTACTATTTGTCCATCATGGTATGAATAATTCGCGAGTTTAGGAATTTTCAACTCACAGTAAACACATTAATCTCTTTATAGTATGGTACAATTTTATCTTCGTCCGCGCATCTTTATAACACACTAGGTTACTCACTGATAATGTAGCTTTCTATGGATGAAAGAATTTTTAAAATCGGTCCAGTAGTCTTTCAGTTTATTCATTACAAACATACATACCAATTTTTTCTCTTTATAATATTAGTATAGATATATAGTGTTCTAACAATCCCAGATCATGCTGGAAGCACTGCTTCGGCCAAGGCTAATTTTGCTCCAACCGCGGATACAGCCGTTCAGCACTCCGTTCGAGCATAATTTTATCTGGACAAGATTTGATCACACCCGGGTAGAATAATAATATAATAATAAATCATTTATTCAATGTAAGTTTTTTTCAAAACATTTATCTTTGTCAAATATTTCTAATTTTATATAATTATATACTACCACTGCTTCGGAATACTGCTTCTAGGGGGAAGAATCGATTGCATAATTTGTAACATAATTCAGCAATTTATATAACATTGTAATATAATTAAACTCCAACATTTCAAATATTATTCCTTTTTGCATAGGGTTTTCTTAACATAAACTTTAAATTTATTTTTAAAAAATAAATAATTTTTTTTTTAACTAGGGTAAATGGGCATTTACTAGGTAAGCGTGGTCCACCTTCGGCCACATCTGCACCTCACATCAGGTGAGATAGTGGTCAAGCGCTACCTCGATTTCATAAAAAAAAAAAAAAAAAAAAAAAAAAAAAAAAAAAAAAGAATATTTATAGATAACTGTTGTATATTAGCAGGAAGCCCGTTCTAAAAGCGTACACATTGTCCCATAAAAGAGTTGCCACTTTTGTGAAGACGTTATATGCCTATGAGTATGATCAAATGACAGTACAGCAAAATTAGCCTTGGCCGAAGGAGTGCTGGAACACACCCCAGCAGACGTTGTCTCGGACAAATCTGATAACACGATTGTAGCGCCACCATTCAGAAACCACCAGAATCTACACCATTCGGGGGCCCACTCAAACGCACATTCAGACAGAACACACGGACAGAAGGCAATTTATATGAAGAAAGATAGTCTGAGATAGGGGCTAAATGACATGAAACACGGGTTATTTGCGTGAAACCAGTGCTCTTCTATTGGAATGTTTACAGCTGTCGGACTGCCTGATTGGTTTACGACTGTGGAAAGCAGTATGGCTTTCCACTATCATCCCTCTAACTATGAACCATCTTGCTTAAGATATCATTCACCCGGTTACTTATTTGTAACTGCGAGTGTGGAGGGTAAATTTGTGGAGCAAGATATAGTGCAAGAAAATGCGCAACTTTCAGAAGACCACCCTGAATCAATAGCACATTTGTTATGTGAGTGAGGGACTGGGTTTCTCGTTTTCTACCTACCGCTAAGTGGACCTGCCCTATCTGCCGCCGTATATCATAACTAGCTTCTGCCCGCGATTTCGTCCGGATATAAAATATAATTTATATTCAATCTTTATTACTGTTAAAGTATTGTTAGGTATTGCTGGATTTATATTTTTATACCCTCGGAAAAAGTACTATTTTTGTGGATGAAAGGTCCTCCAGCGGATACCGTACCTGTAGCCCATGTCCTCGTCGTAGTTGTGCGTGTTGTTGTGACCGTTGTAAGGTACTGGCGGGTTAGGGGGCTGCGGCGGGGGAGGCGCTGAGTTCGCGTTGCTTTTGTTGGCTAATATCTGAAATATCACATAAAACAACTGTTAGATAAACTACAAGAGACTTATTATCTTTTTCTCCAAGTGCTGTATTAGGTCTCCTAGACGTTGACGATAACACTCAAAAAGGCCTCGGAACAGCTTCTCCACTCCAGCAATTCCGGTCCATTGACGGTGACATCTGTCCTCCGCCCACTCTTCTTTGCCCCCCATGATGAGATGGAGCATATGGTTGATAAATTATATGGTTGAAACATGTTAAAATGTACACGCACGGCCTCTGCTTGTATTAATTTAGCCAATGTGTTAAACAGCAATTTTATGTTTTTAGAGAAAAAATTCTATTTCAAAAAGTCATTCAAGGGAAGTTCATGATCGTCACCTGTAAACACAAGAAAAACCACGGGCGCTGCAATGCGCTGCCGACCTAAGTGATTGAGGATAAGCATTAAGGATAATTGATCAGCAAGGGATATGGAGATGAACTCTATTATTTTTAAGGTGCGTTTTCCTTAATGTTAAATGTCTTAACATATTTTTAACTAGCTGAGTCCGCAACTTCGTACGCGTGGTATTCTGTATAGCGCATAGCTTTTTTGTTTGTAAACCGATTGGAATGAAACAAACACTATATGTTACAGGATGCTTGCTACAATACATTCATAAATTTGAACTACATAATCTATTTACATATAATAAAATCGTAAACGAGCCGTGTCAGTACATTAAATATTTAAAAAAAAATTAACACGTTGGTACTTATGTCACCGAGGTCAAAAAAATAGTTTTGGACTTTTTGTCCGTTTGTGCACGCTAATCTTTGAAACGGCTTAACCGATTTAAATGCGGTTTTCGGTGGTGTATTGTGGCAAGCTTCCCGTAACATTAAGTGTTTGTTTCGATCCAATTGGTTTACAAAAAAAAAAAGTTAATACGTATAGTTGCGAGCTCAGCTAGTTGAGAATATAAATACACAGAATTATTTTACAACATACGTAAACTTGGAATAAGGGAGATTGTTAAAACCTGCGCCGGTCTTCCAGTGAAGTCGACGCGACGGTGAGGTGACGCACTTATTAAAAAGCAAAAAGTAGAGACCCACCTCGAGAGTGTGCATCATGGCGCGAGCGAAGCTGTCGGCGTCCTCGCGACAGCTGAAGTTGAGGCCGTAGACATGCCTGGCGTCCCTCCACTGGTGGAACGTGGCCGTGGCCTGATTGTATTTGAGGCCGCGGACGATGCCGCAGTTTATCACCACCTGGAAATTCACCATCACCATTATTAGTCACGCACGTGTTTTGGAAGAAACATAATATCACTATTATTACATACTAGGGCGGAGTGATAAGTCTGGTAAAAATCTATTTTGGATTAAAATTATCGCAAATTGCATGGAACCTCATTGTTCACAACTCTTTTGAACGACTATACTATATCCACGGAAACGAGTTAGTAGAGCGCTTTCTCTGTCTGAATTTTTCATACAAATGACAAGGACAGGAAATGAACAGTGGGCGTAAACAAATCCGTAGAAAAGTAAAGGCGCGTTCACAGAGCGACTTATTTTAGACTACTTTTTTTAACACAATTGCGCATTTAAAATAATTTTGCTTTTTGTATTACTCGTTTTTATACATACGTTTTTACATTGTTTTCTTTGTAAAAAATATTTATGAAGGAAATAAAAATTACAGTTTAATATCATACTTATTTATTGTAGATGCATGCATGAAATACAATTGAAACAATCAAATAAAATTACAACGTTGAAAATTTATAAATAAAAGCAAAACAATTAATAAAATTGACAGATTCAAATAAATTTAATTCAGTATTCAATTTCACTCTCCGACGAATCACTGTCACTGCTGTCATTTCCTACATTTATTACTAAACTTTCAGTCATGACTTCTACATTATGGTCCATAGCGTTCATTTTGGGCTCAACTTTTTCTGTGACGTGTATCTTCGACTTTTTGGGCGATTTAAGCACACCACACTCCTTCTTTTCTTTAACAATTCTATGGACCGACATCCAGTGCACACCTACTTCCAATGCAACACTTTTTAAAATTTGACCGGTCGAGGCCAAAGGGTTTTCATTCCTCTTGGAATGAAAACTATGCAATATCGCCGCCGTTTTCTTTTTTCAATAGATCCATTATCCGACAGATCCGCCATTGTCACTACGCAAAGTACGCAATCAAATGTCCGTTATACAAGTCGCCGAGTCGTCACAAAGCAATCGAGCACAAAGTCCATAAACAAGCCGAGTCACAGGTAGAGGAAATTTATTGAGCAAATATTGCAAGAAAGAACACGTCTGCACAGTACGGACAGCACGAGTAGACTAAAAAAGTTTCGCTCTGTGTACACTGCCTTAGTGTAAATCGCCGACCAATCACAGTTAAAATTTTGTGCAAGAGAGATAGCGCTCTACTAACTCGTTTCCGTGGATATAGTATAAATTAAAATTTTCAGCCAGTACCGCGGTTAGTTTTTTTTGTTACAGCAATAATTTTGAAGAGATGGAGAAAAGTGAATAACGTGTCTTGATTAAACATTATTTTTTGCGCAAAAATAATATTACAGAAACGAAAAAAAACTTGATAAATATTATGGGGACTCTGTTCCGTCGATTAAAATGATTCATAAGTGGTTTACTGATTTTCGCTGTGGTTGTACAACCACAAGTGATGCTTTGTGTCCAGGACGCCCAGTTGAGGTCACTACTCCAGAGATGGTCGCTAAAATCCACGACATAGTGTTGAACGACCGAAGAGTAAAAGTGAGGGAGATAGTCGAGATAGTAGGCATCTCAGACATTTAGATATGAAGAAGCTCTCCGCTCGAGGGGTGCCGCGTTTACTAACTGTTGATCAAAAACGTATGCGTGTGACCACTTCGGAGGCGGGTTTGGCGTTGTTTCAACGAGATAAAACTGAATCTTTGCGTCGTTTTATAACATTAGACGAAACATGGATCCACCACCCTGCCCCAGAAACCAAACAACAATCGAAACAGTGGATTGCTACCGGCGAACCAGCTCCGAAGAAGGCCAAAGCGGTTTTATAGGCCAATAAAGTGATGGCTACCGTTTTTTGGGATGCACGTGGAGTAATCCGTATTGACTATCTAGAGGAGGGTAAAACGATTAATGGCGAATATTATGCCAATTTATTGAACCAATTTAACACAATTTTACGTGAAAAACGATCACATTTGGCTAAGAAGAAAATCCTCTTCCACCAAGACAACGCACGAGTGCACACCTGCGCGATTGCCGTGGCAAAACTTCATGAGTTGCGCTATGAGATGCTTTCTCCCCCACCGTATACGCCAGATTTAGCCCCTTGTGACTATTTTCTGTTTCCGAATTTAAAAAAATAGCTTGGTGGAAAAAGATTTGGCTCCAACGAAGAGGTCATGCACGAAACCAATGCCTATTTTGAAGGGTTGCCTAAGTCGTATTTTATGGAAGGGATCGAAAAGCTAGAGAAACCCTGGGTGAAGTGCATTGAGCTACACGGAGACTACCTTGAAGAATAAATAATAATAATTAAATTAAATTTACTCCCTGTTTAATTTTTACCAGACTTATCACTCCGCCCTCGTATATTATATTTCTTATTGTAAAAGAAGACTTATCACACTCGAACGACAACCAAGATTATTGTTTATAAACACGTATATATACAAATCGATCGCATAATCTCCTTACTTTAAGATCCTTGAGTATACTCCTAAGTTTTTGAGTAAGTGAATCAGAACTTTGCTTAGTTCGCATATAACGAAATAACTAGAATATAATTAAACAATTTGTACACGTTGTACTTATGTCACGGAGGTCAAAAAATAATTTTCATAATTTTTGTCTGTTTGTGCGTTTGTACACGCATATCTTAGAAACGGCTTAACCGAATTGAATGCGATCTTCACTGATGTATTGCAGCAAGCTTCCCGTAACATTTAGTGTTTGTTTCATACCACGCGTATGAAGTTGCGGGCTCAGCTAGTCCTTAATAAAATTAAAAATACAGTTTATATTTTACAATTATTACTTTATGAAATTTACGTGCGCTTGTGCTTGTGTGTTTTCATGATTGAATGAATGTTCACGACCTAAATATCCTTTAAAAAGAGTTGTAGCTGTTTAAAGGGTTTGTTCCGTAGACATCCCATGACGTCACAGGTACAGGTACAAAATTCTTCCTAAACTATATTAATTAAAGTCACAATTAATACTGAGAAGTTAAGACAAAAAGCGCTATATTGCATTGGGAAGGCAAATCTCACCTCGTGGTCATTAAGTTTCCTGCCGACGACCCTGAAGGTGTTGTGCTGCGTGTGATGATAGATGTGCACCTTGGACAGGCCCGAACTCGAGCCGGACGGGACCCACCGCTTTAGGCTGTCGTCGTACACCATGACTGAGGCGCGGGCGCTGCTTATGGACTGCTCGCTGGGAATAAAATAAAAAACATACATTACATTTAAATTCTAAGAACTTTTGTTAGTACCTAATTAAATTAATTCATCATCATGATGATGATTTCCAATAGGGCCCGTCAGAAGCCCTGTATCCACCGGCGACCCGCGGCCCTTATCAGATCGTAAGTCCACCTTGTGGGTGGACATCCTATGCTCACTCCACTCGAGGACCTTCCGTACTATGTTTCCTGCCCTCTGCCACTTCAACTTACTGATCCGCTGACTAAAGTCGGTAACTTGTGATCGTCTACGGATCTCCTCACTCCTGGTTCGATCTCGCAGAGTAACCCCGAACACAGCCCTTCCCGCAGCTCGTTGAGCTTTGCCACGAGGCTCATAGAGTGAGCACGTTTCAGCGCCATACTTTTACTGAGGAATTTTAGACGAGAAGATGTTTCGGAGCTTCCCGAACGAAACCCAATTAAATATTACATCCAATAATTTGTAATGCAGTATCCTGTTTAATATAACGCCAAAACTGCTGCATTGTCCCGAGGCTCTAGTATGAGTTTACGATACTACACCAATTCTACACTCGCTAGCGAGAACGTAAAACTTTTGTATGGAAAATCGTGAACTATCAATGTCAAATTATCAATTTTCCATATAAATGTTTTACGCTCTCGCTAGCGAGTGTAGTATCGTAAACTCATGCTAGAGCCACCGTGCTGACGCACTCGGCAAGATCTCTGGCCCCTGGCAGAATTCAGCGTTGTGGTCTCTGAACCGCAACTACAAACTGAGTCAGGGTACCATTTCTTCACATTATTTATTTATTTACTTCTTGTTAATTCGTATATTTTTGTTTATATTTGTGTTGACTCATTTTGACAGATTGACTTATTTTGACAGAAAAAAAAAACCAAATGAAAAATAGCTGGAAACAACATTTTACTAATTTGTTTCTTTCTTTGAAATGTAACCTTCTTAATGTCATCAAAACCAGCCAGATACATAGTAGGCATCTGGCTGGTTAGCCAAAGTTATTTTATTACAAGTTTATACATACTAAATGCAAAAAAGACTTTTTCCCCGACCTAATATAAACAAACTAATATTTTAACAATTATTATGCTTATTTAAACACTATACAAAAATGCAGTTTTTTTTAGCGACATTAAATATTTTCTTAGTATTACCTAATAACCAGGCAATAACAAAGAATGTTTTTGTTTATATAAATAACCTATCACACGTAAGTACGAGTAGGCACATAAAGCAGAGCCCTCGATGGCGAGATAAATGTACAATCGTTGCGAAAACTGTTACGTAAAACCCTAGCGAGTGAGGGTAAAACCTTTCCTTAGCATTCGCCTACTCGGCGATCCGACTATTAATTTATTTAATGCACTAAAACGTCATTAACGTTTAATCTTGGGCTATCAAGTTACACTTTTTAAGTTATTATTAAAATACTAGCTGAACTCGGCCAAGCTTCGCTGCGGCCCATACGGCGGCGGCGGCGTGCGCATGGGGCGCGCGTTACTGTTCACTGCTTATATATATAATAATATATTTATCGTAGCGTGACGTTATATAGCCTATAGCCTTCCTCGATAAATGGACTATTCAACACAAAAAGAATTTTTCAATTCGAACCAGTAGTTCCTGAGATTAGCGCGATCAAACAAACAAACAAACTCTTTAACACATTTTAATGTATCTTAGATATGTTATCTAAGATACATTAAAATGTGTACGTTAATACGCTTAAAAATAAACTTTAATTTACGCAGTTGAAGGAAGCATGTTGATGAGGCGAGGGTCAATGTAACCGGTAGACTAAGTACATAATAGCTCACTGCCGTTAGACCGTTCACCATATTATGTACCAGCTAGTGCCGGCGACTGCTCGCTGTGGGAACCCAACACTTTTAGTTTTTAGACGATCCTTCGGGATCCCAACATTTTTTAAGGATAAAATGTATCCTATATGTTAATATCCTGGTAATAAACTATCTGTGCGTCAAATTTTATCCAAATCCGTTTAGCCGTAACAAACACACAAACATACAAACTTTAGCATTTATAATATGAAGTATTAGGGTTATTGACGCGCTGTGTATGCAAAACCGCTTCTTTGAAAATGTCCGAGTGTTCATCACTTTTTAAATATTCATTTAAAAAAATTCAGCAGCGAAAATAGAAAAAAATCTCACTCTTCTTTTTTTTCGTTTTGCAATAGACATTCTTGTTAAAGGATATAAGAGAAAGGTCTGGTATGAGCTCGCTCCCTTTTAAACTTAAAATAGCCATGATGGTCACCAACATTCGCAGAGTCAAAAGCAAACAAACACAACTTGTTACCCAAATTTGACAGTAAGTATAACAGAAAAGTCCTTAATTGAGACCAAAGAACCAGAAAACGTGAATTTTGTATTGCTCAATATTGGGCCGATATATACATAATATTTTCACATCAGTCTTACGTCAATCCACAATAACGAACGGTCATTAGTTTAGCGAGTTACCATTGAAATATTGATACAAAAGGGATTCAAAGCCTCGAAACTTTTGAGTTGAAAAATGAGTTGACTCGCAATAGGTCAACCCCTGCCCACGCTCTACGCCCACTCTGCTGAATGGCCCAAAACACGGTTACACATTTTTATCTCATTTGGACACCACTTTATTCTTTTCGCCATCATAGTGCAAAAGGCTATCTAAAACAAACAGAGACAAAGACTTCTGATGCGATCACAAACAAAATATATTAGACCTCTTTAATATACTGGGGCGTTGGATCCGGCTGCATGCTGCTGGATGGATGCCCTGGGGTCGGGATGCCTAGAGATAGGTACTAATATTTCACTTTAATTTTAACTTTAATTTTTGTTCTTGTTATTAATTCTAAATTAAGTTCCCCTTTTTGTATATGGATTGTAAATTATCCGAAATAAATAAATATTATTATTATTATTTAATATAGATTTGTGTTGAGACGCGTGACTTTCCCTATCCTCACCATTTTATCCCTTTACCCTATCGGGGATGTCAGCACACTTGCGTTGCATGTATTTTTTGACCTACCATCAAGTGGTCTGTTGTAAAGGCCGTTTCACTTAATAATTAAAATCAGTAGAATATTCCGTCCAAGTATTCAGAAAAAAATAAAAAAATATTCAACGTGTTCAACGCTGTGGCTAACTAACTATTAGCACAGCTATTAGGGATTCATTATTTAATGGTACATCATTTCAGATGACCACCATAGGCTATATTATGTATGTATACTAACTCCCACAATTCCTTCCGGACCATAAGAATAAGTAAGAACATGTCCGGACGATACCGAGGTGCGTCTGTCCTAAATTAGCTAATAAGGGTACGCTTTCACGCCTTAAATACTCAACCGATCAACATGAAACTTTGCATACACTTTGTCAGGAATACAGAAAAGGACATAGGATACCTTCATCCAGAAAAAACAGAACGTACCCCAGGCATCATCTAAAAATAGAAAAAAAAAATCAACGATTGACAAAAATATAGAGTAACGAAGATTGAATAATTGTTTAACACCTAAGAAAATGAGGGAGCGAGAGAAGTCGTTGGGAAAGGCTAGTCTAGTAATATTAGGGGGAGAGAGGGGGGGGGGTTAGGGGATTGTGTTGTGGAGTTTAATCTCCGAAACCACTATTTGAAAAAATCCTCTAAAAAAAATCAAAAATCTAAATCTAAATCTAAAGAAACAAAAATCTAAAACCTATTTTTTTAACCTCGTTAACATAAGTACAACGTGTACAAGTTGTTTTTTTTTAAATCTTTACTTTAGTCCACTTTAGTCAGACCCGGTGCGTTTACGATTTTATTATACATTTATGTATACACAAAAGATATTGTTAAGTGTGGGGTGAGTCAAATTGCCGTGTAAGGGCGAAAATCAACTATTTATTGCCACAAACCAAGATGACTTCCAATAGGGCTAAACGTCTTCTTTAAATCCGTTAAACTTGCCAAAAGTCGTCCGTAATTCCGTAATGAGTCGCAGATATAGTTCCGTAGTATCGCTTTCGAATCGCAGAATCCATGCTGTGTTCACTTCATACATTATTACATGGTCCAAAAAACTAGCGACATCTAGTGGTGATAGCCAAAACTATGAAAGTGAAAAATCCAAATAACAAAATTATTTATTTTATTTTTTGTGAATTGAAATTTTTTTTCTACATTTTTTAAGATTTTTAAATATTTCAATTTACTTTTAGTAAAAAATACCTAGACATGATCATAAATGCTATGTCCATTAATAAACATAGAGTAAGTTAACTCAATTTGAAATGTTGCTAAGGTCATGGTGTATTGTCATTGTCGTGTCAATTGTGTATATTTTTTTATAAATTAATTTTCGTTTATGGTTTTTTCTGTTTACTTCGTACCTTTTATCATTACAAATTTACCTGTGAATTCTGTGATCTACTAAAAAAGTGCTGTGCAAACTCATTTTCCGCCAAATATGTTGATTTACTCTCCATATACTTATATTAGTGTTTATTCTCTTCGTTGTTTTTAAAACTTGTACTGATTCAAACTTAATTTTCTTGTATTTTTCATAAAAGGAACATTTACGCAAAATATTCGCTTTTTAAATACAAAGGTTTTCTGCATATTCATTTATTAATTAAATTGGTGTACAGAAGGTATATATTTTCAAGATTAACTTATTTTGTTGTGATAATACCGGTTTTACAGTGTAATGAAAATATTACTTGTTATTTTGTTTGAAATAAAATTTATCATTAAAGATGTGTTTTCTTTAAATAATATTTAAAAACAAAAAGTTAAAAGAAATTTTCATAATATCGTAAAGGTACCGGGTACCTACCGGTAATGTATACACACACAAATGCAAAACGTGTATACAGATTACACACAGATGCATTAAGATTTAGCTATGAACACTAGGTGGCGTATTTGGGACATAAATTGATGTGAAGTTACCCATCTATTTCCTAATATACACATACTTATCTATGGCAGAATCGAACTGTCTCGCTAGCTTGCCACTTCGCCTATTTATACCCGCTGCCAATCGTCTAGCTAGATCTTTCTCGAATTTGGTACAAACAAACAACAAACAATTAGAAGTAAACAACTTTTGTAAACACGTATTGTAAACAGGTCATTGAAAATTCGGGAACGCTATTTCTGTTGTATGTGAACTCTATGTTGTGTGCATAAGGATCAATTTCCCTTGACAATAATTTTTCCAGAAATTGTAGATAGGCGAAGTCGTTTTTCTAGAACGTTCCATAGTGAGTCATAACTAGAACGTTCCCTGGTGAGTCATAACAATATAAAGTAGTAGACTAACTGCCCCAATTGCACCCTTGCGACGCCGCGGGCTACGTCGCTCGCTCTAGTGACCAATATAACGTGTTGGATGTCACTGCCGTGACGTCACAATACAGGTAGGTACAGACTAATACAACATCTTTGGGTGTCTCGCTCCGAAGGAAGAGTTGCGACAAATGTCAATTGCGTGAAAGTGATTCGCGTTATCTCACACCCAATTAAACGCGAGAGGCGCTCCGCTCGATTCGTTTAGTGGACAGTGGTGCCATATAAGCGCTTTCGGCGCTAAATGTAGCGCTCATTAGCCTTTTATAGTACGGTCAACGAAAGAATGTGAAGAATATTATTTACACAGGGGTAGGGTCCAACCCTCCCGGTAATAACGGTTAACCTCCCGAGCTCCCGGGACGCAATAATATCTACGGTTTTTTCTAAAATGAATCTTATTATCATAAATTAACAAAATCAAATCTGCCGCCTTCGCTCTGCGCCTTGCGGCAATGAAAGAAACCGGTTGAATACTTATTTCATTAGTAAAAGCAGAGTTAGATATATTATCAAACTTCGATTATTCATGTAACACCTTTTATAAGTTTGTGTTAAAAAACCCTCAAAAATAAGATGCTGCTCGAAAGCAATGTAAATATAAATTTAAAAAACTTAAACTTCACCCCTGCCCCCGATTTGTTAAAATCCTCCCGGGTTTGTTCTTTAGAGAGTTGGCAAAACTTATTCCTTATGACCCCACACTATCAACTGCGGTAATAAAAATAATTCCAATTTTTTTACAGAAATTTGACAAGGTTCGATTCCTGGTAATTTGAAAAAGTTTGAATGCAGCTTTCGTTGTTTCAAGAACAAGAAGAAACTAAGAAAGAACAAAATTTCGTATCTCTTATGGTTTGAGATTTGCCCCCACTGACCAATTTGGATTGATCAATACTTAACTTACAAAAGTATAATAAAGGGCTCATAAAGATTATATAAGATTACATATTAACATTATGTTTTTGTTTTACAATTTATAGCCCGTTAAATATTATAGATTCTAGCGCTTTTTCCAGTGTTGTTAGCGCTAAACGAGTTTGTTGATCTGGCAGCACTGTTAGTTGGGGGGACAGAGATCTGTTCGCGGTGGTGGGCGTGCTGCGATGTTATGCAATAAACGGCAGACGTGGGTCGATTGATAATGAAGGTCATATTGTTGTGGAGATTTCCTCCTACACGGCTGCCTCTTGTTTTCCTGCTCGTAGAATACCAAATGGTGTTACGCTAATAAAAGTGAAAGTCAACCTTCTCGTGTCTATTATAGAAGTCGCCTGTAAGGGTCAGGACGACCCGGTTTTTTTTTTGTTTTTTTTTTTTTTTAAATAATCGGTGTGACGAGAAAACCGTTTCCGACTTCTTGATTTAAGTAAACTGTTCTTGGTTTGAGGTACATACTCTAATTATCTTTATAAATATAATACAATTAAAATTCAAGTAATCAAAAAAACTATTTACTTTCATCGTTGTAATAATCAGTATCTGAAGAAGATTCATTTTCAGCTTAATTATGATGAGATTTTAAGGTTCGTTTGACTTTTTTTTTTAATTTTTATGTCAAGATCGACGAGCAGACGATGCAATTGATGGTAGATGGCTACCGTCGCCTATAACACAAGCAATGCCACAGCTGCTGTAAGTGCGCTGCCGACTACAGTAGGATTAAGGATTGGATAGGAAAATGGGCTCTGGCATCCCTTACTCACTCATCGAAACACAACAGCACTCATGCTGTTATTTCACGGTGGTCTTTTGTAAGGGGGTGGTTACTGCCGCCAGAAGGGCTGCCCAAATGACATGCGAAACGCAATGTGCCCTGCTATTGCTATTAAGATACAGACCAGAGCCAACTTTGAAACGTTGGTATAGAACCGGGCAACCCTAGAACAGGCAAGCACAGGGACCCTAACCGCTCATCCAATTCGGCCTAAATCTATTTTATTCTAACAGACTATTTCTGTTCTATTATAAATGGTAAAAGAAATATCAATACCGTTTTCAGAATTCACAAAACTTTATGATAGGTAACTTTATTCAACAATAAAATGGTATTCAGGTAGAAAACCATCCAATCTTGTGTTTTCGTACAAAAATTGAATTGATTTTATTTATATATTCATTATTATTGTTCTTAAAGAGCGCACTACATACGTTTATATCACTTGCTGTTATATACTAGCTTCAGAAGTATGTTTATTTTTGTATATATGTAATTCTAAAGATTTAAGGTAAATTGACTTTACAGGTTTAGACATGATAACATAATCATTCGTATGTGTTTCAGCGAGAACCGAGTAATTGAGGACTTGTATATTGTAAAGTTCTCAATGCAAGAATATTCCGTTAACAGTGTTTTTACCTATGAGAGGACAGAAGACCTACCATGAACTATTATTGCGATTTAGTTTAAGACCAAAACTGAACTGGTTTGCTTATTCGTACCGCGACATCTTTAAGGCGATCAAGTTTCAGCGGCGTCAGCAGCGGCCTATTCAACGTTAGTTCATAACCCAAACGTATAATTCATTCATTTTTCGTACCATGACCTGATATTTGACATAAGTTGCGCCTAAACTGCTTCGCTCACACGTCAATAAAAGCGATCCAAATTAAGTTGTTTTCTTTAGATTAAAGTAATTTTTAGGATTGAAGTTTCAGTGTTAAGCCTAAGTTTTCAGACAACGTGTTATAGAAAAAAAGTGAATGCATGGTCTTTCGCGTTAGAGGTAAGTGTCCGGACACTATTCCGTCCATCAAACTAAATGGTACGGCTCTAAAACAAGTTAATATTTTTAAATATCTTGGACACTGGGTAACCTCTGACTTGAAGGACGGTGCAGACATAGAAAGAGAGCGCAGGGCGCTGTCTGTCAGGGCTAATATGATTGCTCGCAGGTTCGCCAGATGTTCGAGGGATGTCAAAGTGACTCTTTTTAGAGCATTTTGTATGTCTTTCTACACGAGCAGCCTGTGGGCGGAGTATACCCGAAGGCAGTACAGCGCTCTGCGAGTTCAGTACAATGATGCGTTTAGGGTGCTGATGGGACTTCCACGATTTTGTAGTGCATCGGGGATGTTCGCCGAGTCGCGGGTCGACTGTTTCTATTCGATAATCCGGAAGCGGTGTGCATCCCTGGTGCATAGGGTTCGGGCCAGCTCCAGCTGCATCCTGAGCGCATTTGCTGCTAGGCTTGACTGTCAGTACCTGAACCACTGTTGTATGGTTCATGTACTGACTAATAAACATATGTAATACTAACATAGATTTTAAGTTGTTACTAACGTAATATGATCCTTGTTGGTCCAAATAAATAAATAATAATAATTATTATTGTTATTATTATAGTGATATTTGTTTAAGGTTGTTTAAGGCGGCAGGGCACACTGCATTTCGCAGTCATTTGGGCAGCCCGTCTGGCGGCAGTAACCACCCCCTTACAGAAAGAAGGACCCCAATAGTTTTTAGCATTTTTGTCTTTTTGTCCGTGCGTTTGTGCACGCTAATCTCAAAAACGGCTTAACCGATTTGAATGTGGTTTTTACTGACGTATCGTAGCAAGCTTCCCGTAACGTTTAGTGTTTGCTTCATTCCAATCTGTTTAAAAACAAAAAGTCACACGTTATACCGAATACCAAGAAGCGTACGAAGTTGCGGGCTCAGCTAGTTGCTAATATGAACTTACACGTTTTAAAAACGCCAGGATCCCTCGTTGCCCTAAAAAATTAAAGGGGAACGCGATAATAATTTTATCTATATATATATACGTTATTAATGTTGACTTAAACAGTTTGCCCGCCTACACGACTCGAAACAAAACCGTACATTCGCAAAACTCGGGCGAAAGATGAGAACCACGTGTGGGCTTTTAAGATAAACAATACCGTTTAGGAGTTTTGTCGTAGCGACACAAAAAAAAATATGCTTTAAACATTTCTATTAAAAGATTAATGAGCACCAAACTCACACAAAAGGCAATGAGAATCATTTTTCGAAAGTTTAACGGTTATACCTTCGAGCACAGAGCACTCTTCATAAGCAATACAATAATTCGATGAGTGAGTAAGGGATGCTAGAGCCCATTTCCCTATCCCCTCCTAATCTCTTATCCTTAATCCTACTGTAGTCGGCAGCGCACTTGCGGCGGCTTTGGCGTTGCTTGTGTTGTAGGCGACGGTAGCCACCTACCATCAAGTGGGCCGTCAGCCTGTCTACCGATCTTAATATAAAAAAAAATATCATTAATCTCTTGGCGACCATCGTGGCTATAAATTACTGCTCGAACTGCTCATAGCTCATACAAAACAACTCTCTTAAATTCTTCAACCAGAATGTCTTTCTCCTGCCTCTGCTATTTTTACTTGCATCACTTTCGCATGCTCTCTCCTTACTGCCAGCTTCCTCTCATTTATAGTTCTTAGCACTTACATTCCCTTTCTGATTGAGTGATACAATAATCATTATGACATTCACGCTAACAAAATCCACGCTAACAACAGAAAATCAATTCAGCTAGGAGCCTTCAATCAAATTGTAGATAAAAATTAATTCGATCTTATCTATATACATTATAATAAAATCGTAAACGAGCCGCATCTGTAGATTAAATATTTTTCAAAAAAAAAAAAAAAAAAGTTACACGCTATACCGTATACCACGCGTACGAAGTTGCGGGCCCAACTAGTAATGAATTTATACATATGTACTTAGTACACACTTAATAATTGAATTTATAAAATATTAGAAATTCAGAATAATTCATTACATAATTAAATAACTATTCATTTAATGAATATGATTAATAAATTCATTCCACCACTGAATACACAATAACGGTTATCATAACTTATTAATATAAAAAATATATATTTTAATAATACACAAAAAATTAAAATAAATTTTCACGCCGACGACTGTACACTGAGGTCAGCACGCGTTGATAAGAGCAGTCGCTTCCTTTTAAAAACACGAGTTTCCCTCGCACGAGGGAACACTGGCGCAACAATGGAAATCTAATCATTTTGCAACCATTTGCAGTCGGTAATAATTATTATTACTAAAATTCTACGAAAAATACAGACTGTATTGTGTATACAACATAAATGCTTTGTATTAATCGCACACATGCGAAGAGTTTTTATGTATAGTGTGCAATGCGATACATACTTACATATGCATAATATATCTCTTTATGATATATTATACAATAAGTTTGTTTGTTAGTTTGATTGAAACTTTGAAACTACCAGAAGGATTCTTGATTAAACGGTTAAAGGCTAAAATTTAACTAAAGGATTTAGGCCAAATTTAAACGGCGGTGAACCCACAACAACGTACGCGTAGTATTTGATATAGCGCGTACCTAACTTTGTAAACGGATTGGAATGAAGCGTGCACAAACACACAGACAGACAAAAATTCCACAAACTATTTTTTCCCTCGGTAACATAAGTACAAGGTGAAAAAAATATTTAATGTCTCGGTTCGTTTACGATTTTGTTGTATCATGTATGTATAGACTACTAGCTTTTGCTCGCGACTTCGTCCGCGTATCTTTGTATGTATGTATGACAAAAATACATACAAATCGTTTCTCTTTATAATATTAGTATAGAAGTATAGGTAAGGCATCGTCAGCTCTAAAAATTTACCATAAATGTTGTAGTATTTGTACACAAATCTTGAGATATCCCAATGAACTGTACTATCAAAAATATATTGTTTTCAAAGGCACGACTACGGGGTCCCTTGCCTCTGAAAAATTTTAATTACTGTGAAAGTGTCACATTCTTTCTTATTTGTCTACAATTTATTGTAGCTATACAAGTGTAGATTACATGACGATTGAAACTTCGTCACAGGCAATATTTTGACTTTTGAAAAAAAAAAAAAGTTATTAAAAACGTTTCTATTGTTTTGTAAAAGTATTCTATTGTTTGCAATTGTTGTTAAAGTCTATTGTTAATAATGTCGTGTCTAAAAGACTCAAACAATTTTGGTGAAATTAGGTATGTAAATAACTAACCCGTGAGAAAGGACTTCGAATACTCTAGTTGCACGTGGGATAAAAGAAGGATTTGAAACATGGGATAAGTTTATAAGTAGGAGGTAATTTCCGATTTATTATTTCAAAAACGCTTTTAGTATGATACGTAGGGTGAACACAACACAACATAATTTTTAATTGAAGATATAAAAATTTCGTAATTTTAATGAAAACTAGACAAAATCCTTTAGATAATTTACTAAAACAAAGCTAACAATTCATCTATAGGAATTATTTACATACTACATGAGTCACTGGAGTATGCCGGTTGCATTATCTCGTTGTCAAGAGTAACTCGCTGACCGAGGGAAAAGCCAGCGGACCCCGAGATGCGACACTGAAGGCAACTTTTCCATGAAGACGAGCATCCCACACTAACGGACCACCCACATTCGACGGAACCAAGGTCTCTTGACATCGTAACGTACGATAAGGTGACATATTAAAATATAGACCCATCGAATCAGTTCTATTAGTAAAGGTTTTAGCAGTGAGACACACTTTTCTATTGCTGACTTTATTATTGGCCAGATAAAAGTGTAAGTAGAAAAACAAATAAAACCACTTACTGCGCCCAGTACTCTTCCCAATTCCTCTCCTTCATAGATCCATAGCCCCGCGGCAGAGTTGCGGTCTTCCCTCTGCCATTCAGAGACGCAGTCGACGCCCTCTGTTCGGGTAAACTCAATATGGAATGTCTCTGGATTGGCTCGGAGCGAAAAGACTGAAATGAGCTCTGCGAGCCAGCATCTTCCAAACCGCACTCGGGACCGTGACCTTTGTGATGTCCATTCTCGTTTCTGTAATCGAGCGATTTGCTGCCGGAATCCCCGTTGGTCTTGCTCAACGGCGGCTTCCCGTGCCTTCTGTATTCGAAATGCTCTACCCTGTTGAAAGAGGCAGTCCTTCGCACCATCTTCGGCGACTCCTGCACAGTCGTTAAGGAGATTCTACTCTCCTTTTCGAGATCGATCTCTTGTTCGAGTTGCGTTTGCACGCTGGCCAGCATCTCCTCCAAGTCGCCCAGGTCCGGATCTACTATGAGTCTCTGTCTACGCATTATTCTATCTATTTATCTATATATACATAAAAAAATCACCGATGTTTTCATTTGTGGGTTTGTATATGGTACGCGAAACAAATTTCACTAAACAGAGCACATTTGCAAATATTAAACAAAAACTTTGTGAAATTCAATGAATAAACAAAGAAATCAACTATACGTGACGATTTTAAGATCGATATCAAAATTGGAATACGCAACGACAACGTGCACATGCGCCGACGCACGACAAACCACTGACTGACTGACCTTATCAATAAATTATTGAGTTGAGTGACACACACATCGATAGGGAGAGAGTGAGTGAGACAGAAGTTGGTAAAATCTGTATTATTTTTAATTCGGAAACAGTGGCCTTTATTGAGAAATGCAAATTGGTTCAGGTTTATAAAAAAAAAAAGGTTCCTTTGAACATTTCACAATGACATTGTATTGATTTTTTTGGAGTATTATTTTGTTTAAAAATATATTATACATCTACCTAACAACTAGCTTCAGGTGGGTTTTGATTCAAGGGCACATTAAGTGCACCTTGTACGAACGAGTCAAGTCAGCAATAGGTAGTTATTTGGTTATTTGAGAGAACTTACTCAACTTACTTGTTTTCAATAACTGAACACAGTATGCGACCCCAACACCATAACACATTCGCAGCACTTACTGAATTCTAAAATATTTTAGAAGAATCTTTTATAGATGGGAGCTATTGATTACCCAATTTTAAATTTCTATGGTAACTAGGGTGTTTACAAGCAAAAACTTTATTCGCTTTTAGTGAATTACGTGAATTTAACCCGCGAAAATGTCAAAAATACAATCAGTTTTCGGTTGGCTTTCGAAACCTTCATAATATGATATCTCAGAAATGTCATGTGTATGTTGTATTGCTACGATCAATAACCGAGGAGTGATCAGGAAGTAGGTACGTATTTACTGCAATAGTATATAACGAGCTATAGTATAACTATAGTATATAGACATTACAATAATATAGTTTCAAATAGTCAAGAAAAAAAATTTTTTTTTTGCTGATTAAGGAGTAAATTACTAAATGATAATGAAGAACGAATCAAGGCAATGTTAAACGAGGATAACTACTGAATTTAATTACTATTAAGAGACACATTAACGGTTGTTAATAAGGATAATTGTATAATTAAATTTTATTATCCATTTACAGGAAAATTAAACAAATTTAACAGAAACAAGTGTTAAATTAAAAAAAAATTTTTTAAAACAAATTAAGAAAATGCGAACATGAGACTATCCAGGCACATATGATATACAGAGATAAGTGAAGCGATAGTGACTTGTTGCATTTCAGGTGGCCTGTCGTTGCAAAATTGAACTTTAAAATGAACGCCACACGAGCGAATCTCGACGGATAAACGTATCTTTGTAGAGCGAGAGTAATCGATCATCTAACTGCCACCGCGCGTCTTACTTCGACGTAATAAGAGTCGCATTTATCGGGGCCCTTATGTGGGTTAGGTTAGATAGTGGAAGAAAGTTCTAAGTTTTCTAGATATCTCCAGTTCGAAACGTTTCTCTCTATCTGGAGTAATAGAAATCTTTTGAGACGCACATGTGTACCTACAATTTGTACAGACACGGCTCGTTCACGATTTTATTATTTACTAGCGTTCCGCCCCCGGCTTCGTCCGGGATGCAATTTTTATATATAAGAACATTCCCCGTTTATCCCTCTTTCCATTAGCGAAAACCGAATTAAAATCGGTCTATCCGTTCACGCCTGATGCCGTGACCAATGGAAACGGGGATTCATTTTTATATATAAGACTAGCGGCCCGCCCCCGGCTTCGCCCGGCGTGCATTTTTATAAATAAGAACACTCCCCGTTTATCCCTCTTTCCATTAGCGAAAACCGAATTAAAATCGGTCTACCCGTTCACGCCTGATGCCGTGACCAATGGAAACGGGGATTCATTTTTATATACATACTAGCGGCCCGCCCCCGGCTTCGCCCGGCGTGCATTTTTATATATAAGAACACTCCCCGTTTATCCCTCTTTCCATTAGTGAAAACCGAATTAAAATCGGTCTACCCGTTCACGCGTGATGCCGTGACCAAGGGAATTGGGGATTCATTTTTATAAATAAGATATAGATTATTATGTGTAGATAACACAAGCTTGCTATTGTTTTATCGTAGGTAATATACTTTTTGGATTAATATTATTGTGTCTTATCACTTGAATTGGTTTTACAAAAACCCTCAATCAAAAAAGTGATCCACTCAGGCGCGAGTGAATAAAATTATCTTTTATCCTAATCCTTCCTAATTTTATAAATGCTAATGTGAGTTAGCATGTCTGTGACGCTTTCGCGCATCAACTACTCAACCGATCTTGAAATTTTGGATTTAGTACGTTGTCAGCGATACCAGAGAGGAACACTTCTGAACCTTTCACTCAGTACTGTTCCCGAGACACGCGAAATCGCGGCGAAAAGCTAGTCCATTCATAATATATGTATATCGGACGACAGGCACACATAATAAATGTTATTACATGTTCTCATTACAACCTAACAAGGCGACAATGTTGCGGCTGATGTTATTATTGCAAAATAATAACCTCTGTCAATCTTTCTATTTCTATACAATTCATAATAACAAAGTCGATGTCCGCTTCTGTCTGTTTCTCCGCTAACTTCTTCCAAACTAGAATTACCGGGATCGATTCCCAGGAGGTTCAACTTTGAAAATGAACTTTTCAGATATGGCTCCGGTCTGGGTCTGGAAAGTAGTGGCAGAGCACACTTTCTCTGTCTGGCAGTAACCACCGCTTTACAGAATACCACCATATAACAGCATAAGTGCTATTATATTTCGCCGAGTGAATAAAGGATGCCAGATTCCATTTCCCTAACCCTTCCCAATACCTTATCTTTAATTCTATTGTTGGCAGCGCACTTGCAGCAGCCGTGGCGTTGCTTGTGTTATAGGAGACGGTAGCCACCTACCGTCAAAGATGAACCGTCAGTCGCTTACAAAACCACCGCTTTTGTGCTTCGGTTTCACGGTGGGCTTCTGTAAGGAAGTAACTACTGTTACCGGACGGGCTTCTTTTTATTTCTTCAATTCTTGTTACGGTGTATTCTGATGCTCTTTGAAATTCAGAATACCTCTTACTACCACTGACTGGTTCTTTAAGAGCCTCTGAGCTTTTCAAACAACCGCTGCATTTATGCTTCTTTAGAAGATTATGGCAGAGAATTTTCTTCATCTAGTCCAATATCAATACAAAACTTCACATCATACAAAAGACTTGCCTTGTGGAGCGCCAATTGATACGGCCGACCACACGCTGGCGGAGTGCCCAGGTGAGGGCGGCTCTGATGGCAGTCGTGGGACAGGACTTTTCCTTACCCGCTGTCGTCAGGGCGATGATTGAAAGTTTTGACGGCTGGAATGCCGTCAAGACGTTTTGTGAAGCGGCCCTGAGTGGAAAAGAGGCCAATGAGCGGGCCTGCGAGGCAGATGCCCAGGCTGATCCACTCAGGCGTCGAAGGGTCGGCCGACGTGCCTGGGCGTATGCCGAGGCGCACGTCGCGTGACAACCTCAGGGCGTCAGAAGGGGCCGTCTCTGACGCCCTGAAACACCCAATAAGGATGAGTGGCGGCTCACGGCACCACAGTGGGCCGCCACATTTAAATTGAGGCGAAACCATCGCCCTAAGCTGGGTTAGTGAGCCCTAACATAGCGGTGCGTGGGGATCCGAGGATAAGGCCTCGCTGTGATATTCCAGGTTTTGGTGGATATTCCAGGTGGTAACTCACTTCACCGGGCGAGTCCTACACTCCCCCTCGTCGACTGTCCCCGTCGGCGAGGGATAGTGAATTAATGTGCTTTAAGCATCTTTAAGCATGTTTGCTGTTGTGTTTCGGCCAGTGAGTTAGGGGTAATTTGCAGAAAAAATTGCATCCATGCTAAGCCGCGTGGTCGTTAAGTTTTTAAAAATTTGCCATACGTAAACATAAAACATTTTTACTTGTTGATCAGCATGTGTTCGCAATTTCCACGCATGCCTATATTAATTGGAGGTTTTTGTGGCTTTATCCATTTATAAATTCACTTAAGCACTGACTACAATTAATGATTCCGCACTAGTGTCGGTTAAAATTTAATGAACGCATTAAAATAGGAGAGAGCTGACCTCTTTCTTTAGTATTCCGTTTAAAATTGAATTTTTAAATACCCCTCTCGAGTCTATAAATATAATACAATCGCCGCCGGTAGAAATTTCACTTAAAATGGGTTTCAAAACTAATTTTAAAACGTCACCTTTTCGAGAATTTGATTTCACGCCTAGTAAAACGTAAAGTGAGACGCTGCAAGGCTACAAGGTGAAACAGGTAAACTTAAGGTGGCGCTGTACGAGCGTCGGAACTCAGTAATAGGTATTTGGGAGAATTTTTTGTCTCAACTTATTATAATGCGAATAACCGAAGACAGAATGCGACGCAACACATTCGCGCCACTCATTCAACTCTCGAAAATAATAAAACATACCCCAGCAATTCCAATATTTTAGAAAAACCTTTATAGATAGATGGTAACCATTGACATCCCAATTTCAAATGTACATTATAGGTAGGGTGTTTCCATCGAAAAATATTTTAGTGATTTTAGTCAGTATTTACAAGAATTCAACTCGCGGAAATGTCACAAATTCTGCACATTTTAAAAATTAATTATACTAGACATAAAATTAATTTCAGTTTTTTGTTGCGATTCCAACTTTCATATTACTTCCCAGAAATGTGATATTTTTTATGTATTGCTACGACCTATAATTTGTGAGTAATCATGGAATTACGTAATATGGAATAAGTAAACTGTTCGAGTAGAAAGTGCCCTCTTAAGTTGAAGACAGTATCTAAGCAATCACGTTTTTCTTTAATCATCAAAGCGATAAAATTGTGTAAGTCTTGTACAGGTAGGACAACTGTGCAGTCATAAACCAGGCGAAAGTCAGCAGTTTCCCATAGCAGTGCGCTATGATCTAGAAAACCATAGGCAGAAACCGAGGCCAAATACAGGTCGTTAGACAAGCCGATGGATAAGGATATTAGGAAAATGGAGTTAATATTCAACCAAAAAGGCTAGATTACCATTCGTATACACAAAATATTTGGACTCTGTCCAATTGACACTTTTTTAATTATTAGGTCGAGGAAAAAGACTTTATAATTAGTATGTATAAAGATATTGTAATAAAATATCTTTGCTTGTACCTACTATTTGTATCTGGCTTGGTTTTGATGACATTAAAAAGGTTACAATTCAAAAAAAAGAAACAAATGACCACTTCCCAGTAGTCTTACCAGTTGAACTACAAATTAGCAAAATGTTGCTTCTAGCTATTTTTCATTTATTTTTCTTGCTGTCAAAATGAGTGAATCTAATTAAGAAATTCGATACATTTTAAAATTTTATTACAAAAAAGGAAAAAATACAACGGAAGCCGCGAAATTTTTTTGTGACGTTTATGCACCTAATGCAGCGTCAGAAAGAGTAACCACAAGCGTTTTTAATCCGAGAATTTTGATGTCAAATATGCACCTCGCCCTGGTCGCCCTGTTACGGATAAAATGGACGCCATTTTTGAAAAAATGGAGTAAGACCGGCATATCAGTAGTTACGACAAAGCTGAAGAACTGGGAATTGACCATAAAACAGTTTCGACCTATTTGAAAAAAGCTGGGTACACAAAAAATGCATCCGCCATATAGCCCTGACAGATTTCCACCTGTTTCGGTCTCTTCAGAATTCTTTAGGCAGTGTCAGACTGCCAAAACTTCTTATCGCGTTTTTTTTAGTCCCAAAATTTCTACAGCAACGAGATCATGTCACTACCAACAAGATGGCAAAGAGTCATCGAACAAAATGGCACATGTACACTGTGCGAAGAATCATTTGCCCCGACCTATTATATTTTTTCACTGATGTACCGGACATGAAAAAAAGTCTTACAAAAAAATTTTAAAAATACAATTCTTAGAAAAAGAGCCTTACCAAAATTGACTAAAAATCGTAAACGAGCCGTGTCTATACATTAAATATTTAAAAAAAATTGTACACTTTGTGCTTACGTTTACCGAAGTCAAAAAAATATTTTTAGAATTTTAGTCTGTTTATCTGTGCGTTGTGCACGCTAATCTCTGAAACGACTTAAGGCTCCGGTCTCGCTTTGCGACTCTACCTTAGCAAACAGAACTAAGCGCACTTTCACGCGTTTTTTTGTTATGAATTGCAATTATTAAAAAGTACATTAAAAAAAATATTTTTTGTATTTTTTTTTCATTAATTTATTAAAAAATAGGTCATTACTAAGTGGTTTTAAGAGCGACTGCATTAAAAAAAATTTTCAACAGAAAAATATATGTATTTGCAGTGGTAAAATTCATGAAACTACAATTTTTTAAACCACTTCAAATAAGAAAACTAAAGCGTTTATCAAAAAAGTAACCAGTTTAGATTATTGCTAACGATATGAGAATAAATGTAAACTGAATATATTTCGTATTTTTGTTATAATTTTTACGTAGCATGTGCTTGAATGAGACCTTCAACGCGTTCAACCTAAATAGAGGCATTTTTAACGCCCAATAGAGCTATTAAAATGTGCATCAAAATAAAATTAAAAAAGTGTTTTTGAAATTTCAAATCCATCACTTTCAATAAATGTAAAATATATTTCATTTATTCTTTTGTTAGTAACTGTAAAAAAACATTTATTTTCTGTAAATTATGCAAGAACACTAATTTTTAGGAGACTCGAGCCTTAACCTATTTGAATGTAGTTTTCACTGATATATTTTAGCAAGTTTCCCGTAATATTTAGTGTTTGTTCATTCCAATCGGTTTACAAACAAAGAATACGACGCGTACGAAGTTGCCACTAGATATGGCAAAGTATATCGCAACTAAACCCTTTTTATATACTATAGTGCACATGCGTGTTGCATGTGAACTCCACCAGAGATGGTCTAACAGCCATTCATCATCTATTTATCATCGAGTAGACCGACAGCCTGCCTGTCGATCTTTACTAAAACAGACACTACTTTTACCCAAGATAAATGACTTTTGAACAAAAAAAAGGAGTAAAAAAGGAGTAAAAGGAGTAAATATTTTTTATGGTATGCACTAAAGCATACCACAAACTTTTCAGCCGTAGTTATGTATGTATTTTTTTTTGCCAGCCGTGAGATTTTTTTATTCTTTTTATATCTTTATAGTACAAATAAAGAGTTTAATATAATAATAATTAGACAATTAATTAGGAAACGATTAAGAAATGACGCATTGATTTACAAGAAGTATTCAACGGTGATTCACTAATGGAAAGAGGGATAAACGGGGAGTGTTCTTATATATAAAAATGCACGCCGGGCGAAGCCGGGGGCGGGCCGCTAGTATGTATATAAAAATGAATCCCCGTTCCCATTGGTCACGGCATCACGCGGGAACGGGTAGACCGATTTTAATTCGGTTTTCACTAATGGAAAGAGGGATAAATGTTCATATATATAAATATTGCATCCCGGGCGAAGCCGGGGGCGGGACGCTAGTACATAATAATATTATAAATGCGACACTTGTGTCTATGGAACTTTTCACGCAATAACTATGGCACAGAATTCGATAGTATATATCACCAATTAGGTAGAGCCAACTTCGATAAGGTCCAGCTCGAATCCAGCTCGGATGGGCAGCGTTCGGGAAGCTCCGAGACATCTTCTCGTCCAAAATCCTCACTGTCTTAAAAGTTTTCGACCAATGTGTCTAACTATGGGCCTCGTAAGATAACTCAACTAGCTACGGTTATGTTCGGAGTTACACCACGATTTCGAATCAGGAATGAGGAGATTCGTTGACGAACTACATAGCCCGGAGGATTAGTAAGTTGAAGTGGCAGTGTGCAGGACACATAGTACGGAGAGCCGAAAGCCACTGGGGCCGGAAGGTTCTCGTGTGCACCCACAAAGTGGACGGTGACCTGATAAGGGCCGCGGATCCAAGCTGCTTCTGATCGGTCCTTTTGTAAAATTAGCCGGCTACGGCTTTTTTAAATTATACTCTGATTTTTATCTAAGTTTAAATTTTACTCTAACAAATCAAATTAGGCGACGAAAATAAAACTTTTCTGCTAAGTCCTCGCTTTAAACGGTTCTGAACTCACACTACGCGTTTGGTCTCAGGATCGTCAACATTTCAGCTAGATTTTTTCCCAAACCTCAGTAAAAATAGACTGAATGTTAAAAAGTTTTCTTTGAAACCTATCTAATGAATAATTAGTAAGTCTCCCTTACAAAATTGTGCCCAAGCAAAAGCATAATATATCTGCAAATTAGCCCCCCATCAACTAAGTATCTGTGCGAGTTTTAATTCATATCGTGTGGTGTTTGAGCGGCACTGACAATTACAAATGCAGGATATGCGCGGTTAATCAGACAGACAGGAAGCAACCAATCACGTCGCCGCGCACAGGATTGAGCGACAATTAAGCAAACCCGGGGGATCGAGCCTATGCGGCGAATCAACTACGGTTACTGTATTTTGTTTTATATAAACTTTAAAAAAATGTCTGTCATTGTATAAAACATTGTATTTAAAACATTGATGTTTTAATTCTATTTTAATGAAAATCTTATTAATCTCAATTTTAATACAAAAAATGAGTGATTTTTTAGACTCCTTTCAACATATATTTTTCTCCAAAACCATTTATTCTTTGATTCTTTAATACCGTCATCATGCCTATTTAGTGGGATGTTTTCTTTGATGTAAGCGTGTTAACTTGCGAGCCGATTGCATCATAATAATTAACGATGCGTATAATCCTCGTCAAGATCTGTTGGTTGTACGCGATCAACGAAAAGTTAAGAGACGATATTTAAAAAAAAAAATGGAAAATTTCACTTTGTTTCTAATTAAATTCCATTCACATTTGAGAAATACTCGGTGGCCTCGATCGTGAGTCTCGCGCGTTTTCTCCACATACTAGTCTTGATATAAAAATCTGTATATGGATGGAATAAACAAACCAGAGGAATTCTATACCTATTAACCCAATTCGCAGGGTTTAGCTAAACAATCTGGGTGGGGTCTAGAATTTATATTTTTAAATATAAATTCTGACAGTTCCAGAGTTTAGCGCATTCAAACAAACTCTTCAGCTTACGGAAAGCTTGCTACAATACACCAGTGAAAACCGCTTCCTTTATTAGCGTGCACAAACGCACGGACAATTTTTTTTTAACTCGGTAACGTAAGCAACGTGTACAAATTTCTAAAAAATATTTAATTTACAGACACGGCTCGTTTACGATTTTATTATGTTTTTTTAATGTTAACATGCAGACAGGTTGATGGTCCACTTGATGGTAGCTAGCTACCGTTGCCTATAACACAAGCAACGCCAAAGCTGCTGCAAGTGCGCTGCCGCCTACAGTAGGATTAAGGATAAGGGATTAGGAGGGAATAGGGAAATGTCATACCTTACTCACTCACCGAAACACAACAGCACACGTGCTGTTATTTCACGGTGATCTTCTGTAAGGGGGTGGTTACTGACGCCCGACGGACTGCCCAAAAGACTGCGAAACGCAGTGTGACCTGCCACTACTTTCCAGCTCCAGACCAGAGCCAAATTTGAAAAGTTCATTTTTCAAAGTTGACCCTGCCGGGAATCGAACCCGGCAACCCTAGAACAGAGCGTTAAGGCAAACACCCTAACTACACATCCTACGGGGTCGTGAAACAGACTGTAGATTTTTTATGTAAAGTTCGTCAGACAAACTGACGTTCCACTTGATGGTAGGTGACCACCGTCGCTTAACACAAGCAACTCCATAGTGCGCTAACGACCACAGTAGAATAAGAATAAGAGATTAGGAAGGGATAGAAAAATGAGCTCTGCCATCCCTTGCTCATTCGCCGAAACACAACAGCACAAACACGCGGTTATTTCACGGTGGTCTTCTGTAAGGGGGTGGTCACTGCCGCCAGACGGACTACCCATATAACTGCGAAACTCAATTTGTCCCGCCAATGATTTATGGCGATCATTGGTGTTTAATAAGTATTGTCGGCTAGTTATCCGCCGCCATCCTGGAATGTCGATCGAGTCCAGCAATCGGCTATAAACAAAACAACAATGACTCTTGCAATCGCTTTCCTAATGGTAACACAATGGCATTCGTCAGCATAGTTTTAAACGCAAATGGCTACTGTAAAATAAACCTTATGTCGTTCGACGTAAGATCAACAAAAGAGTTCACGACATACTCGTATCTGTAGCGTAACCAAAGATCGTTCCGTCTGATGCAGTGATGCGGAACTTTGGGGTGCGGTGCAAGCGACAGGCGATGCTATACGTTTAAAATAAAAATAAAAAAAATTATTATCAAAAAACAAAAATACTACAAACGTGAAATTATTGTGTATGTTTGTTGGTCTTTAAAGACTTAAATCGATGAATCGATTTTGATGAAATTTAATATAGACGTAAGGCAACTCCAGAGGTTCCAACGATGTACCGGACCAATAGAAATATCGTTATGTTCCGACTCATTTATTTTTTCTGCATTTTCGAGTGCATCAGTTGCCTCTGTCACTGCCAACGAACTACGGGTCTCTCAACTACGGCCGATTGTGAGTCTAAATAGGGTGTAAATAGGGTTGAGTTTTATTTGCTGTTAAGAATCACAAATAAGCTAATTTGTAATCACATTTCTTTCGGCAAAGTTCGGTATACGCTCGGTTTAAGATGATAATTATGTACCTCTGAGCATTGTCGTACTGTATGCCTTGGACCTCTACTTTTACTTTTAAACCCTGGATAGAACCGCTGGCATTCTCTACATTTTGTGTTGATTTTACAGATGTTGCAAAATTAAAATATAAATATTGTTTTAAAGATTAGGTACAATAATTATTATAATCGACTCAACACTATTATGCCTCCCTCCGAGTCAACTTCCATATCTTCCGCTGTCTTTTATGTCTTGGACCAAAACGAAATAGTTTTTCTCGACACCATAGAGTAATGGTCAAGGCATGAAACCGACATTCCTCATACAAAAGGACACGCGTTGTAGAACTCGGAATTCCAGTCAGATCACGCTCTAACATTTTTTAAAGACAATGTAAGGTGTCTTGTGTCTTAATTTTGCTGTTAGTCACAATCAAAAGGCTTATAAAAAAAACATTTTCAAACATGAAAGATACAAGAGAAAAAGTGAACCCTAGAATTAGCTCGGTGAATTTTGTGTGCAGAATTTCTCGTGTCTTATCCTCATTCCATGACGCTTTCCTAGTAACTGTCCCTTCTTGGTAAGAACGCTGTCAACCTTGATAGGACAAAGGATTGACAGGGAAAAGGATAAAAGAATGTACTCCGGCAACGCTCACTCGCCGAAACTCAAAAGCGCTTCCTTTTCTGTAAGGGTCTATGGTATAGGACTGCTGCCGTTAGAAGGACTCCCCAGTTAAACATCGGTTCGCAGTGAGTGCTGCCATAACTAACTGTCTGTCTGTAACGTAACTGAACTAATTTTAGTTTTATTGTGCGGATAGTTTGAACCCTTTGGAAAAACAAGAGTTTTTTCAAATCTACTTAATATAAAACAAAAACAATGTCAATAGAACAAAGGACGGGTTTCGTCTATTTCGTTGTGATTTTAATTAATGCGATGCGTATTGTATCGCACTGATGAATCAGTATTTATTACTAGTAAATCACAACACGCTTTTAGCAATAAATACGTGTGCACGGATTGACCGCCAACGCACGAATAACCATCGTTACGCAAACGTTACGCAACTTCTTAAGGCAATTTCAATCTACCCACAATAAACTTATTATAAAGAGCAGCGCAGGCGTCGTACATTTAACAATTTCGCCGTTTCGATGTTTATCACTGCTGTAATGCGTTCGTGTTCATCATCGTCCTACGTGTATTTGCAACGAAAGGTTTCAATTTCGAAAGTGTCAATATTATACTAGATAAATCTATGAAGGAGAGTATCGTGTATATTTTCGATCGTCAAGCTAACGCTCTAATTAATGACAGGTAGCAAGCTTTTCGCATGAGAACACTCATAGACCCTGACAGAAATAGGTTATGGGACAAGTGGAGGACCGGGGAATGTGCTCAGGCATTTCCTTACAAAATAGACATGTGTTTTTAATTCACGGTGGGTGTAATGACATTAGAAAGGTTGCATGTCAAAACTGCAGTTTTGAATCTTTTTCGACTTCATTTGTAGTATATATGGATGATGATCACAAATTTCTCTAATCTACATAGGTTAGGTAAGGAGCAGTGGCCTAGCGTAGTGCGCTGTAAGCCCATACTTTAAGAGACAGAGTACTCTGTGACCAACAGGGAATGTACAGATTGAATTTCTAATTTAAATGAATTTGAATTTATTATACTTTAATATTGGTAAATATCCACTCCAATGTCGATATATACATATATATCATCATAACTTATTCTGTCATAATAAGTTATGATTGACTCCAGGGTCAACGAACCCAATGCAAGGGCCGGGGGCGCGAGTCCACCCCCAGAAGAGGTAGCACGATGGAGAAGGGAGGCTCAAGAGGAGGCACTCGAGAGATGGCGCGACGAGGCGATGCAGCCGGGGTGGGGTTACCGCACCACGTCTGCGATCGCACCGCTGCTGAAGGAGTGGATAAGCAGGCGGGCCGGCTCGCTCTCCTTCCGGCTTGTGCAGATGCTTACGGGGCATGGATGCTTCGGAAAGTATCTGTGCGACATCGCTAGAAGAGAGCGAACCACCGCCTGCCACGAATGTGGAGCGCCAATTGATACGGCCGACCACACGCTGGCGGAGTGCCCAGGTTGGGTCAATGAGAGGGCGGCTCTGATGGCAGTCGTGGGACAGGACTTGTCCTTACCCGCTGTCGTCAGGGCGATGATTGAAAGTCTTGACGGCTGGAATGCCGTCAAGACGTTTTGTGAAGCGGCCCTGAGTGGAAAAGAGGCCAATGAGCGGGCCCGCGAGGCAGACCCCCAGGCTGATCCACTCAGGCGTCGAAGGGCCGGCCGACGTGCCCGGGCGTATGCCGCGGCGCACGTCGCGTGACAACCTCAGAGCGTCGGAAGGGGACGTGTCTGACGCCCTGAAACACCCAATAAAGACGCGTGGTGGCTCGCGGCATTCCAGTGGGCCGCCACATTTGAAGCGAGGCGAAGCCATTGCCCTAAGCTGGGTTAGGTTAGGTTAGCCTAACATAGCGGTGCGTGGGGATCCGAGGATAAGGCCTCGCTGTGAACTCGGACCCGCACATCACCGCTGATGGTGGAATCCGGGGGGGTTTTAGTGGGTATTCCCGGTGATAAGTCACTTCACCGGGCGAGTCCCACACTCCCCCTCGTCGACTGTCCCCGTCGGCGAGGGATAGTGCGTAAACGTCATTTCCCCTCCTAAAAAAAAAAAAAAAAAAAAGGGTCAACGAACCCGCAGCGGCTGAATTGTGAGTGTTTCAAAATAAAATTATAGCGATTTCAAAATTCATCATATATGGCCGACATATATGACAGTAGAAACTAATTTAAATTAATCACAACATATATTTTTATAACTACATCCTTTGCCCGCGACTTGGCCGCGAACATTTCAATCGTTGTTGCTAATATATTTAAGTAAGGTGTTCGATGGTTCGATCGTTTCGATGGTCCCGGTTCACATTCTTCCTACTCAGGGTATTTATCGAAATGTGGAGATTTTCGATGAATGGATGATGATTCTTGGGCACGCTACAATCGACTTTACGAGGCGCTAAAAATCGTAGGTAATCTGTGTCCGAAAACGGCACATTGTAAGTATCAGTATGCTCCACAAGTTTGATCACAGATATATTTTCGATATGTTTCACGAGAAAAGAGAGAACAGCCAAAAACAAGTTTCAACATATCAATTTTAAACTTTTTCGTCCGATATCTCAACAACGATCAACAATAAAGGAAAAATGCTCATGACATAAATTGTAGAGCATAAAAAAAGCAACAAAAAAATATATTATCAACAATTTCGTATCATGACGGGGAGCCGAGTTATCGCAATAAAATAAAAATTTACCCCTTTTTCTCAAGATGGCGGCGAGAGCTCCTGGGAAATCTTGCTCGACAATTTGAAGTTAAGCTTTTCTAAGCCAAAAATCAGTTTTTTATTTTCATTTTTGTTTTGCAATGTATATAATGACTGGACTATAGATATTAATTATAGGAGAAGAGAGGCAAGAAGCGACGAGTCGTCCTTGTACGCAATATCAATGTTTCTAGGTTTTGTATCAGTGTCAAACGGATGCAGACCAACAATGTTAAAACCACAAGCAATACAATACACTATGTGACGTATTAATTAACCGCGGGGCTACCGTAATGTAACGTTAATTTCATTAATAATAATATAATAATAATAATTAATTGAAATGATAAATATTTTCAACAAACTCATGGAAAAATATAAAGTGGGTTGAAATCTTTTAAAATCATTCTTTTCCCTAAATCTACATATTCATAATACATTAAATATTTTTTCAAAAAAAAAAAATACACGTTACGAGGTCAAAAAAAAGTTTTTAGAATTTTTGTCTGTTTGTCTGTGCGTTTGTGCGCGCTAATCTCAGAAACGGCTTCACGAATTTGAATGCGGTTTTCACTGATGTATTTTAGCAAGCTTCCCGTAATTTCAGTGTTAGTTTTATTCCAATCGGTTTACAAACAAAAAAGTTATGAAAATTTAAAGAATCACGTCCAACATTTTTTCGATAAAAATGCAATAAAATTACTCTTCGGTTGAATTGGCTGAAACTTTAGTCAAATATATATTATTATCTGTAAAATATATAAATATAAAGTTAAAAATAGTCAGTTTGGGTGATTTTAAAGTTTCTAATTTAAATCGACCTCGGATCCAAAGGATCAGTCACATTAAACAGGGTTCAGCTTAGAGGCTGTTGATTCTTCATATGTAATAAAATCGTTCTTTGCCTACTATGCCTTTGTGCACGCTAATTTCAGAAACGACCTAACCGGTTTTCATGTGGTTTCCACTGATGCATTGTAGCAAGCTTCCGGTAGTATATAGTTTATATTTCATTCCAATCTGTTTACAAACAAAAATGTTACTGAACACCACGCGTAGGAAGTCGCAATCATTTATAAATTTTAATTGATATAATTATTGTACTAATAATTATTTTTGTTGTGTAATAGAAAATAAAATCGTAAACGAGCCGTGTCTGTTACATTAAGGATTTTTTCAACAAAAAACCTACTTAAAATGTCATCGACGTCAAAAAATAGCTAATCTAAGAAACGGCTTAACCGATTTGAGTGCGGTTTTCACTGACGTATTGCGGCAAGCTTCCTGTAATATTTTGTGTTTGTTTCATTCCAATATGTATACAAACAAAAAAGTTAGTATACCTAATGCCACGCGTACGAAATTGCGGGCTCAGCTAGTCAAAAATATTAATTTGTAATTTCGCCAACAATATTCAGGTTCAGGTTTAAGATACACTCCTTACATAAATAAATATATGTCACTTCATTTTTAATCCTTTTGAGAGACGTAACTTACGTATTTAAAGTTGCATAAATTATTTCAAACACAACATTATTGACAGTTTATTCTAGAAATCTCTTTTAAATTTCCGATTTGACACAATCAACAAGCCCCTAAACTCGCCAGTCTATTTTACAAATTAATATCGGCGACTCTACATCGTCGTGTCAATGTTAATTGTACTACAAATCACTTCGGCCGTGTTACAGTGCGATTGTACAGTCGCTGACCAAAATCAAGTTTTTATTAGCAAAACAATAATTTTCTCCCGTGTCTATCTCAATATTTTTCATTAAAGATGGACTTGCTCTTGGCCAGCATCTATCCGTGTAAAAAAGATGAGGCCGACGATTGAGCGAGCTCACCCAGAAGATGCCTATTCACTTGATTGAAAATATTTGGGTTGTATGAGCTCGGAAATACAGAGTTCCAATCCTTAGCAGTGCGCATTATAAAAGATGCTCGGTCCGAATTAGAGGGATTTCTACAAGATGAGGATGGTAACCATCCGTAAGGTGATGGCGGTATGATCTCATACAGCCCCCGCATAAAAAATATTAATATTAAAGCATAAACATGTAATATACATTTTTTTATTTCTGTTTTCAAATATGCACCTAATAAAAAAGCAGTGAGACTAGGTATATAGGCAATACACAGTTTGAAATTAATATGAACTAGCGACCCGGCCCTGGCTTCGAAAGGATGCAAGTTTCTTTCGCAAATTATATACACAAACCTTTCCCGTTTATTGCTCTATCCATTTGTGAAAACAGCATCACAATTCCGTCGAGCTGTTTCGCGGGGAGAGCCAATTGTTTCAACATAAGCCAATTGCGTTATCTTACTTCATAGATATCAGTGTTTCTGAACATATTAAAGGCACTAAGGTGAAAGTAAGCAGGTAGGCGGACTGTCTGCTCGATGGTAGGTGGCTACCGGCATTTTTTTTGAACGGCAGACAGGCTGACGGTCCACTTGATGGTAGGTGGCTACCGTCGCCTATAACGCAAGCAACGCCAAAGCTGCTGCAAGTACGCTGCCGACTACAGTAGGATTAAGAACAAGAGACTGGCAGGGGATAGGGAAATGGGCGCTGACATCCGTTACTCACTCACCGAAACACAACAGCACACGTGCTGTTATTTCACGGTAAGGGGGGTGGTTATTGCCGCCAAACGGGCTGCCCAAATGACGTCATTTATAAATACAAGCAACGACAAAGGGGTTTCAAGTAGGTACGCCGTCCATCTTGACAGGACAAAGGATATAGAATAAGGAGTAGATGAGGAAATGGGCCCTGACATCCATTCCGCAAAACTGAACTTGATGTTACTTCACTGACCTCAAACGGCCAGTGATAATCGCTAACCTCAAACGGGCTACTCAGTTTATCTGCCGCTACTAACCCTTGGCCACACTGCAACTAAATAACTAAACAAGGTCTATTTTAAACAAATAAAAACGCTCCAATTTGGTATCCGGTGGTATGTTGTCGTCGAGTGTACCGGCCCGTGTACCGTGTCGCGTGGGTACCGAAGCCAACCAACAATGGCAACGGTATGCCAAACGTTTGTGGCTTCTTCCCATGGTTGAACACTAATTACTTCAAACGGTACCGTTTTTAATATACCATCGATTTTAGTCAACCAACTCGTATTAGGGCAACGGTTTGTACACGTTGTAATTGTTACCGAGGTCAAAAAATAGTTTTTTTTAGAATTTTTGTCTGCTTGTCTGTGCGTTTAGGCACGCTAATCTAAGAAACGGCTCAACCGAATTGAATGCGGTCTGATGTATTGTAGCAAGCTTCCCGTAACGTTTAGTGTTTGTTTCATACCAATCGGTTTACAAAAAAAAAAAAATACGCGCTAAACCGAACACCACGCGTACGAAGTTGCGAACTCAGCAGGTCTAGAAATAAAATTTAAAAAAATTCAACTTCTCAGAAAATATATGAGCAATTAAGTTTAGATATTTCTACACCTAATAAAATGGGACTCTGACGAGGTCACGAGCAAAAGAAAGAAAGAAAGAAAGAAAGAAAGCAACTTTTATTCCTCTAATGCAAACAATATATGAACAAAAAAACAAACAAACAAACAAATACACAAACAAGTTAAAAGAGGAAAAGGAACCCTGGCTCAGTATACAGTTGTGGTGCAGACCACAACAGCTAGTGTATTCTCTAAAACTACCTCTGGGAGAATGAGTTGCAAAGTCCCGTCACAATCCGAGGCGTATACTACATATGCCATATAAGGGTTTCGTCCACAAGATCTCCCGTTACATATTTATCACAATCACATGACAACAACCGTCGGACACATCAATTGACACAAATTGTCTGCGATAGGACTCACTGCTGTGACGCGTGTTCAATATGATCGCTAAATCATTTCGGTTACTTCGAAAGAATTCTTATATAAAACACTGGCTTTTGCACGCGAGTTCGTCCGCGTCTCTTTATAAAATAAACGGTAATTTTGTATTGGGGGGGTGTAAACAGGGAGGGTGAGTAGCCTATGTTACTCGCTGATAATGCAGCTTTCTATAGGTGAAACAATTTTTAAAATCGGTCCAGTAGTTTTTGTGTTTATTCATTACAAACATACATAAAAATCTTTTCTCTTTATAGTATTAGTTATAGATTTAAAGAAAATATCCTTTTTTTCATAGGACTAAATGTCGGTCTTACACTTACAAAAGACAATAGGCATGATGACGGTATTAAAGAATCAAAGAATAAATGGTTTTGGAGAAAAATATTTATGTTGAAAGGAGTCTAAAAAATTACTCATTTTTTGTATTAAAATTGAGATTAATAAGATTTTCAATAAAATAGAAGTATAAATAACTGCAATCGGCAATGTTAACTGAAACACTAATAAGAGCGAATGACATCACGCCCAGGTAAGTGTTGCTTGACTTTGCTTTGACAGAATGAAAAATCTGATGAGATGTCGGTGACGTCACGGTTCATCAGACGCGACGCCATTACACCTAAAAGCGTTTTCGCGCGTAATACAAAATAGATTTAAAAACATTCAATAATTCGCGTTGAAATTTAGTTTTTTGCTGAAATATTATTTTTTTCGGATATGGTAGACGTGTATCTACATTATGGAAGGGAATTTCAAAATCTGTCATCATGCCTATTCTTTCCCATTTACTACCATAACACAAGCAACACCACAGATGCTGCAAGTGCGCTGCCGACTATATTAGGATTAAGAACAACACAAGGGATAGGATACGGAAATGTGCTCCGGCATCCCTAACTTTCATATTTCGCGGTGGTCTTCTGTGAGGGGATGGTAACTGTCGCTAGACGGGCTGCCCAAATGACTGCGTTCATTTCCAAAAATAACAGGGACAGCCGAGACAAAGCGCTGCTGGGAGGCTTTATTCTATAAAACCTTAATAAGCGTTATTCAATAGAGCGTGTGAAGTACATCGACAAAAAAAAACTATTCTCATCTCAGTTGGGAGAAAATATTTAAAAGAAAATCCTACAATTTTTTATGTCGAAAAATTTCCCAAACAAAACCTTAAAATGTTTTGAATAAAGATTTTTATCTTTACTTACTTGTTTTCATAACACGATCAATTTATTTTCATAACACAACCGTCTCCTTGACTCTTGAAACGCAGTGATAAAGCAGATAGACCGAATGCAGGTCAAACAAAAATATTATGTACTTACAATTAGTAATAGTCGAGTACAGTCGCGAGCGAAACACAAAAACCCCGAAAAACTTTTTATGCCGCGCCGAATACAAAGTTAACTAATGAACAACAACGAGAGTTGTTCCCTTTTTGACACAATATTCAGTTCAAAAACCTAACATACTTAATGGAAAAATATTTACATTTACATTTTAAAATTTAAATATTCCCTAATATTATTAAAGAATTCCCGTTGGAACCAGTCAGATTAAAATTAAGAAAAGATTTTAAATTCTTTGGTAAAGGTGTGCAATCCATACTTCCATACTAATATTACAAATGTCAAAGTAACCGATCATCATGAAATTTTGCATACACGTTGTCAGGTATTATGCAGGAGAGGACATAGGAAGACTGTAAGGAAGACTGTTTCCTGGCCTGTAAAAGGTAGGTACTCAGTAATGATTCACGTGAAGCCTCCACCATTCGCCTACTCACTGAACCTTATGTACCTATTTGTCTAGTAAAATAGTTCTATGTTGAGAATTGGTACCTTAAAAACCGGATCAAAATCGGTCCACCCGTTTCGAAGCCATCCGTTTGATATCATAGACAGACGCACGCGTGAAATTTACACCGCCCCTGTTTTGTGTCGGGCGGGCGTCAAAAATGAGATTTTTAAAAATCGGTCCAGTACTTTTTGAGTTTATTCATTACAACAATACAAACATACATACAAATCTTTTCTCTTTATAATATTAGTATAGACTAGTATAACATTACAGATAATTTTCATCGACTTTCTGGTTTTTACGACAAATTCTACCAGGTTAATCTCGACCTAATTTCTGACCTAACTTCTGATAAAATATTTTTTAAATTCCAATATAAGGCGATTGTAATAGGTCAATTAGGTATATATTAATGGTTTCGAAAGTGTATCTCTTCACGATATCAAAAGGAAATCTATGTAACAATGAGAACTCCACTTTCTTGTAACCGCAAATATACATTTAAGGCCCCGCTACGCTGTCACTCAAAAAGATATCGACCGCTAAAAGATATCAAAAAGATGTCGCTTTTTTTTATACGACATTGTATTATGTATAAAGGATGCAGTTGGTTTCTTATAAAATTAATTAATTAATTAATTATGACAAAATTAATTAATTAATTAATTATGACAAACATTTAAAAATTTTAAATATATTAATATATGTCCAAGCAAGTCCAAACTGAGGTTATTATTCAGTGTTAGCTGAGCCCGCAACTTCGTGAGTGTGGTATTCGGTATAGCCCGTAACTTTTTTTTATGTGAACCGATTGGAATGAAATGAAACAAACACTAAATGTTACGGGAAGCTTGCTACAATACATCATTGAAAACCGCTTTCAATTAGGTTTAGATTAAGCCGTTTCTGAGATTAACGTGCACAAACGCACAGACAAACAGACAAAAATCAATTTTTAAGAACTTGGTAACATAATGATAACGTGTGCAAATTGTTTTTTTTTTTTTTTTGAAAAAATATTTAATGTACTGACACGGTTCGTTTACGATTTTATTAGATACTAGCGACCCGCCCTCGGCTTCGCCCGGGGTGCAATTTTTATATATATGAACATTCCCTGTTTATCCTATTTTCCATTAGTGAAAACCGAATTAAAATCGGTCTACCCGTTCACGCGTAATGCCGTGACCAAGGGAAATGGGCATTCATTTTTATATATATATAGAATAGATAAATGATGACACTTCTCTAATTAAGGAGGTAATATTAAAAACGCTCTGACTCATGGTCTCATTGGTCCCGGGTTTTCAAAATTGGTCGAGTCTTTCAAGACACACTGGCGGCATGGCAGTGACCACCCGCTTACAGAATACCACCGTAAAATAACAGCAGGTGTGCTGTTGCGTTTCGTTAAGTGAGTAAGGGATGCCAAAGCCCATTTCCCTAACCCTTCCCTAATTCCTTAACATAATAGTACATAAATTGTAATTAAAATCTCCGGAAAAAGAACAACGTTCGCCTTTATGCAACTTAACAAACGGTCTGCAGTAACATTATTAAACAAAAACGTTTTTTATGTTAATATCGGCAGACATGCTGACGGTTCACTAATGAACTAGCTTTTGACCGCGACTGCGCCTCTCATTCTTTGGTGTTAAAACATTTATTCAACCTTTATTACTCTCATATTTTTGTCATGTATTGATTTTTTTATTTTTAATATTTAGGACATCCCCTCGGGAACAGTACTTTATTTCTGGTCGGTCGAGTAGTTAAGGCGTGAAACTATAACAAAAAGCAACAGCGTAACAGTTGAGCCCGTTGGATGAGTGGTTAGGGTGCTTGCCTTAACGCTCTGTTCTAGGGTCCCCGGGTTCGATTCCCGGCAGAGCCATCTTTGGAAATGACCTTTGGCTCTGGTCTGGATCTGGAAAGTTAGTGGCAGGGCAGCCACACTGTGTTTCGCAGTTATTTGGGCAGCCCGTCTGGCGGCAGTAACCACCCCCTTACAGAAGACCACCGTGAAATAAGAGCATGTGTTTCGGTGAGTGAAGTAAGGGATGCCAGAGCCCATTTACCTATCCCTTCCCAATCCCTTATCTTTAATCCTACTGTAGTCGGCAGCGCAGCGCACTTGGAGCATCTGTGGCTTTACTTGTGTTACTTGTTTTCTACAGCTCTATAGTTAAAACTAGAAATATTTTAACCGAAAAACTCTTTCAGTAAACTATAAATTCCATATATTTTAGTGTATCTTGCCTACTGTGAATGCTAGTTGTAAAAAATTACTCTATCATGCTATAAGTGGAAATTTTTTATTTGGTGTATGCTTCTATTAGAATTGTTACTATGTAATATTAGTACCTGTAAATTTCTTTAAAATAAAATAAATAAATAAATAAATAGGCGATGGTAGCCACCTATCATCAAGTGGACCGTCAGCCTGTCTGCCGATCATAACATTAAAAAAAAACTCATTTTCACATTTATAACATTAGTTAAGAATCTTATTGTTAATATATTATTATTTTTTATCGGGGGAAGTAGCTTTTTCTATCTTATTTTGTAAACAATTTCGACACGTATGACGAATGTTCCGGAGAAACAATGTTTGTTTACGTGATTACTCGTTTAAATAAATAACACACCGTGTCCGTTTCCTTATATCTCTGTATAATAGATAAACAAAACCCAATTGCGGTGAGTACAAGTGTTTATTCTAAAATGATAGCAATCTTATCGAGCACTGTATGTATGTACCTACATTCAAATAATTTTCAAGCGTTCACCGTGAATACATGGTCTATTCCCATTATGTCCCACAAGAAATGTCCAATTTGGGACATTTTGGGAATTACAAAAATAACATGTTCCATAATCTACATCTATGTCTATTACAATCTATATCTATGCATATAATAAAAAAACAAACGTACTACTTATGTCACAGTCACAGAGGACAAAAAAATGTTTTTTTTTTCAATTTTTGTCTATTTGTCTGTGCGTTTGTGCACGCTAATCTCAGAAACGGCATAACCGATTTGAATTCGGTTTTCCCGTGTGTTTGTTTCATTCCAATCGGTTCACAAACAAAAAAGTTACCACGCTTACGAAGTTGCCGTTTGTCTCTGTCAGATTCTCCGCTAACTTCTTTTAACATTGATAAAATTTGATACGGTTTTTACCATTGATACCAGCCGACATTGATACGGTTTTCATGGTAAACGGGAGATTTGTGTACACCTATAATTTGCAGAAAAAATGTATCTGTTTTTCTTTCAATTTAAATGATTAAGTCAAGTATAATACTTGCATTTCTAGACAGCTATGCGAATTTCGGTACAGATTTACAGATCCATTTGCCTGTTTGCTATTTCTTTAGGTCCGACTAGGCGGCCACGCCCAGTTCTTGTACAAAGCGGGACGAATTTCGATGTTATTATCAACATCGTTTGGATAATTAGTTCCGAAAGACTAGCATATTTAAAACATACTTTTGAAATTCACAAACACCTACACAACACATAAAGGGCAATATTTAATAATAGAGTACCTAAAAGAAATTAAAGTACTCAAACCTTAATTAATTGCAACGTGGGAAATCGGGGCGAAACGCTAGTGTTGTCCCAACATATTATGTCCATCGATTATTATCAATTATTAATACGTTAGGATTATTATTAATTATTAATACAATAGGAAAACTATTTTATTCCAATTAAGCTTGAAAAACAAATCATCTAATAAACAAATGCCTATTAAATCGTGTTATAAAGATAATATTTTTTTTCAATAAACTTGACTATAAGTAAATAAAAATCATTTATAAATAACGTTTGTTTTCAATGAAATAGGAAGCAGTAAATGAAAACTTTTGCTTTTTTTTTACCAACCCCTAATTAAATTATAATTATACCTAATAATGTACCTAGACTCATTAAACAACGAAATAATATTATATATTATTTTTAGGGAGGATGTAAAAAGTATTTTATTCGACTAGTATAATATATTTATGACACGCTCACATTTCAAAACTTTAATCATAAATTTATTACAAATTTAAATATATGTATATAGGTACATACTTAAATATTTGTTTCATAATTAAATGAATTTGGTTTAATTGTTTGTATTTTGTACATTATATTATTTGCCCTTTGCAATGTACTTTTTTTGTTATAAATTAATATGAGTAATAACTACTTAGATTTATAAGTTGCTGCACTTTTAACTGCCCTATTTATGGTCTAAAAATGTCAATCCATCCATTTACAAACCCATCAAAAGAAAACAATAGAAAAAAAACCGAGGCGTCGTACGAGCTAGGAATGCATTATGCTTCGCTTCCTAACAAGTCACACACAATAGTACAATTGTGATTGTAAATACACGACACTTGCTTGCACTCGATCAAAACGATCTATAGATCTATCATACAGATCAATACGGGGCGCGACCGAGCGTCTGCGCACGCGACGATATCTCTACTAAACCAAACGGTAACGTCGGTAACGGACGGAGACCGAGACGGACTGGGAAAAATTATAAACATCGCGCATGAAAGGGACAGAGCTATACGGAAAGAATGAGAGAGAGGTATACGTTCCGTTTATGCAGCGACGATGCAATGTTTATAATCTGTAAGACGTGTTGTCAAAGAATAATACGAAGATTAACAACTACAGAATGAACGCTTCTGTGATGCACGTTTGCTTATTCCTTACTCCTAATCCCTTATCCTTAATCCTAATAGAGTCGGGAGCGCAGTTGTACCTGCGATGTCGTTTGTGTTATAGGTGACGGTAGTCACCTACCACCGAGTGGACCGTCAGCCTATCTGACGACCTTAATATTTAAAAAATATTCCCTCGGAATCCTTTTGTGGTGTCCGAGAGGAAGGTCGTTTCGAAGTCATGGACAGAAATCGAGTCAAAAATCAGTCTGGTAATAATCAAGATTTGTATTTGAAATATCGACTCGTTTTTTTTGTTTTGTTCGGCGGTTAATATTCTGGGTACAAAACGTGCAGACTTATATAAAGTAAAATCGTGTGAAGTTCATCGCTGAGAAGATCTTATGAGATTCCTGTGACCTCAGCTAAATGCCTAATAGTAAGTAGTGGTAGGGCACACTGCGTTTCGCAGTCATTTGGGCAGCCAGCCTGGCGGCAGTGACCACCCCCTTACAGAAGACCACCGTGAAATAACAGCATATACGTGCTGTTGTGTTTCGGTGAGTGAGTAAGGAATGCTAGAGCCCATCTCCTTATCCCCTCCTAATCCCTTATCCTTAATCCTACTGTAGTCGAGAGCGCAGTTGTACCTGCTATGTCGTTTGTGCAGCGCACTTGCAGCACCTGTAGCGTTGCTTGTGTTATAGGCGACGGTAGCCACCTACCATCAAGTGGACCGTCAGCCTGTCTGTCGACATAACATTAAAAAAAGTCACTCTTCGATCAACTAAAATTAGATCTACGACTTTTTTCACATTCTCGCCGGTGCTCGTCCTTTGTGATGCTTGTATTCTGTGGGTGTTCTATCCAACTTAAACTTCTTGCACCACCGTGCAACTGCAGAAGGATCGTCTCCTCAAGAATTTTTGCCTAGTCGGCGTGCGTGTCTTTGGTAGACATTTTTTTCAGGCAGAAGTATCTATTGACGGCTATGACTTCGTTTTTCTCTAATTTCGATAAAACTGTCCGACCGATCGTATTCAAATGAAAGCCGTTCCGTAATGCGGTGTTTTTATTTTTTGATCTAGATGATATTCTACATAAATTTAAAATGTATCTACGAGAATATCTTACTATTCCAATCTAGAAATATCCGACTAACATTACTTTTGGATCACCCTTATTTAAACACTTTTCAATTAAATAATTGTAAATTGGGCAAAAGTAGCTCTTCTACTGTGTCCTTTAACAGAAACTGTTGGACATCATCAGACCTACTACACCGGACTTCGAATGCCATAATGCTTTTTTCACTAAATATTTCAACTTATGGAGAGATCATAAATATTGAAAACTAACTGTGCCCGAGACTTCGTACGCGTGGTACTTCTTTTTGTGAACCGATTGGAATGACACAAACACTAAATACGAGAAGCTTATTACAATACATCAGTGAAAACCGCATTCAAACCGGCTAAGCCGTTTCTGAGATTAGCGTACACAAACAGTCGAAAATTCTAAACATTTTTCACCTCGGTAACATAAGTAAAACATGTACAAATTATTTCCTTGAAAAAATATTTAAGAATCAGACGCGGCTCGTTTACGATTTTATAATTATATATATGTATAAATAAAATAAAAAATGACAATGTTCAGGATGCTGTTGGGGCTACCTCGGTACTCGAATACCTCCATATTATATACTAGCTAACTCGGCCACGCTTCGCTGCGGCCCATACGGCGGCGGGCGGCCGGCGTGCGCATGGGGCGCGCGGTACTGGACACTGATTATATATATATATATATATAAAATACTATTTATCGTAGCGTGATGTTATATAGCCTATAGCCCTCCTCGATAAATGAACTATTCAAAACAAAAAGAATTTTTCAATTCGAACCAGTAGTTCCTGAGATTAGTGCGTTCAAACAAACAAACAAACTCTTCAGTTTTATAATATTAGTACAGATTCGTAGAGACTAAGTTAGACGGAAGGAGGAAGCATTACGCCTCTGTCGAGTCGTGTATCAACCGGGACTCTTTCGTTGAGCCAAAGTTTTGTCACACATGCGAGTGTATCAAGTGTCAAATTTTACTATGTAATCTTTTGTACCTACATGCTAAGACAGATATAACTAATCTTTAAAACTAACATTTAAAAATTTCAAAAAAAAAAAAAAAAAAAAAAAAAAAAAAAAACTACGTTCGCATAATTCATTCGACGCAAAGCAAGCTGTCTCGTCTGCACAGTTAATCGTTAATCTATATAATTGTTTACATGAAATGGCAACGCTCCGGTCGAGATTATTCTCAGAGCATAACCATAACTGATGTGGTTTGTTAATAACATAATGCGAGTATTTGCAATTATAACATCCTGTGTTCTATTATATACAATTTAGCTTAGAACCTTTATCCTGAAGAGATAATTTAATGCTAACAGAAGTACTATGACAGTGGCTTGGGCAGCTTCCTCATACAGAAGATTTTATGGGTTCCGGTGAGCGAGTATGGGATGCCAGTGTACCTATTCCCTCCGTATTCCTAATTTTACATCCCATCAAGGTCTTCAGTGTACTTGTAACCCATATGCTTTGTATTAATGAGCAACGCCATAGAAGGAGACGGTTTAACTAACCCATTAACGCCTGCGGTCTCCAAATGAGGACTCATTTTACAAATCTCATTTTGTTTTTGTTACATACCTAGATATTATTTATTATAAATGTAAATTATATAAAGTTAAAACAGTGTTTTTACTGCAATTTTAAGCTAATTTTCACGTTAGTGGTTGTAAAAAGTAAGTATTTTTTGCATACAATATGTATTTTATTTTTAACTTTTCTTAGATAAATTAATAAATTAAAATGAATGTACATTTTTCGTATAAACTGTGTTTTAATGTGAGACTGTGTTTTTAATCTTAGTCCCAAATGAGGCCAGTGGGCACATCAAAATCTTTCATCTTTCATTATAGAAAAATTGTTTTTAATGATGGCGAATCAGACTTTTTGGAGTCAATGGCTTCGAAGCCCTTGCGGCTGTAATGAATGAAGATGGCGATGATGCGGAGATAGATTTAGTGGCGCTTCCTGTGGCACCAAGTGTTCACACTGATGAAGAAGAAGGGGACGGACAATTTTTGGCATATACTTATGTTGACTGGATACCATTTCCATACTCATAGAACGTTTTTACTGGTCTTCGAATTGTGTCAAGAAACAGATTTCTTGAAATCAAGATGTAATACATTTTTGTGACAATACTGAAGTTTCGAGACAGATAAATTTTAGAACAGACAAATTGGTTTAGAAGTTAGCGGAGAACGGTGTATATATCGTTCTCTGCTAACTTGTGTGTGTAAAAATAAATAAAATAAAAAATAAAATAAAATAAATCTTTATTTGCACGAACACATGTTTACAGGATTTTAATTTGTATACAGCAGTTACAGTACAAAGTATGTTCTACCCGCCAAGGGCATGCAAATATTTGTGTTTAATTGTTTGTAAACTAATATATTAATAAAGGAATTAATGTTTCTTATTATAAAATTCTTTAACACCATAATAACAACAATCTAATAACCATTTTGTTAATGTTCTTGTAAATTTAGGATCCGGCAATTCCTTTATATTATTAGGTTGTATGTTGTGTGTGTGTGTGTGTGTGTAGACAGGTATAGTAATAGCACGTGTTGTTGTAAGTACTTAAATACGTTCTTAAAACATAAAAAAATATTCGATTGTTTATATTAAAGTCTCATTCGAGTCATTCCAATAAAGGCAGAAACGTGATTATTTTATAACCAAAGCCCTCACATGTGTACCAATACGTGTGTTGTGTTTAAAGGCGACAAAAGTAGGCCTTTACCGTCAACAGAACGGTCAGAATGTCAGCTCCGCGACATCTATCGGATTTGTGTAGAACTGCTTGGTGAACTCTAAAAATATACGTATTATGACACTATTGATGGCGCCATCTATTATACTATTATACTGCAATAGAATTAGATGAAGCGACGGCGGATTTGGATAGAACATAACGCTTTTTAGTTAACGCTTTTATTGATTTTACTCCTCGTAAAATTTCCATACCCGAGGGCCTTATATGAAAAGAGATTCGAAGTAAACTCCTAAATACTAAATGTAAAATCTTATTCCATACTTCTTGGAAAATCTAACACAGTTGAGGAATTCAAACTACTTCCTATGATCAACCAACTATACTATGCTATGCTGACCATAAATTGGCATAATTTCTGATCCTCTCTCCATAATTTCACTTAATGCTCACAGCCTACTTGTTTTGTTGAAGAGTACTTTCGTGGTCAAATACAATTCTCAAAAAATAATTTAATTACTAACCAGTAATTGAATTAATCTCATTTTATTGCAATTGAAAATAAGTATAATATTTGTATGAATATTATTGAAGCGATAGTCGAGTGGTCCGAGTTCGATTCCAGGTCATGCCATGTCCGAGTGGGTTTTTTTTGTAAAAACTTGAGTGCATTTACTGAATGCTCTCAAACGATGAAAGAAAACATAGCGAGAAACCCTGCATACGCCAAAGAAGAAATTCTAAGGCGCAAATGAAATCCACCAATCCGCACTGGGCCAGCGTGGTGGACCATTTGCCCATACGCCTTTTTTGAGAGGGTAGGCCTTTGCCCCTACAGTGGAGACATATAATAAGGCTATGAATGATGATAAATTGAAGTAAACTGTATGCAACCAGGTACAAAAACATAGAAAAATAACTTTCCGTCACAATCGGAAACCAATTAAAATCGAATAACAATTACGTTATCTCCTTACGTGTCTTCGCTGCTGGCTTGGCTCCTATCTCGTTGCAATAGAGTTGAGAGTGGCGCGGCCGGTGCGATTCGCCACATATTTGGGTCATACCACTAGATAATGCGGTGGGACGATACTTTGTTATTTTATTATATCACACAGATAAACGTCAAACAACAACAACTGTTCTTTCAGGGGTATAAAGTTGGTAAAGTCGACAAAATTTTAAAAGTGAGATTTAAATTACAACACATTCATTTCCGTATATATATTTATTTACCCCGTAGAATAATTTTATACAAATTCTAGAAATCTCGACTGTTATTTCAAATTGAAAATTGACTTTACAAACAAACCTAGCAAAGTCCAAGTGAGTTTCAAGTTGCGTAAAGTCCTTTTCGACCAATAGGAAGGCTCCATTGCCTCCATTTCACTGACAGCTGTCATGGCCGCCTTTGATGTTGTAATCAGTAATGTCATATCTACCAACTTTTTGGTAACAAATATAGGAAAGTCCTAAACATTCAGTTACAAACTTATAGTAAAGTCCAAAACTTGGTAACAAAACTGGGTAAGTCCATCTTATACTCAAAAGTATTGAACTGAACGTGATGAACACTTGTATTTCCATAATATATTACATTCTGCATATAAATAATGTTTAACATTAGAATAGTTACCTGTAATTATTAAAATAATCGTTTTTATCGTTTACTGAACATTTTGGCAATGTGGACTTTTCCAACTTTGATTGTATACCCCTCATTTGAAAACTTACGTAAACTTTAAAATCGATAGTTCAACGAATCCTTGTTACCTGTAACAAAAAATATGTGAAAATTAAAAAAGTTAACCAAAATTCAGTAGCAGCAGGGCACAGTGCGCTTCGCAACCATAAACCGGGTTCAAAAACCGGACAACCAGTCTGGCAGCAGCAAACCTTCGTGGAGAAAGCAAAGAGAAGGGCATTTGCAATGTGTATTACGCTGGTATACCCAGCCGTACGCTGGTAGCCGTTCGAACGGGCTCGCATGCTGCGTTGGTTCGCGAGATATGCGAATTATCTATTTTAACCTATCCGGGTAGTTCATCCCCATGAATGGTTGACATTTTCCTATATCTAAGTAGCCTATCTCAGAGCAACAAACACCTGTGGATCGGAGTTGTTGCCTCGGCAGAGCCCGACCTACCCCGCTCAAAGGGCAAGGAGACACCGGGCGCTGGGCGACCCCCACATACCCCTGCCGTCTAGCCATCGGCAGGAAATCTGTAAGCGGATTACTCCTCGTCAGAGCAACAAACACTAAATGTTACGGGAAGCTTCCTACAATACATCAGTGATAACCGCATTCAAATCGGTTAAGCAATTTCTGAGATTGCGCTCAAACAAACGGACAATAATTCTAAAAACTATTTCTTCGACCTCAGTAACATAAGTACAACGTGTGGTACAAATTGTTTTGTGAAAAAAAATCTTTAATGTACCAGACACGGCTCGTTTACGATTTTATTAATATACATTATAATTATTGTCAATAGGCCGTTTTAATATTCTTTTTTTTTTATTACAAAGGGTGGCAGACGATCGACGGTCCATATTTTAGTAACACTCCTTTAGTATTAGTATTGGATATACTTACTCGTAAATCAGATTTTTTTTAAAATACTAATAATAATAATAATTTGTCAATTTTGTCACATAGATCAAGTATATAGATTATTTTTAAGATTGGCTTTTTTTTCTATATACTTTGCGACTTCGTCAAATTTTCTATTAAATTAAAAAAAACATTCTCATAAAATTCTCAACATAAAAACACCTCTAGCATGAGTTTACGATACTACACTCGCTAGCGAGAGTGTAAAACATATATATGGAAAATTGATAATTTGACATTGACAGTTCACGATTTCCCATACAAAAGTTTTACGTTCTCGCTAGCGAGTGTAGTATTGGTGTAGTATCGTAAACTCATACTAGAGCCTCAGTTCTCGACACACAAACTATCTTATAGTGAGTAAAATAGTAGTAACTTTAGACTTATAGAATCATTAATTTTAAAGATAGGTATAAAATCATTCTTAACGAACCAAAGTATTCTCCATTTAGGTGTTTCACTAATAAGCGACCAAAGCGCTTTTCTACCGCCGCGCACATCATCACACGAGACAAAAGTTTTAATAAAAATAGAAAAGCGTACGTTTACAAGAGGAAAAGCAACGTGTCCTTTCACATAATACGCGAATATTTGTAATATCTAGGATTACTTGAAACGCAGTGTGGGCTTCGTTTAAAATCCATTCGCAGTGGCGCCGAAGGGGTTGAAAGCCATTCTTACGTAATACATATAAGTCGAAACTGATGGATATTTGAGAGCTCAGACCGACAAAAACTATAGACAGAGAGACCTTACGAACAAAAACGTTTTAAAAAATGAAGCCGGTTCGCTGAAGATGGTGCGTAATACCACAGAATAAATAATAGTACTAGCGTACTACTTGTCGTATAGTGACCATGCGTTTGTGTATGCAGTTAAAAATGTTACCCACTATACTCCGGCCATTATAAGAGTGCTGTTCTGACAGGTGTCAATTCCATACATTTTCTGTATCGTTTATTCGGAAATGAACTTTATGCAATGGACATAAAGAAATGTCAAAAACGCATTCATAGAATGACCGTATTATAACAACTTTTACCCGCCTCAGACTATTGAGCGGCCGTCTTCCTATTGCAGAATCGTCTTCCTATTACCTGCCTCACTTAGGAGTGTGTATTGTTCCGTCCGTCTATGGTTTTTTCTCAAACATGCTCGGAAATGTAGGCATTCTTGTACTAAAAACAAGCCACGAAGTTTGTAATTGTTGGCTCATGCATTTCTTTCTCGGCCTAGGCCAAGAATGTTGTATGAAAATTCATTCCTGGCCGCTGCTCAGCCCGATGAAACCCGAAGTTTCACGAGTCTTCACGAACGCGCCCGCCGCTGTCACCGGCGTAGTAGGCGGGGGCGTATGGCTGTTTCCTTAGCACTCATTGAAAATAAAAAATAAAAAAGGCGGGAAAGCAGACTTTTTCAGTACTTACCTAAATATTTATTGCTTTTAGTAAACATTTGCGTTTGTTTTATTCTAAATAAAACTGTGTATATGTAAATTATTTTTTTATTATTTTTTTCATATTACACTAATTTATTTGCATTATCACGTGTTTCGTTATTTCCTCACATTTATTGAGAAAAGCACTATACCAGCCTCAACCGGAATGGGGATTGCCGGACTCAGATCTTTATCAAGGACTCGCTAAAAGCTCGGCCTTGAAACCACTTCGACGGCAATCCTTCACTTCGGTCTCTGCAGTAATGTACTATAACTAGCTGTTACACGCGACTTCGTCCGGGTCTCTTTATAAAATATAATATATAGGTGAAAGAATTTTTAAAATCGGTCCTGTTTCGGTGAGTGAGTAAGGGATGCCAGAGCCCATCTCCTTATCCCCTCCTAATCCCTTATCCTTAATCCTACTGTAGTCGGCAGCGCACTTGCAGCACCTGTAGCGTTGCTTGTGTTATAGGCGTCGGTAGCCACCTACCATCAAGTGGACCGTCAGCCTGTCTGTCGACATAACATAAAAAAATAAAATAAAAACAAACAAACATACATACATACAAATCTTTTCTCTTTATAATATTAGTACAGATATAGATAAGCACAAAAGTTAAATGGTTATTATTCAACCTTTGTTTAAACAAAAAAGGCATACTCAATAAGCAAAGCGTTTCAATTTTCGCTGAAACAGACTTTCGCGCCGCGCGGTAGAGCTCGTAATATAACCCTCGGTTGTAAGTTGCAGGTACCTATTGGTCGAAGAAAACAAACATACCTACAGCTAGGGTTGCCAGGCCTCAAAATCGAAAATCCGGTCACAGACTCATATTTAGCCGGACATTTTGCCACAAAAGCCTGACACACGGGTTTTTAAAAGAAATAGTTCTTTTTATTTGTGCATTTATTACTTTAAGCTAGAGTTGCCACGAATAGTGATTTAGCCGAATACCGAATGTTCGGCCACGCTATCGGCCGAAGCGCCGAATATTCGGCCGCCGAACATTCGGCACCATGTACATGCTTGTCGAACGCAAAATCGTGTCGCGACCTGTCTCACTCGAGCGCGGGCGGGCGTGCGGCGTGCGGTCATTTGATTGTTTGTTTCTGTTGCGAGTAGGCACGTCACGGCCCGCTTTGTCCGATCATTATAAAAATAAAATATCACCTACGATTTTGTAGAAAAGTTCATTAGTTCTTTTTCAATTGTTTGTGTTAAAAAATGAAAAGCAATACCCAAACCTTTCAAAATTTGCTAAAGTTTATCTTTCTTCTCCCGGGAGTAGCGTGTATAGTGAGAGGTGGTTTTCTGAAGCTGGTATCATTTACGATGAAAAGCGTAATCGTTTGCTACCATCAAATGCTGAAAAGCTTGTTTTTATCCATCACAACTTAACGCTGATTAATTTTACTTATTAAAATATTGTAATTTGGTAATAAATACAAATCTTGAGTAATATGATGTGTCTTTTTTGTCCACAATTTGGCCACTTTTTAGGTATTCGGTATTCGGCCAAATAGTACTTATTATTCGGCCGAATACCGAATACCAAAAAAAGTGGCCGAATAGGCCGAATACCGAATAGTAGCCGAATATTCGTGGCACCTCTACTTTAAGCCTTGCTCTACTCTTTATTATGTATCACATATTGTTTTCTTAAAGTAATTTGTAAGATCGCGGAATCATGCGTGTCCGTGTGATTCTGGCCGCTGCGGGGTTGACCAAATCCTAACAAAAGCCGAACGGGCCGGACTTGTATATATTTGGCCGGACACGACTGTAAAAAGCCGGACACCTGGCAACCCTACCTACAGCATTGTTTTTATATAGAAGGTTAAATGCAGAGTGAGGAGGACAATAAACGCGCGAATATTCAAAAAGAGAATTCCACCGTCGTCGTCGTCGCGGAAGTGCATCGGGTGAATGAATGTTGAATGCGAAGCCAACCGCCTCCAGGGCCTCGCTCGCTCCCAACTCCCAATTACTGGATACTTTTAGAATCGTATCCCTTGTTGTGTGTTTTTGTCTGATGCCTGCCTCGTTGGAGGCCATGTAATTCCATGTAAGACCGACCTTCACCGATCTGATAACTCGATGGGACATATTTTTTATCAAGTATAATTTATAAACAAATGTGCCTATAATGACTTGCCTATCGAAAAGTGTTCATAGCTATTTTTAATTTAATTAATTTTAATCCATTTTCTTTTATGACCTGAAGGTGATGAAAGAAATACGGATATTAAAATATCTTACCTATGATATCAATTTCGATTGGTTCACATCTGCTTGCCAGGTAGCCATGCACAGAAATAAGTAGGCAAGCTTACCTAGGCATACTCTGTGTGTTAAAAATTATCAGTTGAGATAAAACTCATTCGTTTATCAAAAGAGTGAAGGTGATGAAAGAAAATGGATTAAAATTAATTAAATTAAAAATAGCTATGAACACTTTTTGATAGGCAAGTCATTATAGGCATATTTGTTTATAAATTATACTTGATAAAAAATATGTCTCATCGAGTTATCAGATCGGTGAAGGTCGCTCTTCACGGTCTCCTCTACTATAGCCAAATACAATAAAACTACTCAAACTCATATATAAATTGAATTTGTTAGAGTTTACATGCAAATATAGGCCACTGCGGAAGCCCTCGGACGAATCGTTAAAAGAAAACTTCAAGTGCGAGTTGAACTCGCGTGAAGAGGGTTCCGTACGATATTACCTATCTGCACAATATTGAGTGATTTACCATGTTATTTTTAATATCATGGACTTCTTATAGGTTTTCCTATAATCTATAAGTAGAAAACTAGTTTCTGCATTTTTTTCAAAATTTTAGGTTCAGTAGTTTCGGAGATGAGGGGGGGGGAAGGTGGTCAATTTTCGTCTATTTTCTTGAATAACTTGGAAACTATTTATTTTAAAATTACAAAAAAATATATTTAAGGTCTTCACAAGACCTTCCATTTGATATGTCACACGATGCAGTTTACGAAAAATTTTTTTTAATTTTCTACCTTCCCTCCAAAAATGACCTCCCATATACAGATTTCATCTATTCACGTCACACCTCTATGCATTTAGGTCACAGAAATTGATATGTGTACCAAACTTCAACTTAATCGGTCTAGTAGATTTGGAGATAATTGACTGTGAGCGACGGACAGACGGACACACGAGTGATCCTATAAGGGTTCCGTTTTTTTATTCGGACGTACGGAACCCTAAAAATGCGATCCGGTGAGGGGGTAAATTAAAACGGTTCTAGGTAGGATAATCTGTAATCAGCCGTGCAGAGATGCCCTAGATACGCCACGACCCTACTTCACTATTTACTTATTGAAGCTTCGGTGCATGAAACGACGAAGCGCGAGACGGAAATGAATCCACATTCGACTGGATACAATGTGACCGGATATAATACGAACAGATCTGCTCCAGGATCAATCTGTCAAGTGCGAATTAAAAATTGTGTTCTCATAAATTTTAAGGTCGGCAAAGACCTCACGACGAAACGTCCACTTATCATCCCATTTTATCATCTTCATCTCAGCCGTAGGACGTCAGAAGTTTCAAGTGGGACCGATGAGAAGGTCTGGATCTAGCGTCAATAGGTACTTTTTAATTTTATTAATATTTTTTATTACCCACGTTTAACAGGTTTGTGAGGTCATTTTACACGAAATGGATAATTGAAAAAGAGTAGATATAATTTAAAAGAACTTCTTAATTCGGTTATCATTGATTTGATGGTCTATTCCCAATATGTTCCACAAAAACTGTCCAATTTGGGACATTTTGGGAATTACAAAAATAATATTTTTATTGTTCCCAAAATTTCCACTTTAATTATATCAATGTGGACATTTTGCAACTTTCAATAAATGTTTAGTTAATAAAGAATAAAGATAGATACAATTTTACCGGGCATTTCTTCCCAATTTTTCTCTTCAAAAGAACCTTCCTCAGACCTAGTATATGATTACATAATTAGGTATATTATTACAAAATAAAGTCGCTGTCTACCTCTGTCTGTTATTCCGAATTTCTTTTAAACAAACTTTGTTACGTTTTTCACTAATGGAAAGAGCGATAAACGGAGTTTGTGTATTGTATAATTTGCAAAATATTGCCCGGGGGCGGGTCCCTAGTAAACTGTATAATCCTAGTACGAGGCTTCGTTGTTTTTTTTTTTTTTTTTATTAGATCAGGGTAGCGCTTGACCACTATCTCACCTGATGTGAGGTGTAGATGTGGCCGAAGGTGGACCACGCTTACCCAGTAAATGCCCATTTACCCTGGTTTTGAAGACCCCGAGGTTGTAGTTCTGTGGGAACACAGACGCAGGCAATGAGTTCCACTCCTTAGCAGTCCGAACAAGGAAGGTGGAACTGAAACGCTTCGTGCGTGATCGAGGTACATCGACCACGAAGGGATTACAACTGTTATGCTAAAAAAGTTTCTAATATCAAAGTTTTTGAAAACAAATTCCCAAGTCCAAGGCGAACAGCCTTAGATTTGAGGCGCGATAAATTAAATAAGACAAAAGGGCACGATAGAAGTCGCTAACAAAAGTTACTGAGCATATACGATGTTCATTCACGCCAATCTCCGAAACCATTTCAGAATTCATAACCGATTTCAAAATTTTGCGTTTCGCTTTTGCAATGACAAAAATATTTATAGCACTAACTGCTAATTAGTGCTATAAATATAGTCCTAGGTTTAGCACTGAAAATGCTAAGTTGGCGACACTGCCCAAAGCCTTGTCGTCTGGAAAAGATTCCTCTCATTAACAATTAAGGAATTGGAACGAGTGAAAATTGCAAAGTCGATACTAAATTAGCGCGAGAAAGGGATCGTTATGGGTCAAGTCTCCCACCCGACTGAGCCACGAGTATACTCGTAAGAGTCACTCGATGTAACGACTCATCGCTCTGCGTGTCTAATCGCTTCGATGTCCTCTTGCTGAATTAAAAAGTGTATCGTCCGCTCCCACTTCAATAACTTTTGCAATTTCGTCCTTAATGACTTCGACAGAATGGTTATTTATTATCTTTGACTAAAACTTTTATTTATAGTAAAACATACTATATTCATTAAATTGGAACATACATATTTAGTTTTAAGAAAATCAATGACATAATAAAACCGTAAACGAGCAGTCTGCATATTATTAAATATTAAAACAAAAATGTTAAGGTCGGCAGACAGGCTGACGGTCCACTTGATGGTAAGTGGCTACCGTCGCCTATAACACAAGCAACGCCAAAGCTACTGCAAGTGCGCTGCCGACTGCAGTAGGACCAAGGATAAGGGATTAGGAGTGGATAGGGAAATGGGCTCTGGCATCCCTTACTCGCTCACCGAAACACAACAGCACACGAGCTGTTATTTCACGGTGGTCTTCTGTAAGGGGGGTGGTTACTGCCGCCAGACGGGCTGCCCAAATGGCTGCGAAAACGCAGTGTGCCCTGCCACTACTTTCCAAATCCAGACCAGAGCCAAATTTGGAAAGTTGAGTTTTCAAAGTTGATCCTGCCGGGAATCGAACCCGGGAACCCTAGAAAAGAGCGTTAAGGCAAGCACCCTAACCACTCATCCAACGGGCTCGTTATGTTACCGAGTTGAAAAAAATAGTTTTTAGAATTTTTGTCTGTTTATCTGTGCGTTTGTGCACGCTAATCTCAGAAACGGCTTAACCGATTTGAATGCGGTTTTCACTGATGTATTGTAGCAAACTTCCCGTAACATTTAGTGTTTGTTTCATTCCAATCGGTTTACGAACAAAAAGTTACGCGCTATACCGGATACCGCGCGTACGAAGTTGTGGGCTCAGCTAGTATTTAATAAAACCTAAATGCGTCCATACTAAGCCGGAGGCGGGTCGCTAGTGATACATATAATGTAACGGACATTGCGTTGCTTGCAGACCAATCTTCTGTTTTAAGCAAGCTTACAACTAAAAGCTACTGTGTGTGATGTTAAACTAAGGGTTCCTACGAAAGATCAGTGCTGGCCTATGCCAGCAAAATGCTGAGTAGGGACCTTTTTGTAACTTTCTTTCTTGCCGTTACTGTTATTTTTTTTCTCTGTGTTTGTTGAATGTTTTTATAAGTTACAAATGAATTCATTGATTAAAAAACATCAACAGAGCGAATAAAGCAGTTGACCCTTTTAATAGTTGGCGTGGTATACCAGTAAACAGTTGCTTGCCAACGAAACCCAATGCCTCGGCCACATGACGCCGCATGCTGGCATCGCCCGGGCGTAGTCGTGCGGAAAATGCTCCAAGAAGCCACTTCGACTAACGGAGTCGTTGACATGATCAACAAACATATGTCGGGTTAACTCGTTTTCGTCTTGTGTTTATACAATCAGCTGTCTCGCTGGTGGGTTGTAGCTTGCCTATATGTCATTTTGAATTAATTACGCTGTTGAGAAATTAATATTAATTGAGCCCGTAACTTCGTACGCGTGGTATTCGGTATAGCGCGTAACTTTTTTGTGTGTTAACCGATTGGAATAAAACAAATACTAAATGTTACGGGAAGCTTGCTATAATACATCAGTGAAAACCGCATTTAACATTTTAAAAACTTTTTTTTTATGTTAAGATCGGCAGACAGGCTGACGGTCCACTGGCTAGGTGGCTACCGTCGCCTATAACACAAGCAACGCTAAAGCTGCTGCAAGTGCGCTGCCGACTACAGTAGGATTAAGGATAAGGGATTAGGAGGGGATAGGCAAATGGGCTCTGGCATCCCTTACTCACTCACCGAAACACAACAGCACACGTGCTGTTATTTCACGGTGGTCTTCTGTAAGGGGGTGGTTACTGCCGCCAGACGGGCTGCCCAAATGACTGCGAAACGCAGTGTGCCCTGCCACTACTTTCCAGATCCAGACCAGAGCCAAATTTGAAAAGTTCATTTTTCAAAGTTGACCCAGCCGGGAATCGAACCCGGGAACCCTAGAACAGAGCGTTAAGGCAAGCACCCTAACCACTCATCCAACGGGCTCGTCAAAACTATTTAACTATTTTTTTGACCTCACTAACGTGTGCAATTTTTTGTTTTTTTTTTTTTATATTTAATGTACAGACACGGCTCGTTTACGATTTTATTGTATGTATCGATGGAAAAAGCGATCCTTATATGTATCTAATTCCAAATATTATCGCATTGGGGCGACTAATGTCAAGCGCCGAGCCGTTCGTCACAATAACATCTTGACGGATGGATCTATTAAATCATACCGGTGGTCAGGGGCCCTAACTGTAAATGTTTACGTGTGGTACAAGTTATAGAACGTAGCTGGGATTCTTATTTATGTACTTTGACAGATATAGTCCTCACCACCAAAACACACCAAACTGAGATTTCAAGTTTTGATTGTTCAATTAATTAATATAATTGAATTTTTGAAACTGAAATGTCCCAATCAATTGAACTCCTAATTGAACTAATGGGAATAGACCAAATTTACACACACATACAATTAACACATGCGTACGTATTCTGTGACTATAGATTCTATTTTAACTTTTCTCCTTAGTTGTTTTTTCATTTAAAAAAAAGCACAGCCTAATGCGGTATTTACTTTTCAATATGTTTTAATTAAAATATAGTTGTCAAATAAATAATTACCATTGACGTATTTATAAAAATGTTCGTTAATTTACATAAAGTGTGATTGAATGGTTTGCTAAAATATTAGCATATATGCTATATAGCATAATGCTAATATATTGCGGGCCACATTATATAATGTTCATTACTTCCACCACGAAATTAATCTCCTCTTAATCGTCAAGTGCATCAAGGACCTCGCCTTTAACTACTATGTCAAACACCCTCGCCACCCCAACCCGCTAGTGGTTAGTTCTCTCATTTACACTCCCGATGATAATAATACTCTTTCTCGTTTCAGAAGAAGACCTCGACACATCTTGTTGGACCAGGATAACCCCATCACAGCAGTCGCGGCGCTTGCTGCTAATGACCACGACGTGCAGCTGCCCCGACACCGTGAAATAAGAGGAAGACCGCCGCGCCGCTTTTCACTTCCGAGGCGCAACCAGGATACAGTGCTTGCGAGGAACCTCCCGGCTCGAGGACCACTTGTGCCGGCCGCGGCTAACACCGTGGCTGTTGCAAGTGGCCCTCTAGGGCTAGCCGGTCTCTCATAGTTAAGCATTAGTTAAGTTTTTATTTGTAAGGGCCGAGCGCTTCTTATAAATGGGAAAGTAAGTTTGTTTGATTGTGACGCTTTCATGTCTTAACTACAAAACTGATCATCATGAAATTTTGCATACACGTTGTCAGGGATACAGGAAATGTAATGAGGTACCTTTCATGTACTGTTCCCTGTTTTTTGTAAAAAAAAAAAAATAAGAAATTCAACGCCACCAAATACACATGAGCAATGAATAAATTAAAACTAAAGAAAAGGGGACGCGGACGAAGTCGCGCGTGAAAGCTAGTAAATTAATATAGTTTATAGGCAATTAAAATATAATAAAAAAAACGTCAAAGCCCTATTACTACAGCCTTAGTATTCCTCCTAAACTTTATATCTCACAAAACTAATTTACTTATCGCTACCTCCTTTGACTTGGGGCGAACGTTGAACGTTGATAGCGAAAAAAAAAATTGTCGGAAGTTTTTACACGTAGAGAAATGCAGGGCAAACGGACTCCACCAACTCCACCTTAGATAAGTGTTGATTAATTACTATGATGCCGGCACAGAATACAATCTTCAATGGATATTGTGAAATCGTATGTCAGTTTGCGTTTTCTCTATTAAGTAAATAAATATGTGAATAGATAATGACCAAATTACAATATATTTTTATAATAATATATATTGTATAATTATTTTTATAATTATACATTATAATTTTATAATATCTAAATCTGGTGTAGATACATAATGTACATATGTATACATTATATAATAAAAAAAATCGTAAACGAGCCGTGTCTGTACATAAAACATTTAAAAAAACAATTTGTACAATTTATACTTGTGTTATCGAGGTCAAGAAAATAGTTTTTAGAATTTCAGTCTGTTTTCCTGTGCGTTTGTGCACGCTAATCTCAGAAACGGCTTAACCGATTTGAATGCGATTTTCACTGATGTATTTTAGCAAGCTTCCCGTAAAATTTAGTGTTTGTTTCATTCTAATCGGTTTACAAACAAAAATGTTACCCGCTATATTATCGAATACCACGCGTACAAAGTTGCAGGCTCAGCTAGTTCTACAATACTTATAGTGCATTCACAACTTGCAACTGAGACATGTTTAAAAATAAATTTAGACGCATTTCAATGCTATTTTTTATAATATTCATTCAAAATTCCCACAAAAACATAGTTGTAATTAAAAGCTTCTAGTAGAAGTAGTTTCAAAGAGAGATTTGTCTAGAATGTCCCACCTAAAATAAACGATTTTCGATTTTTAATCTTTTTTTTATATATTCTGATGCAAATATTTATTTTTTATTTTTACGTTTATACACTCGGTGTTTATTTGAATATTGTCACCAATAAAAATATATAATTTTATTCAAAAATATAAAATATGGAGGGACTGCAAAAAAAAAAATTGGCATGAAAATTGCAAACAAATCTTCATGCCTTTAAGTGGCTTATACGTCAACTCGCTGGCAATTAATTCGCGTATCTACGCGACTTGACGTAATTGTATTTTACCTATTCTTTAAATACGTTAACTCGCGGACAATAGGGCGTACTGTACAGTTGAAAATAATTATTAACATAAGGGCGATATTTAAAAACGCCCAAGTCTCTTTAGCTATGCAGCAAAGTATACCTCGAATATTTCTAGAAAATTGCGATATACCTAGTCGTGGTACAGTTACCAGGTAATAACTAAAAAATAACTATACTTCGAAAGTCTAAAGTCTTCTGAATTCATTACTCTGTTCAATAATTTTGAAATTACGTGTGGATTTCATGTAGAGTCTAATTAACATAAATATTTTTAAAATAGTAGACATTATCTATGCTTATAAATTCGTTGTCCTGACTGACTATCAACGCACATATCACGCCAAAACTACCAACCATTCGCTAAGAACCCGCTAAGAAAGGATTTTTAAATTAACAACTCTATGCGAAGCCGGTTGCGGGTCAATTGTCTTTTTTTTTAATGTTAAGATCGGCAGACAGGCCGACGGCGACGGTCCACTTGATGGTAGGTGGCTACCGTCGCCTATAACACAAGCAACGCCAAAGCTGCTGCAAGGGCGCTGCGGACTACAGTGGGATTAAGGATGAGGGATTGTTGAAGGGTTAGGGAAATGGGCTCTGGCATCCATTACTCACTCACCGAAACACAACAGCACACGTGCTGTTATTTCACTGTGGTCTTCTATGAGGGGGTGGTTACTGCCGCCAGACGGCACAGATTAAATTTAAAAAAAATCCATTAGCATTAGTAATATATCTACTATGTTATTTCGTATATTTATCGGTCTGTTTACCAAAGAAGATAAACGGTTTCGCGCAACCACGCGTAATACAATGTAATATATAACTGTGTCACTCGTACCATTTGCGAACAATGGCTTCCTCCGGCCCGAGTACGTAGCAAAACGTCACGTTACACTCTACCTAGATGATAGAGTGCATTATTGTATTATAGTGTCAGTGTACAATCGCGTACACAATACCCAAGCCTCGACAAAGAGGAAAACAAGATACTCCTAAATATCAATGTTTTTTCCCATATATCAATGTTTTTTAATTCGTGATTATAGGTGGCTACGGTCGCCTATTGAGTATAGGATATTATAGGATAGGTGAATGCCCTGACGAACTTACTAAGAATAAGGATAAGAGAGAGGGAAATGGGCTCTGGCTTCTCTTACTCACTCACTCACAGCCAGTCTATGTTCAAATATACGCGTCCCAATAATAGAGCGAGATGCTCGGGAGCTACTTGAGATCATACCGTCTCCCCCTTTCTTCTATCGGACATGCAGACGTACGGCTGGTTACAATGCTCACCTTGTCGAAATCCCTCTAATTCGGACCAAGCGCTTTAAAACATCTTTTATATAGCGCACTGCTAAGAATTTGAACTCCCCACCGGCGTCTGTATTTCCGAGCTCATACACCCCAAATCATTTCAAGGTTCGAGTAAATAGGCATCTTCTGGGTGAGCTCGCTCCATCGTCGGCCTCATATTTCCTACAAGGACATATGCTGGTCTTTAATTAAAAAAAAAAAGATGGAAAAGTCTCGCAGAGGTCGCGACCAACCTAAAAGACGATTCATGACCGCGACCACTCCTCCAGGAGTTTACGACTAAGAAGGAGAATGTCAAAATATAGGCCTCACGCAGACATTTAAACATAGATATTATGCACATTGGTAGCCAATAGCCATACGACCGCCATTTCGCGAAATCCATTTGCAAAAAGTCGATAGGTAAATCCAATTGTTTCATCTATCACTTAGGTAAAATGCTGTCTTTATTTTTTTAAATGATCTTTAAGCAAACCGTTTACCATATAAGCCTAGGTTATGACAGTACAGGACTGGGAATTGGCCCGTTACAATTATCAGCAATGGCCAAGTTCGTAAATAAATCGTACAATATACACATTTGCGGTTATGTCGTGGATGCGTGTTACGTTTTCGAATACGATGGGAATCATAATTGCAATGACATATTGTCATAAATGTCATATTGCGACATTTTATGTCATATAATTACATTATATATGCCACTTATTATACAAAAATAGTCATAGTCGTAGCACGCATATAGAATACAAATCCTGGGACCAATTTAAACTCAATGCAGACACAGAATATAAGAAGGCACTTTTAGCCAATACAAAAATAAGTTGGTAAATATCTTCATTTAACATTTTATTTAAGTTCCGTTTGTTGATGTACCGTTTATGCCAGTTGACAAGTATTTTTTATGGAAACAACATTGAGTAAATTATTTTGAATCCCATGTTCGAACACACTAAAGAGTATAGAATACACCAAGACAAAGAGTAGTAGCAAGGTGCGTTTATGGAAAAACAAATTCACGTACTTTTTGCATTTAGCCATTGTTAATGAGGCTACGTTTTAGCTGGGCTAATCTAAAAAAAGGAGATTTTTCTTGTATATACTCGTATATTTGGCTTGTACATTCATATCCCAAAACGGGGGTTTGTTGAATAAATAAATATATAAGGTAGTGTATCTTTGTAAATGTTTAAGTTTTCTGCCACTGTGGCGTTGTTGTTCTTGCGAGTCACAGAACGCTTGGTCTGTGGATGCGTGGCGTCTCTGTGGTGATCTGTGTTCTATGATTAATGGTAACTTAAGTAAATAAAACATTAGGAATAAAGTGTTCGTTTGAAAAGGAAGAAATCTAACAAGTTTTTGAAATACTGCCTAAAGTGAACAGGGTTCTCCTTTACCGTCTATTGGGGGGCTCGCAGCGATTTAACGAATCAGTGGTGAAATTAATTCAACGTATTAAATTGTCGAACACTGTAACACTTTTGCTCGTGGCTGTACACGATGGCACAACTCTAGCTGTCTAGGAAACGCGTGCGATATATATGCAGATACTTTAGTGAATATCGCATTGCGATGCTTATTTAGCATGACTCTTCTTCCACTGACTAACCGATTTACGTGACCTAATTGTGTGATTCATGAAACTTGAACCTGATTGCCTTGGCTAGGTGGAACCCTCCTTTACTAACTAGAAACTTTACCTACTAGTTGAGCATGCAACTTCGTACGCGTGGTATACGTTAAAGCGCGTAACTTTTTTGTTTTGCAAACCGATTGGAATAAAACAAACACTAAATGTTACGGGAAGCTTGCTACAATACATCAGTGAAAATCGCATTCAAATCGGTTAAGTCGTTGCAGAGATTAACGTGCACAAACAGACAGCAATTCTAAAAACTATTTTTTTGACCTCGCTAACATATAATAGGCATTTACAACGTGTACAAATTGTTTTTTTTTTTTCTTTTTTTAAATCTTTAATGTTAGGTTAGGATTTTATTAAGATATATTTTGCTAACAACTGTACTGCACTATTGCAGCAATGCCATCCCCATAACATTGTATGAATGTTTCATAGGACCTCTATTCTTAAAAACGGTTACCTTCTCTCAAACAGCCCAAGGGAGAACTAAGAACACTTAAACATTAGTTTGATATGATAACACACCTGTTGTTTTCAAATGAACACACATGCAATACTATCACAAAACAAACTAATTAACAACCAACTAATTTATAATGAGCACACAGCGGACATTCTGTTTAATGTTTTTTATTTATTTACCTTGACACGATTGGACGAAACATAACATTTAGTATTCGGCAATAGTAATTAGTAGATAGTGACCGGTAATAGGCTATATGACAGATTTTGAAATTCCCTTCCATAAATGTAGATACACGTCTACCATATCCGAAAAAAACTATATTTCAGCAAAAAACTAAATTTCAACGCAAATTATTGAATGTTTTTTAAATCTATTTTGAATTACGCGCAAAAACGCTAAGGTGTCATGGCGTCGCGTCTGATGAACCGTGACGTCACCGACATCTCATCAGATTTTTCATTCTGTCAAAGCAAAGAGAAGCAACACGATGTCACTTACCTGGGCGTGACGTCATTCGCTCTAATTCGTGTTTCAGTTAACATGGCTGATTGCAGTTATTTATACTTCTATTTTATTAAAAATCTTATTAATCTCAATTTTAATACAAAAAATGAGTAATTTTTTAGACTCCTTTCAACATATATTTTTCTCCAAAACCATTTATTCTTTGATTCTTTAATACCGTCATCATGCCTATTATGACCCCCAAAACGCAAGTCTGACGATGCAGATATATAGAGAGAGAACGCAGGGCGTTGTCTGTCAGGGTTAATATGATTGCTCGCATCGCAGGTTCCTTCTAAACTTGATGGTAAGTGGCTATCGTCGCTTATAACACAAACAACGCCCCACAGGTGCTGCAAGTGTGCTGCCGGCCATAGTAGAAAAGGGAATATGCGTTTAATGTGGCGCTGTACGAGCGTGGGAACTCAGTAATAGGTATTTGTGAGAATTTGTTGTCTCAACTTATTATAATGCGAATGACCCAAGACAGAATGCGACGCAACACATTCGCGCCACTTATTCAACTCGCGAAAATAATAAAACATACGCCAGCAATTCCAATATTTTAGAAAAATCTTTATAGATGGTAGCTATTGACATCCCAATTTTAAATGTACATTATAGGTAGGATGTTTCCATCGAAAAACATTTTTGGATTTTAGTCAGTAAATACAAGTATTCAACCCGCGAAAATGTCACAAATTCTGCACATTTTAGAAATTAATTATACTCGATATAAAATTAATTTCAGTTTTTTGTTGCGATGCAAACCTTTATATTATGTCCTAGAAATGTCATGTTTTTTTATGTATTGCTACGACCTATAAATAATGAGTAATCATGGAATTACGTAGTATGGAATAAGTAAGCTGTTCGAGTTGGAAAGTGCTCTCTTAATTAAAAAAAAAAGATTAATTTTTTTTATGAACATTGTTGCTTTAGAATCTATGTAAATGTTTCTTAATGTTTTTTTCTTTTTCGTTAAGAAAATAATTGTTAAAAAAATGCAAAAAAAATTGGGGGAAATTCAAAATACTTGAAACGCAACGCTATTGGTCAGATCAAATGTGACGTCAGGTCTATAGTGACTGCAGTGACTGTGTCAACTAGCGCGTAGTCGTTTGACTTGTGATTTTTAACATTATTTTGATTATTATTGTAACGTCACGACAAGCGCGCCAAAAGGGCGGGTGATTAAGGTGCCCGTAGCAGCTGTTATAGCATAGATAAAATACTACTTAACCAGTATAGATGGTCAACCTCCATATAACGATCTGAAGCCAATTTCATATTGGGATTTCCACTCACTAGATGTCACTAATAGTCTCGAATTTAACATTAATGTGTATTTTGTTAAAAATTATAACCAATAAATTCAATCACGCAGTTATAGTTCCTTATTATCGTGGTAATAACTAGAGGGCGACGTTGCTGGGAGTACTTTTATGTATGATATTGTTCCATTTCATGCATATTTTAATGAAAATGATAGAAAAAATTTATTTAGATATTTAATATTATTATATCAGAAAACATTATGTTATTAATTTGTTTTACAATTATAATGCATAATGACCATAGTACAAAAATAACAAATTAAAATGTGTGAGTTATCATTTTTTTCTTCGTAACACAATCGACAAAAACTGGTTAATTTTTATCTATGTTATAACTAACTGAACCTGGCCACGCTTTGCTGTAAGCTCATTTTTATTTTCGTTTCCGCTGAATCTTCGGAATAGAAAGTATATATTTAATAAACACTCTTGTGATAAAATGCATCGTTTTGCAAAAAAATTAAGTTAATCCATCACCCAGTTTTTCAGCTTTCTGAACACAAACATACGTACCTAAGCAAAATAAAAAGCGAAGTATGTAAAGATTATGAATACAAAATAACAAAAAACATAATTAATAATATTTTATCGATTGACAAGACGTTTTTCTATTATAGGATATAATCGGTCAGTAATTAACGTTTTAGTTCCTTATTGCCCTATTTTTTAGAACAGAACCTATACCGTTCATAGGGCCCTTTTATCGTTGTTCGTGCCCACTTCTTTTATATTTTAAATAAATTTTAGTAGTGCCATCTCTTGTACGTGAGAATTGACTGAATGGTCGACTGCAGCGACTCTAGCGGATTTTTAATGACAACAAATAAGCGACAAACTACACAGGCGGCATCTAGATATAAGCGAAATTGGATAGGGTACGGATTCAATGTACGTGAGTGACCATCTATACTGGTTAAGTAGTATTTTATCTATGGTTATAGTTAATTTTAACATTAACATTTTTCGGCGCTGGATATTTTTTAAAGATTATATAACGATATAACCTATCGTAAAAAATATTTTTTTAAAATGTACATATTCCTCATTATGGACAAGGGTTTAGGAAAATTTATGAATTATTGAAATAGTAGAGCAATGAAGCATTTAGTGTGCTTAGTTCAAAATTTTTAACAATATACATGTATGTATCTATAAAAAAAACTTAAAATAAAAATAACTATGTAATAATAAATATTACAAATGCTAAAGTGAGTTTGTTCATGTATTACTATTTCACGCCAACTACTGAACCGATCATCATGAAATTTTGCATACCTTTAATTTAAAAAAAAAATACTGTACCTTAGCAACGCGTACGAGGTCGCGGGCAAAAGGTAGCACCTACATGTGTAAAATGGCAACACTCTGATCACAGACACAGGTGAAAGAGACAATCATTAAATTCCATTAATTGTTTAAAAATATTAATATTTTCATTGTATGTAAGTAATTACTTACATACACTGATATACCGTAATAATCTATAGTCTATAATGACATTCACTTTGAATCATAATGACGTAAGTGACCTTAAGCACTCCATGCCTGTACGACTTATCTACACCGTCTTTTATCCTACATATATGGATTCCGGATATCGACTCTGCTATATAAAGATATAAGGTAGATAATTCATTGTTTAAACTTCATAACTCACACAGTAATGAATGACGCCTACAGTTGCAAAACCTACATAGTTTCAGAGATTTTCATGCGCAATTATATTGAGAAAACAAGTTAAACAATTAGTGCTATTAATAAAGGCGATTTTTGAAGTTTACTAATTAAAAATCGATTTTCATATAAGGTATGGAAATTTTATGAGTAAAATTAATACAAGCGTTAACTAAAAAGCGTTACGTTATCTGTCACTTTGGCACCTGTGCGACAGTTGACGCATGTATTTATGTAACCTAATTCTATTCTCTGGGCTTATAAAATCAAGCGTGGAAATCTTGTATGAAAAGTGTAGTCCGTGTTGAGGGACGAAACGATATAACCTGCCGGCGCGGTTATATCTGTCTTCAAAAAAATGAACTATTTGAACTTATAAAACCTAGTGACATCTGTGTATACCGAACGTAACTAACATAACTTTTGTTGGAACACGTGACATCCGAGTATGCAGAGTGTAACTAAATAATATATAGTATCTAATTAGGTATCCAGTTATCTATTGATAAGAGGAACATTTATACGTTTAAGGGTAAACTCCAGTATACGTCGGAGCTGACACACACTTTTTTTTATAGTTAAAATAGTTACACAAATGTACCTACATTGTCTTGTCCGTCTGCAAAATGGACAATGCTTTAATGTGTCGCGGTAAAGAACGAAATCGTAACTTCTGCTCTATGGTTGTTTCGATTTCCTTTGTACGGAGGTGACGACTTCGGGTCGCGCGTTCGTGTCAAGTTGCGCGTCAAGTTAACCAGATCATAAGAGGCATATTTATATTAGTCCAGGATTTTTAGACATGCGCTCAGCATAAATCCTGATAATTGACGTTTCGATTGGATTATGTCAGAGGGTGTCCCCCAAGTATAAAACCAAGTTTCCGTCGTCCCAAACTGCGACCGTTAGCCGCCATCTTGAAAAACGCCTTTTTGCAAATATCTGTTGACTCTGAAATGCGATTTATCACTCACATAAACAACAGAATAAATAAATGTTACAGAATGTTGCCATTTATTATTCGTAACACTAAGGAATTTAAATCAGTGAAGACGTTGTATTTTGCACTGTGGTGTTTAGTAATGTCGACTATTGGTCTCTTGTTTGGTTCCCCAATTATCAAAATAATATTCAGCGTATTGAGCGAGTGCAAAAAAAGTTTCTAAAGAGACTCTCTTTTCTTTCGGGAATTCATTATTCAGTCCATGGCTATGATGATGGACTAAATTACTTTAGCATGAAGGCACTACACACTCAGGTTTTTCTTTTTAAAATCATTAACCAGAGCGTTGATTGTCCGTCCCTCACAACCCAGAATGTTTGCTCGAGCACATAATTTTAGACCGTTTTATACATATATAGGATTTAGTAAGAGTAAATATGGTAGGTTTATTCCCAAAATTTCCCACAAGAAATGTCCAATTTGGGACATTTTGGGAATTACAAAAATAGTAATACACCGGTTTCTTGTGCCTTGCGATCTAATAATGAAATATTTCACTAGTGTGACATTGACATTTTTTCTTGTAAAATTGAACAATTTAAAAATTAAAGTGTACCTTAATAATTATCATAATTTATTTAATTTTTTCATAATATTTTTTTTTGAGTCTGTGATGTGTTGCCTATAATTTTGTTATATAATCATGCGGTGCTTTCCTGTAATTTAAATTCATATTTGTAATGTTTCTATCTGTGTGTTGTTGTATGTTATGTCTAAGTATGTATTTAGTTTGTAAGCCTTGTCAAATAAATAAAAAAATCTTAAAAACGGTGAGTTTTACGTTAAAAATCGTAGAGATCTTTTTTGTAGGGGATAAAATTTCCCATCTTTTTTATTTGAAACTTTTTCCTCTGTTGTTAATATTTTCCAAGATATTGTCGATTAAAAAAAATTGTTTTTGGATAATTTTTGGAAATACGAAAAAAAAAAGGACGGAGCGAACCCATTATTGGTGCTAAAATTCCTGAACTAAATCCCTCTTGACCACTTCAAACGCGCGGGCAGTTTCTGTGTCAATCGTTTTCAATGCAATATGCAAGAGCACCAAATCAGTAAATCATCAATGTTTCAGGGTGCGGTTAGGTAACGAGCGGAGCGGGCGGGGCGGGCTTGCGACACGCTCGCCACACGGTGTCTCCGTCCGCCCCGCTCCGCCGTGTTCGAAACCACAAACACCAACATTTATTTGATCGCTGTCGTCCGCTCCGCTCCGCCCCGCTGGTTTCATAATCGCAGCCTAACCTTTCTAAAAATGTGTCCATATGCCGTCTCTTATCCTCGTATTTCCCAGCCAGATTATTCCATATTAAATTATAATTAGCCTGATTAGGCGTAATCCCGGAGCATACAAGCCAAGGCACGTCCCGATAACCTGCCCATCGGGTACTTGACCCGTTCGTTGTCTGTGAGGTCGGGGTTGTCATGCATTGTGCTCTTAAAGGTTTCGCCATCAATCTTGGTTAAAATCACTGGTTTCATAGAAAGTTACGTGTTGCTTGTTTGAACAAGATTTTGAGACCCTTGTTTGAACAACACGTGCTTGTTCGCTTCTTCGATTCGCGGACACACTCTCATGGTTAAAAAGAAATTATTATGGCGTATGATTGGCGGTCAGGAAGTGACCCGATTGGTTTATAATGTAAATGAATTCTAATAAATGTATTCTTATAATGTAAATGAATTCTCCAATCAGAGAAACACATTCGCGTCCCCTAGCGACGAGTGGCGCAAACAATTTTTTTTTAAATATTATAAATAATAAACTTACATATTATTAAAACAAAGTCCCCCGCAAGGTCTGTCTCTGTATGTATGTATGTTCACGATAATCTCAAAACCTACTGAACGGATTTTCATGCGGTTTTCACTAATGGAAAGAGCGATCAACGAGGAAGGTTTTTGTACATATTTGTAGATAAAAATCCATTCGAAGCCGGGACGGGCAGCTAGTTTTGTAATATTATAACATGTAAAGTGAAATAGTCGGTTGTATCCGGGACAGAGTCCCTATGGAAATGTGAAACAATGGTAATTACCACTAATTGTCATTGTCGCCTGCGTGTACGTAAATTAGTATTAATCAAGGGGGGAAGTTCCCTTTAAAAAATAAACTTTTGTAATAATTATTGTATTAATTCACATTTATAGTATTATGTATATCTTTTACTTTTAAGTAAATAGACGCACCCCTGCACGCCTAGGCGCAATAGGGAATATGCGTCTTAATTCAAAGAAAGGATTGATATATTATTATTTTATGAACATTATTTCTTGAGAATTATGTCTATGTCAATATTTCTTAATATTATGTCTCCTTCGTTAAGAAAACAGTTATTAAAAAGTGCAAAAAATAGTGGGAAATTCAAGACTTGAAACGCAACGCTATTGGTCAGATCGAATGTGACGTCAAAGTCCTACAATGACAGTGTCAACAAGAGCGTAGTTGTTTGATGTATTGTGGACTGTGACGTCACGAGAAGCGCGCCAAAAGGGCGGCTGTTTGAAGTACCTGCAGCCGTTAGTTAATTTTAATATGTTTTTTTTATTTATTTTTATGGTTAATAACTATAACGATATAACAGGTTACCCTGTTATAACGATATAACAGGCCCGTTGGATGAGTGGTTAGGGTGCTTGCCTTAACGCTCTGTTCTAGGGTTCCCGAGTTCGATTCCCGGCAGGGTCAACTTTGAAAAATGAACTTTTCAAATTTGGCTCTGGTCTGAATCTGGAAAGTTGTGGCAGGGCATACTGCGTTTCTCAGTCATTTGGGTTTCCCGTCTGGCGGCAGTAACAACCCCCTTACAGAAGACCACCATGAAATAACAGCACGTGTGCTGTTGTGTTTCGGTCTAATGTCGTTTAGAGTGATAATGAGGCATAAATTTTCCAAAGCAGCTTATGAATCCCAGGATAAGGGAATTATTTAGAAACATGACTCACTCCAACCTTCTAAAAAATGAATAGTTAGTCATTATAACTTAAGGAATAAGTTGTCAATTAGTCATACACAAAATAATTATATATCTGTCTCTCTCTGCTATAGTTTCACCATCTTCCGAGAAATTCCAAGGTATAACGTCATAACCCATTCAAAAATTATGATACATCAACCAGAAAATACTACTTAGTTATCCTAGAAAGGAATCAACTAGAAAATAGAATCTGACAGAAGACTGAAAAAAGTCATCATCATCATCACCTCAGCTGTAGGAGGTCAACTGCTGGACCAAGGCCTCCCCCCTAATTTTCCAACAGGACCACTGTCGAGCAGCGGTCTTTATGAGTGGGTTGATTAATAAAAAAATATAATTAGTTATAATTTAAGCATTTTAACAAGCAAGAAATATTCATCCATTTTGTAGTTATGGACAGTTGTAGCACATATGGATGATAGCAATAAATTATGTCTAACAATTTCATTTTATCCGCTACTGTTAGTGACGTCAAACAGGTAGCGATATGACCCATAAAATTACATTAAGCAAATTAGGTTTCAGGTGAAATTTCATAAACATTGGAACATGTGAATTACATTACACTAGAGATACACCCACGGCTTTGCACAGATGGAAATTCTTCATATTTTTTTTAATGTTAAGGTCGGCAGACAGGCTGACGGTCCACTTGATGGTAGGTGGCTACCATCGCCTATAACACAAGCAACGCCAAAGCTGCTGCAAGTGCGCTGCCGACTGCAGTAGGATTAAGGATAAGGGATTAGGAGTGGATAGGGAAATTGGCTCTGGCATCCCTTACTCACTCACCGAAACACAACAGCACACATGCTGTTATTTCACGGTGGTCTGTAAGGGGGTGGTTACTGCCGCCAGACGGGCTGCCCAAATGACTGCGAAAACGCAGTGTGCCCTGCCACTACTATTCTAGTGTTATAAAATTTCTACCACTAGAGATGGATATTGGATAGGGCCAACGAGTATGTATGTAACATATTTTTTCGGTTCATCAAAATCAACTTTAACATGATGGTCAAGACTCCTTAAACAATAATTTTAAAAAAGGTATTTCAAAATTTACAAAACTTTTACCACTAAATGAGATCCTGAAAGTTTTTTCTGAAGATTTATCAATAGAGTAAAAAGTAATAAAATAAGTAACAATAATTGGCAGATTCTATCTACGCCGTGAAGAATTAGTGTAAATAATTAAAATTATTATCTATACTAATATTATAAAGCTGAAGAGTTTGTTTGTTTGTTTGAACGCGATAATCTCAGGAGCTACTGGTTCGAATTGAAAAATTCTTTTTGTGTTGAATAGTCCATTTATCGAGGAAGGCTATAGGCTATATGACACCACACTACGATAAATAGTATTATATATAAGCAGTGTCCAGTACCGCACGCCCCATGCGCACGCCGCCGCCGTATGTGCCGCAGCGAAGCGTGGCCGAATTGAGCTAGTTTATTAAACAGATATTGTTTTCCGAGAGAAAAATGTGAATAGTAATAATAAACATACACAAAAAATCTTAATAAGAACAGTATAAGTTATAAAATATCAATGCATATGCTTGTACAAAAAAAATCATGTAAGTAATCATACTAATATCATAAATGTGAAAGTAACTCTGTCTGTCTGTCTGCTACTTTTTAATGCCTAAACTACTGAATCGATCACATGAAACTATGCATACACATTGTCAGGGATGCAGGAAAGGACATAGGGTAGTGGGGTAAGATATAGGGGTAAGAGATAGGGTAAGGACATAGGGTAAGGGATCATCTAACACCTGGCAAAGCTATAACTACAATTGTTCATATATTTAGTCAGGCAATATATTTTTATTTTTCAATGCAGACGCAGATGAATTACATTTTTATTCATTGTATTGTTAATACAAGAAAATCTTCCATAGAAGATAGAAATTTTTTTTAGCAACCTGCAAAAGGTTGTTAACTTTGAGCTTTTTTGCTGCTTATTCATTACTAGCTGTGTCTCACCGTTTCACCCACAGTGTGATGATAAATAGCCTAAGAATATTTCCTAACAAGCTATCAAATGCAAAAAAAAACAAACAAACAAACAAATTGTTCAGCTTTATTACAATAGTATAGTATAGATGAATGAAAGTCCTGATTGGGTTTGATAATGGTATCATTGTTGTGATACTAATATTAAAAGAGAAAACAGATGAGAAAACAGAGAAAACGGTGGTCCCCTTACAGAAGACCACCGTGAAATAACAGCATATACGTGCTGTTGTGTTTTGGTGAGTGAGTAAGGGATGCCAGAGCCCATTTCCTTATCCCCTCCTAATCCCTTATCCAATCCTACTGTAGTCGGCAGCGCACTTGCAGCAGCTGTGGCGTTGCTTGTGTTATAGGCGATGGTAGCCACTTACCATCAAGTGGACCGTCAGCCTGTCTGTCGAAATAACATTAAAAAAAATGTTGCAAGTTTTTTCATGTGGACAACTATTAATAATCGCTGATTATCTAACCGATAATAAAGCCTGGATTTAAACTATTCAGAGCTCATACTATGTTATACATCAGGCCACTAGTCAGATTCTTCCCTATGAAATCAGTGTCCTAATTTATTAAAATTTTATGCAATAAAGATTTTTTTTATATAATTTATATTACAGGTTCAATTTTAATTAGAATGTGATTCATAACTTGTCATACATCCTAGATAGGTAATACTGATAACACAATAAACACAACATATTTGCAAATGAATGTCAACTATATTTATTGTATGTGTGTTCGCTTTTAGATCGGACACATCAAGGGCGGGGTGCGTTTATTACTCATATGCAATAAACAATATTAAAGTTACCACCCCATGGGGTGAAATTTCGTACACCCCAATTCAAAGAAAAATTACGCACACGCCATCTCACCAATTTAGGAAGAAAATTGCCCTATATATGACCAAATGGCAGATTGTTGACTCAAGGTCGCGATTCAATTGTTTAAGTTACTTTAAGTAATTAAAGAATTATAGAAAAAAAATAAAGGTAACATCGTGTGGGGTTCCTGTTAGAAATGCGCATCGAAAAATCGATATTTAAAAAATAAGAAGTCACGTTAAAATTTAGTTATGTGTAGACAATGGGCAGAATCACCTGTTCATGATACATTTTAAGGCAATGTCATTCATAAAAGCTTTTAATTACGATTGTAACGAAATAATCGATCAACCATGAAGTTCGCACGCCTATGTTTACGTTTTCTTCATACACAAGCTTCTTTCGATAACAGGACAAACATTATGTTCAAACTATAAATAAAACTAGTTAAAAATAGTTCAACGCGTGCGAGATTGGAGTAATTATTTATTTGTTTTGCTAACTAAAGCTGCCGTAGTGCGATGAACTCTAAGCGCTCGCTCACCTCATTTTTGAAGCTCGTATCCTTTGTCGAGATCAATCCGTATGCACTATTGCAAAGCACTCAACAATTGTTCACTTATAAAATGCATATTTTCACAGACACAAACAAACATTTCCGTATTATCGACTGGCGTACAAATGGACACACGGAAGGGTAGCCATTTTTGTCAAAAAAAGCACCTTTTTCGTTCCTTCCCGACCCCAAAACTCTTCCTGCCGCTCCGTACTACCATGTATAATTGTAGTCTTTGGTACTACCGACCAAACGAAGAAGTCCCTAATAAACTGTGCCCTAAGTCTCCTAATTTTGGAAAGTAAAAACGAGAGGACGCTAGTGCTGCAACGTATTGAAAAGCGTTAAATTAGGGTGGCGCCACTATAGCAGGAGGGTAAATTTTTAAAGAAAGCGTCAAAAAGAATAAGGAAAGAAAATCTTCCGCTTTGTTATTGCGCACTTTCCAAAAATAAAATGTAAAATAAGAAAGCATCAAACAACAAATAATTATGGTAAACTCTATTTTTAACTAGCTGAGCCCGCAACTTCGTACGTGTGGTATCCAGGACAGCGCGTAACTTTTTTGTTTGTAAACCGATTGGAATGAAATAAAGAGTAAATGTTACGGGAAGCTTGCTACAATACATAAGTGAAAACCGCATTTAAACCGGTTTAGCCGTTTCCGAGATTAGCGTGCACACACGCATAGACAAAAAAAAAACAAAAATTCTAAAAACTATTACCTCGGTAACATAAGTACAACGTGTACATTTGGTATTACAGACACGGCTCGTGTACAAATTCTATACATATACACTTTCGTATATGTATAGAATTCTAGACATAGTGTAGCCGAATACTAAACGTAAGAATTTTATGTTTGGATGCATTGTCATACACATTGTCTAGGAGGGGAAGGGTCATGGCGGTCATGTGCAATACAAAATTATTTTTTGCCAGGGCCGGGGGGTAATATACGCACACATCCTAATTTACACTGTAAATTTAATGGGACAGGTCGTTAGCAAGAAACAAACGTTTACAAAATTTGTTAATAGTTACTTAAATTTATTTATATCCTAATAGCGACGCATCTATATTCAGCTTGTTGGAGGCATATTATATTCTTCAGTTTTCTTAAAATGAACATAGTATTATGGAAAATATAACTCATATTTAAACTAGAAGATTTTTGATCACTTTTTGTGTCATACACCAACCAACACGAACGTGAACTAACACTACGTAATATCGATACAGATATAGACAGACCTTGTCGCCCTCTTATCAGCGATCGCTAACAACAAGCGCGCGAGACTTGAAATTTTACGTCGAAATTATATCGAAAATTTTAATATGGTCGAAAAATATCTATATATCAAATAAAAAATGCCGACACATTGATGTTTTTCCGATATCTATATCATGCGTCAGTTCTTCAGTCGGGCGCGCGATTTTTATGAGCGGTCGCTGATACACGAAGGTGCGAAAAGGTCTATTGATATCGGTATCGATGTTACGTAGTGTTAGTTCACGTTCGTGTTGGTTGGCGTATGATATAAAAATGATTAAAAATTAACTAGTATGTTTCAAACATGAGTGATATTAACCAGATAGTATTTATGTATTCCTCAAGAAAACAGAAGTGTTAAAAAATATATAGAGAGGAAGGAAGATCTATGATTTACACTGATGAATCCTACGTAGACAGTTCCGATGCATCTCACCATTCTTGACAGACGGTCCTATCAAAGGAATTTACTGCCTAATTCAGTCGTGGTAGTCGACAATGCATAGTACCACAACAAGCAACTCGATGCTGCACCAACGTCTAATACAATGAAAGGAGACATACAAACCAGGAATTGAATCCTTGCTAAAGCCGATGTTGTACCACTTAATAAAAAATACAAAGAGTAATTTAAGAAGTTTAGTATCGATGCCATATGTTTTTAATTCTATTAATGATAAGTAAATAAATATTCAAGGTACCATTGACCAATATACGAAACCGCGAGCGGAAGGCTAGTTCAAAAATAAAACATAAAACAATACTTTCGTGCGCGAATGTACCCATGCGCAAACACACCCCCTCCACTTTCTTCCAGCGTTCCTTTTTCCGTGACGCGACCTTTACCTCCCTGATTGCGCAAAAAGTAGAAAATAATTTTGTATTACACGTAACCGCTATGCCGTTCTTATCATCAAGAAGACCGCGTGTCTTGAATCTGTGTCAGTTGGTGTAAAAATAGTATTCTGTGTTCCTGACTGGCTGTCACAAACACAGAATACCAATTAACTCAGTAGTCAGTATTGAGTAAAACTGTCATGCATGAGGCATGTCAATGTCAGTCAGTCGTCTCTTGTTCGTGATTGTGGATTGTTAGAATATCAACCTGTTTTTTTTTTGATAAACAATTCCTTTTTCGAAAACTCAAAAAGGATGGTCGGCGCAATGCCTGTTAATTTAATACCAAAATTTTGTAACGGCGCCATGGATAACCATAACGGAATCGATGACGGGGAGTTTCAAGTTCATATCGGAAGTCGCATAAAATGCAACGATGACTTCGCCACTGTAAAATATATAGGAGAAGTTAAAGGATACAAAGGTATTTGGTATGGTGTTGAGTGGGACGAACCCTCTAGAGGCAAACACGATGGCTCCGTTGACGATATCCAATATTTTAAGACTTCTAAACCCGGAGCTGGTTCGTTCATTCGTCCAAATAAAATCGCCCCGTTTAGAACCTGTGCTGATGCTGTAAAGAGATATTATGGCGATAGAGAGGTCAGTCACTATTTTTTCAATTTGTAGCCTCTTCGAATATATATCTATGTGTTACTTTAATAATATGTCACAAAGTAGGTCATAAAAACCCACACATAATAGTATTATTCAAGAATGACATCATAAGGAATTCACTTTTTTGTTTTCATTCAATGACATTTTTCCAAACCTCTGTTTGCCTTTGCTTACAGTTAGTTAATTTAAATATTAGCTGTTGCGAACTTCATCCCTATATCTTTATAAAATATTATTTGTGAAAAATGGCAATTTTGTATGGAGGGGGGCAGATGGGGGAGGGTGAGTAGCCTATGTTACTCACTGATAATGTAGCTTTCTATTTGTGAAAGAATTTTTAAAATTGAGTTTATACATTACAAACATACAAAAATATATACATTTTTTTTAATGTTATGTCGACAGACAGGCTGACGATCCACTTGATGGTAGATGGCTACAGTCGCCTATAACACAAGCAACGCTACAGGTGCTGCAAGTGCGCTGCCGACTACAGTAGGATTAAGGATAAGGGATTAGGAGGGGATAAGGAAATGGGCTCTGGCATCCCTTACTCACTCACCGAAACACAACAGCACGTATATGCTGTTATTTCACGGTGGTCTTCTGTAAGGGGGTGGTCACTGCCGCCAGGCGGGCTGCCCAAATGACTGCGAAACGCAGTGTCTACCACTACTTTTCAAATCCAGACCAGAGTCAATTTTGAAAATTACATTAAAATTTCCAAACTTGACCTCGCCGAACCCGGGGCCCCTGAGACGTTAGGCAAGCATCCTTGCCACTCATCCAACGGGCCGTCAAATATTTTTTCTTTATAAATAGTATAGACTAGCTGGTGCCCGCGACTTCGTTGATAAATGAAAAATATAACACCTGAGAAAACATTATATTACTACATTATATATTATCTTTATCACTGTGATGACAGTGGCGCCGATTTTTCTACCAACTAAAATATTTTAATGTAATAAATAAATGAATCAAGGGTGTTGCGTCGGGGAGCGGGTGGGAGCAGTTGCGCCGGGGCCTGGGGGGCACTTTTTCAGAACAGTTTTGAAGAGATATCTATAATGAAACAAATAGCCGGTAATTACATGCTGGTAGCTGGTAATTACAAACGAAACTAAAATCTATTTCAAAGCAAAGAAACGTATTATGAGCTTTACTTTTAGCGCCCTGGAGCAAAATTTTTCAAACACCCTTGTCTCATATGGGCACATGAGGAATTACACACAAACCTCGAAATGAATCATCTAGAGGTTTGTGTATGATTTTTTTTCAGTTTTAATAATAGTTTTAATGAATCTGTAATCTTTCAGCATATTTTTCTTGATAATAATAATACTTTTTATTAGTTACAAGTTTGCAAAGTTACATTGTTACAATCTAAGGTTACAATTGATCGTTCAAAGAATGAGAGAGGGCGCTTGAAAAATTTTGCTCCAGGGCACTGAAAGTGTAGCTACGCCTCTGAAATGAATTAATGTGTTTCATTATTTATGTATAATGCAACAGTCTAATAAAGATTCTGTCAAAGTTATTTTGAATGTAGGATTTTATATTATTGAATACTTTATTGTATGCTTCATGTAACATTTCTATTATATATTTCTAGTCTACATTTTGGCCTTTGCAATAAATTACTTTGCTTAGTTATTTTGGACCCTATTTTTTTAACACAATAATTTGGATATTTTCGAACAAATAGACACAGTCTTTATAAACAAGCAAGGTGAGAGAAGTATATATGTGACTCTTCAAATAGTGATTCACAACTTTTCACATTATTATTTAAACTTTATAGCTTTATGAAATAAAGTTATGCCTTTAACACAAGGCTGTCTGTATATTTATAACTAACTGAGCCCACAACTTTGTACATTTGGTATCGGGTATAGCGTCAAAGTTTTTTGTTTTTAAGCCAAATGGAATGAAACAAACACTAAATGTTACGGGAAGCTTGCTATAATACATCAGTGAAAACGGCATTTAAATTGCACAGACAAACAGACAAAAATTCTAAATGCTATTTTTTGACCTCGGTAACATTGAAGTACAACATGTACAAATTGTTTTTTTTTTTTTGTAAATATCTTTAATGTTCAGACACGGCTCGTTTACGATTTTATTATATTATGTATAGAATAGAATTAATATACCTGTATGAAACTCCAATTATTAACTTCCAGGATGAGACAGTGGCCGCTCACCGCAGGACTGTTATCAACGAGTGGAAAAGAGAAATGGGCGCTCCATTCATTGAAATGGTCGGATTTGAGAAAATTCATCAGAAACAGTAAGATTCAGAACAGTTACTTGTTTTAATGAATTTCAATGTGTCTACCATGAATTTTGTCCCTTGTAATATCGAATATTTATACAGCGCCTATAACGGATAAATGAGGAACTAAAAGCTACACCATCTACTGGTCATCTACTGTAGATGCGAAAATCGACGTGATAGCTCCCATGTTTCCTCATCATTTTGGTAGCAACATGATTGGCATTTGAAATAGATATAATCTATACATAAAAAGATCTAAAGTTTTTTTCATTCAAAATGTTAACATAAAAAAGTTTAATTATATATTAATTGCTACAACAAATAAGGCCCAAAATCCCAGGCATGCCAGACATAACGTATTTTCTAAAGGACAAAATTTGAGGAATCTAGTAGTTTTCCTATGTAAGTTCTTTGAATAAAAAAAAAAATATATTTTATTCACCGAATGAAACTTGTTTACAAAATAAACTGAGATTGAAGACTCCTTTTAAACGGAATGTGCCAGGAGCTCTTCCATAAAAGCTAGTCATTAAAATTTATTAACAAACCAAACTTTAGTAACTAAAACTTTATCAAACACGAACAAAGAAAGAAAATTTGTTGTTAATAAAATTATAATTATGCTCCTGCGTGAATTTACGATGTGTTTGCTAGCGTGGAATGCATATGTGGCGCATGTGTTTGTGTGTATTATTTAGTAATTGCGTTACTATTAATAGATCTTTCACTTCCTCCTAATTTTTAGTTCTAAGTCAATCCGTGATAAGTTGTTTACATTTGAAGTACAATTTGCCCTATATATAAATTTCCTTATTAACTTTATTATATAAAAAGGATGACGTTATACAGTATTGCATTTGGGAAAATTTAGTTTTTTCTATTATCATTTTTGTTACTATATCTCTTCCTTGTTCCTTGTAAGCTAACTTGCATATAAAAATATTTTCAGAAAATTCGACCGCCTCCTAGAAGTGTGCGTCCGCGATCAGAACGTGGCCAAGTGTGGCGACGTGGCAGGCTTGTGTCCCAACGTCCGCAGCCTGGATGTGTCCAGGAACCTGTTCTCGAACTGGCGAGAGATTATTACGCTTTCGGCGCAGCTGCCGGACTTGAGGGAGCTGGATGTCAGGTAAGTGATTGAGCAGTCTTCATAATAGAACAGTTTCATTTGTGGATTGGAAATACTTATCTGCCGCTCTTACGCTGAAGGATGTCTAAGGAGATTAGAAATTTTCGAAGACAGAGAAACGAGCTGATTGCGCTATCTATTTAAGTATCGCTGACCACCTCACTGTTGTTTATCTTTGTGTTATTGGATTTCAGCAAAAACCGCATGTCGATCGATGTGCCAGAGGAGGCGATGTCCCATCTGGCAAAAAATTTCGCGAACCTCGAGAAACTAAACATATCCGTGTGCGACTACGACTGGTCAGATCTGCTGACTCTTTCTCGCCTCTGGCCGAAATTGACCGAACTGATCGCTGCGTACAATAGGATCAAAAGGATCGTCCCCCCAGACTTCACCCTTCGAACTATATCTACCCTGAAATTGGATGGAAATCCGATTGATTCGTGGAGGGATATATTGAATTTGGGGAATCTGAAACATTTGCAGGTGTTAAGTTTGAACGATTGTCATATTGGTGAAATAAGATTCAACGATAACCCTGATAACGGCAAGGTGGATGTTTTTGAGAAATTAGAGGTTCTATATTTGAATCGAAACAGAATTGCTGATGTGAGTATGCCCCACATTTATCTCAGTATATCCCATATCATTTATCCCGTCAGGGTCAAAATAAATTGTATTTGGTTTACAGTGGCGATCGCTGAGCGAGTTGGATAAATTGAGAAATTTGAAGAAGCTGTATTTCCTGAAGAATCCTATTCAAAATACTGAAGATTACGACACAGGCTCACAACTTATTATAGCGAAAATTGGTAACTTGCAGGTAGGTGATTTTTTTTTAAAGTCAAAAGTTAATATTTATATGTTTAATGTGGTAGGTATTTGGACCGACAGAGTGTACGTACACCCAGCATATTTGAAGCAAAGTACACTAAGATTTAACATGAGTGCCACATCATATTATAAGTGCAAACAACATGTCAAAAGGGCTAAAGTCGATGTGTGTCCTATGGACTCCAAAACTGCTTAACCGATTTTAATGAAATTTTCAGTCAATCTTCAGATTAGCCCGGTGGGTGATGAGTAAAATTAATACAAGCGTTATGTTCTACCCAAATCCGCCGCCGCTTCATCTAATTCTATTGTAGTATAATAGATAGCGCCATCAAGTGTTATATTTTTTGAATTCACCAAGCAGTTCTACCCAAATCCGATAGATGTCACCGCTTCACCTAATTCTAATGCGGTATAATAGATGGCGCATTTATATACCCTCTTTTCTTATTGTATAGTTAAAGACCATCGTACTTAAGGAGTAAACTCAGTCGTACGTCGGAGCTGACTACCGACAGACAGGTTGATGGTACCACTTGTGATGGTCCATTTGTGGTGTACACTTGATGGTACACAAGCATCACCACAAATGCTGCAAGCGCGTGTCCGATCATAACAGGATTAGGGATAAGCGATTATGTAGGGATAGGGAATTGGGCTCTGGCATCCCTTACTCACTCACCGAAACACAACAGCACACGTGCTGTCATTTCACGGTGGTATTCTGTAATGGGGTGGATACTACCGCCAGACGGGCTGCCCAAATGACTGCGAAACGCAGGGTGCCCTTTTTAAATTTTGTTTTTTATTTTTCTACGTTTATACCTTGTAGGCACTGAACGGTTCATCAATAACTCGAGAGTTAAGGCGGGGTGCCGAATATGACTACATGAAAAGGTACGGCGCTGAATGGAAGGAGGCAGTCAAGCAGCATACTAGCGAAATTGTCTTCGCCACTGAACATTGCAGATTCCAGGAGCTCATTGACAGTCAGTATACCTTATTTGATAACATTCCGAAATGTCTACGGTGCATCGTTATCATTCAAGACTTTGCATATAAAGACATCATAGAAATAAAAAGCGATGTTTGTATGTATACTCCATATGGATTCCAAATATGCTCAACCGATTTTGATAAAATTTTCAGGCAATTTTGAGACGAGTCCTCTATTAATAATGATCCGATACATTATTAATAGAGAATTAGATTTTTTTAGACACAAGCAACGCCACAGCAGCTGTGGTGTTGATTAACGGTTGAGCAGTTAAGGCGTGAAAGTATCCCTTTTGCATTTATAATATTCGTTAGGATATAATAAGTATATATAATATAGCTTGCCACCATAAGTTTAGTAGCGTAATGGGGATTAAACCATTGTCAAAAAAATGTGTTTTTTTTTAGAATACGGCATTCCCGACGACAGTCTCTTAGAAAAACAACCGAAGAATACAACGCTCACATCTCAACTGATGGAAGTAACGCTGCAAGACGAAAACGGTAGAGCGTTCAAAAAGAAGTTTCCATCGACAATGGCCGTCCAAAAACTGGTCACACTCACCCAAAGACTGTTCTCGAAATATGGCCACACCGGATCACCTAATCTGTACATTGTTGACGACAAAATGAAAGGCGCCGAAATATGTTTGGACAATAACATGAAAGATCTGTCGTATTTTTCAGTCAAAAACGGTGACACAATTCTCGTCAAATTCAGATAGAAAAAACTCGTAGATGTTGACGTTCGAGCAAGTCTTAATTGTTTGCTTAAAAATCTCAATTCCAGGTTGCTAATATTTTTTTAAAAAAAGTGTTTTAAATTGGCGCGCATTTACAATCTACATATTTATTTATTGAAAAAATATTATTGAGCTTTATATTGTTATGTGAAAATTGTACCTGTGTTTATTTTTAACAATATTCCCAGAATAAATTCCTATGTATTTCAATTTATTGTTTTTTTTTTAATTTTTTTTTAATAAGGCTTCGTTTACGTAATTTTTTTTTTTTTGATATAATTATTAGTACATTGGTAGTGCCAAATAAAATAAATCTAATAGTACAATAATTACAATTAATCACATTGGTGCATTTACAATCAATTTACGAGTTTTGTCAGTAAAGTTAAAGTATTACCAAAGAAGAGATTCTATAAAACTATGAATAATAATAATAATATTTATTTATTTTCTCCACAACGCAAATTGACTTGAAGAAATCCGCAGTCCGGAGGAACTGTACGAGGAGCATCAGCGGTGGCAATTGATTGATTTGTCTGCAAATTATTTTTTTAAAGAAATAAATACACTCCTATAGAAAATAGTCAACGGTACCTACATTTAATGACAACACCTGTTATATATATAATGTCCATTCATTCGTAGTGGTCTTTATACGACTTACTTACTAAGAAAAGAACATCTGTAACCTTACCGTCATACACAACCTTCAATTATTCAAGGTCCCCTAACACCAAGACCTCGCAAACTACACTTGTACAAGTAAAACAGTTTGATAATAATTTTCTTGTGATTACGTAAATATACCAAAACATACACGAAGAAATAACGTACATACATACTTATTAATATTTTAAATTTAAAAAATTTAACTTTTTTACAAATAAAGTATACTGTGGGAATGAAAACAAACCTTTTTGAACGTGTTGTCACTGGCCACTTTATCTCGATCGCCATTGGTTACGATTGTGTCAACAAAACTTTATTTACAACTGACGTGCAATGCAAATACGTTCAAATTCAAAGTTGTTCCAAGTAATTGTGTTGTGATGTTAGTTAGGTATTTTTCTTGTGAAATTATCAATAATTAATTGCTGTGAATAATGGGTAATTGTTTCACGGGCGTTTTCCGCCGCCGAAATGTGCGACGACATATTGTTCTAATACTGATCGGACTGGACAATGCGGGTAAAACGAAAACTGTTAATAATTTAGCCGGCGAGGTAGATGATAAAGTTTTGCCTACGGTCGGATTTAAAGCTGTTAATCTAATACACAAAGATACGCCGGTAACTATTTACGACTTGGGCGGAGGTCCGAATTTTCGTCAAATATGGCCACAGTACTACAGCGAAGTGCATGGCATTATTTTCGTTATCGATTCGAGCGATTTTTCGCGGTTGGACGAATGCAAGATTGTACTCGAAGAGGTTTTATCACACGATAAAATATCAGGTAAGCTTAATTAGCTGTTTTCGTGGCCATAGCAACGCGTGTTTGATTAGATGTCTACAATAAATTATTTGCTTGGCTATGACTTATTGTGACACATAATATATATATTTTTTTATGTTAAAATCGGCAGACAGGCTGACGGTCCACTTGATGGTAGGTGGCTACCGTCGCCTATAACATAAGCACCGACTACAGCAGGATTAAGAATAAGGGATTAGGAGGGGGATAGGAAAATGGGCTCTGGCACCCCTTACTCACGCACTGAAACAAAACAACACACGTGCAGTTATTTCACGGTGGTCTTCTGTAAGGGGGTGATTACTGTCACCAGACGGGCTGCCCAAATGACTGCGAAACGCAGTGTGCCCTGCCACTACTTTCCAGATCTAGACAAGAGCCAATTTTGAAAAGTTCATTTTCAAAGTTGATCCTGCCGAGAATCTAACCCGGGAACCCTAGAACATAGCATTAAGGCACGCACCGTAACCACTCATCCAAAGGGCTCGTCAATAATAATAATAATATAATAGGTCAAAACCGTGAAAAATATTACAGAATGTTGTGGCAGAAATCATCGACATATATACAAGATCATGATGGAATAACAGTCATATGTTGAGTGTGTGTGTGATTAAGGAATGTCTTATCCCTTGCAGTGTCTCTTATCCCTTTATCTTGTCAAAGTCGATAAAGCACCCCCTTACAGAAGACCACATTGCTGTTCTATTTCAGTGAGTCAGTAAGGGATGCCAGAGCCAGTTACCTGATTTTGCTGATTTTTTTTGTCAAGACAAGGTTTGTATGAAAGGAATTTTTTGGAAAATCCACAGGAAAAGTCGGTCGGTTTGGTTGTTATTTTTATATGAAATTGACAGGGCAATTGTTGTAGAGTCTGCCGTCAATATAAAAGTATACCGTCAGCCTGTCTGTTATTTTTTTTACATAATGAAAGTTGACTGTTAACCTGTTAGCCATCAATTATTATTATTTTTGTAGCCGAGTAACTATTTACCTTATCTCATTATTTTTATGAAACCTTATCACATCTGAATATAAATTGATTTGTTTTGCTTTTTTATATGTTTAGTAATAAAACTGAAATAGCATGGAGATTTTTATGACAACTTGGAAATGTCTTAAAAAGAAAACTCCATTAGTCCTTTCAATCAATAATGTAACGTAAATGTCCTTCAAATAATAATGTAACTGTTTTCAAGAATTATAATAATAAGAATTAGATATATGTCAATAATTATATTTAATTATTATAATAATTATTTACATTTAATTATTTATATTTAATATTATTAACTTTTATAGTTATTTAAATCCTAAATCATGCTTTGGCTCTTGTCCTTATCTGTCCTTTATGAGTTTACTCCTTAAGAATTGGTTTTTATATAAGGTCCTCTTATGGAAATTTTATGAAAAGTAAAATTAATACAAGCGGTAAGTAAAAACCGTTACATTTGTGCGACAGCGGACGCATGTATTTATGTTCCCCAATTCTATTCTTTGGGCTTATAAAAGCAAACGTCGAAATCTTGTATGAAAAGTTTAGTCTACGTTGCGGAACGAAACTATAGCGCGTTATATACTGCTGGCGCAGTGACGTCTGTCGTCGAAAAAAATTGAACTTATAAAAAGTAGTGACATCTGTGTATACCGAACGTAACTAATGTAAGTTTTGTTGGAACACGTGACATCTGAGTATGCAGAATGTAACTAAATAATATAATATAATTCCAGTTATCTACTGACACGAGGAAAATTTTATACGTACAAAAGGAGTAAACTTCTGTCGTGTATCCGTCGCAGCTGACACCTACATTTTTTAAATTTATAAAAATTAATTTGTTTTAATTACTTAATAAACAGTAAATAAAAATGGCCGTTTTTTCACTGACTAACATTAATTTACATTTCTGACATGCTGCAAGTCAATAGCTGTAACTGCATGTAAACTATTTTTGTTTGTATGACTTAATGATTTTTTTCTCCGATGTTGGTATTTTAATGAAATAAATAATAGTGTATTAACATAAATACAATTTTTTTATTCTCTTTACGCCACAAAAACACAAAAAAAAGGCTTACATTTTTTGATCAACATTATTGCTTTAAATATTTTTTAATATTATTTCTTTTTCGTAAGTGCAAAAAAATAGTGGGAAATTCAAAATACTTGAAACGGTCAGTTCGAATGTGACGTCAAAGTCTATGAAATGTCAACAAGCGTGTATTAGATATTTGGTTGCGATTGTAGACTGTGACGTCACGACAAGCGCGCCAAAAGGGCGGGTGTTTTAAAGTGCCCGTAGCAGCTGTTAGTTAATTATAATATATTATTTTGTTACTAAATTTTTGTTTTTTGGCGCTGAATATTTTTTTACGGTTATATAACGATATAACCTATCGTATGAATTTTTTTTTTCAGGCAAACCTGTGTTGGTTCTGGCTAATAAACAGGACAAGACAGGAGCATTGGATGACATAGATGTTGTTGAGAAATTGAATATTGAGCCGTTGGTTAATAAGTAAGTTGGGTAGTTTTAAATTATTACCTACTAAAATAAATAGTCTGTAACCTTTGCAGTGCTCGTCTTAAAGTGTTAGACCAATTTTTTTTTATACAATAAGTAACATTACAATAACCAACATTGCATAAAAGTAGTAATAAGCATAGACCGGGAGATGGTGACAGATTTTGGAGCCATTTCTTGCAGTATGGCGCTCTTGGGGGGGTTCATACACGTAATAAGTGAAAGGAAATCGATGCGCGGGATGATTAATTTCCCAAAATTTCTTTAACTTTTCGGAATATAAACAAAAAAGAATCCCGCGTTCGCTAATGCCATACTTATCCGGTGGTTGTTTAGGCCCGCCATACTCTTTTTATTTTTTATTTATTTCTTACAGACTATTTTTTTTAAACAATTGATTTTTATTAATCTAAAATCACAATAACAGCACGTGTGCTGTATATACGTGCTGTTATTTCACGGTGGTGTAATGTAAGGGGGTGGTTACTGCCGCCAGATGGGCTGCCAAATGATTGCGAAACGCATTGCTACTTTTGCCTGTCACTACTTTTGCCGATCCATACTAGAGTCAACTTTGAAAATTCATTTCCAAAGTTGACCCCGCCGGGAATCGAACCCGGGCACCCTTGAACAAAACGTTAAGGCAAACATCATCCTAACCAATCATCCAACGAGCTCGTCAAATCTAAATATATGTTTCTCTTTCAGATACAGATGTCCTACTTTAGTGGAATCTTACACGAATAACATAGAAAAGAAAGGGAAAAAACCTAAAATTGATCCGGACCTGAAGAGAGGTTACCTGTGGCTCCTCAACTATATAGTGAGTCGCTACGGTGACATCAATCTCAGGGTGCAGACGGACATGCACGCGGATTTGGAGAGACGCAAACGACTGATGAACAAGTCCACCGCCTCTCAAACTGCCAGCGAAGACATTGTCGGCTTTGAGAATCCCAATTACACTATCGAAAAGTCTGAGAAGTCTGAGATCTCCGAGAAATGCGAGGAGGGTGTTATTGTTGTTAAACCGATTAAGAATAAAGTCAACAGTGTCGATACAACAATCACAATAGAGAGTGTCGATGGATCTGACAATACGAGTGTCAGACCGAAACTATCCCCGTTGTTTGGCAGGACGAGTGATAATTCTCTTACGGAAGCCAGGATAGAGTTGGAGCCGAGGAGTGAGTACAGAAAGTTGTCTCCGATTGTCAAAGTCAAGAGCGGTGTCAACCATATTGATTTTCAGCATAGACCGCAGTCAAGTCCCACTTCGAAGGCTAAGGTGAGTGTGAGGTTTCATCATAAATAATGATGTCTCCATTGGTCATGTATTAGGACAAGTGTCTCCGTTTGACTACGGCTTACCTCCACACATAAAGCTCGAGCTATTCATTCGTTCCCACACAATTGCGAACTCTTGTAAACAACACTATCGAAAACTTCCTGTCTATCATGCGTATCTACAACTGGGAGATAGCAATGATACGGCTACGGACGCAATACATTGCGAGCCGGAATATGACAGAGTATGCGCGTAGCGTACATACCAAGCAATGTATTTTTTTTTAAAACGATAATAATATCGTTAGTTTTTGGAATCTCTTATTATACCCAATTTGATAATAAACACGAAAAAAATATATGTGAGAAATCAAAAGAAGCTTTTGACATAATAAGCGCTTTCCAATTTGAAAATGAATAAAGAGTTGAAAAAAGAAAAAGTTTTTACGTACAGTATTTATGGCCAGTATTTATTTATTATTTATTCGAAGCAAACAAAAGAGTATAGTAAATTTTCAAATATCTGTTCTATGCTGATTTTGATACGGTTTTCACTAATGAAGGGAGCTATAAACGAGGAAGTTTAGTGTATATTTTACCGTTAGAAGACAGAATACGGTAATCCGTGCGAAACCACGAGTTGGCTGCTTGTATTTTTAAACCTGATGCTAATAGTAATAAAAATGGACATTTAAAAAAAGTGATTCAGATGTGTATAATTATACAAACACAATACACAAAGGATCAAGATTGATTAATTTTTAAAATATGAATAGATTAAAATATGATAAAATATTATCTTTGGGGTACTTTCACGTCCTGGACTTCTATTTTTTTGATTCGCAATATTTTGAGCCCATTAATCCTATCCCTTCGCAATCCCTTATCTAATGATACTATGAAATAACAGCATGTGTGCTGTTGTGTTTGGGTGAGTGAGTATAGTATGCCTGAATCCAATTCCCTATCGCTTCCTAATTCCTTATCCTCAATTGTATGAGGCGTTGCTTGTGTTAGAGACTTCAGTAGCCACCTACCTTCGAGTGGACCGTCAGCCTGTCTGATGATCTTAATATGAAAAAAAAAATACAGGACAAGTGCGAGTTGAACTCGCGTGGAGAGGGTTCCGTACTATGTTACCTATCCGCACAATATTGAGTGATTTACTATGTAAGGTTATCCTATAATCTATAAGTAGAAAACTAATTTCTGTATTTTTTTCAAAATTTTAGGTTCAATAGTCTCGGAGATAAAGGGGGGAGGAATGGACGGACAGACGGACGCACGAGTGATCCTATAAGGGTTCCGTTTTTTTATTGTCAGAAGTGATACTTCCATGGCAATCAAATATAATTATAGTAAGCGATAAATATCGTCCGTCCAGAAATGTTACAAAAAGCGTCACATAATATTCGACCTTGAAATTTTACTCTTATCGCGCGCAAAGAAGTTTTACACCAGTAATGTTTACGTTAACGCAATGATCAGGTATGATCAGGTAAAACACCTTATCCAGCCTTAAGTATGTCGTGTGTTTAATTTTCAGTCCCGGAGTCAAAGTAAAGAGTCATCCGTGGTGGTTATGTCGGACGTTCGCAGTCGCACTTGGGACGCATCAGAGAGACATTGCGTCCTAGTCGCCGAGAAGGATGTCGCTTTGACAGATCGAGGCAGGTTTCCTCTTGTTCTTTTACTGTCCAGTCCCACAGCCCTTGCCTACGGTGTGGGATTACCATGCACTAACCCTTGTAACATTTTAAAGGTAACGAAAACGCTTGAGACCCTACTTCAAATGCAACAATGCAAGTCAATGAAGTTTGTTAAAAAACAATTGCCTATGTGATCTTGATACTTTGTAATAAGTATTTTACTTATAGGCCTGAAGTTTTTAGAACTGGCCAGAAAGTAAAGACAGAGAAAATAAATATAAATTTCGAATTAAGAACTCTTTAAGAAGCTGTCGATGTAATTTCATTCAGTTGACATTTGATTTACAAATTTGTTTTCATTTAAAAAGTGTGTGTCGTGGGAAAAAAATAATTTGATAAGAGAAAATTTTCGCAATATGATTTATTATGACCTTCGTTGCGGTAAAAACAGTAAAAAATATTTTTTGACTTCGGTAACATTAGTATACCTACAACGTGTACAATTTTTTTTTAAATATCCGCTGTACATTAAATATTTTTTACGATTTTATTAAATGTATAGATTTATATTTTCTTATTTTTTAACTCTGACGAAGTCGCCCCCCCATATCTAATTTCGACCACTGGGCGACCACCAGTTTAATTATATACTTCGTAATTATAATGTAAGAATGGAGTATTAAATAAATCATTTTAAAAATACTCCGCAGAGTGGGAGAGGTCCGGTGCGCGTTCCGATTCCCACTTTGGGACTAACGGCGGGACGGTGGCCGGGAGCGAGGGGCCGAGACCTGCTTCGGCCTCGGCGTTGGTGAGGCGACAGCTTGAACTGGTCCCAGCCCAGCACAAGAGGCGCCTCAGCCTCAGGTGTAAGTTTGATTCCCGTTCAGCCTTATTATCATATCTCATTTTCAGTTTATCACGGGCAGCAAGTGCGCTGCCGACCGTAGTAGGAATAGGGATAAGGATTAGGAAGCGATAATAAAATTAGTTTTGGCATCGCCTACTCGCTCATCAAAACAAAACAGCACTCATGCTGTTATTTCACAGTGGTATTCTGTAAAGGAGTGGTTACTGTCGCCAGACTGCGAAACGCAATGTGCCCTGACAGATCCAGACCGGAGCCAACTATGAAAAGGTAATTTTCAAAGTTGATCCTGCCAGGAATCGAACCCGCGACTTCTGGGACAGAGCTTAAAGCGAGCACCTTACCCACTCATAGGGCTAGACTTTATGGTGGTCTTCTGGTTAGGTGGTGGTCACTGTCCCCACTTTGCGCGCTATTAATAACCTGCTGTGTGTCAGACATGCATCGCAATCGTACGAGTCCGGAACGCTCGTCGATGATGATATACGAGCCGAAGACTGCGCAGCGTCAACTCGACCAGGGCGACTTTGAAAATCCCACGCAGCTCTACTGAACCCGGACCAGGTGAGGCCCACCCTATATCCTGGATCTGGCTAAACATTAGAGGAACAGTGACTTGTAGTTAGTTTTCACCATGGAAAATAGAGGCCGTTGGCACCATGAAATAGTAACCGTCGGGCACCATGAAATAGTAAACGCTGTTTTAGCATTTTTTTACGGTAGTTTCATCAAATATGCAACTTCATACTTTGATACCAAAAATTAATGCTACACCCAGTGGCGTAGCTACCTAGGGGCTAGGCGGGGCAGTGCCCCGGGGCCCTCGAATCCTTACCAGAAATCTCGATCGAACTGAACTTTTGGAAATTTCTCCCATTTTCAAAATAAATATGACATAGGTTGCAACCCCACTTTAATCATGACAACTCAGTTGAGAGAAATTCAAAAGTTATGCCTAGGGAATTCCCCTAAATTCTTTCTGTAGGTTGGCAGTGTTGTCAATTTGACGGATAGTGATATGTGCGTTTTATTATTCATCGATGTGCGTTTTATTGTGAATTCGAGTTAAGATTTTTTTTCGAGAACGGTTAAAAAATTAATGCTGTATCAGGAGTAAGTAAGCTAATGTCAATAAACTTTTTTCTGCAATTCTTGTCACTTCTGCAGCAGCTGAAAGGTCATTTAGCAAATTAAAAATAATAAAAAAATATTTAAGAAATAATATGTTCCAAACTCGACTCCGACATTTATCGCTAATAGCAATTGAAAACAACACCGCAATTGATACTTTTGCGAAAACTAAAGCTAGGAAAAAATTGTAAATATAATTGTTATTTAGTCAGTTGGTAGGCCCGATCTTTATATAGGTAATAAACCCTCTATTTCGTTTTATTAGCCAAACCTACACCAAGTATTAATTGTAATTTATGTTGTTACTGTTTAATATTTTTGTTACCTGTCCTGCAGTGCACAAAAAAGAGCTTAAGTAGCTTAGCATTTTTAAAGTATTTGTATATTTCATATTTTTATTTGATAAAACCTAATCAGTTTACATAGCAGTGGGGCCCCATTTTTTAATTTGCCCCAGGGCCCTTAGTTACCTAGCTACGCCACTGGCTACACCAAGGTTCATGAATAGGACTTTCCAAAAGCGTTCCCTAAGTGAGTAACTATATTGTTACCTGGGGTGGAGTAAGGGCGAACCAAAATATTTATTTTCACAAACAAAGATGACTTCCAAAAGGGCTAAACTTGTCCGATAAAACCGTTAAATTAGCCAAAAGTCGTCAATGATTCCCTTAATGAGTCGCTGGTAACTTCACAAAAGCTCTGAAGTCGCTCTCGAATCGCATGTTATCGCTCAACTGACTTCTCTCACCCACCGGCTCTCTTATTTATATTTGGCGCCAAACGCCTTGACGCATTTCGAATTCACTAGAACCTAAACAATAATATTGTAAACACGGATTTTTTTCTATTCCGTGATTGTAACAAACAATGTTGTAAACATTCCCGAACTCTATGTTGTAAACATAAGGACAAATTTTCTTTGATAGTAGAATGTAGGTTTTCTCGGCCGGTATCCATATGAGTTGTGGGTTTCCGGGATGATGGCCCAGGTCTGTTGGAAATCAGAAAGCGAGACTGACTCAGTCAGGCAGTCTCGCTCGAGAACTCGAAAAGTGCAGAAGTGAAGTGCAGTGATGTGATGTACTTTTTCTTCTAACACGGACTACACCACTGAGGATGTCAACCGCAGTTGTTGACGAAACGTTTGGAAGAATTTCCAACAGACCTGGGCCATCATCCCGGAAACCCACAACTCAGATTTTCTTTGACCGGGAAGTAGCGTGACTACTATCGAGACTTTCGGCCGGGCGAACGCTTTTTCCAGAACGTTCTAAGGTTAGTCGTAACAATATTTATTCAGCTGTTGTTCATGGAAAACACCACTTTAGTATGGCGTTCAGTATTCCGTGTCTATTCAGCTTTTGCGTCAAGTTCCGCCAAGTTCAGCGCTGTACGCGACACTTGTCGACTGGTTTCGACTTGCATAAATTCTCAGTCATTCAGCGTTGTATGCGGCCGACAGAAGCGGTTCAGAGGAAATTGCATTATAATATACTTAGAGTGTAGTAATTTCCTAATTCTGTTACATTTATTTACAATAATTAATGTATACTATTACTGACAGTAACATAAGTGAGACTGGCAATCTAATAAGGGCCGACGCTGGATCGAGGCTGCTTATGTGACCGGTCTTATTGGACGTTTTACGGTTGAGTTTTTTTTTTTTTATGTTAAGTCGACAGACAGGCTGACGGTCCACTTGATGGTAGGTGGCTACCGTCGCCTATAACACAAGCAACGCTACAGGTGCTGCAAGTGCGCTGCCGACTACAGTAGGATTAAGGATAAGGGGTTAGGAGGGGATAAGGAAATGGGCTCTGGCATCCCTTACTCACTCACCGAAACACAACAGCACGTATATGCTGTTATTTCACGGTGGTCTTCTGTGAGATGATGATTTTGAATCTATGCTACTAGAATAAAGCTGAAGACTTGGAATTTTTGGTTTGAACTTGCTTAGGTTTAAAACTGATTTTTAAAAAAAAACGCATTTAAAAGCGTAACGTTTGGGGAATGTTACAGGCTAATGTTAAGGCTTCTCCGAGAATCACGCTACGAAAACCACCGTGAAGTAACAGCATGTGTGTTGTTGTGTTTCGGTGAGTTAGTAAGGGATGCCAGAGCTCATTTCCCTATCCCCTCCTAATCCCTTATCCTTAATCCTACTAAGGTTTGTCCTACTAAAGGCAACGGTAGCCACCTACCACCAAGTGGACCGTTGACCTGTTTTACGACCTTTATATATTGTAAAACTGTGGTCTTACACTGGGATCCAAATTTAAACTGCGGCGAAGTGCTAGTATTTACATAATGTTACCTGCATGTTTTTGTTTAATTTTAACTTTTTCTTTTCTAGGACGCCACTCCGCCACTTGTGTGATAATGTACAACACGTAGCTAGTCAGAACAAGCAGTGAGATAATTTAATAATTATACTAAATATGTAGAAGTTATATGTGAAACGAATAAGTCGCGATATTTAATAAAAAAAAACAGGTTTCTAAATTTGTTACAGGGTATATAACAATAAAAATAATAGTAATAATTATTGGCGCTTAGAAACTGTCAAGGAATATTTATTATCGGTTTATCGGAGTGATGGAGGTGTACATGTAAATACGCGGGAAGCATACATTTAGATGAATAGTGGTAGTACAGTCTAACCATACTTACGTCATACAGTCGAGCAACGCTCAATGTTCAAGCCTGCAAACTGAAGCGAGTTCGCCGTACGTTGCTCTACGCAAGTACATTCGTTGCCTGACTGTATGGCGTAAGTATGGTTAAAGGGTACCAATAGCGACTCTCCGGACTTACTTTTGTTGATACAATTGACACACATAATCAATAGATAGGTATAATGTTTTATCTATTCTAATCTAGGCAACAAAGCCGAATTTATTTTAAAAAGGTCTGGATAATGTATTTCCTCATGTTTTTTTTTTCGTTAGAGGAACTAGAGCATGACAATGTTTTAATTACATGTGTTCATGATATTAATGAATCGTTCACAGTATCGAGAACGCCATAATGTTTGCAGTGATAAGAAAAATAGTTACATTAATTTTTGTACATTAAGTGTACGACGATAGTGCAAAAAAAGTGTGTGTGTCAACTCCGACGCACGACTCCTTAAGAGTAAGAACTCACGAAGCAGTTTTCACCCGCACTCGCCGCGGCGGAGGAATCGCTGTTTTATTTCAAAACTCACGAGACCGGAGCTCTGTGGGGTAACGCAGCCGCGGCGGTTGCGATTTTCGCCCGCAAACTCGGCGGGCGATTATCGCAAGACTGGCGGTAATACAAAATGGCGTTATGTATCACCGATCGCAGAGCGCGCGGGCGCAACCGCCGGGGCAGCGAGTGACCGCGAACCGCGCGATTCTAGAAGTTGCAACAAATCGCTCACGCCACGGTCGCAAAACGCGTCGTGAAATTTGCTTTCACTTTTATTATACATTATTTGCATTCTACAGAAGCAGCAGGCCCTCTACCACGGCGGGCGCGGTTGAAAAACGCTTCGTGAGTTCTTAGCCTAAGTACGATTGTCTTTGACTATGCAATAGGAAAAAGAGGGTAAATAAACGCGCCATCTATTATACTACAATAGAATTAGATGAAGCGGCGACATCTATCGGATTTGATTAGAACTGCTTGGTGAACTCCAAAAACATTACACTATTGATGGCGCCGTCTATTATATTACAATAGAATTAGGTGAAGCGGTGGCGGATTTGAGTAGATGGATTGAGAACATAACGCTTTTTTGTTAACGCTGTTAACTAAAATTTCCATACCGGGGGCCCTTTATATGATGATCGGTTTTTGAGGAGTAAACTCCAAAAATCAAATATTCAAGTGAAATAATCTTGTACGTCAAGGCAATCGCCAGGCTGTGTCTACCTGTAGAGTGCAAATTGTACATAATTATGTGGTCTGATTGCTATAGATATAAAGGATTGACTTAAATATTTGAATATTTGAATATTAGAGTCAAATTTAAGTATCCTTAATTTAATAAATTTCTACTCGACAACATTGGTCCATAAAATTCTTGTCACCCTTATGCCTAGCTCCTCTTCGGTGTAGCTCCTCTTCAATTTGTTGATAACTAATAGAAATTGTTACTTTGAATTTTATTATTAGATATATTGAGGCATGGAATTTACAAATGGGCGAAGTGCCAAAATACAATTATGGAGAAATTAAATAAAAATGTATTAGTTTTTTAATCAACGTTTTATTTGACTCAACAATATGATAAAATATATCAAACAGGTACTGTTCAGACGTGTACAATTTAATAACATTAGTTGTAAGTTATTTCTGAAGAAAAATCATTATTATTTTAGCCAATAAATAAATGGGTTAAAATACAAGATATTTTCTTTACATATGGGCTAAGTACAATACTAATTATATTATTATTAGGGCTAACTGCCATACTAATTATATTATTATTGGGGCTAAGTGCCATACTAATTATATTATTATTGGGGCTAAGTGCCAATATTTTCAAATAATTAATTATTACACAAATTCTTGATAATTTTCTGACAAGTATTCGATCATACGATCAACTACGATCGGATACACGCACGACCCATTTGTAAAGAAAAAATGTTTTGCACTTACACCCAACGCCATCTATGAAACATTCCCAAAATTATAAACTTTTTTTGGCACTTTGCACCTTTGCAATGGAATGTCTGTACAAGATAGCTCCTATGAAAAGTAAAATTTAAATTTTGCTTTTTTTTGGCACTTATCCCATTTGTAAATTCCATGCCTCTATTAATAATGTACTATGTTCTGTAGATAGGAGTTATAATAAGATGTAAAATATACAAATATGTTAACAGATGATTTTTGCTCCAAGGACGAACTCGTCGACCAAATTGGTCGCTGGGAAAATATGAATGATTTATTAATATTTTAACTTTAAAGTAAGGTAAAGTAAAGCTTTATTTTCTATTTTCATAAATAAATTTTTACAATACCCTCATAATAATTGAGAATTTCACGACACGTAGATTTAGACATGTGGTGATTTAGGAGGTTGGAATAAGTACCTATTTCGTTCAAGTAATAAATTGCACTTCGTTCAAACCTTTTGACAATTTCAACCATAGGAAAAACTATAAAATAAACTTAACTTTACTTATTATTAAAAAAAAATATAATTTTTCTTTTTCTGCGTATTTTTCAATAAATTCTTCTTTTTAAAGTACCTAGTTCGTTACACGACATAATATTTTTAAGCACTCTTAAATTGTTGAAATTTCGCCTTTTTATGCAATTTGTATAACTTTCTCTATCTTCTGACCTTTCTCTAGTTTTTTTCCTTTTGCAAATGTATCATTTTCCATCAATTTGACATCTTGAGCATGAGCTTTCATTTTTAGTAACGGAATAAAAAAATGGAGAGTTGGCTTTTTAAGTACCGAACCGTTATTTCGGCGGTGCCAGCCTTCAATTGCATTAGTTGTCCGAAATGTTTGGCCATTGCAGCAGAAGGTGTCTTACGTTACTAATTCCATCCACTGTAGACAGTGGATGGAATTAGTAATGGAATGGGATGGAATGGAATGAAAAGTAATGGAATGGAATTAAGTTTACACGTGGATTAGAATCCACGTGTAAACTTAATGTGAAAGCACTTGCTATTGACATTGAAGCACATTGGATTGACACTCGTATCCTTTGGACCGCCGAATAGATTTTCGAGTCGTCAGCAAAAAACGAATATTAATTACAAAATTTATTAATAATTGCTTAAATTTATTTAAATTCCAACAGCGACGCACCTCACGAATTAATATTGTTAGGCTCGTACTCGAAAGTTTGTTCTGATGCGTTCGTTGCCGGTAGGTGGCCAGATACAATAGTGTTACAATATATATATAAAATTCTCGTGTCACAGTGTTTGTAACAAAACTCCTCCGAAACGGCTTCATCGATTCTTATGAAATTTTGTGTGTATACTTAGTAGGTATGAGAATAGGTCGTAAAGTATTTTTCACCCTCCTACCCCCACCCCCATTTTTTAATCGCGATTTTAGTATGAGCAATATCCAAATAATTTAACCGTCGTTGATTGACGTGAAGTGTCGCGTCACTTTGACAAATGGTTTGAAAATAAAATTGGACCCGATAGGTGGCGCCGCAATCAGGTTATTATTTTCTGGTTCGGGCAGGACAACGTCTGCTGGGTCAGCTAGTAAAATATAAATTTAATTCAAACTATTATACACACACTAACTTATTACTAACTTATTTAGGTAATTCTGTATAACTTTGCATTTGAACTGTAACAAACGTACACACAACGCCATCCGACTCATACAAAAAATATATATTTTCTGAGAAAAAAAAATAGTGTGTTGCTGCCCAAAAATAGTTTTCTCGCTGGAGTACGTATTTTAATTTGTGTACTAAAGTTTTAATCGGCTACTTTTATTTAATTTTTCAATTTTTAAACTGTTCGGTTATCTTGGAGAAGCTACAAAAATTTGTCGTGCAATATTGCACCTTAATTCCATAGATTAGGTTCCACTCATTTTGGTAAAAAATGCGTTCGGTCTGACATTAGTCCTTGTCTTAAATACCTATTATCTTATGTATAAAAATGAATCCCCATTTCTCCTGGTCACGGCATCACGCGTCAACGGGTTGACCGATTTTAATTCGGTTTTCGCTAATGAAAAGAGGGATGAGCGGGGAATGTTTTAGGGTATATAAAAATTGCACGCCGGGCGCGGGCCGCTAGTTTTAAATAATTAATATTCTAAATTGAGCTCTATTCTCAATGCCCATCAATTGGTCGGAAGGCCAAAAGTTTTCCCAGCTGACCAACTTATTGGTCGACGAGTTGATCGATGGCTCAGAAACATAACATACTTTATTTAAAATGTTTATTATTACACCAGATTTATTTTTGTGAGTGTTAACATGGGAAAGAAAAAATGTGCCATTAAAATCTCACTCTATACCTAATAATAATAATAATACTGCCACATTGCGATTAATAATATATGAATAAATAAAAGTGATTTAAATTTAAGAGCGGTTGGTCTAATTAGAGGAATAATTTTGTACTTTGTGTACTGTCGCATAAGGTTTCTAATAAAGATGGAGTTGTTGACATTGGTGTTTTATTTATATCTACCTATTATAATTATACTGTATTTAATTGTCGAAATTAACCACTTTTGAAATGCCTTTCAAGGCATTTATTTAATCTTCTAATATTGCTTACATATTCTTTCTTGTTTATTGGTTTATTATAGCATGGAAATGGTTCTGGGTATTTATACTTGTAATTTTTCTTTCTGTGAGGTTGTATAGTATTGTTACGTGCGGGGCGAGTTAAAATGCCGTGTAAGGGTGAAACGAACGATTTATTTTCACAAACCAAGATGACTTCCAAAATCACTAAACTTGTCCTATGAAACCGTTGAAAACTTGCCAAAAGCTGTCAATGATTCCCTTAAGGGGGAGACAAACGCTAAACACTAAAAATATCCATTGTTTAATGAAAATGTTACAAGAAATAGACAAGACAATTGCTTTGAAAAAAATATATATTATACTTAAACATGTGAAGAACCAATGTGTATTAATTAGAATTTTCTTTAAAGTAATAGAAACTCCACAAAAAAAAGTTAGAACACAAGAAGAATTTGACTTTTATTGAAAATTCTCTCGAAAACGGCTTATTGCGCGCATATGAATCCTGTACCTATTAATAAGTTAATATCAGATTAAAAAATTGTATGTATTAATAATTTTTTTTTTGTGTAATGTTCTAATGGTAAAAACAAAATAACACCATTTCTAGGCCTGTTGAATTGGATCCGCCGCCAGCGAGTTCTATAGCAAATGTCATTTGCCTCAGTGAATCCCTTAATGTGTCACCGGTTCACTGTCGCAGAACACTTACTTTCGAATCGCTTGTTATCGTACAACTAACTCCACTTGACCCGCCGTCTTTTATTTATGCTTGGCGCTAAACGCCTCGATGTGTTTCGATATTACTAGAAATATAAACAAGATTGTAAACAAGCTATTGAAATTCGGGAATGCTATTTCTGTTGAAATGTAAACTCTATGTTGTAAACATAGGGACAATTTTCCTTTGGCACTAATCGGAAAGGGGCTTGGGACGTTCGAGAATTTCGGCCGGCGCGGACGCTTTTTACAGAACGTTCCATAGTTAGTCGTAACATGTTTAGTTGGTGAGCCTTTTCAAATAAATAAATATATACAGTTTCCAATAAGGTAAACTGTTTATTACTGACACTGTATAGACTTGCCTTCCTGCCTTGAGAAGCCGCCACCGTCACAAAAATGATGAATAAATTCAGATGGGTATCACGCAAGAAATAAAAGCATCTGGTACTAAACATTTTTATTATAAGAACAATTATATTAGGGTATGTACATACAAATACACGTTCCTTTTGACTACCTATACAAATGCAAAGTTTTATACTGACAGACGAATAAAATATCCGTTTTTATTATTATCTATAAACCCTTATAGCCAGCGAAATGAGCGGCTCAAGACTGTGTCCTCAAAACTAGCCTTCCGGGCTTTAAAGTTTTATTTAATTTATTCGTCAGTCAGTGTTCAGTACTTTATTATATTATACAATTGTTTTAACATGACTATATGTGACGCTAGACACTCAGTCATGACTGAGTTTGATTTTGACAAGGGAACTGTCATATTTCTGTGCGATTCCAAGCAATCGATCAGTTCACAGCGAAAATTTACAGTAACATGTAACTAGAATATTTATTAACGGTATAAAAATCATCATATTATTGTGTGTTAATTAAAAAATCAAAAGCAAGGCCAGCGAGACAACGCAAAGAAAAAATTTCAAAATAATAGACCGATGGGGAAAGTAGACCGATTGGACGGACAAGTTGACCAATTCGGAATGCTCCGGAGGGCATAAAATAAACAAACAATATTATAATTAACAGTTATGTTGCACTTCTGCAACATAAGTGCCAGTTATTTTTTTCAAAAAAATCGGTAATTTTTATAAAGAACCTTAAAAGTCCAATATCTCAAAAACGGTTAGGTTTGGAGTACGGCGTTACATAGTCAAATCAGTCGGCAATGATGGAAACTACTACGCCTTAAAGTGTCCAGGTCGATTTAACCGGTAATAAAACATACAGTAACCGGTTTAATAAAACATACAGTCAATACGTATTTTATTTAGTAGCGCAACCATCAATAAAAAATATTTTTTAAATCTTAAAAAAGTTGTCAAGATTGCTTTCTCACATTTTGACGTGCGAGGGAAAAGGATAGATATACATAATCACTCGTTGTGAAACTCAGTACGGGCACAGGTACGGGGTCGGATTACATTGTCTCGTTGGCTTTACTTTAAGTTATTTTTTTTAAGATATACTTGTCTTGTAATACTAGCAATGAGCAATTGTTTATTTTCCCAAATAAAATCTCTGCGCTATGTTTCATCCGAATTTTTTCATTGATCTGCATCAAATAGCACTATATAAATTGGCTGGCTGGAATCACCCTGAAATTAATTAATTAGGAGCCCCCCCCCCCCATTCATCCCTCTCACGACGTACTTACAACCACCTTACTACCGCTCGCATTTATTATTTACAATTAAAATACAGAGGCTCTAGTATGAGTTTACGATACTACACCAATACTACACTCGCTAGCGAGAACGTAAAACTTTTGTATGGGAAATCGTGAACTGTCAATGTCAAATTATCAATTTTCCATATAAATGTTTTACGCTCTCGCTAGCGAGTGTAGTATCGTAAACTCATGCTAGAGCCACAGTTCCCCCAATAGTCAGCGATGACGCTCATTCAAATAAAATACAAATTTATAAAATCAATAATTATGAATAAAAAAAAAAACTTATTCTAAAGAGTATAAAACAACACTAAATATGTACCAAAGAGATATCACAAGAATTGAACAGTAAATAGGTTTTTCTTTTGTTTAAAACTAGAATATATTCGTATAGAGTTGTGCTTAAATCTAAGTTTGAGCACAGTTTTACAAATAAATAATGTAGACAGTCGAACTGTGCACAACTGGCATAGAGAATGGCAAACTTTGATGGCAGAATATTCATTTGAATAAATGGGACAGGTTTTTTTTTTACATTTCCAAAATTAGATATTACACTCGCATATGTACTAAATAATATCGCGGGTATTTCCTGCCTTAATTATCTGTATTTGTGTTTAAAAAAAAATCTAAAGAAAAATACAGAAATTCCATAATCCGGATAGATGGACACGCGTTTCCGAGTATACACCCTATAGTCGTCGCCACAAGAAGCTGTAAATCGGCAGACAGGCTGAAGGTCTACTTGATGGTAGGTGGCTACCGTCGCCTATAACGCAAGCAACTCCAAAGCTGCTGCATGTGCGCTGCCAACTGCAGTAGGATTAAGGATAGGGAAATGGGCTCCGGCATCTCTTACTCACTCACCGAAACACACCAGCACACGTGCTGTTATTTCACGGTGGTCTTCTGTAAGGGAGTGGTTACAGCTACCCAAATAACAGCGAAAACAGAATGTGCCCTGCCACTACTTTCCAAATCCAGACCAGAGCCAAATTTGAAAAGTTGATTTTTCAAAGTTGACCACGCCGGGAATCGAACCCGGGAACCTTAGAACAGAGCGTTAAGGCAAGCACCCTAACCACTCATCCAACGGGCTCGTCAAAATTGTGTAAACAAAGCATCTTGCCAAACGGGCAATTATCAAGGTATAGCAATCGTATCTGTATACTTTGGCACTTGCAAGCAACTTAATTTGAATGAGTTATAATGAAGGGAATGTAAACATTTGGTTCGCAATTTTGACGAGTCATACTCATACGTCATTTGAGTTTAAAATGCGTATGGGGTTGCTCGCGGATGAGGTTATATATATGGGATTTTATTACTAATTCTTGTTTTTATTATTTAGCAATCAGTGTCGGTTTGGTTAATAGTTCCATATAATTATTATTCCATCCTAATGTTGTCAACCCCTGAATGCTTTACATAATTTAAAAGCTTCTCGTGACGGGGACTGTAGGGTGGCTGGCTTAGGGTCAAATCACACCGAAACACGACGATGCTTGAAGGTGTTTTTTTTTATGTTATTTTTTATTTATTAAATCAAGGTAGCGCTTGACCACTGTCTCACCTGATGCGAGGTGCAGATGCGGCCGAAGGTGGACCACGCTTACCCAGTAAATGCCCATTTACCCTGGTTTTTAAGACATTTTCTGCACATCTGTCGCTAAACTGTACTCACTGAACTATGTACCATTATGTGAAGCAAATAAGTCCCATTATTGTATTGCTACCTTAAAACGCGCATCGCGTTTCGGTGTGAATTGACCCTTACGAGTAGAAAAACGGAATACCCGTTCAACTATGCACGATCTTGGCCGTCATTTTAAAAAGACCAAGGCAAGAATTGTTGCATCACTAATTTTTTTTTTAATATTCACCTAATTAACTGGACAACACAATTCACTAAGTAATTATTTTAAAAAAATTTGGCACTAAATTAAAACAGTTATTTTTTTACAATAATAATTATAGATAAAATAATTAAAGATATACCACAGCGCCATAAATTACAGAACTGAATAGCCTCAGATAATCACTTTAATTATGCTTAATTAGAAAAAGTTTCTCATATACAAATGATATATGATGTGATGATTTGCTGGACTAATTTGATGTGATGATTGCTGGCTATGGCCTAAGATCCTAGGCATAACTTGTTTTTCAAAGGACAAAATGTGGGTAATCAAGTAGTGTTCCTATGCACTTTGAACGTATGCCTATCTGCTAAATTGGGTAGACGGCCAATTTAGAGCTATCAAAAATAGGATTAACACACGCGGCCAGCGCAATATGTACGAAACCAATGACGCCTTTCATTGTACCACGTGCCCTACGACGTGCAGAAGGGGTCTTAAAGCGTCTGGCAGAAGTTAAGGGAAGTGTCTGGCAGTGCTCAATGGCAAACCTTTAGAAAATAAGTGAAGTTAGTCCTATTTTTACTTACCTTTCTCACCTGATAGCTTAACAGGGAACGCTAGCAGCGTTTTTCCATACAAATGTATTCCCCTATTATTTTCTCCCTGGATAATGCTTCTAGAGCAATAATTTTTTGTCATAAAATCTAAGTCTGCTAATGCTATGTCCCTATCATTTCTTTTTTTCCACCAACTAATTACATTAGTATATATGACTCTTCATAAATGGTAATAAATGGCCCTTTTATACCACCCTAATCAGACGACTATGAAACAAATTGAAAAATTTTTAAGATAAAAAAAATTGATAGGGACATAGCCTCATACATCTTCAAAATATATATGCAAGAAATTATCAATTTTTAGGGAGAAAACAGGGGTTTTTACGAAACCTCGATTTAGTCAAAAATTTAGTAGGTATAATCGGTCTGAGCTGCATTTGTCTCTATCGCACTCTACGGGGGAAGGCTGAAGGCGAGGGGGGTTCAGACTAATACGTATATAACAAAGGAAGTGGTTATTTATCGATAATGTTATCGATATTCTAGAGTTGCCACGCACACAAACACAGACTATTCACACACATAGAGAGCTTGCTGGTTCGGGCGATGGCAATAGTTTCTTCAAATACCTATTTTTTAAATTCCGCTGGACCCGCGTTCCCTCTTAAAATTGGCTGTCCACCCAACTCAACGGATACGCACACGTTCAAAGTACATAGGAACACTACTCGATTACACACATTTTGTCCTTTAAGAAATAAGCTATGTCTGGCATGCCTGGGATCTTACTCTACTACAACAGGAAACTGGTACTCGTACTTACCAACTTTGTTGGAATTATTATAATAAAAGCGCAACTACATCAAATGATACATTGTCTAAGTGTTTCACAATACCTATGACCACAAAGAAAAATGACGAATAGTTTCCGACAGATATAAACAAAATATTTTATATTGTTATTAAACTATGCATATTATGAAATAAACTTCCTCTCATTCAACATATTTTGATACTGTTTTAACTAATGGAAAGAGCGATAATGGAGAAACGTTTTTGAATATGAATTGCAGAAAAAAATTGGATCTGTGTGAAGACGGAGGAAAAAAATGAAGTCTCAACGTTATGACGTTAACAATTTTTTAATTCGTTACATATATGTTGAATTTCCACACCAAAGCATTAACTTTGCAAAGAACATAAAAGCACTATTAGCACTTCTTTTTTGTGCACTCAAATCTACCCCGTCAATCTAGATCTAGACAAACGGCTCATCTGTTTTGATAGCATCTAAGATATACAATCAGTTATATTTTAAAATAATAATTGATTATCAAATGACAGCTGTCAAAGCGGCCATCTTGTTTTGTTCGGTATATACAAATGGATATGCCAAAATAAAGGTTAGATATCAAGACTGTCGGGCAATCTAGCTCAGTCATAGCCAAATTTTAATTATGTTTTTTTAAGAGAATTGTAATAAATACTTTAAAAACCCCCTTTTTTAATTAAATATTTCTTATAACCGAATTCGTCACTCTTCTTCAAGAACGTATAAGTATCTTTAAAAATTTGTTATATATAATACAAAAAAATTAAAAATGAAATAATTAGAGCAATAGGGGATCGGACAAATTTTCAGAAAATGTTTTAAATTAATCTTCATGGATATTTATTCCCATAAAAAATACAATTTTATTTATTTATAGCCTTTTAGGTACTCAAAATCATGTTTTAATATTGTTTGTTTGAAAATGCCGCCAAAACGCCACGATAGTTCACCTGAGAGCGCGTAACGTCATTTGTGGTCATATCATAACAAAACAGCTGCATTGGCATTAGACAATGATTGCCCACAAATGACGTCACGCACTGTGATTGGTGTTTCATTATAGATTAAAAATATTGTAAATAATAAAATTTTATTTTTTCATTTAAAAATATTCAAATGAATTATATTAAATTATTATTCGATAAATAATCGTAAAAAATTATATATTTTCTTTCTAAGTACATTTTAGATTTTAATCTGATTACTGTCCGATCCCCTATTCATGGGATCGATTTCACAAAAATAAGTCATAATTATTTCATATTTTTTAATGCCAAGTATTTAAAATTACCCTCCTATGTACTTATGTATCAGTGTGTATATATTTCTTTAAACGAAAAGTTGTTTATTTTTTTACAACATATATTTATGTATACAAGACGGTTACTATTTATTTCGTCTTATGTAATTTAGAATTGCAATAATATACAATAAATCCCTTACGTGTATAAATTATTTCTTTATCTTATATAATTTCAATTAACAATTATTTAGAATTGGTCAGTGGGAGTGTCAGGTCCGTTAAAACATTTTCACTCTTAACTACCAAGTAAACTGAGATCACTAGAAACGAAACAGTAACGAAAATAAATAAATGTAATATTACGCTAAGTGCGTCGGCCATTTTGTGAACGATACGCCGCCATCTTAAAATCACTACACGTAGAGTAAACGCCCAGCATAGACGTAGCTATAATAGACTTATATTATAGCAATGCATATATATATAGTAATGCATATTGTAAAATCTTTGTAACCTATATTCAGCAAATAAATGATTATTATTATTATTATATATTACGATATATCTTTGTAGTATTTCTTGTGTTGACCACAAGCGGAGCTATGAATATATATTTTAGTGCGTTACGGCCCATACTGAAATATAAAGTAATATATTATGCCATATTAAAGATATCTTAATATGTATTATAAATATTTAGTATTATGAATGTGAACTTAGTATTAAGTCGTGAGTGTTGTGAGGGAAAAATATATATTTTATCATCTTACACCGTGTGTGGTACATTGCTATTATATATATATATATATTTATGTTTTGATATAATAATATATACTAGTGATCTCGCCCGGTGGTCGAAATTCAACCGTAATTCATTTAATTTTTTATCACTTAAAAATTAAACTTTGACAGACAGACAGACAGACAAACTCTTTATTACTCACACAACATAAATAAATAAAAATAACAAATAAATACTACAAATAAGTGAGTACAGGCGGCCTTATCGCTAAGAGCGATCTCTTCCAGACAACCTTGTGGCAGAGGAGAAAACAAGAAAGAGAGAAAGAGGTAGAGTGCTAAAGAAACAAAAAACTTGATCATAAACAAAAAAGTAAGTATACATAAGACATACCTAATGTCAAATTTGTGTGTGTGTGTCAAACACGTGCTAGTGTGTGTAATGTTTATTTTAATTAATTAAATGTATTTTTAATGAATTTTATATAAAAATATTAGCTTTCTTCGGTCCTTCTCCATTTAAATTTTAAGTGACAACTTTCAATGAATTATACGCTCCTGCAATATTCTTAAAAAGGGATCCAAAGCTTTCGCTTCGCGTATACATTAATATATAGATTATAGCTACGTCTGTGTTGGGATCAAATATTATGCTTTCTAGTGGCAATATAAAAGCTATAGGACAAAACATGGTAGGAATGACTCCTTTACACCTATTGAGGTCCATGTATCTAAATGCATTATTGTACTTATTACGAAAGGAATACGGCTTTAAATGGCTTAGCGTTTTACTTATTCAGTCCTTACCTAGAACTCTGTCTAATCGAAGCGTCATCTTCAGTGAAACTAGCCCTGTTTCTCCTCTCGCATCTCTTCTGGTGTTGCCTGATGAACGCGCTCAGTCTATTTAGTAGAAACTGTTTATCGTGACCCTCGAGAACCAGTTGGTTTTTGAGGACTGCCACCATGTGCCTATTCGCATTGGCCACGGCCCAGTAATAGTACAGGAAGAATAGCAAGATAGCAAAAGCCGGTATCGCAAAAGTGGATGTTCCGATTAGGAAGACCATTTCGCGGATCACACTCGGGAAGCCATCGAAAGTGACTATCGCTAACTCCCAAACGGTGTCAAAGTGTCTGAACGGACCGCAGTTTTTGGATGGAAGTATCTCCGCTATGGAGTAGGCCACCGGGACCACAGAAATCACGAAACCCAGAAGAAGCACGGACATGAATAGCGACTTCGATTTCGATGCCCTGTAAACCACAGGCGATGGGGTGCAATTTGTTAGACACGCGAATTTCTTTATATAGAATATTAAAAAATAGAATATAGTGGCTATGATTGGGAGTAATGGACAAAAGAACGTGCCCATCCATATAATTGTTTGCGTGTAGACTATGTCCAAAACGTGTTTCGGCAGGTAAAAGTCTTGGACGCCTATAACTTTGACGCACTTGTTTGCCGTATGTCTAGCTAGTAAAGCTCGCGGTAAGTTTATGAAGAAAGTTGTGAAAAATTGCACAGCGAAATCTGTTATTATCAATTTGTAAAGTTGCTGCCCCACGTACGTCTCCCAACATTCGTATTTCGTATCGCTTTCTGTGGCGCAAACTCGTCTGTTCGGAGCTGTTACGTGAACGTACATTTGGCTCAAAAGTACACCCAAAGCCGAAAGCCGAAGCAAAACTGTCCTCAAAAGAGTGATCAGCAGTTCTCTCGCCGGCATGTAGTTTTCAAACTTGATCAAATACGCAAACATTTCCGGGACGATTAAATTCAAAACGACTATGCATATGAACGGCAGAAATTCCAGCAGCATAATCTCCAACTGACCAAACGACCAGCCCTCCCTGTACATAGCTAAAGTCAATTTCTCGGCTCTCGTATAATTGGCCACTTCAATCGTCTGAATCGTTTCGTCGTCTCTTAACCGATCCATGGAAAAATTGAAAACCAAATAGATGACCACACCGGACGCGACTAAAATGACTAATACGACTAAATTGATGACAACCCTCCGCAGATGGAGTAGAATTTGACTTTCGCGAGTACGCAATTGTTTCTCTTCTTTAAACCTATCTTCCTCCAGACATCCCTTGATTTCGTTGAAAATCGCTTTGTGCTTTATTTTAGCCGATTTCTCATTGTGGATGCAAAAATCCCAACCGCCAAAGACCAAATTGCAATACATATAGAACTGGCCTTCGCTTTCCACCAGTCTTTCCTTGAAACCTTTCGCCGCAGTCTTCGTTATCGCCACCAGCGACAATAAAGCCCACGATATAGGCACCAGGATGTAAGCTAACGGCATGTTGTAGTACATCCTCGTATCCCACAATCTCCTCAGATAATACACATAAGTTTGATCACTGTAAACACCGTAAAACAGTAAGGTCCTCTCCATCCAACCGGCACCTTGTATCACATCCAATATAATGTTGGTGTCTGAGACATTTTTATTCAAGTAAGCTTGGGAACAACACTCCGTAGAATTCGGTTCGAAATTGTCACAATTCACCTCCTCCTCGATTAGGAGGATTTCGGGAAGCATTAGAAACACGATGATCAGAAGCGATATCGCCAAATTGAGGTATAGGAGCCATTTTAGGAACAGAAAATAAGACAAAACTCCTGTCCCGAAGTGACCTTCGATCTCCCTAATCGAGTTGCTCCACAATCTCATCTTTCCGAGGAATTCGGAAACTCTGAGACGAAGTCGGTGGCAAGCCTTACGCTGCTGCCATTGGAGTTGTTCCAATCCTTGAAGTCGAAGCTTTGTCGCATTCTGAAAACAGGTATTATCATTTTTGGTCCATAATTGTTTCAGAATTGAATATTTTTGAATATTTTACTGTACGATGGGGTATAATTTGCCCCACTATTGTGAGACAAAGTCCCGTGACGGGCTAATTGTAGAATAACTGGGCATTATGTTCTTCTAAGTTTGCTTGACTTCTTAAAACAATTGATCATATTTTTCAATCTAGAAGTGAGTTGAAATGGGAGTTAAGTCGGGTAGGCCGGACCGGAATTGCAATATGCCATGCACATTATTTTTTAAAGAGCCTTTTGTCGAGAGGCTATGGTGCTTGCCTTAACGCTTTGTCTCAGAGGTCCCGGGTTCAATTCCTAGTAAGGCCACCTTTAGAAACGAATTTTTCAAAGTTGGGCTGATTTGGATTTGGCAGGCGTTTCGCAGTCTTTCAGGCAGCTCGTCTAGTGGCAATAATCAGCAACCCCTTACCCCACCGTGCAATAATAGCATGTGAGCTGTTTCAATGAGTGAGTAAGGGATGCCCCATCCCTATGGTCAGTAGCGCACTTGCAGCACCTGAAGCGTTGCTTGTGTCATAGGCGAAGATTGCTACCTTCTATTAAGAGGACCCTCAGCCTGTCTGACGACCATTACATAAAAACAGCCTTTATAAATTAAGCATTTACTTATAACAAAATTTTTAGCACAATTACTTCGGTTGAACAAGTTTTAAACAAGTGAGATGTAAGGCAAATTAGAACAATGCAAATATTTACCTGTAATTTTGCCTTCAGCTCTCGCTTTTGCTCCATCGGCACTGGCATCGCTTTGATCTGCATAATGTCCTCCCAAGTCCTCTCCTCGTTTGAGAGGTTCTCTAAAATAAAAAAAAGTATAAAATAAATTATTCCCTGCATCATTTATAATTTGGTCTTATGACTTTCAACTCTGGATTACCTATTATTCAAAGATTTCAGTCGAAAATTCTCTGTATCATAGCAGATTCAAAGCAATTCATAGCAGATGCGCCCTGGTCTGTTTCAAACGAGACAATTTACAATGACCTCCAACTACCATTAGTGGAAGAAAAAATTTAAGGAGACGCCACTGAATAGAAAGAAAGAATAGACTCATCTCAAACAAAGACATCTGAAGAAAACATTGCCTTAACTTGCTATAACTAGCAGCTAATTTACTTAGAAGGAAGTATCCCGGCATCCCGGCTGAATAATCCACACACATCACTGCATGTCCATAACAGTGACACATTGCAAGAGTAGAGTTTAAAAAAAACAGATATCTACCAGACAGATCCGGCAACATGGAGAGGTGTACGTCTCGGCTCTGTGTCGTTCGCGCGAAGGTCGATTGTCGTCTCTCATTTTGTGATCTGACTCGTTTCACCGTTGTCGCTGGAATATTACATAAACTTTTTAAGTATCATCAATTATATTAAAAGCCGACAGATTCCTACTACTGGCCCTCTCGCGCAACCAAAGCGCAAGACTAGACCTAGCCCTCATCAACTTTATTCCGGTAACTTAGTAGTGGCATTTCTTCGCAGACATTTGGGCAGCCTGTCTGGTGGCAGCAACCACCCCCTTTCAGAAGATCACCGAGAAATAACAGCATATGTGCTATAGTGTTTCGGTGAGTGATTGCAGAATGCCAGAACCCATTTCTCTATCCTTTCCTAATCCCTTTCCCTACTACGGTCGACAGCGCACTTTTGGCGTTGCTTGTGTTCTACCATCACGTGGTCAAGTGGCCTGTCTGACGATCTTAACATAAAAAAAGTGTGTGTCAGCTCTAACGCATGACTGGAGTTTAGTTACATTCTGCATACTCAGATGTCACGTGTTCTAACAAAAGTTACGTTAGTTACGTTTCATAAGTTCAAATAGTTCATTTTTTCGACGATAGATGTCGCTTCGCCGGCAGGTTATGACGCGCTATCGTTTCGTGCTGTTCTTCTAACGCGGACTACACTTTTCATACAAGATTTCGACTTTTGCGTTTACCGACGATGCCTCGTCGGTAACGCATACCGACGATGCCTATATTAAATATAAGCCGGTTTTGGGCTTATATTTAATAAATAGATATAAGCCCAGAGAATAGAATTGGGCAACATAAATACGTGCGTCAGCTGTCACACAAATGTCAAAGTGACAGATAACGTAAATTTGGAAAATTTAAAGAAAAAATTCTTCGGTTGGGACATGCATGTACTCCCCTCCACCTCAATAAAATTGGTGCACGAAACAGCCCTATCTGTGACTGCGGTGTTGAGGAAGGCTCTACTGATCATATATTTTTCAATTGTCCTTTACGCCCCGTGTCCCTCTATGATATTCTCCCTGCCAAAATCCCTCGTCCCATCAACATGAAGTCGCTCCTTTTCTATGTAAGTAATTCTCCTTTTGTTTATATGTTATATATAGATATGTACGACATTAAACTTTAATCAATAATAAAACCGAATACTCAATTTTTTGTAATGGCCCACTCTTGTTATATATGTACATATTTTCCTTTTGGTTTATTCGCTTTCGCATTGTGGAAGTCACCCGACAGCCGACATGACATTGGCAGATAATGGCCATTTTTAAAATGAGCCGTATTGCCATTTTTTGAAGAAGTGAAGTGAAGTAAAGAAAAAATTTTCACTTGACTTACTGACTAGTTTCGGGATCTGCTACTTTTGATTTCAATTTTAATTTTTAGTTTTTTTATAGTGCAATTCTTACAATTATCACTGGTAAAATCATCGGAGAAGATTTGTTGGAGCCATAACCAAAATAAGAAGAAGAAGAAGAATTTTACTCCTCATAAAGTTTCCATACCGGAGGCCTTATATGAAAATCGATTCTTAAGGACTCCAAAAACTTTTCTTAAGGATACTCAATGTCACCTGCCTTCCTAATTCTTCCGTACGTATTTTCGTCGTAACATGGATAGTCAAAATTGGGCGAACTATTAGCTGTAATTGTAATAGGTTATAACCGCAGCTATACCCGCATATTCGCAAATATACGATACTTATAAATGAAAATGTAAGTGTCTGTTTGTAAAGTCAAAATAACTGCTTTTTTCTTCGATTTTGAAGGGACTTCACTTCACCGATGTTATAAGGAGTAAATTAGGCTACTTATATTTTTGAAAAATTAAAAAAATTCCTGACAGAGCAACTGAGTATTAATAGGCCTTTAAAACAAAATAGACATATTTCTTTGATGTATCACCAAAGTAATCATAAAAGTCTACATTTAAAACATGATATTTCATTCTTTAGTTTCCCAGGACAGGAATTCCTATCCCTTTCTAATCCATTATCCTTAATCGCACTATGGTCGGCAGAGCACTTGCAGCACCTACCATCTAGTTGACCGACAGCCTGTCTTACCTTACTAAGAAAACATTATATGTCTCATAATATAACAAATTTGGTGTTACTCACTATTTCTAGCCTGTTTGGATGGCAGCAATGTGGCCAATTTAGCCGCATCGGCTCTCTGTAGGTTATCAAAGAGATCCTGCTCATTCCCAGGATACAGTTCCTGATAAAATTCTCCACCGGCTTCCTCCCATCCTTCTTGACGTTTGGAGGAGCGAGCTTTGTTCTTGGACGAGTTACCGCCCGACATTTTTCAGGTACAGTATTTCAGCATTATCTGAAAAGAAAAATTGTCTCAGTAAGCATGGATAATTTCAAGTAGCACAACCACACAAGAAAGAGCACTGTCAATCTATAATGGACTTTGACCCTAGCTTGGAATGGTTTTCCAGCAGACTTATTTCTTATTTCAATCTGAAATATGTCTGATCAGGCCTATAAGGGGTCTGGTTCAGTGCCGCAGCTAAATATATGTAGATAATATATAAAGTTTATTTTATCAAGAGGTCCTTCTATCTGACTGTGACGAAGCGCAAATGTAGGGTAAAGATTTTTTGGAAAAGAAATAAAAAAGTTCACATGTTTTTAGACACAATGGATTTAGAACTCTAAACTATAGAGGTTAGGGTAAGGCCTAAAAATTTAAGTGTCTGTATTTTAGCTTAAACATGGGTCGGGGTCCCTGTAGGCCTGGGGCCAAATAAAACTGATGCGGATGTAGCTACGTCCCTATTTAGTAAATATATTAAAATGAATACTAAATTTTGCTAACTTAAAGACGAACTGGGATTTGAAGTTGCATCTGCTATGTTGGGAGCAGAGTCCTTATGCCACTGGGCTATCACAACTCAATGATGCATGTTTTTTGCTATCTATAAAATGGATAGCAGTGAGTCAATCAGAAATATATTTAAATAAATCAATATTTAAACTGTCAAACTTAAACTACATTCATCTTATGTTGACAAATTTATGAAAAATTTAATTTTAACCTAATAATAAAGTTTAACTCACAAAATTACTAATTCTTTTAAAAGTCACTTTATATGTTACTAAAATAAGTTTCCAAACATTACCAACAAAAAATATATTATTATTATTATCTTCAGTTATTACTAACTTGACATTGAATGTACATTTATTGTTTAATAATTTGTATTAATGGAAGATTTAAAGAGAGCAACTATGGAGGATTTTCTTATGATATTTCTTCTCCTTAGAAATATTTCTTTTATTTTACAAAGGGTGATGGACAGGCTGACGGTCCACTTGATGTTAGGTGGCTACCGTCGCCTAAGGACATGAGCAACACCAAGAGGTTCGCTGGAGCGCTACCTACCAATGCCTTCCAAACAAATGGTAAATTATGTAATTTATTATGTTCAATAATTTGAATAACTTTGAAATAGCAAACACATTTACAATAATATAATAAATAAATACGCAAACAAGATTCAAGATCAATAAATCATAATGAGTAATTTCCAAATACCAACTTTATCTATACAAGTTGTTTATCTATGATAATGAGGATTATAAGCACTTATTACTATTGATTGGTAATAAAATATGAAATAACACTATTTTACCCAATAACAACGAACTATTGTTATTGGGTCACACTATTGCTTGGAGCAGCATTTCCCAAAAGGTGGGCGGCGGAACCCTGGAGTTCCAATGGAAAGGTCACTGGGGTTCCCTGTTCCAGCCAAAAGTTCAAGAAAATGTTTTTTATGTCTTGTTCTAGTATCTGCAATCGGTATCCACCATAAGCAGATTTGTTGCTATTTAGTATGGCAGGTCTAGTCTGCCTTCCAATGAAGGCATCTACTCTATATATTATTGACTTGATCAGTAAGGCAAGTTATCCTTGCGTTTTAATCGTTTGGAATAGCTTTTTTGTGTCAGTTCAGGTGCAAATATATTGGGATGTTTTTCCAGCAGTTGTTGGTACTTCCTGACAGTGGCTATCAGAAATCATAGCCACTGTCAGAAAATATGTGAAAAAAATTCATTCTTCATATTAAAATAGTTACAATTGTATTTCTTTGTTATAATAAAATTTATATAATAAAATTTTAAAGTCAAACATGAAAATAATCAGACTACCAAGGTTTTGTTATCATCTGCCAAGAAATTTATTATTAATTAGGGTAAAAAAAAATTGGGAACCTCTGGTTTAGAGACTTAGGAGTAAAATTTATTAATATACAATTTAGGAAAAGTATGAATTGAGGAAAAAATCACAGTATACTTATAGGATATACCTCAATAACTATAATAAATACATTATGACACTGATTTTGTTCACACTAGTATTTCTTCAGAGTTCATTTTTCATGGCCTCATAATCATTTCACTAAATGAAAATAATAGTCGGTGAGCAAGCATTATATTTAAGGAAGAGTTTTTTTATCTATAACTACATAGTCATATTTATAATAAATTCGTAAACGAACCGTGTCTGTAAAATAGATTTTTTACAAAAAAAAAAACATTTGTATGCATTGTACTTATGTTACCAATGTCAAAAAATAGTTTTTAGAATTTTTGTCTGTTTGTCCACTTGTCTGTGTGTTTGTGCACGCTAATATCTGTAATGGCTTAAATGATTTGAATGCGGTCTTCACTAATGTATTGTAGCAAACTTCCCGTAACATTTAGTGTTTATTTCATTTCAATCGTTTACAAACAAAAAAGTTACATGCTATACCGAATACTACGTGTACGAAGGGGCTCGGCTAGTATTTAATATTTGGAGTTCAAGGATTCTTAAGTATTCATCTTTTAACACTCTTACTGCTATGGGATCTACCAGTGTACCCCAAATAGGCCAGCTTCATTTTTGATAACTGGCTGCTGAATATTCAGTCTCCATTATGCTACCATTAAAAAAAGAGTTATGCATGTGCTAACGATTTATCTGTTTATTGATGAGTCAGTGAGGAGAAAACCTCTAATGAGGTCACTACATAAATGCCATTATTTACTTACTATTAACGGTGTTAATAATACCTAATTATATATCGTAAAGGTTATTTCGGGATCACTTTACTCGTATTGACCGTAATAACAAAAAAATAACACAGTAAGTTATAAGAAATGAAACAATCAAAATTCAATCCGATTTCGTTGTATAAATCCCACAAATTCACACACTAACACATTATTAACGTTTTTTGTGTCATAAAATTGTGAACCGTTTCCGGTTATATGAAAAAAAAAATCTAAAAAAAGAAATAAGTATATTTCTTTGTTTGATCACTTACCATAACAACAAATACATTTCAACCATTGTTAACTTGCACCACAGAGCCATAATAAATGTTCGTTCTGATAAAATTATTTTATGTAAACGAAATTGTGTTTTAAATAAATCCAAACACATTACAATTTATTACCAAAATAAAATAAATACACGACACAAACCACAAGGAGTGGTGATACGTTCAGAAATCTCTTTGATATTGATATATTATAATCTCTATTTAAAAAAAAAGATTACCTATTTATTTTGTTCATTAATTAATATTTGTACAATAATTATTACTACATAATTATAATTTCAAAATTCAAATTTAATATTAACAAATGAATACTTAATTTCAAACAAACAGTTCAAATCTAAATTAAATTAAACCAATAGGTTTTTGAACGTACTCTGTACTGTCAAAATTGAAAGTAAAACTCTATTTAAAATTTTCACTCACCTACGATTGAGACTTCCGAATCGCTTGAAAAACGATTAATCAATCAACATTAGCAATAATAAAATTTTCCTGAACGTGTATTCGAGATGAAAACAAAATAGCATCGATTTGTCCAAAATATTCAAGAACCGTTATCATTTTTTAATGACACTAAAAAAGATTAATCGTTATCCATTTTCTTTTTCCGAATATAATTAGATCTCAGTACCGATACGACACTTCCAATAACTTAATATCCGTGGGCCGCCGATAAAAACAGCAAACCACCCACTCGTCGCGTAAACAAATCTCTGAGGAAATTTTCTTCATCCGATATCCGGTTCGGCTCACGATTGGCTCGTTTAGGCGGTAATTTTGTCATCAGCCAATGAGAGCTCTCGCCGGTGATTGCAGCCAATCGTCGCGGATGACGTTAACTAATTGGGCCAATCTTATATCCGGCGTGTGACGCAGCGACATCCTGCGCGAAAAGCCCGGGAACGGGCTGAAGAAGTGCGCAGCATCCCTCCGAACGTCGTTTCAAGATCACATCTTGTGAAAAGTAATGATTATTTTCGGTCCACGGGCGTTTAGTTCCTCATATTCCCGTCGAGGCGCTGCACAACGCTCGCGAACGGGATGGCGATCTATGTATCGCGTTATAACGAATATTTAAATTGCAATAAAAACTGAAATAATATCATACAATAGTATTTGTAGGAGTGATTTTTAAATAGTGCTTGTGATATACTTTTTGGAATTAAACATCGGCGCTTCGAAGGGACTGGATGCGTTGGTTTTTCACCGTGGCTCACGCCGTCCATTTATCCGCGAGATAGCTCATTCCAGGGATGTGCGGGCGGATCGTATAGGGTTGGTACTGCGTCTTAAATTTGTGCGTGTTTTATTAAGTGTCAGTTATGCGAATTACACTCTTCGACATGTATCTGAACGTTAAAAGTTTATCGACCGACGGGGGACAGACGAATTTGGTCATATTCCAAGACCTTGTGTTACATTGTGGGAGGTACCTCTCGATAGAATAATTGGTCCCGAATTGAGGGTACCGCGCGTTGATTTGCGCGACGATTCGCGAGGCCCATTGTTATGAATCTGTTATTTCAATACAATAACAGCTCGCTGGCGTTGAGTACCACGCAAAATGCCCAACACCCAATCTACCGCCGGATTCGGCAAGAGATTAGCAATCTGAGGACATTGTTGGCACACTAATGGCGCTCAGGAAACTGGTGCTCACATTGACCGTCATCTCTTTTGTGATCGGCGATCATCATTATGAAGTCCAAAGAGAAAATAAAACTAAGAAAGCCGTGGCGTCGGAAAAAGAGCACAGCAGAATACCAGATATTGGCAGGGAGAGGGGTTCCTTACACAAGTTGGTGAACAGTACTGATGAAAGACGCCAAGGCAGACGTCGCGGTAAGGAGAAAATAAACAAAATACTTCAAATGAACCAAAGGCACAAGGTGAAGTCCGATCAGGACTTAATTATGAATGACAATGAAGGAGCGATAGCTATAAATCAAAGAACAATGGCCGATAATGATACAAATTCTTTGGCGGAGAAGCTAAAAGCTATAAGGAGTGGCAGCGAAAGGGACGGCTACGAGGCGGTCAATAAATATAACGCGGTGCCTCAGGTGACAGGCGTATTTTGTAATTTTGAAAATGATAGGAACCAATCGGCGGTCGATATGTGTTCGTGGCAATGGAATTCCACGATATCGAGCCACGGTCTGGGCTTCAAGGTGGTGAATTCCATGGACATTGTCGAGATGAATGAGACGACGAGGGGTAGGGGTCTGATGTTTTCTGGTCCGAGCACAGACGCCGAGGGGAATGTGGCGGGTAAGTCAGTTTTTTTTTTTGCTATTATTTTTCACTAGATGAGCCCGCAACTTCGTACGTGTGGTATTCGGTATAGCGCGTAACTTTTTTGTTTGTAAACCGATTGGAATGAAACAAGCACTAAATGTTGGGAAGCTTGCTACAATACATCAATGGAAACCATATGAAAATCGGTTAAGTCGTTTCTGTGATTAGCGTGCACAAAGGCATAATAGGCAAACAAAGATTTTATTATATGAGCCCGCAACTTCGTACGCGTGGTATTCGGTATGGCGCGTAACTCTTTTGTTTGTACACCGATTGATTGTTTTTTTTATGTTAAGATCGACAGACAGGCTAACGGTCCACTTGATGGTAGGGCTACCATCAAATGGCCAAGATCCCAGGCATGCCAGACATAACTTTTCATTCTGCAGCGTGTCGCCGGTCGCACAACCGAGCACGCGGCACAATCAAAGCCGTCATTGGTTTCATACAAAATGACCGGCCGGTGCACGCGACCGGCGATACGGTGTAGAGTGATGGGGGTCTGAGCGTCTGGCAGAAGTTGTGGCCCACGGGAATTGTTTGGCAGTGCTGAATATTATCTTGTAATAATATTCTACAAAACGTATATGTAAATCAGGCTTTAGAAAGTAAGTGAAGTTAGTCCTATTTTAACTCGCCTTTCTTTCCTGGTAGCTCTAAATTGGCCGTCTAACTCTACTTAGCAGTTACGCGTAGGTTGAAAGTACACAGGAACACTACTTAAGTTCCCCACATTTTGACATTGTTATGTCTGGAATGTCTGGGATCTTGCTCTCGTATTAATTAATTCACAAGTCTAAATTTTTAACGTGCAATTTAAACAAAACTCTGCCATTTGATAATCAATTTGATAATGATTAATATGCACTATGCCTTATTCAAGAATCACTCTATCATGAAATCCTTCAGTAGTTTTTAAGATCATTGCGATAATTCCCCTATCCACTCCTAATCCCTCATCCTTAATCGTCCTGTAGTCGGAAGCGCACTTGCAGCAGCTTTGGCGTTGCTTGTGTTACATAGGCGATAGCCACCTAACCAGCAAGTGGACCGTCAGCCTGTCTGCCGATCTTAAAATAAAAAAAAGTCGTGTTCTGAATTGTCCCGCGAAAATTGTTTTTTTTTTCTTTTAAATATCTGGTCCCAGGTAGAATATCAGTGTTGTGGTCTGCACCTCAACTGTATACTGAGCCAGGGTTCCTTTACCTCTTGTTATTTGTTCATACAGTGTTTGTATTTGGCTGACATCTGTAGAGGAATAAAATGCTTTCTTTCTTTCTTTCTTTTCGTATCACTTTCCAATAACTGATTATTATGCTTTCATTGTAATAAATGAAAGAGTTAATATGTTTTTTTTTTGTAAAATATTTAGATATGTACCTATTTAATATGTATCTACTTTAAAAAGTGTGTAAATGTTTATTTTATTAGGAGACCCCTAAAAATGTTTGTAAAGGTCCCATTAACAACAGTCTAATAATCAACAATTCTAAGAAATATTTATTATCCAATATTTAAGAGAGGTTTCTTAGAATTGTAGAATATTCGTATCATGTAGTTTTATGTAAAACATTAAAGATTTAAAAAAAAAACAATTTGTACAAGTAGTACTTGTGTTACCGAAGTCAAAAAACAAGTTTTTAGAATTTTTGTCTGTTTGTCTGTGCGTTTGTGCACGCTAATCTCAGAAACTGCTTAACCGATTTGAATACTGTTTCCAGTGATGTATTGTAGCAAGCTTTAATGTTTGTTTCATTCCAATTGGTTTACAAATAAAAAAAGTTACTCGCTATATCGAATACCACGCGTACGATGTTGCGGGCTCAGATAATTTTGAATATTATATTTCCAGTCTACATTTGTAAATGCTTTTCGTAGATACGCAGGCACTTTTAAATTTTTTTTAAGATCGGCAGACAGGCTGACGGTCCACTTGATGGTAGGTGGCTACCGTCGCCTGTAACGCAAGCAACGCCACAGGTGCTGCTAGTGCGTTGCAGACTACAGCAGGATTAAGGATAAGGGATTAGAAGGGGATAGGGAAATGGGCTTTGGCATCCCTTACTCACTCTTCAAAACACAACAGCACACGTGCAATTATTTCATAGAGGTCTTTCTGTAAGGGGGTGGTTACTGCCGCCAGTCGGGCCGCCCAAATGACTGCGAAACGCAGTGTGCCCTGCCACTACTTTCCAGACCAACTTTGAAAAGTTCACTGCCGGGAATCGAACCCGGGAACCCTAGAACAGAGCGTTTAGGCAAGCACCCTAACCACTCATCCAAAGGGCCCGTCAATTCGTCGTCGTCGTTTCAGCCGATGGACGTCCACTGCTGGACGAAGGCCTCCTGCAATGACCGCCAAACACCACGATTTTGTGCCGCCTGAAGCCAGAGACTCCCCGCGACTCTTTTAATGTCGTCAGTCCACCTAGTGGGGGGTCTGTCGACACTGCGTTTCCCGGTGCGTGGCCGCCATTCCAGCACCTTAAGTCCTCAACGTCCATCGGTCCTACGAGCTATGTGCCCCGCCCATTGCCACTTCAGTTTTGCGATACGTTGAGCTATGTCGGTCACTTTGGTTATTTTGCGGATCTCCTCATTTCTGATTCGATCGCGCAAAGATACTCCGAGCATAGCTCTCTCCATCGCCCGCTGAGTGACTCTGAGCCTTCTTATGAGGCCCATAGTAAGCGACCATGTTTCGGAACCGTATGTCGTCACTGGCAACACTTCGAAGACTTTAGTCTTCAGGCACTGAGGGATATTGGACGAGAAGACATCGCGTAGTTATTAAATTCAATTTATGTTTAGGCTTATTTAATTTAAGTTATTATTTAAGTTTAAGGCAAGCATTGATTTAATAATTTAGGATTATTAAGTTACCTCGTTCTCTGAGTGTGTTAAGTTACTACATTGATATATGTATTATAAAATGCAAAAAGTTCGCGCTAATACTTGTTTTCTCTTTCACGCAAATACTACTGGACAGATTTTAATAAAATTTTACAGTTATATAGTTTATACATCGGAATATCATACAGTCTATAATAACTGGGGAAAAAGCTAGTGCGTGGGGATCCGAGGAATAAAAGGCCTCGCTGTGAACTCGGACCCGCACATCACCGCTGATGGTGGAATCCGGGGGGTTTTAGTGGGTATTCCCTGTGACAAGTTACTTCACCGGGCGAGTCCCACACTCCCCTTCGTCGTACTGTCCCCGTCGACGAGGGATACTGCGTAAATGTCATTTCACCTCCTAAAAAAAGGGGGACAAGCTAGTACTTTATTGGTAGAATCAAATTTTATGCTAACTGATGCCCGCAACTTCGTCCACGTTGAAAAATAATAGTAGATTTTACAACAAGTGCACAAAACGAACCATTTTTATCCGAGACTTTTAGCTAATTAAGCTGATAGTAATGTCGAGGATAAAAATGGTTTTGTGGACGAGTTATAAACTCTGCTTTTCACTTCGATTGCGAGTAAATAAGTAGTAAACAGTAGTATAACATAACATTTCTTTAACATTGACATTGACATCTTATGACATTGGCTCGGGCTGCAGACCTATACAGCCTACTATTAAATTAATTTTGTAATAATAATTTTCTTAAATTAATTAAATAACCTACCGCACTTGAATTCAAATTTTAATATCTTTTATGTCTTAAAGAACACATAAGGCAAATAAATTTAAGTAAATATTATAAAATAACAAATTCTATCTATGAACTTCTTATTGTGTTTGGCTGTATGGCTCATTTTCTTTGCCTTAATATAGATACATTTATGAGTAGATACGTTAATGCACTTGTGCACAAAATTCGATTTTGTGCAGCCTATATCCTGCACAAATAAGCACTTTCAGAGCATGAGAAGTGAAAAAGATATTTAACGCCTGACAAAACATGTTAAGCAATATAACGCCTGATTTTATACCTTTGCCAAGGGTTCGATCTTTATTTTTAGATAGCTGGCGCCCACGGCTTCGCCCACGTGGAACATTTTAGCAAATGTCCATCCTGAAATTCTGCCCTAACTACCTATTGATGAGATTTTTTTTAAATCGTATGAGTATTTTCTAATATTACCTATATTACCAATCTATACATATAATATTTTTTTTAATGTGTAAGATCGGCAGACAGGCTGACGGTCCACTTGATGGTAGGTGGTTACCGTCGCCTTAAACACAAGCAACGCCAAAGCTGTTGCAAGTGCGCTGCCGACTACAGTAGGATTAAGGGAAAGGAGATAGGGAAATGGGCTCTGGCATCCCTTACTCACTCACCGAAACACAACAGCACTGTTATTTCACGGTGGTCTTCTGTAAGGGGGTGGTTACTGTCGCCAGACGGGCTGCCCAAATGACTGCGAAAACGCAGTGTGCCCTGCCACTAAAGTCGTAAACTGTACAACAGTTTTTAGAATTTTTGTCTGTTTGTCTGCGCATTTGTGCACGTTAATCTCAGAAACGGCTTAACCGATTTCAATGTGGTTTTCACTGATGTATTGTAGCAAGCCTCCCGTAACATTTTGTTTATTTCATTCATTTATAACGTGATTTTTAAATAAATTTAAAAATCACGTTCAACATTTTTTCGATAAAAATGCAATAAAATAACTCTTCGGTTGAATTGGCTGAAACTTTAGTTAACTATATATTATCACCTGTAAAACGGTGATGATTTAAAGTATATTTAAAGTTAAAAATGGACAGTTTAGGTGATTTTGTCGGTTCCAATTTAAGTTCACCTCAGATCTATATGATCAATCATATTAAATAGGGTTCAGCTTAGGCTGGAATTATATTATAAATAAAATCGTTGTTTGCCTGTGCCTTTTTGCACGCTAATCTCAGAGTCGGCTTAACCGATTTTCATGTGCTTTTAATTGTATTGTAGCAAGCTCCCCATAACATTTAATGTATAATTTCATTTCAATCGGTTTAAAAACAAAAAAGTTTTTAAGGTTCAATAACAAAAAATATATATATAAATCCCTATTTCCCTTGGCATCACGCGTGAACGGGTAGACCGATTTTAATTCGGTTTTCACTAATGGAAAGAGGGATAAACGGGGAATGTTCATATATATAAAAAATACACCACGGGCGAAGCCGGGGACGGGTCGCTAGTATTAGTATGGATTCTAAGCACCTAAATTGTCATTGAAAAACGAGTGACAGGAATCACGCCGATATTAAACGAACTTAGCTGAACGACGCTTGTAGTTATATGTTACAAAAGTAGTTTCTGTGCATCACAGTGATGGCGCGACGTGGCTACGCGTAAAGGAAGTGGCCTATATATAGATAATTTTAACTCAGTTGCATCATTTATTCAATCAAAGCCGAAGCAACACGCTCCAAGAGCGACTTTTTATACCTGGTCCAGCCATGTACGGCCCGTTGGATGAGTGGCAAGGATGCTTGCCTAACGTCTCAGGGGCCCCGCGTTCGATTCCCGGCGGGGTCAAGTTTGGAAATTTTAATGTAATTTTCAAAATTTACTCTGGTCTGGATTTGAAAAGTAGTGGTAGGGCACACTGCGTTTGGGCAGCCCGCCTGGCGGCAGTGACCACCCCCTTACAGAAGACCACCGTGAAATAACAGCATATAATACGTGCTGTTGTGTTTCGGTGAGTGAGTAAGGGATGCCAGAGCCCATTTCCTTATCCCCTCCTAATCCCTTATCCTTAATCCTACTGTAGTCGGCAGCGCACTTGCAGCACCTGTAGCGTTGCTTGTGTTATAGGCGACGGTAGCCACCTACCATCAAGTGGACCGTCAGCCTGTCTGTCGATATAACATTTAAAAAAAAAGCCATAATTTCTGTTACAAATGAAAAGGCATTTATTTGTTTATGAAGTAAGGTAATCTTAATAAAATTTATATTTATATAGACATTTATTGAAGTCTCAGGAAAAAAAAAATTCTATTCAAAATGGCCACCTTTAGCTTTGTTACGGGCCTTTAATCTGTTCGGCCACGAATCTATGGATTTACGCACTGTTTCCATGGGTTTAGCCACTGCTAGCGCCAGAGATTTCTTAAGAGACTCAATGTCAGCGGTCAGGGTTCAGATCTGGGCTAGACGAGGGCCAGTCTTAAGCTCGTTTCGAGCCAGGCTTGGGTAGTTCGTGCCTTGTGACCAGGTGCAGAGTCCTACTGGATGAAAGTCCACGGTACATTTTAAAAAAGTGTATTGCTGAGAGGTTTCGCAACACGATCCAGGACGGTCTCTTGATACACTTTGGCTGAAGTCTTCACACCTTTTTCACAAAAATGAAGCTTTGTGACTCCTTGTTAAAACACCCCCATCAAACCATAACTGCCCCAGGATGATGACAACGTTGTAACGCTTCTTCAGAACTGTGAGCGTACACTGTGTCATTTTGCTTGTTGTAGTGCTCTTCTATCGTGAAAATTTTTTCATCAGTAAAGAGGATATTTCTTGTCTTTTAGGTGCGTATCGAGACAGAAGACGTTTTGATCGATCAGCTTTCTTTATCTGTAGAGACTGACTTAGGGCATGTCCTGTATGTCGACGATAAGCACTGAGCTTCAGGTCTTGTTTTAATATAGCGGAAATCTTCATTTCTCACGATAAGATTTTTTGTTTCCTTATGGGGTTTCGCGGAATTCTGGCTTTAACAGCATTAACAGCCTCTGTAGTAATAACAGCACGCGGTCGCCCCAAAATTGCGGCGTTTTCTTCGCAGTAAGACTAGATATTGATAGAATTAGTTGATAATTCTTGTCTTCTCCTCAAGATGTGAAAATTGAGTAGATTTTCATCCTTTTTTACTTCGGAGAGTGTGCTCGAGAGCTGCATGAGATCATACCGCCTTCCCCTTTCTTCTATCGGACATGCAGACGTACGGCTGGTTACCATCCTCACCTTGTCGAAATCCCTCTAATTCGGACTAAGCGCTTTAAAACATATTTTGTGATGCGCACTGCTAAGGATTGGAACTCCCTGCCGGCGTCTGTATTTCCGAACTCATATAACCCAAATCTTTTCAAGGTTCGAGTGAATAGGCATCTTGTGGGTGAGCTCGCTCCATCGTCGGCCTCATCCTTCCTACATGGATATGTAGGAAAATCTTCTTTTCCATCTTCCAATGACTGTCAAAAAACTCTTTTTTCTATTCCTACGAATACAATGCTTGGAGGAACTATTTGCTACAGAAACTGAAAGAACATTTAACAGTACGGTTTGGGCACTTGGGTTGCGGAGATTCTTGAGCTAGGAGTCGCCACGCGACAGACGACTTTGATCGCCTAGTCACAAGGTCGGTGACGCGCGTTGCTGTCGCTAAGAACCTAAGTGCATTAGACTGCAGTTAGACAGACGCGAAAAATCTCTTGTGGCGCGCCCCTAGCAGTCACGTACTTGTGTGAGCCCGCGTAGTAGCAAATTTAAACTCTATTGTCTAGGCAACAATATTCAAATTCTTCGCAATCACCCATCCCGCCGCCCGGTGTCAACGCGATCAGTCATTCTATCTCTCCCGTTCAAATATTCCGATAAAGATTCTTTATCTTTCTTTATATAGTTGCAACCAAACTTATTTTTGGAGTTTACGCCTAAAGAATCGATTTTCATATAAGGCCCCCGGTATGGAGATTTTATGAGGAGTAAAATTAATACAAGCGTTAAGTAAAATACGTTACGTTATCTGTCAACTTGACATTTATGAGACAGCTAACGCATGTATATTCTATTCTCTGGGTTTATAAAAGAAAACGTCGAAATCTTGTATGAAAAGTGTATTATGCTTTGAGGAACGAAACGATAGCGCGTTATAACCTACCGGCGCAGCGACATCTGTCGTCGACAAAATGAACTATTTGAACTCATAAAACGTAGCGACATCTGTGTATACCGAACGTAACTAACATAGTTTTTGTTCGTGCATTTGACATCTGAGTATGCAGAATGTAACTAAATAATATAAAGTAACTAGCTGACCCAGCAGACGTTGTCCTGCCAGAACCCGTAAATAATTCCGTAACCCGATTGTGGCGCCACCTATCGGGTCATATTTTATTTTCAAACCATATGTTAAGTTAAAGTGACGCGACACTTCACGTTAAGGAACGAACGATTAAATTATTTGAATATTCTTCATACAAAAATACTAAAATCGCGATTTAAAAATGGGGGGTGGGGGTAGGAGGGTGAAAAATATTTTACGACCTATTCTCATACCTACCAAATATACAAAAAAAAATCATAAAAATTGGTCCAGCCGTTTCGGAGGAGTTTTATTACAAACACTGTGACACGAGAATTTTATATATTAGATTATTTAGGTATCCAGAGGCTCTAGTATGAGTTTACGATACTACACCAATACTACACTCGCTAGCGAGAACGTAAAACTTTTGTATGGGAAATCTTGAACTGTCAATGTCAAATTATCAATTTTCCATATAAATGTTTTACGCTCTCGCTAGCGAGTGTAGTATCGTAAACTCATGCTAGAGCCACTGTCAATGTCAAATTATCAATTTTTCATATAAATGTTTTACGCTCTCGCTAGCGAGTGTAGTATCGTAAACTCATGCTAGAGCCACAGTTATCTATTACGAGGAAAATTTTTACGTTTAAAAGAGTAAACTCCAATCTTGTAGGTATACGTCGGAGCTGACACACATTTTTTTTCCTATAACAGATCGCGTCATATAAAAGCGTCCTTAATGATGATCAGCTTGTGTGTTGTTGTGTTGTTGGAGATGCCGGACCTACAGTAACCCTTATCCCTATTGCTAAGGTCTTGTAAGGTCGGCGCAGAGCACATGGCGTTGCTTGTGTCAGCTTGTCTGGAGACCTTTACACAGAAAAATGTAAATACTACCATTTCCTTACTCATCTGAATCGCATATTGTAAAAAGTGATTGCGATATGAAATCAATACCATCTCTCTAAATTCCCTCCTAAACTATTGTATGTGAAGTTGTTGAATGAAAACTTATATGAAAACTTTTATAAAATCTTAATTTCATCAAATTTTAAAAAATATAAATTCATTAAGTTTGACGAGCCCGTTGGATGAGTGGTTAGGGTGCTTGCCTTAACGCTCTGTCTTAGGGTTTCCGGGTTCGATTCCCGGCAGGGTCAACTTTGAAAAATCAACTTTTCAAATTTGGTTCTGATCTGAATTTGGAAAGTAGTGGCAGCGACACATTTCGTTTTCGCAGTCATTTGGGCAGCCCGTCTGGCGCCAGTAACCACCCTCTTATAGAAGACCACCATGAAATAACAGGACATGTGCTGTTGTGTTTCGGTAAATGAGTAAGGAATGCCAGAGCCTTACTCATTCCACTCCAAATCCTTAATCCTACTGCAGTCGGCAGCGCACTTGCAGCAGCTTTGGCGTTGCTTGTGTTATAGGCGACGGTAGCTACCTACCATCAAGTGGACCGTCAGCCTGTCTGCCGACATTAGCATAAAAAAAATCATCATCATTAGCCTGCGTCTCTCCACTGCTGGATGTAGGTACCTCTCCCAAACTACGCATTCAGCCGCTTCCTGCGAGCCTTTCAGGTCGTCTGTCAACCTGGCCGCAGGGCGTCCCGAGTTGCGCTTTCCAATTCGTGGCCTCCATTCGAGAACACTTCTACCCATCGGTTATCTGCTCTGCGACAGATGCGTCCAGCTCATTGCCACTTCAACTTGCTAATTCTCTTGGCTATGTCGACGACACCTTTGGTTCTTCGGAGAATTTTAGAATTTCTGATCATATCCACCAAAGAAACTCCGGGCATAGCTTGCTGAGCGACTTTAAACTTGTGTATCAGTCACGCCCTGAGAGGTCATTACTGGCATTACGTCATTACTGGCAGGATACACTGATTATATAATTTGGTCTTCAGACATTGCGGCAGTGGTGACAGCATAGCGAAGCACGCAGTTAGTTGAGTTCCTGTGCGACCTTAGTTTTAGGGTCTATTAGGGTCCAGCCATGCTATATTTTGACCTAGTGAAAACACATGCTCACGTTGTATATTATGGTTTTCAGGACATTTCCTCTACTTGCCAGTGGACCCTACGATGGAAAATATGGTTATAAAGTCACCACCGTTTCGAGGGCTTTGGGAGTTTTGTAAGGTATGTATTATTATTTTTTATTTATTTAATAATAAAGGAAACAAACGGCTATAATATCACACGCTATAAATCATAATAAAAAAAAAACAAATGAAACATTAGCCATAACAGTTTCCAAATGGTACCAATCCAAGGGTGTTCTTATTCGATCTTATCCAATCTTATTAGATTATTATGGTATTCAAGAATTGAAGAATTATTATGAAAATCTTAAAATATCAACTCTTTTCAAGAGATAAAATGGAAATTAGAGAGTTTGCAGCTAAATATATCATGGTGAAAATAATTGTCACTGTATTTATTACAAGCTTGGACTGGAAAACGATCTATACAAAAAAAAAATTATAGATTTTTGTATAAATATTTGACTGAAGTAGTTTTATTCCCACATAAATTTGCCTAGATCGTAATTGAAATAAATGTAAAGAGGTATTGTATGTTTGTATGTAGGAGGTAATCTTCGCAACTACTCATCCGATTAAAAAAAATCTTTTATCAATAGTCAGAATGGTATATCAGGATGGACATAAGCTATATATTTAACGCGGGCAAAACCGCGGGCACCAGCTATCCAAAAATAAAGATTCAACTCCTGGTAAATGTATGACAGCAATAAAGATGTCAGGCGCTATATTGCTTTACACATTGCGTCAGGCGATATATCTTTTATTTTTTTTAACGCGGATGAAGTCGCGGCTTTAACATGATAAAGCCGATGAGTTTGTTTATTTGTTTGAACGAGCTAATTGAAGATATTTTTTTTAAATGATAAAAATATCGATATATCGTTCATAAACTTCGATGTTTTTAAAATCGATGTTTCACATTTGAAAACATCGATGTTTTTATAAGCGATTAGTGGTCCGCCCCCGGCTTCGCCTGGCGTACATTTTCTATATATGTGAACATTCCCCGTTTATCCCTCTTTCCATTAGCGAAAACCGAATTAAAATCGGTCTACCCGTTCACGCGTGATGCCGTGACCAAGGGAAATGGGGATTCATTTTTATATATAGAGATGTTACATCCCCGGCGACAGATGTACGAGTTATATAATTCGAATTTTCTATAAAAATTATAATGAAGCAATTAATTAAATTTTAATGTTTATTTTTTTGCCATCAGTTTGAAGCGGTCCTTCATCAGAGCAAGATGCAGAACGCAAGCATAAGGCTGATATCAGAGTCCACTCATTCGGAAGTGCAATGGATCCTCATGGAAGTAGCTGGAAACAACTTAGAGAGGTATTTATGAACCGTGTCTCAAAAAAAAAAAAACGAAGCACTTCAGCGTTAAAGTACATTACTATATATAAATAAATAATAAATAAATAAATATATATGTCGAAATATATTAATTGTCCCATAAGCATCATACATATAATAAAAGAAATCTTTGTTGGTCTGTGCGTTTATTCAAAAACGGCTAACCGATTGGTATGCGTTTTTAACTGATGTTTTGTAGCAAGCTTTACGTAAAATTGAGTGTTTGTTTCATTCCAGTCGATTTACAAACGAAAAAGTTACGCCCTACTCCGTACGAAGTCGCAGGCAGAGCTAGTCAAAAATAAAATCCAAATGGCTTCTTGGCCTATTTATGTACTATATTTATAATAAGTTAATTTATGTACTATACATTTATGTATATAAATAAATTTATGTACCTACTATATAAAATAATAATAATAATAAGTACATCGACTTGGCTCACGAGGTGACCGCCATGTGGGACGTTCGATTCGACAATTATCGTCCCGATAGTCGTCTCGGCGAACGGTCTTATAGCGAAAAGCCTCGACCACCATCTCAAGAGGCTCTCACTAGATGGCTGGATCAAGGACAGATACAGAAGGCGGTACTTGTTGACACGGCACGAATTGTCAGGAGGTTCCTCACTCTGCAGCCCTAACCACCGGTAGCTTGGGCCTTGCCCCGCTACTAGTGGATAAAATATGTAATTTTAAGTTTTTTATAATATTTATTGTTTATATAATATATATATACTACTCAAAACAAAATAAGGGCCACTAGTTTATTTACATTTAAGTGCACTTTAGTAAACTGAAAGTAACTGATAAGTAGCATTATATTGATATTACGAACTCTTTGGTGTTTGATCTCTTTTATCCTTCCTAATTTGAAAAATATTGGCCATCGTTTTAAGAAAAAAAATAATTGGAAGTTATTCTTATGTTTTTCTTCGATTGTCTTCTTAACTTGTTTCGGTTATTTTAGGAAAAAAGTTTTACTTTTTCAATTTTAATTGATTCATTTATCATCTCGCGTTACGGTTGCTGTTTTTGTATCCATGCCACCAGTACGAAGGCACATGGATACAAAAACAGCAACCAGAGCCATAACTATGATTCAAGAAGGACGTTCTCAGCGTTACGTGGGTTTGCAGTTGGGTTTTTCTCGAAGAGCTGTCCAAAATGTATGGAATCGCTTCCAAGAGACCGGCAGTGTTGCCAGGAGACCCGGTTCAGGTAGAGTTCGTGTAACAACGGCGCACGAGGACCGGTACGTCCAACTAAGTGCTCGTCGTGATCGTAAAGTAACGGCCCGTAAGTTACAACACCACCTACGGCTGACAACGGGTACCCGTATCAGTGATCAAACTATACCTAATGTCAGCAGCAAATGTCAAGACGTCGAGTTGTTCGAATTCCTCCGACTAGGGTTCAATGGGCAAACCGTTTAAGATTCTGCATATGAATGTCAGTATTTGAACTGGAGGATTAATCAGTGGGGCAAGGTGCTTTTTACAGACGAGTGCAAAGTAAAATTTTTTAATGATGATCGGCGTGTTAGGGTGTGGAGACGACGCGGCGAGCGTTTTTCGGAGTCCTGCATCCACGAAGTTGACCGTTTCGGTGGTCCCAACGTAATGGTTTGGGGTGGGATTAGTTTACACGGTAAAACCGAGCTCACCATTTTAAATGCGGGTACCGTAACTGCAGAACGTTACATCGAAGACGTCATCAGGCCTCAAGTGATCCCATTTGCACAGCGAGTGGGGCCTGGATTCATCCTGTTGCAAGACAATGCCCGTGCACACACAGCTCGATCGACCCAAACTGTCCTAGAACGGTCTCATATTGAGGTATTACCATGGCCAGCTAACAGTCCGGATTTAAATCCAATCGAGCAATTGTGGGACCAATTGAAACGAAGGGTTAGAGAGAATGAGCAAGGGATCTACAACCAACAGCAGCTGATTGACGCTTTAAAACGTGCCTGGGAGGAGATTCCAGATGAAAACGTGAGGAATTTGATCCAGAGTATGCATACGAGGCTTCAGGAGTGTATTGTTAAGAGAGGAGGACCTACTCGTTACTAAAAAGAAGAAACAAAAGTGACAAGAACAGTATTTTGTCTTTTTCCGGTGATTTCTTTCGTTCATGTTTTTCATTCAAAATGGCCAATTTCATCATGAACTTTAAAAAAACAGTTCATGATCATTATTTTAAACAATTGTTAGCCTATATTATAACCAATAATATTATTTTGTAGTTACATAAGTTAAACAATTTAATGTCTTTATTGTTTTCATGGTACAGCAAAAAATCTTAGTGGCCCTTATTTTGTTTCGAGTAGTATATATTGTAAAAAAATTAGAATTAAGAAAAGAAATGAATAAATGTATAATAATAATAATAATAAGTTGAATTAAAACTTACTTGTTAAATAGTACTTTCGCGATAAAATCCAATTTCCAAAAAAAAAAAACATTCAATTACTACCAGAAACATTACTTACAAAAACTTAATTATCCTAAATTTAGTAAATCTCAATATTATGGTGAAAAAACATCCCAATATTAATTCCCAATCTAATTAATAGACTGCCCATAGAAATAAAAAATTAAATAATGAAAACTCAAAATAATGTAAACAAATCTCTATATATATATTTTAAAAAAATCCCCATTTCCCTTAGTCACGGCATCACGCGTGAACGGGTGGACCGATTTTAATTCGGTCTTCACCAATGGAAAGAGGGATAAACGGGGAATGTTCATATATATAAAAATTGCACCACGGGCGAAGCCGGGGGCGGGTCGCTAGTTAATAATAAATTATGACTAATAAGTACATAATTTGAAGTAACCTGTGTATATAAAACTATACATACATATAATAAAAATTTAAACGAGCCGTGTCCTGTACATTAAATATAAAAAAAAAAAAAAAAAAAAAAAAAAACAATTTGTACACGTTGTACTTATGTTCCCCAGGTCAATAAAAATTGTTTTTATAATTTTTGTCTGTCTGTGCATTTGTGTACGCTAATCCCAGAAACCGATTTGAATGCGGTTTTCTCTAATGTATTGCAGCAAGATTAAGATCATTTAAGCGTTTGTTTTATTTCAATTGGTATACAAATAAAAAAGTTACACCCTGTACCGAATACCACGCGTACAAAGTTGCGAGCTCAGCTAGTTTAGTTTTCAGGCCCATTGATCACAAGAAGACCGACATTCCTTGCTCTGTTTTGTGAACCCTTTTAAATAGTAAGTGCATTAAATATTTACATTATTACAATTGATTTCAGTTGGCATATCCTGCCGTTCATGATAGGCAAAGTGCAGCAGGAAGTGCGCATCATACTGGAGATAACGAAGCCAATTTACGTCAATCTGTCACAAACACTGCCACATATCGCCATCGATAACATCCGCATGGTGGAATGTCTGCCAGAATCACCCGTCTCCAACACAGGCCAGTGCAACCAAGGACAATTGAAGTGCAAGATTATGAGAGTAAGTATTTTTACTTGCGAACTCTTAAAGTGGTCAGCCCTAGTGGCGGCAGTAAGCATCCTCTTAAGAAGACCACACTGAAATAACAGCATATATGCGTTGTGTTTCGGTGCGCGAGTAAAAGATCCGGGATAGGGGAATCCCCAATATGTTCGCTGTTTGTGTAAAAGATGTCGGTAGCTACCATCAAGTTGACCGTTATGTTTGTTTTCGGCTTTATGTTATGTATATCAAATTCTAATTTGTAAAGTGATAATTGGGGGTAATCATAATAATATGCCATCCACTTGACGGTAGCTGGCAACGGTCACCTATGTATAAACACAGACAACGCCAAGAGGGCTGCTGTCAACCTGATAGGATGATGAATAAGGGTCAAACAGGGAAGAGTAATGGGCTCTGGAATCTCTCTGGAACGCATTGTGCTGCAAATGCTAAATGTTTTATTCAATGTACTTGAGTACAATCACTTAAGTTAAATCTTAAGTTAATTAATTAATTAGGTTAATTAATTTTATGTTAATTCACTTAATTAAATTGAGTACAATCACTTAAGTAAGTAAGAAAAAAATGCTTTATGATCGGCTCACATTAGAAAACAGCAAAACAGCAAGTACGGGGAAAAATATTTAAATTTTTCTATAGTATTTTGGACTTTAAGTGCATTTGATATAATTCAAATTTCATTGTACTACGCAGGCAACAAACGGCGTGCTGCGGTAATATGTACAATGAAATTTAAATTATATTAAAAGTTCTTAAGGTGTAAAATACTATGAAAAATTTAAATACTTTGCCATGCCGTTATATAACGTATTTATGTATTTAAAGGTGCTGATAGTTCTACCAACATTCTTACACTAGGTAATAGGACTTCTCGATCAACTGAGGCAGACAGACGAGACTCGAACCCGGGACACCTGAGACAGAGCGTTAAAGCAAGCACCTTAACAACTCGACCAAGGAGCTCGTCAAATGTTGTCGACGACTGCCCCTCCCCTCACCCATTTTAGTTTTTCTACCGAAGGTACTTCAGGTGTAACATCTACGAGGGTAACACTGAAAGTTTTTAGAAACTCGAAAACTAGATAATGTAGGAAGCTGTCCGTTTTCTTCTTGTTTTTCGAAGTAGTCTCCATTCCTTTGTAAGCAGTAGTCGAAGTAGTCCTTGTTCGCATGCGATGGAACAACTAACTGAAGCAGTGGGTCCACTCTTCTCTCACGGCGTTTTCGAACGCTTTTACTGCATCTTCAGGACCTCTACCATGAGCTATAGTGACCGCACTCGCTAGCGAGAGCGTAAAATATTGGAAAATTGTCAATTTGACATTGACAGGTGCAGGGCTCATAAAGCGAAGTTTATCTTTTATTTTTGATGATAAATAGAAATTATACGATGCCAAGTCGAGACTATAGGGAGGATGACTCACTAATTTCAAACCATAGTACCACATATCCGATTCGATCTGGCGGAGTGGGCTGGAGCATTGCCGTGGAGGAGGGCGCTTCTGTCGAAAATTTTCCAAGACAACCGGCAATAAATTACTAATATACCAGTCTGCAGTAACGGTCCTTTGATTTTTTTTTTTTTTTTTTTTTTTTTATAATGATAGATCAAGCATTTGACCGCAGTCTCACCTGATGGTAAGTGATGACGCGATCTAAGATGGAGCATGCTTGTCTATTAAGAACCGATTCACTCGCGACTTGAAGAGTCCAGGGTTGTAGTGTTGTGGAAACAAGGGTGCTGGAAGTTGGTTCCACACGCTAGCAGTTCGAATCAAAAAAGTTGACCCGAACCGCAACGTGCGGATTTTAGGTATATCAACCATATAAGGGTGACATTTAAATGTGCGCCTTGTTGTCCGATGGTAGAAGGGGCTAGGGGGGACTAGCTGGTGCAAGTCCAACGCACATGTGATGGGTTTGATGCTCTAACCCAGTGGTTTCAAAATGTCTCGTCCGTCCAAAGAATGAGGCAATCATATTTTTTCCCTTCACTTCCTCCCTTCTTCACTTTTGTTGGTAAATCCTCGAAAGGTGTTTTCTTCCGAAGATTTTTGGTTCGGTTTCAGGGTTTCCGGGTTCGATTCCCGGCAGGGTCAACTTTGAAAAATGAACTTTTCAAATGTTGACTCTGGTCTGGATCTGGAAAGTAGTGGCAGGGCACACTGCGTTTCGCAGTCATTTGGGCAAGCCCGTCTGGCGGCAGTAAGGGATGCCAGAACCCATTTCCCTAACCCTTCCCAATCCCTTATCTTAAACCTACAGTAGTCGGCAGCGCATTTGCAGCAGCTTTGGCGTTGGTTGTGTTATAGGTGATGGTAGCCACCTACCATCAAGTGGACCGTCAGCCTGTCTGCCGATCTTAACATAAAAAAAGTGTTAAATAGAGGCACACAACTCTGCATGTCTTAATCTTTTAAATTCGGCATCTCGGTTTGATATTGCGCTCTGAGGTGTGGGGATAGATTCAGTCAATCACACAATTGTGGACCCCCTTACGAGTGGCTACACATGAAATGGCTTCACACTTCAGTAGGCTGGGTTTAACAGTAAAATATTATTTTCTGTATCCTGTTTATAACAGGCAAATGGTCCTGGCGAATCATACTGGGCTGTTAGGGAAGTTTCTTTCTGTATTGAAGCTATTTACATATTTTTTTTTTCATGAAAAACCTTGATATATAAATAGAATAGGTGTACATATAAAACAAAAAAGCAAGATTGTTTTTAGAGTTCCGTACGTCCGAATAAAAATACGGAACCCTTATAGGATCACTCATGTGTCCGTCTGTCCGACCATTCCCCCCCCTTATCTCCGAAACTACTGAACCTAAAATTTTGAAAAAAATACAGAAATTAGTTTTCTACGTATAGATTATAGGAAAACCTATAAGAAGTCCATGATATTAAAATAACATGTTAAATCACTGAAAATTGTGCGGATAGGTAACATCGTACGGAACCCTCTTCACGCGAGTTCCTCGCACTTGTCCCGTTTTTTTTATGTTAAGATCGGCAGACAGGCTTGATGGTAGGTGGCTACTGTCGCGTATAACACAAGCAACACCACTTTTTTTTTTGCTTGGGAAAATCTGCGGGCCAGATCCCCATCGGCCATGGGGAGATCGGTGAGGTATGTGGGACTTCTACTCACTAAAAACCCACGGTGTTTCCTCGCGCCGTCTATTTGGGGGGGATTAAGGGATCGTGGAAACATGCATCTGCCTCCCCCCGCCAGAGGAGGCCCACATCCTAAGCAGCTTGCTCCCCCAGTAGCAAGTTGCTTAGGATAAGGGATAAGAAGGGTTAGGGGAAATGGGCCCTTACTCACACACGCTGTTGGGTTTCGGTGGGCTTCTATAAGGGAGTAACTACGGTTGCCAGACAGGCAGGCTTCTTTTTATTTCTTCAAAAAGTCAATTTTACTTATTACGGTGTATTCAGATGTTCTTTGAAATTCCCGGTGTAGAATACCTCTTAGTACCACTGACTGGTGACCGTTCTTCGGACTTCCAAAAGACTCTGAACTTTTCAATCAACCGCTGCATTTTTGCTTCTTCAGAAGATCATGGCAGAGAACCTTCGTCGAAATTTTAGTGCATGAATTCATGCCAATCTTTAGTCCAACATCAATAATTCACATCATACAAAAGACTACCGTGAATTAATAGCATATGTGCTGTTGCGTTTCGGTAAGTTAGGGATGAAGGAATCCATTTCTCTAATCCTTTATTCTACTATAAGGAGGATAGGCCACTTGGAGCATCTATGGCGTTGCTTGATTAAAAAAATGATACTCTAATAATATTGGGATTTTTTTTCATATAAAGACTTTTCATATATAAGACTGACATTTACATTAGAACTCGCTGGCGGCGGAGACAATTCAACAGGCCTAGAAATTGTGTTTTTTTGTTTTTACCATTAGAACAATAAAAAAAATTATTATACAATTATTTAAATTGACATTAACTTATTAATAGGTACAGGATTAATATACGCGCAATAAGCCGTTTTCGAGAGAATTTTCAATAAAAGTCAAATTCTTCTTGTGTTCTAACTTTTTTTGTGGAGTTTCTATTACTTTAACGAAAATTCTAATTAATACAATTGGTTCTTCACATGTTTAAGTATAATATATACCTTTTTCAAAGCAATTGTCTTGTCTATTTCTTGTAACATTTTCATTAAACAATGGATATTTTTAGTATTTAGCGTTTGTCTCCACCGTAAGTAGTAATTTGCCACTTAAAGTAAATGCAATGAGAAGCTTAAAAAAATTATAAATATTTTAATATTTCTAAAAAAATATATTTAAAATTTACAGAAAGACGCATGCATAAAGCTGCAACGTGTCTGCGACTTGGTGAAGGATTGTGATGATGGCGGTGATGAAAACAAAAATTGTGGTAAGTTTAGGTCTAGGACATTTAAATATTCTTAGGTTTAGGTATATTCTTTGGTATATTACAAGTATGGAAAACAAAATTTTATTGAACGATGAATAAACGTTTAAATAAGCTGGATATTTCGTCCGTTCCACCTATCCCTGCTAAGGTATCCCCCACTGGGATAGGTGGGAGAAGTGGAAATTTTTCTTCAATCTACTGCGTAAATGTACTGTTAAGATGAAAAGCCTATTCTACACATTATTGGTAGAACACTTCGTTGCATTTTAATTAAATTTTCATAGTATTTACCACATAGCAATATTATAACCTATTGGGAATAGGTTGGCTCTCCAGAGCGTGTAATAGGGTTCGAGCAGAGCAGCTCTGCATGAGCTAATACCGCCTTCCCCTTTCTTCTATCGGACATGCAACTTACGGTTGGTTACCATCCTCACCTTGTCGAAATCTCTCTAATTCGGACCGAGCGGACCGTGTTGCCGAGCTCATACAACCCAAATTTTTTCAAGATTAGAGTGAATAGGCATCTTCTGGGTGAGTCCGCTCCATCATCATCTTTCCTACACGGAAATTAAAGATGGGTTGCTAAGAGCAAACCCATCTTTAATTTTATTTATTTTTAAATCCTAATAATCCTAATTATTTTTACAGATAAAATGCCGTACGGTTCCTATTGTAACTTCGAGCAAGATAGTTGCGGCTTCGAGAATATACCACAGTAAGTGGAGCTTTAAATAATCATGGTCTAACTAAACTTTCATAGCGTGTGACGTCAGTTCTCATAAAGTTCGCTCGCGGTCTGCACAGATATGCAGATATAGCCACTGCGCGGCCAGTCTATTTTGGTTACTTTCAAACATGGAATTCTGTGGGGACATGTCGTTAATAGACAGGCATATATTTGCACCGTATAAAAGTAAAATTGTAAAATTTAATGAAAGTATAAAAAAATAATTGTTTCTTGTTTGATACTACCTACTGTCACTATTATTGTATTCTGTGCTACTGTAAACAATTATTACAATACACTATTTTCCACAAGAGCCGCTTGCGAAAGAGAGAACTTATTATAGCTGAATTTGAATTTTTATGAATTATGAATTTTTATGAATTATGAATTTTTATGAATTATGAATAGTCTGTATAAACTCGATATTAGTGGACATGTTTAATAAAAACTGGTCATTATTTGGTAACCGGTAAAGAATTAATACTTTTTGAGGTCGTTATTAATATTTCACTACTGTAAAAGTAATAACACAAACAACAAAGATGATAATGATTGGAATTAGTACACAAAAAACTGTGTTGCAAACGAAAAATTAAAGTAATTAAAATTAAGAAATATTAAGATAATTAATTAATAACAATGGTGATATATATGATATAACATAACATGACACGACAGGATACGATACGACACGATACGATACGATTTATTTACGATTACAATAGGTAACTGATGTTCCTTCATAATATCTGCCAATCTATATTTATAATAATAAATTATGTCCCATTAAATCTTGCTCAGTAGCGGAATACAAAATCAAACTTGGCTCCTGGTTGACGGGACTCTCATATGAATCCACTGAGGAACTCCTAACCGACGTACACTGATTCATTGTTTTGCAAGCACTAACTACGCACTCACACTAACACATTTAATCGAGCAATTGTACTTATAAGAACTGTTACTTGGATCACAAGTCCTTTGTTTTAAAATCGTAATTCTATAGTACGGGACCCCACGATACAGGCTTGCCTAGTGTGGGGACCGGGGTTTATTCTAGAATGGGTAATGTGTTAGGTCTTTAATAAATTATATGAATTTGAATTTGAATTTTGAATCAACAGATGAATATTAGTAATCTTGAATTAGAAATATTTAAACAACACTTTATGTATGTATGTATGTATTTTTGTATGTTTGTAAAGAATAAACTCAAAAACTACTGGACCGATTTTAAAAATTCTTTCACCTATAGAAAGCTACATTATCAGCGAGTAACATGGTCTACTCACTCTCCCCCATCTCCACCCTTTACAAAATTCCATACAAAATTGCGAATAAACTCAAAAATGTTTAAAAAATAAATGTCCACCCGTGCGAAGCCGGGACGGGCCCCTAGTCTCTCCTTATCTGTATTTTCAATTGTATAATGTTTTAAATACATACAATTTGATTAAGTAAAAATTTGGCACTAACAGTAAAGACACTTTGAATTTGACATCATTAACATGTAAACAAATAAATATTTTCCACAGGCCCATACTGAAATGGTCTCGGCACAGTGGTCCGACGCCTACGGACAAGACCGGCCCCAATTACGACCATACGTGTGGACCCCCAGACCTTTACCCCACGGCGTTGGTGCCTCCTTTATCCCCGGCCCACATGAACTATACTCTCTCGCAATGCGTCGGCTTCTATTTCTTCGTCAACATGAACGTGACAGGTCCCAACAAGGAGAAGGCTGATTTTGCATCATCGGCCACCATGAAGACGGTCGTTTTCAATCCACCACCGAAGGTTCACGGGAATAATACTTCCAAATATTACAACTGTTGCATGGTGAGTATTACCACAGTTTTACAATACTAGTCATTCTCGTGGCTGACGTATATAACCCTAATATAAGCACTCTGGCTAAATCTTCAGGCAATTTCTTTGAACCTTTTTGTATAAATAAAAATGAATCGCTTAAGGACGTAATTACATTTTTGACGCGCTCGAATTCAGCTAACTGCGCCAGCACACTACAGCAAAGTGCCCACACACACATTGAAGCCGCACGGTGTACTTTGGAACCTTGTCGTTCTAATTATTTAGAAAAAAAGGCGATACACCCGTGCTTTCATGACCGCGTCTGAGCGGGGAATGGCGAACGAAACCTACGGCGAAAGAGGTCGTAGTGCGATCCCTTAGAAAAATGTATGGAGAAAATATAGTGCGTTTTTTAGTGTCTATTCTTTCTCAGAAATGAAAAAGTAATTTATTTGAGTACAAAATAATAAGCTAGACGTATAGAAGACTGTATAGAATTTCTTATTATTTTCATGTTAAAATATGCAGCGGATTTAGCTATTTATGTACCTATCCAGACACCATTTTTCGATATTTTTAGCGATTCTTGCGATGGTAAAAATGTATTTATGTGAAAATTTTGTATTGGGCTGCCCAGTGTTTATTAGCTATCTTTAGAGATGAATACATTACCTTTTATTTTATACCATGGTATCTCTACAGTTGTGCTTCCTGGATATATAAATGGTACCGAAAAACCATTGATATTTGTGAATACGACCTTAATATGTGTTGCTAAAAGCAAAACCCGAGAACGGGTGAACCAATTCGGCAAGTTTTTTTTTTTTTTCTTTTCAAATCGAATATTGAAGCCCGAGGAAGATTCTTACAGAAGAGTAAAATTGCCCTGAAAATTACAACCATAGCCGGGGGTAGGTAGCTAATGGTAAATAATTAGGTGGGTAAGGTAGGTAGCCAAAGGATTTTGATACGGTTTTCACTAAAATGCGATGAACGAGTAAGATTTGCGTAAGTATAATTATGTTTTGAAGAATAAATTGCAACCGTCCAAAGCCAGGGGCGGGTCGCTGATCATGAATAATTTCTTGATCCTGGATATTTAACAATTAGATATTAATTTGGGTCTAGTCCAATGGCAAGTCACTCAAAAAGCTTCAATAACAACACTAGTTCTCAGAATGATAAAGTCATAAGTCGTGATGAAGGATGTGGCAATTATAGTCGGAGAAGCGAAATGATCAAGATGGTCCATAGAACCAGTAAATGGGTTGAAGTAGACGAATTTGGTTGCTCGTAGGCTTATAATTATATTGGTAGTCCGTTGAGTATAGTATTATATCTACTAATTTACCATGATTATTTAATGGCAAATTAAAGGAAATACTAAATCCCATAATACTAAATCTGTTGCAATTTTGTTGCATAATAAACACTCACGTTAAAGGCGTTTGTGAGCTCATCAATTTTCTCCTAGGTCAAGATGTGATTTTAGAATCAGTTCTATTTGGTAGGTAAACTTGCGAGAAGTTCAACTCCAAAAAATCATGACCCTATTTTTTTGTCATTTATTATAATGACGTTCCAGATATGTATGACGATATGATATTGAACTTTTACTGAAACAGGATTTTGCTGGCGCGCCCACACACACACTCATACACACCCACACACACAGACACACACAAATCTCTTTTTCTTTTTTATGACTATTGTTTAATTTTTAAAATTTATCTCTTGTTAAATTCCGGCCTTTACAATTCAAGCTATGCTTAGTGTAAAGGTCACCGAATAACTATATCTGTAAATTTTAAATAAATATATTTTAAAAAAATGTAGGAAAAAGTCACGTACCTTTGCGCTCTTGATCCAGATTTGGCGCTTGCTGCTCTCGGTCCACGAAGAACTGAATCACTGTCAATTGTATTTACAGATAAGGTTCTATTACCAACAAAATGGACGCAACTACGGATCCCTAAGTGTGGATGTCGTCGAGTTAACCACCCGGGGAAATATCACTACTTCGCTCTGGTTCTCCACTAAGGATAAGGGAGAGAATTGGTACAGAGCTTCGATTTTCCTCCCCAATATTACTAGAAGGTAAGTTTTTTGTGTCGACATCGATATAGTTTGGGACTTATATGTTGACTGTTGAACCTATCTTAATGTTCTGCTTTGTGTCAATGCATTTATAGTCGGTGCTTGTGCATAAATAAATAACGCTTTTAACTCGATTCGTTTGTTTAATCAAATACGCATAAACCCTCAAAGCAATTAAGTACTTACTTACTTTAACGAGCCCGTTGGATGAGTGGTTAGGGTGCTCGCCTTAACGCTCTGTTCTAGGGTTCCCGGGTTCGATTCCCGGCAGGGTCAACTTTGAAAAATCAACTTTTCAAATTTGGCTCTGATCTGGATATTAAAAGTAGTGGCAGGGCACACTGCGTTTCGCAGTCATTTGGGCAGCCCGTCTGGCGGCAGTAACCACCCCCTTACAGAAAACCACCGTGAAATAACAGCACGTGTGCTGTTGTGTTTCGGTGAGTGAGTAAGGGATGCCAGAGCCCATTTCCCTATCCACTCCTAATCCCTTATCCTTAATCCTACTGCAGTCGGCAGCGCACTTGCAGCAGTTTAGGCGTTGCTTGTGTTATAGGCGACGATAGCCACTTACCATCAAGTGGACCGTCAGCCTGTCTGCCAACTTTAAAATAAAAAAATTTAAAAAAAGACTTCAATTGTATGTATTATTAATTATGATTCCTCATATTCTCAAAACAGTTTTAAAGTAAAATGATTTTTCTTACAGGTACTATCTACAATTCCGCACGCGTATGGGCATGCGTATTTATTCGGATTCGGCTATTGACGATTTCTCAATGGCTCCCGAATGCTTTGGACTGAATATAGATCCGGAAGAACTGGGAGATTATAATTATTACGATCCAGTATTGGAAGAGAAAACAACGCCGAATCCAGCGTTTGCAGATAAAATATGTAAGTTCATTCAAAATTATGTTAGTAGGTTAACTTTGTTTGAGATATTCCCTTGCGGTGTTATGGGGTGCCTCTGGGCAACTTTCTAGGACCTTTATTGAAATGCCGATGCTATTATAAGGGTTGCACAGTTGTTTTCTTAGACAAGTGACTTAAAAAGTAGTTTTATTAATTTTATTGGGCTTTTATTAAAGGTCAGCATTCAGGCTGAAGGTCCACTTGAAGTTAAGTGGATACTGTTGCCTGTTAACATAATCCTAGTAATATTAAGGATAATTGATTAGGAGGGAATAGAGGAATGGGCTCTGGCGTCCCTTTCGCACTCACAGAAACACAACAGCACACGTGCTGTTATTTCACGGTGGTCTTCTGTAAGGGGGTGGTTACTGCCGCCAGACGGGATGTCCAAATGACTACGAAACGCAGTGTGGCCTGCCACTACTTTCTAGATTCAGACCAGACCAGACCAAAAGTTCATGTTTCAAAGTTAACCCAGTTGGGTATCGAACTTGGGAACCCTAGAACACAGCGTTAAGAGTGCGTATAAATAATTAATACTAGATTTGATTTTTATCTAAGTAAGTATAAATTATAAATATGAAAATATTAATAAATAGATTAATTCATTATAAATAAAAGTGAAATGTTAACGGCAAACATTATACAATGAAATTTTCTCCATAGAACAAAATCATCAAAGTTACCTCTCATTTCTATCGACTTTTGTTTTATTTTCAAAATGACACATATTACAAACTTAAAAAAATATCAGTAATCTCACTTCACAGATTGTCTAGGCCTTTGAGGATTAATTTTTCATTTGACATTATAGTTTACGAGTAATTAATATTTAATACTTTTTGGCACTTATAACATTTCTATTCCGCGAAATGCGCTATCTTCCGTCTCATGTCATGCATACTTCAATGTGCATTGTTTCACATGATCAATCACAATCGCTCCACTGAGACGAGAAGACTATGTTTCTGTGCGTAAGAATATTTAGACGTAATTTTTTTGATGCCAGAGCTCTTTTTCATATCCCTTATTCTTAATCCTGCTATGGTCGGCAGCGCACTTGCAGACTTGGATAAGCGACGGTAGCCACCTAATATAAGCGGACCGTTAGCCTGTCTGTCGACCTTAACATAAAAAAAAACACATTTTTATTAACTTAAATGACATTACAGATTACCGTTTCACGACATGCGGCGCAACGGGACGCTACGGTCCTAACCAGACGATGTGCGATGTCGCTTACAACAACACTCCCGTCTCCGTAAAGATGGTGGAGACGCCACCTTACGAAGGAATACAAGTTTGGGAGGTGCCTGAAGAAGGAATTTATACGTAAGTTGTTTTCGTTTAAAAACAAAGAAGTTTTTGGAATGTTTAAAAACATTCAAATGGAAATTGAATTTGGAACTAAATAAATAAGGTTGAATAAAATCTAAATTATTTAAATGAACGAGGATAAATGAGACGTTTTGCATGTCACTGAGCAGTTGTAAAAGCCTGTTTGTCTACTATGTCTACTTAGTATAATTTTATCTGTACATCAAAGATTTTTTTTCCAAAAAAATTTATACACGTTAAGTACAACGTCAAAAAAAATAGTTTTTAGAATTTTTGTCTGTTTGTGCACACTAATCTCAGAAATGACTTAACCGATTTGAATGCGGTTTTCACGGATGTATTACAGCAAGCTTCCCGTAACATTTAGTGTTTGTTTTATTCCAATCGGTTTAAAAAAATTACGCCCTATACCGAATACCACGCGTACGAAGTTGTGGGCTCAGCCAGTGTAAAATAAAGTCGTCCACCTGTCAATTTTTATTTTATTTTTTTTATTTTTATTTTTTTGCAAAAAATTTTGCATCAGTGCAAAGCCGGAGGTGGGTCGTCTAGTATATACCTATCTATTTTTACAAAAATAAATAAATCGATTATTTTTTAAATTTATGTAAATTTTGGCAGGCTGATTGACGGTGAACTTGGTAATACGTGGTTACCATCGCCTATTAGTTTGTATTAAAGCGAAGCCATAGGCGCTGCATGTACGTTGCCGACCTTAGTAGGATAAGGGATTAAGATGGGATATGGAAAAGTAGTGGCAGGACACACTGCATTTTGCAGTTATTTGGGCAGCCCATTTTGGCGGCAGTAACCACCCCCTTACCGAAGACCACCGTGAAATAACAGCAGTTATGTTTCGGTGAGTGAGTAAGGGATGCCAGAGCCCATTTCCCTATCTCCTAGTCCCTTATCCTTAATCCTACTGTAGTCGGCAGCGCAATTGCATCAGCTTTGGCGTTGCTTGTGTTATGGGCGACGGTAGCCACCTACCATCAAGTGGACCGTCAGCCTGTCTGCCGATCTTAAACACGGAAACACAGCAGCACACATGCTGTCATTTCACTTTGTTCTTCCGTAAAGGGGTGACCAATTTATAATTGCGATACGCAGTGTGCCTACTACCACGTGAAAACTTAACATATTTAAAGTCTTAAGTAGATGTTTAAAATAAGTAAATACTAGTTAAACCGTCTCAACGTTCATCCATTTTTAACTTAATAAGGCACTTGAATTTGCTTCATTCAGGATCATAGCATTAGGTGCGGCTGGGGGCCTAGGATCTGCGTGGACCGGTGTGAGCCACGGGGCCCAAGTTCGGGCCTTATTTGAGCTTCATCGCAGCGAGCGCATTTACATGCTCATAGGGCAACAGGGGACGCACGCTTGCAAAAAGGTCCGTAAAAAAACATATTTCTTTGTATTCGGGATACAAACAGATTAAGTTATTAAGTTGTTACAAATTAAGTTTAAGTTATTACAAATATTCCTAAAAACAAGAACAAAAACGGGACAAGTGCGAGTTGAACTCGCGTGAAGAGGGTTCCGTACGATGTTACCTATCCGCACGATATTGAGTGATTTACCATGTTATTTTAATATCATGGACTTCTTATAGGTTTTCCTATAATCTATAAGTGGAAAACTAATTTCTGTATTTATTTCAAAATTTTAGGTTCAGTAGTTTCGAAGATGGGGGGGGGATGGTCGGACAGACGGACACACGAGTGACCCTATAAGGTTTCCGTTTTTTTATTCGAGACGTACGGAACCCTAAAAATTAAATGAAACTAAGCTAAAGTAGTTTATAATTAAATTAACTTTATAAGTTTCTCTTTGTTCAAGCTTCAACTTAAGTTTCGTTAGCTACGTGTCTGTGCACTCAAGTGAGCAACGCTATAGCGCGTCAAGATAATATTAAAAGAACTGACACAATAACATTTATTCACGTTACTACAAAAAATGTTCTTATTCGAACAACGTTGGATCACGTCGCCAGCCGTGATCCAACGTTGTTCGATCCGTGATCCAACAAATTTCTGAAATTATAGTGATATTTTTCGACTGCAGAGTTAGGCTACTCTCCCAGAGACATTTACCTACACGTACACACTTAAAAAATCCCACGGCAAGTTGATGCCGGCAGTTGACGTGAAGATACATTGATCCGCGTAATTTAATCACGAATTGATAGAATCAATTAACGTTGATATTTAATGTCGTTGAATTTTAATGCTGTTATATAGCAAAGCAACGTCCGTGGTTAATTAAATTAAGAGCTTCACTGAGGCAAATGACATTTACTATAGAACTCGCTGGCGGCGGAGACAATTCAACAGGCCTAGAAATTGTGTTTTTTTGTTTTTACCATTAGAACATTACACAATTTTTTTTTTTATTAATACAATTTTTTAATCTGATATTAACTTATTAATAAGTACAGGATTCATATGCGTGCAATAAGCCGTTTGCGAGACAATTTTCAATGAAGGTCAAATGAAGGTCTTCTTGTGTTCTAACTTTTTTTGTGGAGTTTCCATTACTTTAACGAAAATTCTAATTAATACAATTGGTTCTTCACATGTTTAAGTATAATATATATTCTTTTCAAAGCAATTGTCTTGTCCATTTCTTGTAACATCTTCATTAAACAATGGATATTTTTTGTATTTAGCGTTTGTCTCCCCCTTAACAGAAAGTCTATTAACGTTCACATATTTCGGATAGATAAATAGTGTGCCATAATATTCTTTATATCTTTTTCAATTCTGGCATTTACAATTCAAGCTATGAATAACTATATGTGTAAATTATCTGTAAATGTTAAAATAAATAAATAAATAAATAATTTACAAAAAAAAAATAGATATTGTTTGTGTATATGTTCAATTCATAGATATTAAAAAAAAGTAAGATTTTGCTCTGCCCACTCGAAAGTGTTACGAAATGCCCCTTGTGTAGTTTTACAGTTTTGTAAAAGTTATTAAAGGTTTTACGTTTTTAAAGTTGTCCGCATTTTTAAAGTTGGGTTATCAAACAAGTTCATGTTGATCTAAAGCTGTTCCGGGGACACATGAACGATGGAATAATGGAAAGAGTCATATCAATTAATGAGTGAATCAAATATAAATTCCCAATGTGGATTGGCACCACCGTCGGATATTTCAAACCCTTTGATAGACGGATAGAAAGAGATAAAGTATTCCTGCTAAATCTAAATTGTATATTCAAAATTTATTTGAATATACAAATTTGTAATTTAAATTTGTAATTGTTTTCATTTCAAAATTTAATAGAGTCAGAAACATTTTTATATACATCAGCAGACAAGCTTGCAGTCCTTGATGGTAGGTGAATATCGTCGCCAATTAACACAAGCCGTTTAGTGTTAGGGCACTGTCTTATTTTCGTGCTGTTACTTCAAAAGGGTAGCTATATAACCGTGCTATTGCAGTTTATAACTGCGGCAAAATCCCCGCAAACTGCTAATGCACAGGAACTTGTCTCATTAACGTCCACGTGACGTCATCGGCAACAAAAATCTCGCCGGCCAGTGTCTAACGCTACTGAGTGTGTCACGAGATTACGTCATCAAAATGGCGGTCAGACGCATTAGTCAATTGCGGGGCTTATGGTTATACGCAGTGTTGAGAATTTAAGAGAATGGTTTAGTATGACCACTCGCTTACTATTTCATGCAGCAGGTTCCAAGGTTAAGATAGTCACTGCTATTACTAAACAAGCGTTCTTTTGCAGACATTGTCAGCGCAAGAGAGTATGGAGTGTTCGCGTACAAACGCGACGTTTGCGCCGTCCGTGTCGTCCTTCGGGTCAGTGTTCACCAGCAAGACACATGAAGTGCGCAACACTCACGTCCAAGATGGTGGTGGAGGCGGAGGTGGCGCCACCTACGTCTTTCTTGTAAGATTACTTCTCATACTTTTGATTTATACGAACTAGCTGAACCCGGCCACGCTTCGTTGCGGCCCATACGGCGGCGGGGTGCGCATGGGGCGCGCGGTACTGGACACTGCTTATATATAATACTATTTATCGTAGCGTGATGTTATATAGCCTATAGCCTTCCTCGGTAAATGGACTATTCAAAACAAAAAGAATTTTTAAATTCGAACCAATAGTTCCTGAGATTAGCGCGTTCAAACAAACAAACAAACTCTTCAGCTTTTTAATATTAGTATAGATTATGCATGGTCATAGAAATAATCAAGTAACAAATGAGGGCAATTTTTCCTCTCTGCGCTAAACGTCGGTCGGCTAGACATTGAAAATATTTAGCGTTGTTAAAAAATCGTACCTACAAGTTAGTATTAATTAAGTGAAAGTAGGTACACACTCAGGGGCGTAGCTACCGTTGCCGTCGTGTCAATTATACGGGCACCCCGGGCTATAGCGGCCCCGACGCGACGTGTGTAAGTAAAAAATCGTAAGTGTGGTCTACAATCTAACTTAGATTTTTAGGTCCTATACGCCTAACTCCCAAACAGGCAGAGCTTATACTATGGGTGCTAGGCAACTGATGAATATACTTTTTTTTTTAAATCTATATCTACATAGAGTACATCTAAAACATCCAGACCAAGACAAACAGACATATTCGTGCATGCAAATGTTTGTCTTTGTATCGAACTTGCTCCCTTTGACACAGCAGGCAGAGCTACTACCGCTGAGCCAATCTGTCGTACTTAGCATATTATTTGGTCTGAAATACGTAAATTAAAAACCTGATTATAATTCAATGCATTGTCATTTTCTTAAGATTTCAGTATTACTTATAACAAAGCTAAAGAGTTTTTTTGTTTGTTTGTTTGGTTGAATTCGCTAATCACTGATAGTCTAATTCTTGAGGAATGTTTTTTTTGTGTTAAGGTCGGCAGACAGGCTGATGGTCCACTTGATGGTAGGTGGCTACCGTCGCCTATAACACAAGCAACGCCTAAGCTGCTGCAAGTGCGCTGCCGATTGCAGTAGGATTAAGGTTAAGGGATTAGGAATAGATAGGGAACTGGGCTCTGGCATCCCTTACTCACTCACCGAAACATAACAGCACACGTGCTGTTATTTCACGGTGGTCTTCTGTAAGGGTGTGATTGCTGCCGCCAGACGGGCTGCCCAAATGACTGCGAAACGCAGTGTGCCCTGCCACTACTTTCCAAATCCAAACCAGAGCCAAATTTGAAAAGTTGATTTTTCAAAGTTGATCCAGCCGGGAATCGAACCCGGGAACCCAAGAACAGAGCGTTAAGGCAAGCACCCTAACCACTCATTCAACGGGCTCGTCAAATATACCGAGAATCACCGAGAATGGCGATAAGAGCCGATGTGACATGCATTTGACAATTCAAATTAAAAGGCGGATGAAACCGCGGGACTCAGCTAGTTGTATCTGAGGACTAAAACGTCCACCGAAAGCTGTTCGTTTTTGACCAGCTCCTAAGCATTCACAAAAATATAAAAAGTTACTTGTGATCCATTAAAACCACACTCAATATGGCAAATTGATTCAATGAATTCTTCAACAGATGGACAAGGAAAACAAAGTTTACCCGTTAATGGTGGCGGGCGGAGGTGGTGGCATTTCCGTGGGGGTGTTTCGGGATGATGGCTCTCAGCACGCGCGAGCCCTCACCAACGCCACCCCGGAGTCCGGTTATATGTACGGACAAATCGGACGAACCGCCGGTCAGTATCAACCCAAGGGACAGCTCGCACCTAAATGCGACGCGACTAGGGTTACCAGGCCCATATATCACTTAATCTTATCAAAGCCGGTCAGAAACGAATTTATCCGGTTAGATGGTAACCCTAGACGCGACAGGATGCGACGTGATAAGACGATGCGCGCACATTTTAAAAGTGACAATACAACATAGGACACATTTACTACACGATAAGGTATATTAGTTAATCGAATATGCAAATTAATATAGTGTCGGCGGCTTCACGCTGCGCTGCGATGCATAACGTATTTTTTTTTTATGTTAAGGTCGGCAGACAGGCAGACGGTCAACTTGATGGTAGGTGGCTACCGTCGCCTATAACACAAGCAACGCCTAAGCTGCTGCAAGTGCGCTGCCGACTGCAGTAGGATTAAGGATAAGGGATTAGGAGTGGATAGGGAAATGGGCTCTTGCATTCCTTACTCACTCAACGAAACACAACAACATACGTGCTGTTATTTCACGGTGGTCTTCTGTAAGGGGGTGGTTACTGCCGCCAGACGGGCTGCCCAAATGACTGCGAAACGCAGTGTGCCCTGCCACTACTTTCCAAATCCAGAACAGAGCCAAATTTGAAAAGTGAACTGTGTACCTTTTTGTGGAATAAATAAGTTCTATATTGTATATCTTAAATTTTCACACTCATATTATATGTAAAAATAAAATAAATTATTACAATAGGCGCTGGCGGAGGATGGGACTCGCGTCCAGGTCCTATGACACCAGGCTTCGAGCTGATCCGTGGGGCAGCCCTTCGGCAGGGGGGCGTAGGAGGGGCGGCATGCACGGGAGGGGCCCACGGGGGCTTCGGTGGAGGGGGAGGAGGGTGTCTGAGAGGCGGTGGCGGCGGAGGGTGGATAGGTAATATAACCTAACTTTTAAAATAATTTTATTTTAGAATATGTTTACATATTTGTTTACATACATGTTTGTTTTGATGTGTTTTTGATAATTTTTGTCCAAAATTAAACTGTGTAAACTGCTATATATACGAGCTTTTGCAACTGATAATACAGGGTAAAATACGATAGATACAAGCTTTTGCATTGACAATACGGAGTAAAATACGATAGATGCAAGCTTTTGCAATTGATAATACATGGTAAAATTCGATAGATACAAGCTTTTACGGTTGATAATACAAGGTGAAATACGATAAATACAAGTTTTTTCAATTAATAATACGATAGATGTAAACTTTTGCAATTGATAATAGGTACATGGTAAAATTCGATAGATACAAGCTTTTGCATTGACAATACGGAGTAAAATACGATAGATGCAAGCTTTTGCAATTAATAATACATGGTAAAATTCGATAGATACAAGCTTTTACGGTTGATAATACAAGGTAAAATACGATAAATACAAGTTTTTTCAATTAATAATACGATAGATGTAAACTTTTGCAATTGATAATAGGTACATGGTAAAATTCGACAGATACAAGCTTTTTCCATTGATAATACAGGGTAAAATACGATATTTTTTTGATAATACACAATTCTCTTCGCGCGCAAAAGAAGTTTCACTTCAAAAATACATCCGTGTGAATCCAGAGTCGGGTCGCTAGTAACTATAATTATCAAATGTATTCAGACTATATTTTTTGACATATCTATCTACTAAAAGATTAACTGTTTAGCGTCATATTCATATTATATCTTTATTCATATATTATTATTGTTTTTATTACATATTTATGTGGATTGATGAGTTGTAATAAATGGTTGTTCGTTTTGTGGCAGGCGGCAGTACGAATGAAGGTGATGGGGCTCACGGCGGTGGGGGGTGGTCGTACATCGACAGCGGAAGAGCGCTGCGCGACTTTAGCGAAGTGAGCGTCGCGCAGCGCTCTAGCGCCGGGGAAGTCATCATCGTGCCGGCCATACACGTATGTCTCCCAGATTTACAAAACAGAAAATAGATTTTGGACCTTTCTAATAAAAAAAAAGAAAGTAAATCTCCATGACTGAACACACCAATAGGGGATCGGACAAATTTTCAGAAAGTGTTTTAAATTAATCTTCATGTATATTTATTCCCATAAAAAATATTATTTTATTTATTTATAGCCTTTTAGGTACTCAAATCATGTTTTAATATTGTTTGTTTGAAAATGCCGCCAAAACGCCACGATAGTTCATCTGAGAGCGCGTAACGTCATTTGTGGTCATATCATAACAAAACAGCTGCCTGTGGCATTGGCATAAGACAATGATTGCCCACAAATGACGTCACGCACTGTGATTGGTGTTTCAGTATAGATTAAAAATATTGTAAATAATAAAATTTTATTTCTTCATTTAAAAATATTTAAATGAATTAAAAATATTTAAATGAATTATATAAAATTATTATTCCACAAATAATCGTAAAAAAATATATATTTTCTTTCTAAGTACATTTTAGATTTTAATCTGATTACTGTCCGATCCCCTATTGTATGACCCTTAAAGTAAGCATCTTATAGGATAACCATATGACGAACAGGGAGCGAAGCCCTCCATAATGGCTTTGTCATAATGGCATGCACCTTAACCATTCGGGCTTGTCTATATCTTTACATATTATAAAACAAAAGTCTCCCGCCGCGTCTGTCTGTCTGTATGTGTATGTTCGCGATAATCTCAAAAACTACTAAACGAATTTTCATCTATCAACAGAAGATTCATTCAAGAATCTATTGGTGTATAATTCGTTAAGGTGTTATCGTTAGATTTCTGACGATTTGCAAATTGGAGCATACTATGCACACGAGTATTACCAAGCATAATAGATGGTGCCATCAATAGTGTTATATTTTATATTACAACTAGCTGATCCAGCAGACGTTGTCCTGCCAGAACCCGAAAATAATTCCGTAACCCGATTGTGGCGCCACCTATCGGGTCCAATTTTATTTTCAAACCATATGTTAGAGTGACGCGACACTTCACGTCAATCAACGACGGTTAAATTATTTGGACATTGTTCATACAAAAATACTAAAATTGAGATTAAAAAATGGTTGGTAGGAGGGTGAAAAATACTTTACGACCTATTCTCATACCTAACAAATATATAAAAAAATCATAAAAATGGGTCCAGCCGTTTCATAAAATCATAATATTCGGCCTAACAACCGAATTGGCTAGACCAGCGACGCTCCTGTAGCGGGAGTGTTGCCCATTACCAGGTACACAGCCGTACCATAGCCCACATGAACGGGAGTTTACAGGCCCGTACACTAAGATTGTACATTCCCTTTATGTTAAGGACGTTAGACAGGCTAACGGTCCACTTGTTGGTGTGGCTTCGTCGCTTTATTACAAGCAACGCCACAGGTACTGCAAGTGCGCTGCATTAGCATTATTAAGGATAAGGGATTAGGAAAGGATAGAGAAATGGCATCTAGCAAACCTGCTGGCGAGCATGTTGGCCCGCACTGTCAACGCCCTGAACGTCAAAATCCCGTCAAAATTTTAGCCATTAAAATTTCTGTCCTGAGCAATCTTTTAGCGTAAAGACTACTGTGGTGTAGTATTCAGAGATGAATAACTAAAATTATGAACCTTAATAAGCAGATTGACTACTGTCTTGTGACAGGACTGTGGCTGCGACTACCGCTGCGTAGCCCTCAACGAATACCGCAGCGAAGTTCGCTGCTACTGCCCACATCGCACGGACGACCATGACGCCACAAAGTGTATATGTACGTACTATAGTTATTATTCTAAAATCTTCAGCAGCGATTACTGGCAGTTTATTTCTATTTGCCAGCAGAGATGGAAAGAAATGTCGCGAGAATCAGAAGAATAATTCCATAAATTAAAGTTTGTGAGGATCAAATTATCAATTAATGATTGTGAATTATTATTATTTAATGTTTGTAATTATTGATATATCCAGTGGAGGACACCTGGCCGAGCATGTCATGGACCATCATCGCTATGGGAATCGCTATCGCCGTGTGTATGCTGATCTTGCTCTTCATTTGCCTCTTTTTGTGTGAGTAGCTTTTCTTTTTAATGAGAAAGGGTTGGCGGCTACTGTCGCCATAAACATAGCAGCAGAGGTACGTAAGTGTGCTGCTGATCCTTTTTTTTTTACTGACGGAAGAAAAGCTGACGGTCTACTTGATGGTAGATGGCTACCGTCGCCTATAACACAAGCTATAATATAATTGCTGTTATTTCACCGTTTTTTTAAGGGTATGGTTACTGCCGCCAGACGGGCTCCCCAAATGACTGCGAAACGCAGTGTGCCCTGCCACTTCTTGAATACTAATTGAACACAGCAGCATATGTGCTGTGTTTCACAGCAAACTTATGTGAAAGAATGTACAAATAAGGTGTCCAATTAATAAATCCGGAATAACAATAAATTTAACTTCTGTTCCCAGATAATGCGTACCAACGCAGGAAAGAGAGCGAGTTACAGCAGAAACGACTCTTAGAACAGGAGGTACAATTGCATCGCTTACGGAATGCACCAGGAGGCGGAGAGAATCCTCTGAGCATGGCTTTCAACCCTCACTACGGCAGCGAGAACATTCTTCCCCAAGGCATAGATGTGCGAGGACTGCCTCAAGTCTCCAGGGATAGCCTCAAACTTGTCAAGTATGTATAAGTCTTCGGAAATCTGGTGATTGGAGATCCAGATCCAATAATTCAGTATAATACGAATTCAGCTCAGATGGGAAGCTCCGAGACTTATTCTCGACCAAAATATGTCTTAAAACAAAAGTTTCCGACCAATGTGCGTTGTCAGTGTATCACTGCAACAAACATTGGTAGAAACCACATTTCAGCGCCATATGTTGTCTCTAACTATGGGCCTTATAAGAAAGCTCAACGTCGCCTAGCGAGAGGGTTATTGTCGGTGTTACTCTTCGAGATTGAATCAGGAATGAGGAGATCCGTTGACAAACGGTAGTCACAGACATAAAACAGCAGATTAGTCCTTACTAATCTGCTAGAATGCAGATTAGAAGGCTTAGGCCTTCTAAGCCTGCGTGATTTAAAGGCAGTGAGTGGCTGCTATTCGACACTATTTCGTCATTGTATATACAGGCTTTAAATCTCTGCTGGGATGTTAACAATATGTACTACAAAATGCTCTTAATAAATGTGTATCCAACTTGTGATTTTCATCAAACGGTACGCGACGCTGGAACAATATTGACGATATCCCCAATTGGTCCAGGGCCCTCGGTCAGGGTGCGTTTGGGGAAGTGTATCAAGGGCTGTACCGCCACCGCGCCGGGGATGTAGATATGCCGGTGGCTGTAAAAACGCTCCCAGAACTGTCCACTGGCCAAGCCGAGTCCGACTTCCTCATGGAGGCTGCCATTATGGCCAAATTCAACCATGCAAACATTGTACATCTCATCGGCGTCTGCTTCGATCGGCACCCGAGGCAAGTACCACATACCTACTTCTTATTCACTCATGTCTATTGTTTTTTTTTTTTTTTAATTGAAATAATTTTATAATTTATGCTCTGCAAATAGTTTTCATATTACTCTGAATGCGGGATTTAATTCTTATTCTGAATTCAAATTATTGAATAAAGGACATCAATCAAAACCAAGCTATTGTTTTTTTTTTAACTTGCAATTTGGAGAATTTGAACAGAAGTTTTTTTTAATTTCCGTAATTTCCTGTGAATATTTCGTATTTTGTAAATGGGGATGATATTCGAAAATTAACACATTGAGCGCGAAGCTCGTACTCGATACGTTATTCGAATCAAACTTAAATATCTATAAAATCCTATTATCAATCTATAATTTCTTATTATCTAATGGTACAAGGTTCAGCCGTTAATGTGAAAATAAAAATAAACTGATGGCCTGTGTATTTAATAAATAACGGGGCCTGGATTAAAACCCAAAGTTGACTTTTTATGTATGTTTATTGTTAAATTTTTTAACAACTTGTCAAAACGTTTGGTCGACATAACCGGGGATTATAGAGCTGGCCATTATCTCGGGCAACAGATTAGCATTGCCATACAACGACGTAATGCAGCCAGCATGCTCGGGACTCTGCCTAGGGGTCCGAAACTTTATCATTTATAATATGTTAATGTTTATAAGGAATTAATTAAAAGGTACAATGATATAATATAATATAATATAATATAATATAATATAATATAATATAATATAATATAATATAATATAATATAATATAATATAATATAATATAATATAATATAATATAATATAATATAATATAATATAATATAATATAATATAATATAATATAATATAATATAATATAATACATATAATGTGATGCCACGATGGCTGTAAATGGTATAGTAACAAAAAAAAATGAAGTCTGGTAATTAGACTCGAACGCTGCGATAATAATAAGCGCCTACGGTGATATTTTCACAATATGTTTTCGAGCGTATAATTGCCCCGCAACAGCCTGATCTCCATATTAATCTCCTTTATCTACAGAAAGTTTATAGATTTTGAACAACGAACGTTTCTTCGGCTCAATGGCAAAGAATTCAGCCTGTACGTACATATACTAACTTATTCCAGTAAAATTTGAAAATACCAAATAGTAAGTAATAGTGGGAAGGCAAAAAGCGAAGTTGGTGTAACGAGGTCCTCTGTGATCCAGGTTCATAGTGTTAGAGCTACTGGCTGGCGGAGACCTGAAGAATTTCCTTCGAGAGAGCAGACCGAAGCCGGAACGAGCCAGTGCCCTCACCATGAAAGACCTGCTGCTTTGCTCCCTTGACGTCTGCAAGGGCTGCCGCTACCTCGAAGTTAAGCGGTTTATACACAGGTTAACATATGTATTAACATTTATATTTTATTTTCTCTTGGAGCGTTTCCTGCAATTAGTCGCGCGACTTTTTTGCAGCCGATCCATAGCATGTCCAATATTTTATGCTACTTAACAAAATGTATTACAGTGGCCCCCGGTTGTTCGTCTAATGACGTAAATTCTATAATAAACGACATTATATGGCTTGTAGTATGTACATGTAGAATCTTCGAGACGTAATTTGTTGGGTTACAAGGATTCTGTTTCCGAACTGCAGGGGTCTGTTTTTTTTTTAATGTTATGATCAGCAGACAGGCTGACTATCCACTTGATGGTAGGTGGCTACCGTCGCCTATAACACAAGCAACGCCACAGCTGCTGCAAGCGCGCTGCCGACTACAATAGGATTAAGAATAAGGAATTGGATATAGGAAAAAGGGGTTGATTACTGCCACCAGACGGGTCGCCCAAATGACTGCGAAACGCAGTGTGGCCCTGTCACTACTTTCCAGATCCAAATTGAAAAAGTTCATTTTCAAAGTTGACCCTGCCGGGAATCGAACCCAGGAACCCTAGAACAGAGCGTTAAGGCAAGCACCCTAACCACTCATTCAACGGGCTCGTCTGTCTGTGTTTCTATAATCCGACAACTGTATATTGTATCTTAGGGACATCGCGGCGCGCAACTGCCTGCTGACGTCACGGGGTCCAGGCCGAGTGGTTAAAATCGCCGATTTCGGAATGGCTCGGGACATCTACCGCGCAGAGTACTACAAGAAAGGTGGCAAAGCCATGCTGCCCATCAAGTGGATGCCCCCGGAGGCCTACATCGACGGCGTCTTCACTATAAAGACCGATGTCTGGTCAGTATTACTGCCTCGTTTCGTTGCACATCGTGTTCGAACTCCGCTAACGACACGTTTTCATCAGGTCTTTCGGAGTTCTGCTCTGGGAGGTGTTCTCTTTGGGCGTGATGCCATACACCGGTTGTGCCAATAGGGAGGTCATGGAAATGGTCTCTGGGGGTGGAAGACTGGAGAAACCTTACGGTAAGTTAGTACATTGACCACTCTTACAAGTTGCTTCAAATGTTTCAGGACAATGGAGTTTTAAAATAATCCATAATCATCTTCATCTTTATCAGCCTGTTCGGTCCCGACAGCGATATCTGTCGCACTTCATTGAAACTGTAGCTTTCCCTGCTGATCAGTACACGAACGGCAAATCAGATGTGCCTTATGGCCCATAAGTTATGGGTTTGACGAGCAATGCTCGAAGACATGCGAAGTTCTGACAATCAAGTATTGATATACTATCCTACTAATATTATAAATGCGAAAGTTTGTATGTTTGAATGTGTTATTCATTCACACCAAAACGGCTAAACGGATTTGGATGAAAATTGACACACAGATAGTTTGTTACCAGGATTAACATAGAGGATACATTTATTACCAGGTTTAACATATAGGGATCGTTTAAAACATAAAACAATTGGCGCCACCGTCGTCACAGCGATAAATTATATTTTTCATTTATCAAAGCTGACGATTTTTTTTAATTTTAATATCGGCAGACAGGCTGGCGGTCCACTTGATGGTAGGTGGCTGCCGTCGCCTATGGCACAAGCAACGCCAAAGCTGCTGCAAGTGCGCTGCCGACTACAGTAGGATTAAGGATAAGGGACTAGGAGGGGATAGGGAAATGGGCTCTGGCATCCCTTACTCACTCACCGAAACACCGGCACCAGTTGGTAATTAATATATAAACATAATATATTTATTTATTTACTTCACCAACAGCTTAGCAAACTTAACGTTTATTAACATTAACATTCAAAATGAACACGTCGATTCAAATTTGGTTTACAAACTTATATACCTATCAATCTTTTGGTAACATGTTAACAGTTCCGAAAAATAAAGAAATTTGAACAAAAATTGTATGGCCAACATACAATAAATATATTCAAAGTCAAACAATAATAACAATATTAAAAAAAAAATTAATTAGTAACAACAATGTCAAATGTCCTAAGCATCAAAAACAAAAAGAACATAGCAAGCGAGAATCTTCTTCTTGTGACTATTTAAACGATCGAAATGAATGTCCAGATTTAAATGTGTAAAATAGCTGACTTATAAAATAAAGATAAACTCGTTGTTCCCAGTTCCACATTCCATAGTAATTCTATTTTCCACACTTCGGGAATTTTTGTGTACCGCGGACAAAAGTCCTTCGTCCGCGCATGCCTAAAAGGGCAACGAATACGATACTATCCTACAATAGTTACCAAAAGATGCACAGTGACTAGGATATAATTTAAATTATTTACCTAACAAAATTTGTGTACTAAAGCCTAGTTTACAAAAATGCGGTTTGAGGTTGGATGTAAATATATTTATTATTTATTTATTTTTGTTAATGGAATGTTTATGTGAAAAGAGCAACCAGTAGTAGATTAATTTAATTTGTTTTTTTTTTTAATGTTAAAGTCGACAGACAGGGTCACGTACCTCTTGATGGTAGGTGGCTACTTACAGGTGTTGCAATCTGTCGATCATAGTAAGGATTACGATGGTATCTGGCAACGGGCTCTGGCATTCCTTATTGACTCGCCGAGACACAAAAGCACACATGGTGTCATATCACGGTGGTCTTTTGTAAGGAGATGGTTACTGCCAACAGACCGGCTGCCCAAACTGCGAAATGCAGTGAGCGAAATCGATTTTTGCTGCGAGCGTGAGGAAAAGTGATTCAAATTTCGAACAAGCAATTTAACTCACAGGAATAACATTAGGATTTTATTAGTGTATACAGCCATAGCCGACCAGATTCGGCCGACCATAGCTAACTAGAGTTGGCCCAGCTGTGAAGATAATTTCACAGCCGTTCAGATACTGGTCCAGCATTAGGTCTTGGTGTTTTTGTACTGTTTTGGTAAATATAAAAAAAAATGAGTACGTTCAGTGATGGTCTAACTCCAGGAGAATTAAAATTGTCCTAATTGATTTTCTTACCTAAAGAAAAAGGCCTAGTAACGCTTTTCTCGCTGTTGAGGTGAAAAGTTGTATGTTTAACACGAGAGCAAATTTTTTTTATGTCTCGTGCCTTTAAACACTCACTTCGCTCAGTAGTCTATATTTTAAAGTCGGTACTCGCAGGAAAAAACAATTTTGCTCTCTAGTTGAATTTGATTGATTGTGCATGAGGATATATAAATAGTCGTATAAGTGATGATAAGATCCGACTATACGAAGGGCATTTGATGACAATTGATTGATGGTATGTGTCGATCAGGTTGTCCCCAAGACATCTACCGTCTGATGTGTGAGTGCTGGAATCCGGATCCATGCGAACGACCTTCTTTTGCGCACATGTTCGATCGTCTTCAGAGGTTCCTGCAGGTAAATTATGTTCGTATAACCAAATCTAGCTTCACAGCAGTAATAAGGACCTTTTTTTTTAAAGAACAATGGCAAAATATTTCTTTGAATAATTATTTATGAATTGTCTTAAAATATCATTAAAAAAAATAGATATAAAAAAATGTACAAGGTTTTTTAAATTATACGAAATCTAAGTCTGGAATCTAGTCTATCTAAGTCATTTTTAAATTACCTGTCTAAGTCTGCAAATAAATATCAATTTAAAAAAAACGAACCCAATTGACTAATTAATCAATGGGCAATATTTGTAATGACACGAAAACACAACAGCTCACATGCTGTTATTTCATGGTGGTATTTTGTAAGGGGTTGGTTACTGCCGCCAGAGGGGCTTCCCAAATGACTGCGAAAAGCAACGTGCCCTGCCAGACATAAAATAAAACAATTTGGTAAAAAAATCAATAAAGTTTTTTTTACAGTTATTAATTTTATAACTTTGGAGGGAAAAATAATGAACGATATTTTCCAATAGGATCCTGAAATTGTAAGCGCTCCGCTGCCCGTAGTACGTTCTCTCCTAACGGCGACCGATGTACAAATGAATGCGAACGGACCCACGGTACGTATATATTTATATACAGTCTGATTATTTTCAGATGGAGGCGTTATTTTAACATATTCTTTCAAAAATAGAACAAACCAACTTCGAATTTTTTTATTGGCAAAAAATCGTTGAAATAACGCCTCGAACAGTATAAATACTTTTTAATATCTATTTATTATAAAGTGGACATAATACCTTTATAATTAAATTCCTTTTGAGTGTTTAGACCCTTCACGATTTTTAAATAAAAAAAATTATTAAAATATACCTACTAATTGGTAATTATGTTGTTTTTGTCTTTTTTCAAAATGTTTTCGCTCTGGCTACTAGAAGCAAGTAACTGGATTATTATTATTATTATTATTTTCTTATTAATTTGATTTTTAATCGATGTTAGTGAACTAATTCAAGAACCGAGTGCTTGCGAGTGGCGCATGCTCATTTACTACCATTCCTATTTTTTTATAATCATTATTACGCCCTTTGAATGAGTCGCTTAGAAAATTAGAACCCCCTGTAGTTAGAGAGAGATTCATTGGAATGTGGACTAACTGTCATTTAATAAACTTGCCATTTCATAATGCATGTTTTTTTATTAATCACGTAAATAACAAAAGTAAAAAAAAACACAATTAACACAATAAATAAATATCATTCATTAACTATTTTGTTTTCATCATCATCACGGCTACATCTCACCGACATTTCAAAGAATCTCTTTTATTTTTAAGTACTTACCTAATTCAAAATTATATGTTAACTTGCCTAGTAGCTATAGCGGGAAACTACTTACATATATATCTATTTTCTTTATTTTTACCCGGTCCCCATTACTGGGCTTTTTAAAAGACTACCTTCAATTCTTTTCAATATGAATCATTTATATTGAATAATGTACTTATATATGTTTAAAATCACTACTCTATTTATTTTAATCTGCAATTTTATGAAGCCCAGTTGTTTTAATGCACGTGTAGTTTTTAAAATTGATCAGGCTAAGGGAGAATGTTTATTTAATCAAATATATATAACTCGTTTCCGTGGTCATTTACCCGTCTCGTAAAAATAACATTTCCTAAATTTAAAATTTAAATTGGAAAGTTAAAATTTAAAATTAAATTACAAACTCATCATAATCTGGTCATATATGTATGTATACAAAAAAAAATTGTCAACATAATATCGTTTATATGAGTATAAGGAAAATATACTCGTATGTACTTTATACCATTGCATATATTTATTTAATTCACTAAACCAGGTGTAAAATTTGCAATAAGTTTTAAAAATTTTTAGTTAAAACTTTTTAGATAGGCCAGATTGTATAAAGTTTAAATCATGAAATAAGGGAAAGTAAGTAATGAAAAGACCATGGAAGCAGAGTTGATAAGTGCAATGGAAACGTTCTCCCGGAGTCGTGTCGTAATGCGTGGCATGTTGGCAGCGCGCGACGGGTGACTACCTCGTCCCGATGTCACCGCAGGACGACCCGCCGGCAACCTCTAGGTACGACCTCGTGTTTAGGAGTCTCGCAGTCAAATCTCTTCATTAATATTAGAAAGAGGCATGAGATATAACAAAAAAAAAACTTAGTTCATGATAAAGGGGAAGGGAAAAAATAAATGTAATTAATATCCCATTTTAAAATTGTAAGTACAGGAAGCAAATTATCATGTCATCAAAATAAACAAATTTAATCGTTGATTTATAATTTTGAAATTTATTGCACTAAATCTAAGTTAATTATTTCTATTGATTTCTAAAACGTGTTGGAACACATGTTTTCATTATAACATTTTATTATAACTCTTGAAAAAACTGGCAAAGAATTAGACAATTTCATCTGATATAAGTTTTAATTTAGATCGAACTTTAATACAATTGTGACTGCTATTCTCCTAATTATAACTATAATAACTTTTTATATTAAATTTATTAATATATGTGGCACTTCCCTTCACAAATCGATGTTGTCATTGTAACTCGGGATTCTGATATTTTGAGTCTAACTTTTCTGGCTTAAAGATATATTTAATATAAAAACTGCAATTCACCCGTTATCGTGTAGTAATTATAAAAACAGAAAAGTTAAACTTAAATATTGAGTAATAACAAATTTTATCAGTAACTGCTCAGTTTGACGACGAGTAGTAAAGAAGCATGCTATAGTGGCCTCTCTTCGATTTTTTCCCTTTTCAATGATTACAATCCTTGAATTGAGCCTTGAATTATTTCTACAAAATTGTACAATGAGTTAAAAATACATACTTTTATACTCACAAACCATACAGAAGCACCTTTATTTAATTAACCAGTTTACATTTTTTTTGTATTAGTTCTTAAAATCAAAGCGACATATGAAATTAAAAGAGTTTTAACATTTTTTATTGTAATAACAATAAAAAATGTGAATATCTTATGCGGATGTAATAGTCTGTCCACTGGTGCTAAAATAAAAAAAAATGGCCCATATAGTGACGTACAGAGTTTTTAAAAAATCATCATCTGTAGGCCTACATGAAAGATATTCTAAAGTAAAGAACCGATATTCTGAATTCTGAGATTTTTTTTTATATAGTATAAATGGTCATCCTATTTATTACCAAAAGCAGTGTCTGCCGAGTTGTCAGTTGACATTCTTTTTTTTTTAAATAACTCCACAAGTTCCAGAGAAGTCGTATTTTATTTCACAGTCAGAGTGTATTATTTTGGTTTATTTTAAAGATCTATTTATGTAAATGAAAAGCTCCGAAAACTTTCAGTGTGATCTGTGTACCACATTCTTATTCCTGCCTACATTTCTTGCATTCTGACCAGTTCTCGCTAACCTTGTGTTATGGAAAAAAATTTTAAGCCTCGCTCCTCGACCTAGGTATTAATTCATTCGGGTCTAATAAAATTAAAACATCGAGATAGTTCTCTACTTAAAACTACGTGTTTAGTACGGATTCGATACATAGAAGTTTTCATAGTGCGAGTAGATTTTCAGATTTCAATGTATAAAAAATATTTGTTTCTTGTTCTCTGTTCCCTTCTAGCCTAAACAAATTAATTTTATGTAAAATCTTCTGATATTATTGAATTTTTTTTAAAGCCATTTTAATTATTTCAATTTAAGGTACGCGATAAATCGCTACATAAATAATTTTTTTCATAAAGTCATAAAGAATGTCCCCCTACATTGGATGTACAGTTGTTTTCAAGTGAATATTAGTGAGTTGATGAAGTTGTTTTAGCTCAACGGATCAGCTGGTACATCATAGCAGACAGCCAACGGCGACACCAGACCAATTAGAAACGGAGGATTTACCATTTCCACCTCTTCTGAAAGGTTAGTAAAATTTAATACCTTTTGTTAAATTATTTTTTTAAATCGTAGTTATAGTTTAAAAAAAATTAAAGAGATATTTTAATAATATAATTTTTAGATAATTTTATATTTCAACATTTTATATATGGTTTATTTTATGTAAAGATGCGTCCAAATGAAATAACATAAAAGTAAGAAAGATTTATTTGGTAAAATCAAGACAGAAAAAATAGACTACATTATTTAGAAAAAAAATAAAATTAATGATTCTAACATATAGCATGCGTGTGTATAACATGATATATAACTTGCACAGCTTCCACCAATAAAAAGTTTAGAGCAACAACATCTTAATAAAAATTAAAAAAAAACAGAATAAAAGTAAAAAACTATAAATTAATTAGATTGAACAAAAGCAAGCAAAATCTATAATACAACAATAAATAAATGTCAATTGTCTGAACCACGGACAACGATGAGTCTTTTAATTTTCGAAATCGGGTCGTTATAATACAACGTGACTTATGCAACGCTCATAAGACGATTCAATTGAAAAAAACGGCCCAAGTTGGTTCTGAAATAATTCAATCTTAATTGTGTATTCTGCCCGGCCCGGGCGCTCGACGAGGAGCCCAAAAGTTTATGCGCGACAAGAGCTCGGGCGAATCAACTGCGCCCCTCAGCAATTTCCAGAAAAACAAAACATCAAGCATTAGCCTCCGGGACTTCAGCAAATCCTACATTGAATTGATTTATTCTGGCCGGATGGATTCTACAAATGTCTCGGTTGCATCATGAGTACCTACACCTGATTACTCACACGCAAATGTTATATAACACGTATTGTCCACATGTATAAAACATTCTATTTGCTATATTTTATAACATATTTTGTTATATAGTTCGGAATCGCTTTAACAATTTACCGGCAGATAGACCTGATGGTCCACTTGATGGTAGGTGACCACAGTCACGTAATACAAAATGCTTGATAGAATAAAAGATGGGGAATAGGGAAGTTTGCTTAGGCATATTTACTTACCGAATTACAATAACACGTGGTGGTAATTCATAATGGTCTTATGTAAGGGGTGCAGTGTGTCCTGCCACCATATAGAGTAATTGCATATTAAATTAGCATGGATGCATTTTTTTGCAATTCCTGAAAAATTATAGTGAAGAATTAGATAATTTAGATGAAGTAGAACAGCGTAGAAACAAACAGAAGTGAATAGCGACTTTATTTTAAAATATATATGTAAATATAACTGTAAACGTATACCATATGTATGGCAATACATCCAGCAAGTGTTGCCGTTTTGTGTGTATTGGCTGTCTCTTTTCCTTTCTAATGTACCTACTCCACATGTGTAACCGTCAGCATCACAAGAATATGGCAACATTCCAATGGCGTCGCGGGTCTCGGGAAGCGTCGGCGCAAGGAGCGAGGCTGCTACTGGCGTCGCAGAGACACGGACAAACACAAAGTTTCTGCCGTCTAATTCCACTGACAGGTCTGATTCATAAGCGTTTTTTTTCTCTTTTAAATTAAAAAAGTTATTCTTTTTTTTATTATCTATCCATCCATATAGGAAGGATGAGGCTGACTGGCCGACGATGGAGTGAGCTCACCCAGAAGATGACTATTCACTCGAACCTTGAATACAGATTTGATTAGTTTAGGCTAGGTTACTTTTTTATTTACACTTGATGGTAGGTGGCAACCGTCGCCTGTTAATACAAGCCATAGGTGCAGCAAATATAAATGTTTTATTAGTTTAAGAAAAGTTCTTTTTTTGTAATAAGATGTTTTTTCCAGGTTGTTGAGTTCAGTGGAAGGTACATCTTTAGAGGAGGACACAGTGTCGGATTGTGATGATAAACCTACCATTTGGGAGACCTCCTTCACCGAACCGAATCCCAACAGTGGACCAGCGGTAAGATAATTTAAATATTCCATTGAGCATACTGCAAATGGCTGAAAAATACATAGAATAAAGAATATTGCTTAAACGTTAATAGTAATAATGTGGTTTTTAAGTAAAGGTCGTCAGACTGGCTGATGATAAGTGGTTACCGTCGCCTATAACACAAGCAATGCCACAAGTGCTGCAAGTGCTCTCCCGATTATAGCAGAATTAAGGATAACGGATTAGGAGGAATAGGGGAAAAACAACAGCACACATACTCTCATTTCACTGTGGTTTTGTGTAAGAGGGTGGTTACTGCAACTACACGGGCAGCCCATCTGGCGGCAGTAATCTCCGAAAGTAATCGATCACCATGAAATTTTGCACACAAGTTTACGGGTAATGGAGTATGTTATAGATTGTAGGGTACCTTTCATCCATATAAAGGAATTGCCTCGAGGGATCATCTAAAAAAAAATTCAACGCCTTTCAAATGTATAGGAGCAATAAAGATTGAATGTTTCAACGCCCAATAAAGCAAATTCTATGCAAACGAAACTCCTACGAATTATGTCTGTTTAAAACTGGCCTACCATTAGTAAATGTTCCTTGTATTGAAACTTCACTTCTCCCAGTCTGAAGAATACCTTGTTCTGCAAAAACTAAAAAGCTAAACATTCTACTATTGCAGGTGGAAAAGTTAATAAGCATCACACCTACATCGCCGAAACCGCCAGAGAACGTTCTCTCAAAAGCAATCGAGTCTACTCCGACTGACAAGAAACCAATTCTCGATAAGACTAATCACAAAAACAGTTTGGCACCGGAAAAGAAGACCGCTCCAATCGCATCTCCGGACCCTCCCCGTATAAACGCGTGGCCCAACAAAGAACCACCAAAGATTAAGCCGTTTTGCTTGGACGCGGCACAATTGGAACAGAATTTGAACGCCCTAAAAAAGAACAGCGGGTCGGTTAACTTAAACACCATGAATATTCTACCGCCATACATCAATGTAGTTACACCGAACAAGCTGTCCGAAGCTAAAACAATTCAAATAGATCCAAAGAAAGCGGTGATTCATGATCTACAATCGCCTAAAGATGCCGATCAGAAAGAAGAGAAGGGTAAATTGATACAGTCGAGTTCTTCTGCTAGTCTAATAAATGGTCCCATGACGGATGTCCCATATGCAGACAGCGACAACGCGTCGTCAAGTTCTGGCAGTAACGTCCAAAATTTAAAAAACAATCAGAAAAACAAAAACAATTACACAGAAGTCGTCGTAGCGAGTGATAGGAATAAGGTCGTAAAACAGGGTAGCAACGGTGGTGTGGGTGATTCCGAAATAAGTTGTTGAACGGAGTGTCGCGGTGGTTATTTTTTTATTGAAATTCGTGGCTCGGTTACTGTGTCCTCCGATCGAACTGTCAGTGTCAGTGTTGCCACTTTTGTGACGGGTGTCGCCGTTCATAAAAAACTTTCCAGAGACAAAATGTTACTATTAGGTGTAAATACAAAATATTCTAATAAGTTAGTGACTTTTTTAATGTAATCTATAATAAACGTTTTATGTGATGGATTGATCTTGGATAAAATGCGATAGGTTTGTTTGTATTTTTGTCATTGTACAAATGTTGTTTTTTATATTTGAAAAAAAAAAAGAACAAAAATGGCTTCCCGTAATGCTTTTAGATTGATAGAGGAGTTATTATTGCTCAATTTGCTCAGTAATTTGCGAACGAAACTGTAGTTCAAAATGACATATTAATAATTAAAATTACTTTTTCTACATTATTATGAATGATATATAAATAAAATTATAAGACTCAACCGTGATAATTACTAAACTTTTTTTATTAAATATTTTCTGTTGCTAAGTTTTCGTTTTCCTTCGTATGTATTAATGTCTCTCAATTTTTTTGTACGTCTACAATCCTTACTATAAAAAATAATAACTGTTTTTAATTTATTAAATTTACCTTTGAGTAATTCCTCTCCGAAATCGTTGATTGGTTGTAATTGTTTCAGATAATAATTTACAAAAGAAAGGACAAAGAAACAAGAAGTATTATTATTATTAAAACTCTTTATTTGTACTATAAACATAAAAAGAATAAAAAAAGTACAGATAATTGAAAAAGTCCTTATCTATTATCGAAGAAAAAATGTATAAGATATCCGAATATAAAAGTAGGTACTATTTTTTGCAGTAAGGAAACAGGATAGGCTATGCGACTGGTTTCTGGAAACCATATAGTTACCTATCACATTATTTAATTGTGTTTATAGAGCTCACAGTAATTGGTTGTCTTTAATTATTTTATGTATTAAAAAAAAAGAGAAATGGAAGTTAACTGTTTAAATAAGTCGTCATGTTGGAAATATGGCAACACTGGCTTAAAACGTCACAAGTCAGTTCGAAAATCGCAAGACATCGAAACGTCCAAATGTCATAGATTCACCTAATCCCGACGGTTTATCGAAAATGGTTATTAAAAAAATCAATTTAAATTTATTATTATTAATCCTATATTAATCTGACTGGTAATTATTTTATTTTATTAACCTTGTCGAATAGCCTATTGCCTACATCTTTTTTTGGTTCTTTTGTTAAATTAAATAGGTTGTATTGTATGTCTGTTCAAACTACTGACCCTTTTAACTAATACATATTGCGGGAAATTATACGCACAGTGCACGTTGAAATTAGATAATATCTTCAAATTAATGTTTAAGTGGAAAATTAAACGAATTTAAGGATTTGAATTCGTTAGACGGAAAGCATCTTGATGCCTAACTATTTAATAATTTTCTACTGATAAATTGTTTTATAATTGTGTACACTTGTAAATATTCTATTAATAAAATATTGTTATTTTGTTCTGAAATTTCTTTTTTTTTTTTTAAGAGAGAGTTACTGTTCGATTAGTTTACATATGGCAACATCTGGTTATTAGTCCGCGTGTTGATGTTGACAAGGATTTTTTAATATTTGCCTTATCAGCAAATAATTATAGTTTTTTGCATACCTACAATAAAACTATCTTCCTAAAATCCGCAACTTAAATAATGTCCTGTTAGGCCCATAGAGATGCAAATGCCATGTGTATATTGTCTATGCCTGGTTTAAATAATGACTGCCCAAAATAAAATTATCGATATTACACAAAATTATAATAGTACAATTAATGTTAAATAATTAATTAATTTCATGTTAATTAATTAAATAACATGCGATTACAGCGCCTCTACAAATGGGATTGGTTTGGCATGAGCAACTTTTGTTGGTTGTATCACTAAATTTATAAGTTTCTTTCAGATATTTCCCATAAAATTATTACATTGTTTTGTTTTATATATTTATGAAACCATAAGTGACATATCTTTTTTATTAATATTATTAATGCGAAAGTTACTCAAATTCGCGTAGGCCGTCTACAAAATTATAACACCTGAGAAAATTATATAAGTAAATATTTTTTTATGCTTTTAGACGATCCCTCGGGAGCCGTACCATTTTTCCAGGATAAAAAGTATCCTATATGTTAATCCTGGTAATAAACTATCTGTGTGCCAAATTTCATCCAAATCCGTTTAGCCGTGATTGAGTAACAAACACACAAACATACAAACTTTCGCATTTATAATATTAGTAGGATAGGATAAGTATGAAATATATGTAATAATAACTTATTCTAAATAAAAATCCCGAACATATGGAGTCCCGAAATAAAAATCCCGGGCATGGAAAATGTTTTACATCCAAACTGGAATCTCTCACTTGGAACTAGCATTTTGCCGTGACTTCGTACGCGAATCTTCTAAAATTTTAACCTATGAACACATAGATTTCATTTCATTTTGTCACTATAAAATTAAATATATTATTGTGATAAATATATTAAATACAGTACAGCCTTACTATGTTTATTTAAGACAAAAATAAACATAGTAAGGCTCAAATTAGTTCAATGATGATAATTAAGTCTTAGGCTCGAATTAATATGTCGCTTGGTTGGGCATTATTGAACTAAATGGCATAAAATGCTATTAGTGTGGATTTTACTTATACCGCGAGTGAAGCCGCTGGAAAATTTTAGTTAAAAATAATATATTTTTTTAAATTAAGACTTTTTACGATTTTACGATAATAACCGGTGTGAGAATAAAAAATCGTCATTCCAAGCCGTTAGACATCGAATTAAAACATATAGTAATATTTAAAACATTAATACATATTATTATAGATAAAACTGAATTCATTTTTATTTAAATTTAAATACTAAAAAGTAAAATTATCTAATCTAAAAATAAATTAATATTAAATTGATTAAAAACTAATATTGTATGAAAATTTAGTATTTGAAAATTTCATCTTAATAAGAGTTTTTGTTTTGTTTTGTTTTTAATAATAAAATTAGCTTGGTTTCAAACTAAATTAATTTAAGCCTTATAAAAATTACAATCGTCGCGGTGAACTATTTAAATATTTCCTTAAAAGAAATAATTTCACTTTTGGCATTATTGTAGAAAACGTAGAAACGTGAACAGTAACTCTCCTTGTTGCAAAATTCAAGATGGTGGGCGGTGTGTTTTCATTTTCAAAACACAAGACTAGGAATTAATTAGTATTAATTAAGTAGTCGCTTAAAAATGTTTGTAAATAAAATTTTTAAAGAAGTAGTGATTTATGTCAATCCGCCCCAGTACTCACACATTAAAATTTTGTAAGCGATAGTACTTGTAGAGTTAAAGGAATCGTGTACGATTCATTTATTTGTAACTCAAAGGTTTAAATTGTGTTAAAGCGGGAACACCGTTGAGATGTGGATTTTAAAACTACTCATGTGTAGGATTAATTTTTTATGATGGCATCCCGCGTTGTTAGAAAATGGCCACCCTAAAAAATTGATTAAAAAATATAGTATTCATACCTACTATTACATAATATTTATATATGAAATTTTAAATGTGTGTTTATCACATAAGTGGATGCTTTAACTAAGATATAAGATAGATGTTAAGAGAATATAAAGCTTTTTTTTATTTTAGTGCCAGCGCGTTTTGTTTAAACCTTTACGGAAATGCATTTAAATATAAACTGTAAACTGTATCTAAAAAGCACAGACAAATATGCGAATTATGTGGGTAAGATTGGAACACTCAACCAATTATCTTTGGTTCAGCTAGACAAAATGACAGTTCTTCTAGCGTTATCTCTTTCTAACATGCCCTACTCAGGATGCAACTTCATATACAATCTGTCGATTCAATCTGTTCAAAATGTTCACAATTTCATTTCGATAAAATATTGATCCTGATCGCCGTAATCAGGATGACCATGGCGTAGCTAAGCAGAACAGTACTATCAACCCTTATCGTACTACTACAGTAGAATTAAGGATAAGGGATTAGGATAGGGAAATGGGCTCTGGCATCCCTTACTTACTCGCCGAAACACAAAAGCACACGTGCTGTTATTTCACGGTGGTCTTCTGAAAGGGGGTGGTTACTGCCGTCAGACGGGCTGCCCAAATGACTGCGAAACGCAGTGTACCCTTCCACTACTTTCCAGATCGAGACCAGAGCCAAATTTGAAAAGTTCATTTTTCATATATGACCCTGCCGAGAATCGAACCCGGGAACCATAGAACAGAGCGTTAACGCAAGCACCCTAACCACTCATCCAACGGGCTCGTCGAATTTACAAATGAGTAGAAAGAGAAAATTATAGAAAGAAAATTTCTAATAGGGAATATGCACATTTTTTTTTATATTTTCATACGATAGGTTATATCGTTATATAACCGTAAAAAAATATTCAGCACCAAAAAACAGAAATATGGTAACGAAAAAGTTAAAATTAACTAACAGCTACGGGCACTTTAAACACCCGCCCTTTTGGCGCGCTTTTCGTGACGTCAAAGTCTACAATACAACCAAATGTTAAAAATCACAAACATCCACACGCTTGTTGACATGTCATAGACTTTGACGTCACATTCGAACTGACCGTTTCAAGTATTTTGAATTTCTCACATTTTTATGCACTTTTTAATAATTATTTTCATAACGAAAAAGAAATAATATTAAGAAATATTTACATAGACACAATTCCAAAGCAAAAATGTTGATAAAAAAATATATTTAATCCTTTTTTGAATTAGACGCATATTCCCTATTGTCTATGTTCATTATACTTCAGCGATTATTATAGAGTTTGAGGTCCAGTTTATCCATAGAATTCTCGTTAACGAATTACTATAACTGTGGCTCTAGCATGAGTTTACGATACTACACCAATACTACACTCGCTAGCGAGAACGCAAAACTTTTATATGGAAAATCGTGAACTGTCAATGTCAAATTGTTAATTTTCCATATAAATGTTTTACGCTCTCGCTAGCGAGTGTAGTATCGTAAACTCATGCTAGAGTCACTGTTTTTCTTTGGAGCTACACATACACTATACTGTCATAATTATGGTTTCGATCAATCAAATACATAATTCTATACGTCGATACTTACGGAGTTATATAAAAAAATTCATTGTAACGCAAACAACGTTTATGTTTTAAGATTATGTCTTCGATATATCTTTTGTATTAAAAATTAAAGTTGTATCGAGTTGTCTTCGATTGGAGAAGACTGGATTGTGTGACACCAGATTTCCTTTTATTTGGCCCAATGAGATTTTTTCATATGAGAACTGTGCTAAATCGCCCTTTAATAAAATATTGAACAGGGTAACGTTATTACGTTGAATATTTTCAAATTACCAGAAAAAATATTTTTTTTTTTTTGCTGAGACAATCTTTAAACCATTATATATACTTTAAACCTATGCATGTATGTAGGCTATGTAGAAAATAATATGTATGTTGTCGAAATGTTGTCATTTCCTTTGGCTCAACGCATGGAGGGTACAGGTAAAAAGGACATGAGAAAATATATTTCGGCAAACATTAATTAGGAGACGCTCAGTGGCGCAACTATAGGGTGGCAGGGCTGGCAAAATGCCACGGGCCCCCGACCCAAGAGGGCCCCGGCCCGAGAGGCCGCGAGCTCAGAAATAAATTCTATGGCCCGATCTTTAAAATTTGATGATGTTATAAACACTTTTGCGGTACAGAAAGCTCGAAGAAAAGATTTTTCTTGAAAATAAAATTGTTATTAGGTTGGATAACAACGTGACATTTTTACTGATAGGGCCCCATCAAAAGTATTTGCCATGGACCCCAGATGGTATAGTTACGCCACTGGAGACGCTGTAGTAGCATTTTATCTGCGGTAGTTAGTTTCATGAACTAAAGTGCGGCCAACGAAAGAATGCGATCTTGACGTCTGTCAGTTGGTCACGACTAGTGATGGAAATAATTAACACTGTTATTTACTTTTTAACTGACCCAATAAAAAAGTAACCAAGTTTCAGTACCTACTTGTTTGTCTGAGTTCCAATTCTGAATGGAACTAAAGTAATAAGGAAAATAAAAATGCGATGATAATATTCAGAGATATTTAATAAAAAATATCTTAAAAAAGAGTTGTGACTACCAAACAAACAAATTTAATTCGATTCCTATTCGCTTGAGAGGGTGCTGTCTTCGTTATCATCTTCGCCTACATGTATAGTGATAGCAATCAATGATCAATGATAGTATCGTTTTATATATCTAGGTCAAAGTTTTCGAAAATAAGATATTTCGTTTTTTCGACGAACTTCGCCTTCGAATTTATCTTTTGTGACTTATACTTTTTTTAAGTAAAAAATTAATATAATAATAGTTACCTACCGATATTACGCTACTTTGCTTTCGCGCGGTAAAGTAACGCTACGTTACTTTTACCTGCTATTTTTGGCACATCGCAACAAAAATAAACAGTTTATCGATCCCTGTATCAGTGTAGTATGGTTTATAAAAAAAATTGTTTTTTTACTTATTTAAACATTAAATTTAACGCAAAAATGTAATATTTATTTTAAGTTGATATATTGATATATTTATAGGATATTTTTTTACATCAACGTCACTTCAAAGTTACATCGTCTGTTCGTTCGCGACCTGTCAGGATCGGATTCTTTCGTTTACCGCGTACTAGGACTTGACTGCTTTGGACTTGACGGTCCTGTTTTGCTTAAAGAAAAAAATTGTACATACTTGAGTGACTAGTTTCGGGACACTGGTAAAATCATCAGAGAAGATCTGATGGAGCCATAATCAAAGGAAGAAGAAGACCGCGTACTATTTGCATCAAATACTTAATATTATTCCCACTCGGTCGCTAATTTCATACCAAACCCTAATGCTACATAAGCGCCATTCTGGTTAATTTACGAACCACTATTTATTGGTTTTTCAGTTGCATTAAGTTTATCCTCCTTACCTCTACCCTCCATAGGGTAACGTATATATGTATTTGAAGAGTTCATTTCATTATTATGGAGGGATAAAATCATAGACATTATATACTAATACATCACGGAGTGTATAAAAATGTCAATTTCAAAAATTGAAGCAGCGATGTTTACCAGAGGCTCTAGTATGAGTTTACGATACTACACCAATACTACACTCGCTAGCGAGAACGTAAAACTTTTGTATGGAAAATCGTGAACTGTCAATGTCAAATTATCAATTTTCCATATAAATGTTTTACGCTTTCGCTAGCGAGTGTAGTATCGTAAACTCATGCTAGAGCCACTGTTTACATTTTTTATATTAGATTACAGCTCAAACCTACGTATTTACGTTGGTTGTTGAACAAACATTCGAAGACAATAACAAAGTAAAGTATTATGACAAATATGAGTTGATCTCTAAAGTGGTAAAAATTTCTTTTCTCCGATCGTACAATTTATATACTTTCATAAATTTTCCATCGATTGACAACTCTTTAATGATGTTTATGTAAAATTAATAACGCTTAGGGTCTGCGCATGCGCAGACGAGACACTTTTGCCCCTATGTGTGTGTTTTTCGATGCAGTTGTGATCTATTTTTCCACACTTGGAGATTTTTGTCTTCCACGATCATAAGACAACCCCTCTAATTTGCACTCTATAAACGCAGCCCAATCTTAGTTAAGATTCTCTTTGAATTTATTTTACATAAATTACATACCTATAGTCGCAAATATTTGATTAGACAGGGATTAAGTATCACGGATTTTGAGATTTTTACATGTTTTCGATTTAAAAGAAAAAACATAAAGGTCCAAAAATCTCAAAGTCTGTGAGACTTACTGGACCATTTTCTGATATGTGATAGAGCATGAATAAAGACTAGTTTCAGTTTTATTAAAGGTTTATGGTACACCTGTATAATATGGTTGATAGTTTATTTAGGAATTACCAAAAAGATTAAATATATAGACTAAATATAGAGAGGGCATTAGGAAAATTTTCCTACAAAAATATTAAATCCTAATCGCCGCATCCCCATGGCATAGCCTTGTAAAGTTGGTGATGGACTGAGCGATTTTGTACCACGTGGTTCTAAATGTCGCATTACGGATTCTTTCGTCTTGCCCGATCTATACAGTTGACAAAATTTGGGAGTTACAAACCTGGAAATATTTTTACGACCTTTAAATAAAAGAATATGGAAAGATATTAACATAATTTGAATTTACGAGTAGAACTTTACTGTAACAAAGATCAGTATGTCAAAAAATTGTATAACACTTTATTTTTTTTTAATTGCTAACATTATTTGTCATTTATTTTAATTTCGTAGTTCCAAATTGAAATCAACTTATATAACAGTTCACTTATATAAGTGAGCAAACCAGTGTTTTGACTTTTGAGTGTAAGCTAAAATACTAAAGGAAAGATACAACGCAAACAATGTAAACAAATCCAACCTCTACTGAGTTTCACAACATCAAGTGATATGTATCTCTGTCCTTTTCGCTCGCATGTCAAAATGTGAGAAGTAGCATAGATAAAATACTACTTAACCAGTATTTTATCTATGGAAGTAGTCAGCACTATTGTTTCTTGGTACAGGAAAGCGATCTTGACAACATTTGGTTTTTTTTTAATTTTTATCATTCCATTTTATGAATGGTTGCGCTACTAGTAAAAATACGTGTTAAGAGCGCGTATAAATAGAAATAGCTAATCCTAGATTTAAACTTATAAAGTTCGAATAAGAAAATATTTATATATGAATTAATACATTATAAATAAAAGTGAAATGTCAACAGAAAACATTATACAATGAAATTTTCTCGATTGAACAAAATCGCCAAGTTACCTCTCATTTCTATTGATTTTTGTTTTATTTTCAAAATGACACAGATTACAAACCTAAAAAATTATCAGTAATCTCACTTCACAGATTGTCTAGGCCTTTGAGGATTAATTTTTCATTTGACATTATAGTTTACGAGTAATTAATGTTTAATGCTTTTGGCACATTTTTATTCCGCGAAATGCGCTATCCTCTGTCTCATGTCATGCATAGTTCAATATGCATTGTTTCACATGATCACTCAAATTCGCTCCACTGAGACGGGAAGACTATGTTTCTATGTGCAATATTTAGACGTAAATTTATTAATAAGACTTGTTTGTGAGTAGATTATTATAAGGGTGTTGTGTATAGACGGTTTATAAATTGTTTCATATTGTTTTAACATGAATGTGTAAATAATATGGCTAATAAAAGGAACTCTGTTGTGTTGGTATCGCGTCCATTCAATTATGGGGCCACGCGGGTGAAATTGGAAAAACATTTTTGCTTTGTACGCCCCCTTAAATAATTGTTTTATTGAAAAAATTCCATGATCCTCTGAATAATTGTTTATATTCTTTGCGTTGTCTCTGAGACCTTGCTTTAATTTGCATTGATTTTCTGAAAGCAAGCTTATTGCATTTTAAAACTACAATAATTGTCTTTTTTTTAGAATAACGTTTTATCGTCACTTCTAACATTGCTCAAGGTAGGATTTTTTTTCTGTATAAAGTGGAGAAATTTGTTAATAATATTTTGTTATAAAATTTGAGAAAAGTGGTTGTGAAAGTATGTAGGTTAATAAGGTTCGACATGGTAATTTTGAGACAAAGTTGTAAGTTCCTTTACTACAAATAATAAAGTGACTTTAAACCGTTATTCGTCGGCGTTAAGTTGAAAATTACTATTTCAGTATTATATTAGATACTGTTTTTAAACAACGAAATTTGAAAACGCATTGTATACTTTAGGCTCTGATTTATCAGTTTTTTTTTAAATAAATTGCCAGTACACTTAGTGTTGCCATCTTTTTTTCTTACAAAGGGATTTTGAAATAGTTTTTAATGAAAATATATAATAATAATAATCTTTATTTGTTTTGATCGTGGGTATGGCCATTACCAGGTGACATTTTTTATATACATATAGCTCCAATATGATCAGCGCGCACTATATTCACATAATAATTATTTAATTAAGTTTTAATTTAAAAAAAAAAAACTAACAATTACTTAAAATATTCAAAAGATTTGTAAAAGTTTTCTTTTTATTATTAAATCGTAAACGAGCCGTCTGTATATTAATTTTTTTCAAAAAAACAAGTTGTACACGCTGTACTATAATTATGTTACCGAGCTGAAAAAAATAGTTTTTAGAATTTTTGTTTGTTTGTCTGTGCATTTGTGCACGCTAATCTCAGAAACGGCTTAATCGATTTGAAAGCAGTTTTCACTGATTTATTGTAGCAAGCTTCCCGTAACAATAACAATATAATTTAAAAGGTGACAATTTGTTTGACAAAGGAAATTTAAACAAAAAAAATAGATCTTTTAAACACATATTCCTTGTACGTAAAAATGTAGGTGTTTTGTTTTCGTATTTTTAGTTCGACCTCTGCCAATGAAAAATGCAATGAGAGTTGAACGAGTGATTTTCTTGATGGCAACACTAGGTAGACATTTTATATGTGAAAAAAAAACCTTTGTGTATTAGTATAAAGATGCTACATTAGTGAAACAAGTATAATGGTAGGTACATATAATATATTAAATTATGGGAAGGAAATGTAAAATTTATAATATAAATACATCAAAAAATGTAATTGACATTGAAAAATAAAATCATTAATAATAAATGTACTTGCATTGTTTTATTCGTAAACCTATTACTTAACCTTAGTAAGTATATGATTTTAACATAAAACTAGGTTGAAACAAAAACTTGATTGATGGCTTATAATTATTTTATTTAGTTATGGATTTATTGACTGAGACACAGGCAACTCCAACTACTTAGTATTGTAAGCTATTTAGCTTACCCAACCGTTTAGCGGCTAAATGAGTTTTTTTAGCAGTGTCAACTAATAACTACTATCGATAGTTGGACAGTGGGTTAGATATTTAGATGTCAGCTGAATTAATTATTTATGGTTAACAGTGGATGCAATCACAGCCGTATTAATTCAGGTCGCTCGCTAGAACAGGCGAAGAGGACGCTAGGCGGTCAGAGAAAGTGGGGATGGGGATAAAACCAGCTTTTTCTCTGCATTGGGTATCCAAGTCTAAGATTCTATTTTCATGAAAACCCCATTACAAGCATGGATGTGGTTCAACTAAAAATCACCAATCTACCAATTTTTTTTTAAATTTTAGTTTGGACAATTTTGTGCATAACCCAAGACCTTACACACATCTTTAAAAAGAATTTCCTTGTTTTATGTAGTCATATTGTTAAAATTAATTGTTGCCTGAGCCGATAGATGGCGCTACTGGTAGGATTGAATGTTCAATTGAATTAAGAATATTGGAAATATTAGAGGTTCAGGTGCACAAGCACCGGTCCTAGCTGCTAGTCTTTCTAAGAAACAAAATATTGACTTCTTTAAAAGAGCCAAAAATAAATTATTGCAGGGCCAGCAGCGCACCTGAATATCTCCTGTTGCTTTATCCTTAAACAACGGTAGTCACCTACCAACAGGTAGACCGCCAGCTTACTTACCACAGTACAGGATTTTCTTTTTTAAAAATATAAATTTAAAAGCAATTTTTTCTGTTGCCGTTTGTTGCCATTTATCTTGATTCGACAATCACCCGATAGTCGTTTCGGCGAACGGACAGCGAAGAGTCTCATCCAACACTTCAAAAGGCTCTCACTCGACGGCAGGATAAAGTTTCATGACACTTATCGTCAACCGCACTGTGCAGCGCTACCCACCGGTAGCTCAGGCTTTATCCCGCTGGTAGCGGGATAAAGCCTTTTAAGTTTTTTACATTTAAAATTAAGAATGCCAATTAATAAATGATAAAATAATTCTTTATTTTAGATAACTGATGCAATGATTTCAGGATTGTGGTAACTTTTAGGCTGCAAATAAAACAAAACTTTTCTTTTAGATTTTTATTATTTTCCTCGTACATTTAATTTTTTATGAAAATTCTAAACATCAATTATAAACACTAAACTCGCTTAGCGTGTTTTATAATAGTTTCATAAAATAAAAATATAATTTCTACTCTAGCCAGGCTGCAATAAGAAATCGAGTAACATCAACATAGCCACAACTGTAATTTGTATGTCTTCATAACAGGCGCATATTATGACTTCTCAACTTCATTTTACAGCGAAAATTGAACAGACTGACAGCCAAATTTAATTTACAAATCAATTTCACTGCTACAGTGGACATAATATAATGCAAATATAAACCAGTTTTGTAATATAAATGACATTTTATATATATACAAAGTATGACAGGCTTTTCAATTCTCACTGAAAACTAACTCAATTTGACAGATGACAGTTGACATATGAAAACCGCAAATAAAGTTACGTCAGCGATATTAGGCCTAATACATATGAGATCAATTTTATTCTAAAAACCTTTAAGAAATTTGTAAATTTTCTTAAAACTTTTTGAGTAGTCTGATTAATCGAAGAAGCCATTGCATTTTTTTTAAAGCCCGATTTAAAAAAAAAACGAAAAGAAAACTTAACATTTTACTGCTCATATAGTTCATCATAAGTATTATACAGTAAATATTTTTGTTCTAATTTTTTTTTTATATATTTCATGCGTATTTAATAAAAATAATATTTAGCATTTACAAATTAATTTCATTTTATTTTTCGAAAAAATATAGATAAGTAATAACTACGTTTAGTTTATTCCATTTAAATAAATTGTATAAAGAAAATTGTGATGTTCATTGCACTAGAATTAATAAAAAACATATAGTATGTGTATGTAATTCTAAATAAATCTACATCGATGTACGAACGAGATGAGCAAACAATAATAAACATATATTATGTAACATCTAAAATACTATGTAAACTAAAAAAAAAACTCGTGTTTTTCGTTTTATAGGACAATACATCATAAGTCATTCATAACCTAAAAATCTCCCAAAAATACTTTAAGATAACAATATTAATAAAAATACTACGACATATTTACTAGTTCATCAATTAAAATAGCCGCTGAAGAAATCTGCAAAAATATTTTGTGCATAACAATCAACAATTTAAAATTATTAATTATTTTAAATATTTTAATATAAGCGATTACATCCAAACTTATTATAACTAAAAAAAACGATACGAAATAATGACTTGACATTATTATTATTATTATTATGTACTGTAATCTCTATTTCATACATTTAACAATTGCACATTAATAAAAGCGCAAGAGCATTCTGTATTTGGCGGTGACCAATGACAGCTGTCAAACGTTTGCAATGCCGAATGGAAATTGACAGCTGTAAAGCGCAAAGAAAACATTAAATTTATACAATAAAGACGGTTACTTTTCGTGACGTCATAATGTTCCGCCTTCAAAATATTTAAATAAGAATGGGTGTGTGATGCCGAGTGGAGCCGAGTAAGCCCGATTCAGCGTCACCGACCCGAGCGTGACGGTTCACTCTAGTTCACTACTAGTGAACTGCTAGTTTTATTATTATATTCCAACCGAATACAGAACCCGCCTGAGCCACACACACACACTCTCTTGTCCTTCCTTGTCGCACTCGCTGTATGACATGTATTGCCATCTCTGTTGCTCGCACTAGAAGTCGTTGTCGCTGGAGGCGTCGTAGGTCTCCGCGATGAGGGGACCGAAGTTGGGACGGAGGCCGGTCGACGCGAGCATCGGCCCGTGAAACGACTGCGACCGCAGCACGCTGCTACAAGCCAAAGCCTCGTTTTAATAGCATTCACTTTAAAATGTATTAGGAAGCAAGAATGGCAAAATTCGATATTAAATCTAGATGGCGCCACAAGACGATCGGATTCTCAATAAAATAAATATTTATGCGATCATTACAACATGTACTATTATAGAAGTAAAACTTTAAGGTCGAATTCAGTTTAACGATCACGTGACGCTTTTTGAAACGTTTCTGCACAACTTCCACCGCTTACTATTTGACCGCCAAAGAAGTATCTGTGCACGCGCATGACTTTTTTTATGGCAGACAGGTTGACGGTCCACTTAATGGTAGGTGGCTACCGTCGCCTATAACACAAGCAACGCCAAAGCTGCTGCAAGTGCGATGCCAACTACAGTAGGATTAAGGATAAGGGATTAGGAGGGGATAAGGAAATGGGCTCTTTTATTGAAGGATAGGAAAATGGCGCATGACTTTTTTTATTATAATGAACTACCTACTTTTTAGGCAAAATCAAAACTTCCATATTGAAATGTGTTATGAATACAAAAACACGTATTTGTTTCTTTGGTACTAATACTAAAACTGAGGCCGTTAGCAACTACATAATTTTTGTGATTTCGTGATCGGCTCGACGTCGAGGTATAATTCCCGGCACGTAAGTTGGCAAGAATGGCGAGATGCGCAGAAGTCGTTTTTTAGATCTAATCGGGTATCAAGCGGGACGAGGGGTGCGGAATGACATAGCTCCGAACGCGCGATTGGCTCGTCAGTCGACCCTTACCTCGTACACTTGCGCCCATAAAAATTCTACCGGTTATTTTTGTTAAAAGGTGATTTTATTGTTGTTTATTGTTTAATAATAATTTAAGTGTTTCATTTTATAACAAATTTCTTAATTAACTAATTTGTTTTTTATACCTCACCCTAAACATCAATTTAAAATATTATGAAAACAACCGTGACCATTTTTATTGTACGCGAGTGTAGGATGCGCAGACTTTCCCCCACTACGTTAAAATCTTGCCAAGTTACGTGCCGGTCACTGTACACCTTCCGCGTTCGGTCCGCCATTTTGATGAGGTGTAATCAAAATGGCTGGCGTGTGTCGCACGCAAAGACATTATACCTAAACAAGATTGTGCACTGACATAATCGATCTATAGCAAATTAAACTCAGTTGTGTTGACATAAGGTTTAAGTTTCTGTACAAGCTATAAAAGGGGAAAACGAACCGAAAGAGAGGTACGAAAGGGGGAGTGTGTCCTTGTCTTTTGATTTTTACGTTGTTGCAAGCATTAAAATTTATTTTGGGTGGTAGAATTTAGAAATTAATTTATAACAGGGTATTTTAACGAAAAACCCTTTTAATGATGACAATTTTGGCACACATATACTATCTTACATTTTGAATTTGTGAACTACCATTTTGATTTTGTGATTTTAAGTTTTTGTCGGTTTAAATCAGTAATTTTTTTAAATGAATTTAAAAATAGTAATTTAAAAATGGTAACACTCATTTAAAACCAATATGGCGCATAGCTTCGACATCGACATGGTAAGATCTTTCGACGTGGTTTTTGGTTTATGTTTATGTGCTAATTTGTGGAGTTATTTTGTTAATTTTTTTACGCAAATGGTGAAAACTTGTTGCGTAAAACTTGTGTAAAAGTGAACTTTATACGGGATGTGGTATATCTTTCCACAAATGAGTATTAATCGTTAATTATCTCTCTAATCCAGTGTAGGGTGACCATATAATTTAACCAGCTGTTATACATTATCCAGGCAAGGCACGCTGACCATGTTTATGTCATGGGCATTTGTGAATTTTCTTCATTTACTGCTTTTGTTGACAAAGGTAGCTTGAAATATGCCTCAAAACTTGTGTTTGAAGTAGTTAAATACGCTGAAAACTTCTAGTGAATCCTCGTGTGATTCATATATAAAGAAAATGCTTAACATTATAACGCAGTACATACTTTTTCCCAAAACTCCATAAAATTTTTATTCATCCTGTTTTATCAATAAAGTGTGAAAATAGGCATGAGATAGAAATCATTAAGGATATATCGAGGACATTTCTTATATTAAGATTGCGAACGTTATATTTAGTAATGTGTAGTGAATTTGTTTTATTATATAATAAATCTCTTAAATTATCAAATTAGTTTGATTTTCCTATTCTACAATCTAAAGCGCTTGCATTACATTAGTTTGTAGGTAAAAAGTGAAAAAAAAAACTGTTTGGCTTTGTTACAACTAGAACATTTGAGCAGTTAATTTTAAAATGTTGGCTTCAACTGACAGTTAAAAAATATAAGTACTTCTTAGTAATATTAATTAAGCTAAACATTAGAGAAAACGTATACCTAGTGTACAGGGGTACATTTTTTCTCTAATATTATTACACAAGTGTCAATAAGTTGCGGCCAAAGACATGTTGCGGAAACCATTTACATTAGTAAAGAGCTCGTAAAAGGGACTCACGGATGGAGATTCCATAAAAATTTAAATCGCATGGTCGTTACATTAGACAGAGACGCACTCCCCCTTAAGACCTTCTCGCTCGGCTCGTTTTTTTCAGCTAAGTGCACAATCTTGTTTAGGTATAAGGTCTTTGGTCGCACGTATCTGTCGCAGTGGAAAGATTATTATTAGACAGACAGCGACATAGATGTTATTTATAAATTTGTAACAATAATAAATAAATAATAAAATTCCTGCTCTGCTACTCGAATACAATAGTGTTATAAATCGTTTTTAATCGGAGCGGAATTCGTTTAGCGGTTTCGCGGCGGAGGTGTGCTGCGACATGCGAATTTTTATATGTTGTTGTCCTAGGCTCTTCATCTTACACTAATGCCTTGAAATTTTAAACATTACCTGCAAATTAATCGTATATGACTACAGACCAGAGCAACTTACTTGAAAGAGTACTTGTGACGCCATCTAAACTAGCATTGCTTAAACAAAGTAAAGTGGTCGAGTGTTGCCACTTATCTATGAAATAAAAATAATGTTGTGCGAAAAAGATTCCCTTATTTCAGTTCAGTGACATATTTCATTATTTTGTATTCCAGGGCTTCCAAAAAGCCGAAAATCCTGCTAAAGTGTGTATTTGTTATTATCCACCACCACTACAGAGTTTAACAAAACAAACGATCAAAGAAAAAAAAAACAAAAAAACAACAAAACTATTTGCATTTTACAAATGCTACAGACACTTCAATAATCATAGTATTTCAATAATAGTGCTTCAAATAAAATATATTTTGAAAGAAACTCTTTCAAATGGAAAATGAAAAATAGGTTCTTTGCGTTTCAATCATTATCTAATCAAAATCTGCTATGTGCTAAAAATGAACTTTTGAGATGTTGGTCAAAAAAGCTTTCCTGAAAATTTTTACATGAAGGTTTATTTATTTATTTAATTCAGCAACAGCTTAGCACACTTAGCGTTTAATAGCATTAATATTCAACATTAATGGTCCAGTGTGCAAGACACACTGGACCATTAAAAAATATAATATTTAATTTGGAAACCTAGGGTTGTTATACGTAAACATATCGGCCGTAACATTCAACGCCGGTCATTTCATCGCCGTTCAGTTAAAATATCAGCATTAGCATCATTTATGAAAATTAATGTCACACACGTTCCCAGTAAAATAAGTCTTGTAACACATTTTAAAACGGACAGTCTTTTTGCCAAAACAAGTAATCCGTGTGCACTCCCTCCGCTCACATTTAATTTCATAAAGATTTCAGAATCTAACCTAACTTTGTTTCCAGTGAGTACAAATAGGTCTTGTAACACATCTTGTGATACAGTCTTTTTACCAAGAAAGACTATTCTGTTTAATCCGATATCACATTTATTAAAATTAGATTTCAAATTAACTATGTAATTGGCTACAATAAAACTAAAATACATCACATTTTGTGAAAATTCACGTGTTTTCTGACGATAAACATCTGGTATATAGTAGTTCTTATGCATGCTTTTTTTTTTTCTTTTTTTTTTTTTTTTTATGAAATCGAGGTAGCGCTTGACCACTATCTCACCTGATGTGAGGTGCAGATGTGGCCGAAGGTGGACCACGCTTACCTAGTAAATGCCCATTTACCCTAGTTTTGAAGACCCCGAGGTTGTAGTTCTGTGGGAACACAGACGCAGGCAATGAGTTCCACTGCTACAATTAACAATACTGTGCATCATAAACAATAGACCACAACGAACGGCGATGAATCGGCGGCGATGAATCATCCCATCCCGTGAAAATTTCATAGTTTGTTTATTATTTTGATATTAGAATAAACTTTGCACATAGCACGAGGTCGCAGGTCGAAAAATAGTGCTAATAAGCACTTTCGTCATTTTTTTACGATTCACTAAGGTCAAAATGTTGTAATATCAAAAAAAGTACACAAAGCAGACTTTGACTTGACCAAGACGATTTCAAATAATTCTCATGTCTGTATATTGATTTACATGTTTTTACAGCATTTAAATAAATTTGTCTATGACTCTGAGAGCAGGGGCGTTACCAAAAGATAATACCTCCCATACGTTACGTGTTGAATTGCTTACAATTAATACAAAACACAAGAAGAGCAAAGCAAAATAAGCAGAAAATGCCAATCACTTAGCGGTTAAATAGTCTTTTTCATTTAAAAACTTTAAAAAAAAATCATTATAACTAAAAAGCCCTTTCCCAATTAATAAGTTTCTAGATATAAAAAGAGCAGCAAATTGAAAGAATATCACTTTGCATCAATCAAGCAGTGTAGAAAGCAGTGTAGAAATCAAACATAAATGTACTGGGCAGGCAGTCATTTGAGCAGCCTGTCATGTCTTCTGTAAAGGGGTGGCCCTTACAGAAGACCACAGTGAAATCGGCATGTGTGCTGTTTTGTTTCGGTGAGTGAGTAAGGGATTCCAGCGCCTATTTCCATATCCCTTATTCTTAAGCCTACGATGGTCAGCACCGCAATTGCAGCACCTGTAGCGTTGATTGGGTTATAGGCATTGGTAGCTACCATCAAGTGGACCGTCAGAAAAATAAACCTTTACAGAAAAATAAAGACATTTACGACAATTCACATACATAACAATAGTTATTACTGAAGAGGTCTGATATGGATGTGTCAAGCGAGAGATAAATAATTTACATCTTCTCGTTTTTCTATATTTGTCTCATTTGGTTAACAATATTAGCATGTATCTTTATTATAACAAAATTTTATGAAGAAATTAAGTAACACAAATCTTTACAAATTAATTAAAAATCATTTGTAATAAACTAATATAAATCATTGGGTATTTACTATCATAATAATGTACAATTTCTTTCCCTGTAATTTTTAAATGACTAATTTCGTTTAAGATGCATAAAAAAATAAAAAATATATATTTTATAAAAAATAATTTCATAATTTAAAATAATATATTTATTATTATTTTTAAATACATTAAATAAAAAAAATATTGTTTTAAAAAAAATGTGCAAGCATTCCAATGATATATACACCAGAACTCTACAAAATTTAAATAACCGAGTGCCTAACTGTCCAATCAGACCTCTTAGACGACAATATTCTTATGAAGCTCTGAAAAATCTTGAGGATAGCCCAGAATCGAACACACGGTGATGAAAGCGTTTGAAAAGCTCTTGGATTTGCCAAAATCGTGATAGATATTGATGATGCTGGCTGCACAGATAAGTGACTTGAATGCAACGCTTAATTTCGACACATAACTAACCTTGCAAAACAAGATGGCTGCCCGCATGTCACTTTAGCCAACATTGCATGCATTTTGACATCTGTCACGCTCTAGAATTTATAGAACGAGAAATCTTTTCACTTTAGTCTCTCCTTCGCCGTACGGCGATAATAAACACACCGTTAACAAATTACAATTATATTAATTATTTATTTAAAAAAAATTAGTTAAGTCAAGGATTTTGTAGGTAAAACTTGATGGCAGACTTGTAAATCAGGAATTTAAAATTTGAACTCGTATATTGCGCGAGTGGAGCAGTCAACAACGGCTAGTACATGTCGGTAATGACAGAATGCTATTATAAAGATTAAATTGGATTTGTTAGTATCATTGCTATTCTCTGTTACTCACTAAAGTTGGAGTCTGTGAATACGTATGCGCTTTAAATGTCCATGGAAGCAATATGATGTTAGAATTTTTGTCTGTTTATCTGTGCGTGCGTTTGTGCACGCTAATCTCAGACACCATTTTCACTGATGTATTTTAATATCGGTGCCAATAATTATACATTTTTACACACTCAAGCGTTTGAGAGGAAATCGATCCTGCGACCTCAGCAGCAGGTCAGGCTACTACCGCTGAACCAATCGGTCGTTGAATGTTTGATCTCTTATATAAATAAAGTATTAAATGCATTCATAACTCAACGAGCTATGGAAAGAGCTACGTTCAAGATTTCTGCGATATTGTAACAGGGGGCCTAGCCAAGATGCAAACTATTGCAAACGCTTCCTTTGCGTACTTACGAAACGAAAGAAATAAAGCCCGGTGATTGGTTGTTGTGACAGTTGTAACTTCAACAACCAATGAATGGGGAGATCCGTAGACAAAGGAAAGTGACAGATAAAAGTCGGCGGATCAGTAAGTTCAAGTGGCAGTTGGCAGGACACGTAGCACGGAAAGCTGACGACCGCTGGGGCCGGAAGGTTCACGAGTGAAGCCCACGGACTGGCAAGCGCAGCATAGGACGTCCACCCACAACGTGGACAGAAGATTTATGGGACCGCCTATTAGATAATTATGGGACGGACTACGTCCAGCAGTTGACGTCCTACAGTTGAGACGATGTTTAAGAAAATGTGTAACAGTTTTCTATCTTGTAATAAATAAGTTAGAACTTAGTCAATACATGTTCGTGGCGATGGCTTTCTTTCTAATAATAACTTATCAAGTAATATAACAACCACTAGTCGCTTACATTACAACATTAGGTAAAACTCAATACCGTGTTTGTGATCCAAGTGTCACCTACAAAATCCTCGAGTGAAACGAAATAAAACTGGCATAGTCTATGGTTAACGGGATCTGACATTGACATTCTCACGTGAAACAAGGCAAAGACAATGCGCTATTCAGCCTATGCACATTCGGGCATACGTACCTCGCTGTCTTCGGCGGAGTCTTGTTAGTTTTCCCGAGAGCCGCCGCTTTCCTCGGATCATACGAAGCCCTCCGCTTCCACTTTTCTAATTCTTGTTTCTTTTGTTCTGAAATTTAACTAATGACTATAGTAATGATTAATATAATCATAGTATCATTAATATAATTAATGACACAGAGGATAGATTATAATTTGAGTTCAATCACTCTAAAACCAGTTAATTAATGTTTAAGGCTATTTTTTTTTACTTCACAATCCTTCCTATAATATTATAAAGGCGAAATGAGTTTGTTTGTTTGTTTGTCACGCCTTAACTACTCAAGCGATCATAGTGAAATTTTGAATACAACGTGGCTACAAAAAAGGTCATAGAGTACATTTCAACTAGAAAAAAAGTACTGTTCTCGAAGAAACGTATAAAATTAAATGTATAAATTTTCCTATATTATTTAATCACATTCTGCATACTCAGATATCACGTGTTCCAACAAAAGTTTATACAGATGTTGCTACGTTTTATAAGTTTAAATAGTTCATTTTTCAACGACAGATGTCGCTGCGCCAGCAGGTTATAACGCGCTAACGTTTCGTTCCTCAATGCGGACTACACTTTTCATAGAAGATTTCGACGTTTTGATAAGCCCAGAGTAACCCTCTGGTGTTGCTTGTTACACTACAATAGAATTAGGTTAGGGAACATAAATACATACATGCATAAGCTGTCACACATATGTCAAAGTGACAGATAAGATAACGCGTTTCAATTAACGCTGCAAGTGTAACTAAAAAGCGTTAATAGCGTTAACCAAAAAGCATTACGTTATCTGTCTTCTATTAATTTTACTCAAGATGAAATTTCCATCCCGAGGGGCTTTATATGAAAAAATCGATTCAGTGCAAAAATTACAAAAATATATGAGCAATAAAGATTGAATAAATGTTTTAACACTTAAGAAAATGGGGCGCACCACCGATCTACCCATGGTCGGTATGGTGCCGCCTCAGTAATCTCCGACATATACATATTATAAAATAAAGTCGCTGTTCACCTGCCTTAGTTTCTCCGCTAACTACTTCCAAAACACCCAACGGATTTAAACATGGTTATCACTAATGAAAAAATCTTATTAGACTCACCCATTTCATAGTGCTGCGCACTTCCTTTGCTAACCGAAGTTGCTCTCTCGCTATTGTTCAACACTCCAACGTATGTCTTGCTCGGGTCCCGCCTGAGGAAGTTCTTCGGAGAATTCTCCGTCTTGTACTTGGATATGTCCAGATAACGAGGCTGTATGTCCTTCGGCTTTTTCTGCTGGCTTATGGACGTCGTCGACGACGACATCGAATAGTCTCCGCTGTATCTGTAACGGCGTATGTCAAATATTAAGTATTTATTATCTCAGCCATAGACGCATTTCGATAGACGCAGACGCAGGTATAATGACGAATAGTTCGTTGATTTCACACCTATACTATCACTATCGTCTCAAAAGACTCATAATAAAAGACTCCAAACCGCTGCGTTCAGCGTTGTGCGCGGCCGACAGAAGCGGATGACGGCCGTACGCGAAACTGTATAAATGTAACCAAAATCGTGAATGAATAAGTGCCGTTACTCCCTTAGTATGCAATTGTGAACACTTCGCAATTGCAATTGTTCTCCCTTCTAAGGTGTTTCCATCTAGCTACAATATGGGCTTCTTCAAGCGAGCAGTAAACAAATTCCTGCAAGGTCGGCAGCGCACATGTACCCCCCCTGGTGTTGCTTGTGTCCTTAGGCGACGGTAGCCACCTACCATCAAGTGGACTGTCAGCCTGTCTGCCACCTTTAATAATATAAAAAAAAAAAAAAATAGACAATGCAGATCAGCAAAACAGCGTAACACAAATTATACTCTATGGGTATATTTGTTAGTAACCTATGGATGCGTATTGGAAAGAAATGTTAGCGTCAGCTCACACCGAAGTCCGACACGATGCTGCGCGCAAGTTTTCACGTAGCAATACAATATAAAACTTATTTACTACACAAAAAGGTACACAGTTCAGTGAGTACGCGAAAGTGATGTCGGTGACTCCCCCCGCTACGCCGCGATGCATGTCACGACGTCGCGCTGCGTATCGTGGCATTCCGATCCCGAGCATGGAAAATAGAGGTAAGGAGGACCAACTCAACACTTGAGAAAGTGTCCATCGGCCACTATTAAATAGAAGGCGCTGTAGTGACATTTTATTCGCGATAGTTTCATCAACTGTGCAACTTCATACTTTGATACCAAACACCAATGCTACACAAGCGCCATTCTGGCTAATTTATGAAGCACTATTTAAGTTAGTTCTCCTTACCTCTATTCATCATGATCTCGAAATACGCATCATCAAGCATCTTTATGTCGCGTCGCTTTTCGGTGTGAACTGACGCTTAGACTACGTGTTAAAAAAGAGGGAGTGTTACCTTTGCTTCGGCTGTGCTGTGCTCCCTCTCTTTCCCGCCGCATGCCTCAGAACGACCGGCGCACTCTCCGTCCCGCTCTCGCCTTCCGTGTCGCTGGTTCCGGTCGTCAGCGAGGCTTTCTCGTGGCTGAATATCGACGAGTTCCTCGGGCTGCTTCCGTTCGTCGTGGAGTTGGTGTCGCTGTCAAGTATGAACGTTTTGCGTTTGTCCACGACGTCCTCTCTGCGCGGCAAAAAGTCTATGTTCTCTTTGGTCGGAGTTATGTCGTCCACTATGTACGTTTTCCTCTTGTCGGGGTCCGAGCGTCGCTTCAATTTCTCCACTGGTTGGTTAACCTGAAAGTCATTTATTTATTCATTTAATTTAATGATATTGTCAATATATAGTCGCCGTCACGAGAAGCTGTCAATGATGTAAACAAACAAACTTGCCACACGGCCAAATGTCGAGGAACGTATCTGTAAAGCGCATACTTCGAGACAATTTAATTTCACTGGGTTATAAAGAAGCGAACGTAAACATTTGGTCCGCAATTTTGACGAGTCATACTCATACGTCATTTGAGTTTAAAATGCGCATGGGGTTGCTTGCGGGTTAGGTTATATATTAGATTTTATTACGAATTCTTGTTTTTATTACTTAGAAATCAGTGTCCGTTTGGTTAATTGTTACATATAATTATTATTCGATCCAAATGTTGTCAACCCCTGAATGTTTATTTACATAATTTATCAGCTTCTCGTGACGGCGACTATAGTTATAGACTATAGTTGAGGGCATTAGATGATAGGCGATGAATTGATATCTCCCAATATTATTATTCTATCTGCTTCTATATCGAGGTTCTTCTTATTCAGCTAAATTATATGCCCAAGGTAAGTATATTTCTGAACAAATTCGATATTAAACATTTTGATATTACATTGGTTTAACAAATATATAATCTGATAAGGGCTGCGGATCGACCGGACTTACTGCAAAATTATGTGGGAGGCCTATGCCCAGCAGCGGACGTCCTACGGCTGATGACGTATACTGAACATCGTACCTGAAAATGAGCGACGTAATCTCTCGCCAACAAAACGTCATTGGTGACAGCCTGCCTCCGAACGGCGTCTCTATAGTCTTTAGACTTCAACTCCAATATGTCCGAGTGCGTGGAAGTTATCATGGGGTCTATTGGCAGTGTGGTGGAGATTTGCTCGTCGTCGTCCGAAGAGTAGTCCAGGGTCAATTCGGCCATGTTCGTCGTGTGAAACGATTGAGAACGATGCACCGGTGACGAGTGACTGCGAAACATACTAATTACTTAATTAATTAGGCGAATTTTGCAAGTTTAATGTATTTGACGAACATCCAATTTGGATGCGGCTGAAAAAAGGTACTTTTTAAAGCATTTAAACCGTTGACCTTAGAGTCAAAATAAGCGTCAACTGCTGCTTTGACCTCCTCGTTTGTCGAAAAATTTGACATCCCAAGTGACTCGTGTGTCCGTCTGTCGCTCACAGTCAATTATCTCGGAATCTATTAGACCGATTAAGTTGAAATTTGGTACACGTATCAATTTCTGTGACCCAAACGCAAAGGTGTGTGACGTGAATAGATGAAATCTGTATATGGGAGGTCATTTTTGGAGGGAAGGTGGAAAATTAAAAAAAATTTTTTTTGAAAACTACATCGTGTGACATATTAAATGGAAGGTCTTGTTGTGAAGATCTTAAATATTTTTTTTTTTGTAATTTTAAAATAAATAGTTTCCAAGTTATTCAAGAAAATAGACGAAAATTGACCATTCCCGAAAGTAAAATCTCCGAAACTCTCCCTTATCTCCGAAACTACTGAACCTAAAATTTTGAAAAAATAATAATACAGAAATCAGTTTTCTACTTATAGATTATAGGAAAACCTATAAGAAGTCCATGATATTAAAATAACATGGTAAATCACTCAATATTGTAGGTACGGATAGGTAACATCGTACGGAACCCTCTTCACGCGAGTTCTGTTGGATATCACCTCTATGCTTTGGTACCTACTAGAGAGCTGGCTGTACATAATAGGTAGTATAGATAAAAACAATTAGAAGTGTCAAGTAAGTGTCGTAACAACTTCTAAGCTGCAACATACTCATAAAATCCTTCTCATGTATATATTGTGAATATACTGTTACAAAGCATAACTGCTTCTTCCTTATTCCACTGCAACCAATAACCCCTACAAGTTCAACTCGCACTTGAAGTTTTTTTTAGGTTAGGGAACAGAAAGTAGTCGGATGCGCCAGATCAGGTGAACAAGGCGGACACGGCCACGGTTGTGAATTTCAGTCATTGATTGCACAGATGTGTGAACACGTGTATTATCTTGATGAAACAGGACTTTTCTTCTTAGCATTCCTGGACTTATTTCTATTTTTTCTCTTACGCAAACCACGTAGTAAGGTGCAGTGGTGACTAGAGTTTATGGTCTGACCTTTTTCAAAATAATCAACCATAATCACATCCCTCAAGGCCCAGAATACTGAAGCCATTTTTATTATTGTTTTGTTTCCGGTGTACTGTGATGATCCAAGCTATTGAAATAGTACCAAAGCTATTGAAAAAATCATCTGGATCGGCTAAACAGCCGCGTCGCGTCCTTTTTTGTTCGACTGAAAGCGGCCTCGGGACGCACCTCGCTGATACCTCGTGGAAACCCAATTCGTTGATCATGATGTTGTGGGTTCTTTCATATGAGATGCCCACAATCTCGGCTAATTTTGATGTGAAACATCTATAGGCGCGGGTGAAACTGATTGATAGCGTGGCGACGCAGTCCGTGGCGACGCGTCACCACGCTATATGATGGTATATACATGTACCGTCTATGCGTAGCAGCGTTGCCAGAATGTTACTTTTGTAACGTTTTGCGTTACTTTTTGACCCCTTCACGTTACATTTACGTTACACGACTCAAACCTTTACTTTTACCATAGATAAAATACTACTTAACCAGTATAGATGGTCAACCTCCATATAACGATCTGAAGCCAATTTCATATTGGGATTTCCACTCACTAGATGTCACTAATAGTCTCGAATTTAACATTAATGTGTGTTTTGTTAAAAATTATAGGTAACCAACAAATTCAATCCGCAGTTATAGTTCCTTATTATCGTGGTAATAACTAGAGGGCGACGTTGCTGGGAGTACTTTTATGTATGATATTCATGCATATTTTAATGAAAATGATAGAAAATTTTTATTTAGATATTTAATATTATTATATCAGAAAACATTATGTTATTAATTTGTTTTACAATTATAATGCATAATGACCATAGTACAAAAATAACAAATTAAAATGTGTGAGTTATCATTTTTTTCTTCGTAACACAATCGACAAAAACTGGTTAATTTTTATCTATGTTATAACTAACTGAACCTGGCCACGCTTTGCTGTAAGCTCATTTTTATTTTCATTTCCGCTGAAACTTCGGAATAGAGAGTGTTTCACTCTTGTGATAAAATGCATCGTTTTGCAAAAAAAATAAGTTAATCCATCACCCAGTTTTTCAGCTTTCTGAACACAAACATACGTACCTAAGCAAAATTATATCGAAGTATGTAAAGATTATGAATACAAATAACAAAAAACATAATTAATGATATTTTATCGATTGACAAGACGTTTTTCTATTATAGGATATAATCGGTCAGTAATTAACGTTTTAGTTCCTTATTGCCCTATTTTTTAGAACAGAACCTATACCGTTCATACGGCCCTTTTATCGTTGTTCGTGCCCACTTCTTTTATATTTTAAATAAATTTTAGTAGTGCCATCTCTTGTACATGAGAATTGACTGAATGGTCGACTGCAGCGACTCTAGCGGATTTTTAATGACAACAAATAAGCGACAAACTACACAGGCGGCATCTAGATATAAGTGAAATTGGATAGGGTACGGATTCAATGTACGTGAGTGACCATCTATACTGGTTAAGTAGTATTTTATCTATGCTTTTACGTTACATTTCGGAATTCGTTACACCACGGCGACGCGTGCCGTGGTGATTGTTGTTGTGATTGTCGGTGGTTGTTGCAACTTGAAATAAATATTTAAATTTTTGTATTCAATAAAAATAAACGTTAAATAAATAAACAAACGGTCATCATTTTATTTCACTCGATATTTCACATCTACCAGGCGCCTCGTGACGGCTCATTTTTAATCTTCGGTCTCACATAATTAATCAAGTACCATTTTAATATTTTCATCAGTAGTGGACGTCGAAGGCCTTCCAGAGAGAGGTTCGCCTTCCACACTCTCTCTACCATCAAGCTTAAATTCTGCTATCCATTTTTTGACGGATGAATACGACAAAGCGGACTCCGATAATGTATTGACCATATCGTCATAGATGGCTTTGGTGATAACCCGCTTATGGAGGTACTCAATGTTAGCACGCTATTCAATTTGCTCCCTTTGCGGAAATTACGTCGGATTGCTTGACAAATAAATTCATAAAATCATTATATTCATTACATTTATTCAATCTTTATTTGTATGATCCTTCAGGGATAGTAATTTTTTTCTAGATGAAAGGAGTTCTACGTCTTTTTCTGTAGGCCTGACAACGTTTATGCGAAATTTCATGATGATCGGTTGAGAAGTTAAGGCGTGAAAAGGTAACAGACAGACAGAAAGATTTACCTGGGTGAACTGAGGTCGTCCTTGTTGCACTCGTGGCGCTTGGCCATCTGCTGTCTCTTTCTCCCTTCCTGGGCGGCCTTCATCGGATCGTAGGAGCTTCGCTTTTTCCAATTCGAGAACTCGACCTCTTTCGACGCTAAAGCCGATGACGACCGATGTTGGCTCGGTTTCTTTTGACCTGAAACTTTTGGCATCCTAAAATTACAAATGCGAAAGTGCTAAACATATTTTGATGAAATTCGATAGATTGATAGATAGATAGACAGAACATTTATTTGCACAAACATGACACACATACAAAGAGAAAGAAAAAATTACAATAAAACTGTTTAACAAAACAAAAAAAAGAATTAAGAACTAATTTAAAATTAATACATTTCTCAGATATTTTAATCCAATTGCGTGTGCGCCATGACAGCAAAAAGGTATCTGGCTCAGCATAAGCTGAGGCAAAGCACAGCGCTGATATGGTAGATAGCTAAAACAGCTATTTAACTTAAACTATTGCGAAGAACAATTTTGAACTAATATAATTTACCTCGGGCGGTATTTGTTTTCGGTTGGGTAAATTGGATTTTTTTTTAGCTGTTTTTTGCGGAAATCGCTCATAAAAGTCATAAGGAACGATAATTTTTAATAGAACAAAATGTGTAAAGTTAAAAAAAAACACGTTTTTCTTTATATTTTCCCAAATATATCTCAGTAAATATGATAAGATTTAACTCTGCAAAACAAAATGTTTCTTACAACATTCGTATGGAATAATTTAGTAATTTTTTAATAGAAATTATTGGATTAATAAATAATTATTTATCACAGAAAATTGCTTAATGAAAATTTCAAAGGAAAAGTACACTCGGACACGCTTTAGTTCGATAATATGTATTTTTTTTACTGCTTTAAAAAAAATCATGTCTCCTTTTTCTACTGTGCAATTTCCATGACTCTCACAAGCATTTTACGAGTTATCGCCCAAGAGGGACTATAGGTCATTGAAAACATTTTGGCGATAGGTGCTCCCGTCTGGCTGACAATGTTTTCAGCTGACATTTTTATTTTTTCACTAGCTAAGACCGCAACTTCGTACACGTGGTACTCGGTATAGCGCGTAACTTTTTTGTTTGTGAACCGATTGAAATGAAAAAAAAAACACTAAATTTTCTGAGATTATCGTGCACAAACGCACAGACAAACAGACAAAAATTCCAAAAACTATTTTTTTGACCTCGGTAGCATAAGTAGATACAACGTGTACAAATTGTTTATTTGAAAAAATATTTAATGTATACAGACATGACTCGTTTAAGAATTTATAATAGTATATAAACTGTCATCTGATAAATTTTAAGAGGAAATCATTATTTTATTTTTTTTAAGAGGAAATCATTTTTTTTTTTTTTCAATTTCATGTCATCAATTGACGTAAAATCCACCCACTTTATAGTCAGCTAACTTTTTTCTTCAAGATATTAGATTTTTGTTTTTTTTTTTTTACGTTTATGGGAGCATACCGCTGCTAAACTCACCCACCCACGGAGACGCAGCTGACGTTCACAAAGCTTCATGATACAACTCTCACAAGCATTTTACGAGTTACCGCCCGAGGGCAAATGAATGAACAATATTTGCAACTGGCTCGTGGTCCATTATAAACAGGTGACAAAACAGGACATTAAAGAGACAAAGCAATCACTTAAGTGGATTAGTTGAAATGCTAAACAGGAAACGATAGAACGTAACTTATTGCGATATGTACGTCACGATTTTGATATTTTAAGAGCAGTGTACTGTCGCTAATCGGTAATTCGAAATGTTACATACCTTTTACGAGACATAGTCACGAACGGACAAACATTATAACGAGAGCTATGTGCGTCATTAGAAAAAAAAATAGTATTCATTAAGCAAGACAAGAGAGACAAAAATCTATATAGTTTCTGAGAGAATTAGTAGTGACAGGTCACACTGCGTTTCGCAGTCATTTGGGCAGACCCTCTGGCGGCAGTAACCACCGTGGAAATTTAAAGTGAAACGTATGCTTTATTATGCACTGGCAGAACCCTATGTACAGTATTCATAATGAGAATGACCAGACCCTTCACTGACATACACTGTTTAAAGATTCTCTATTGCACGTATGTTAGGAGTGTCCTTGAGTACTGTAGCAGCATATGGAATCCTCTGTATGTTTCACATATACATAGCATAGAGAAGATACAGCGCAAGTTTCTCAAACTAATGTCCTACCGCAACTGTCGCACATATTCGAACTATAAGGATGCCTGTAGCATGTACCAAATGATCTCACTTGAGGATAGACGTTCTCTCCTTGATATGATTTTCTTGTATAAAATCTGCAATGGCATGGTCGACAGCACTGACCTGGTAAACAACACATTAAACTTGTGGGCTCCGGCGGTAACATCGAGACGCTCGAGACTTTTTAATTGTAAGTTTGTCCATAGTAATTATGCTCAAAATTCAGTCTTGCGCCGTCTTCAGAGATCGTACAATGACAAATTCTCCTCGGCAGATTTGTTCTGTTCTTCGTTGCGTGCGTTCAGGAATAGCATTGGCAACATTCTTACTTGCTAGCGAGTACATTCGTTATGTTAAATATTTTTTATTTTTAAGACAGTGAGCATTGTGGCATTTAATGTGAGTAGTATTGTAATTGTATTTGTAAGTATTTATATATAATATGTGTTAGTGTATGACTTATTTATGTATGTATTTTGCTTTTTTTTTTTTTTTCTATTTGCCTTTTAGGTATGCATATGTAAAATCCTTAATTGGCTGTCAGACATGCCTTATTTTTGTTTATTAATTGTATATTGAGAGCTGTGGATTTTGAGTGAATGTGTAAATAAATAAATAAGTATTAAAAAATTAAAAAAATTATGTTATGAAGATGAAGTCGATATTTTTAAGCAGTGTAACATATTACCAATAAACACTCAATTTGCTTTTACACTACTGATAGAACAATATTTTAATGAATCCTTAAAGAGAGTGATGGAACATCCTGTATGCACTAGGGCAATTTCAAAGAAGCTGTTATAAGTACACAGCGTGCCAACAATATGTACGGTGAATGGACTACCGCTTATATTGTCCCGCGCCTTATCAATAGCCTACCTTCAGATCTGTGTAACAGTATAACTATTAAAAACATTAAAATCAAATTAAGGGGGAGACAAACGCTAAATACTAAAAATATCCATTGTTTAATGAAAATGTTACAAGAAATAGACAAGACAATTGCTTTGAAAAAAATATATATTATACTTAAACATGTGAAGAACCAATTGTATTAATTAGAATTTTCGTTAAAGTAATAGAAACTCCACAAAAAAAGTTAGAACACAAGAAGTATTTGACCTTTATTGAAAATTCTCTCAAAAACGGCTTATTGCACGCATTTGAATCCTGTACCTATTAATAAGTTGAAATCAGATTAAAAAAATCTATTGATAAAAAAAAAATTGTGTAATGTTCTAATGGTAAAAACAAAAAAACACCATTTCTAGGCCCGTTGAATTGTCTCCGCCGCCAACGAGTTCTATAGTAAATGTCATTTGCCTCAGTGAATCCCTTAAGGCTCCGGTCTCGCTTTGCGACTCTACCTTAGCAAACAGAACTAAGCGCACTTTCACGCGTCTTTTTTGTTATGAATTACAATTATTAAAAAGTACATAAAAAAATATTTTTTGTATTTTTTTTTTTTCATTAATTTATTAAAAAATAGGTCATTATCATGTGGTTTTAAGAGCGACTGCATGAAAAAAATTTTTCAACAGAAAAATATATGTATTTGCAGTGGTAAAATTCATGAAACTACAACTTTTTAAACCTCTTTAAATAAGAAAACTAAAGCGTTTATCAAAAAAGTAACCAGTTTAGATTATTGCTAACGATATGAGAATAAATGTAAACTGAATATTTTTCGTATTTTTGTTATAATTTTTACGTAGCATGTGCTTGAATGAGACCTTCAACGCGTTCAACCTAAATAGAGGCATTTTTAACGCCCAATAGAGCTATTAAAATGTGCATCAAAATAAAATTAAAGAAGTGTTTTTGAAATTTCAAATCCATCACTTTCAATAAATGTAAAATATATTTCATTTATTCTTTTGTTAGTAACTGTAAAAAAACATTTATTTTCTGTAAATTATGCAAGAACACTAATTTTTAGGAGACTCGAGCCTTAAGGTAATATTTTTTTAAATTATATTGAAATATATCAACATATTAATTTTTTGTATATAGTTATATATTAAATATTTTAATAAAAATTTTAAAGGATAACATGATAGCACAAGATTAAACCTAGGCGGTTTTTTTTGTGCTATCATTTAATGTATATTTAGTTTCTTTTTTAAATGGTTAAAATTGTAAATAAATAAAATAAAATAAAATAAAATAAATAACACCATGTCTGTAGTGTTGTTATGGATGCCAGAGCCCATTTTTCTATCCGTACCTGATTCCTTATCCTACTCCTACCATCAAGTGAACCGAAAGCCTGTCTTTCGGTTCACTTGATGGTAGGAGTAGGATAAGGAATCTTCACATAAAAAACGTGACTAAACTTCAGCCTAAGTGGTTCAAAAGCTTAATCCACTTCCACGTGTATCGAACAAAAGTACAAACGATTTTCTGAGTCTATTTGTCCGAAACTAACAGTTAAGGGTTAGTATTAATCAAATCTTATAGCTAGCTATATTGAAAACTATAGATCCGCCCCCGGCTTCGCACGGAGTTGAAAATGATGCTTATGTTAGAAAATGAACCTATGTTAAAACATTCAGGAGTTTTATTAATAAAACGTTCATAATTAATGAAGACAAACAATTTTAAAAGTATAGATTAACAGAATCCTACCTTTTTCCTGATATCTAGGCTGAGTTTCCCTCGTTGAAGACCTGGATTTTGTCAACCTAGTGAACACCGCTTGCCTCGTTGGATCGGCCGCACGCCTACTCTGGTGATTGGCCGGCTTGCATCTCTCTTCTCTAAGCACCGGCGGCTCGGACTTTCTAGTGTTGACGGCCCTCTCCTTATTGGTCACTCGCACCGAATTCCTGACCAATCCCGGTCCAAATTTCCTCGGCATCTCCGGCGTGTTGGGACATCTCGGCGAGTTGGCCGGCGCTTTCAAATCTGGAATATCTATGCGGCCCCTGTGCACGGGTCTTTTGTACTTTGTCTCCTGAGATTTATCGAAAGACGCGTTGTCCGATTCGTCGGACAAATAGTCGTCCTTATATTCCGATTGTCCGCTCGATCTTCTCGAATTACCCCGACCGGGATCCAAATAATTGTTATTCTTGTTGACCGTATTGAACGAGCTAGATCTTTTAATTGACGCCCCAAATGTGGGTTGGTAAGGGTTGATTTGTTTCTTGGTGCCATCGCTGAAGACTCTATGGTGGCTTTTCTTGTCGCCTTGACAACGAGATTGGTCGATTCTCGGATAAGCTTTCGCGTCCGCGTTATTCTTCAGCACACTTTTGAGGCTTACCATTTGATTCGCGTTATTAGCATTAGTGTTCATAATGTCCGTGTGATTTCTGTCGAACGTTTTGTGTTTTGCGTGTACTTTTCTGTGCGGGGACAGTATCGCTTCCACATTGCCTTGGGGACGGTTCGAAAGTGTCTTATCGTCGGAGCTATTGCTCAGAAGACCCCTATCTGAGGTGGGACTGTTCATATTGGAGTCTCTCCTCCTATCGGTGTCCAAAGACCTAGAGGCCGAGTTGAGAAGTATCCTCGTGCTCTCCGGTATCTTGGAGGAGCCAGTTATGACGTAGTTTCCGGGACTTCTTAGCGGGCTGCTGTCGCCGGACTGGTCTTTCCTCCTGAGTCTGTAGTTGAGCGAATTCGACCTGCTGAGCTGCGAGACGGGAAGCCTGGAGACTGCGGTCTTCTCGCTCATCATACTTGTGGTGAGTTGTAGAGGAATGTTGGAGAGGTTGTTTGTGCGCGATGTATTCAATTTTGCTTGTAAATTTGTTATTACATTTTGAGTTTTCAGTAGATAGGACTCCGTCTCTTGAGTAGGGATTAGGTCCTGGAACAAAAAAAATGTATCAATTCAATTTCATTCCTTATTTATATAATTATTTGTAACACATGAACAGCTTGACACAAGAGTAATTTAAGGATTTGTATACAAATTGGATATGTAAACTTCAGGTGTGACAAAAAACATTACTTATTTTAACTTATACTTTGGAGATTTTGGAACCTAATAAAATTCTGTCTTAACTTCAGTAATTTCCTGTGAATATTTCATATTTTGTAAATGGGGATAACATTCAAAATGAAATAACTTATCACTTAATTGGAACAATTAAGTGATAAGTTATTAAGTGATAAGTATTAATTTTTAAACTTAAATATCTATGAAACCCCATTACCAAATTACACGAATCTCTTTTCACCAACAATTAACAAAACCTAGATTTAAAAAAAATACAAAATTTAAAAAGTTAATAATTACTTACAAAGTACTAACAATTAAAACTAACAATTAAAAACTTAATTATTTGGAACCGTGTCGAATGTGGATTAAAATGCTTGAGCCCATATCCCTATCTTCGCCCCTTCTCCCATTAGGATCGATTTCGGAAACCTTCACCTACCTAGTATTGTTTATGCACCAGGTTAGCCATGGACGGTAACTACGTCCTAGGCTGCCATCCACACTAAATTTAAAAAAAAAAGTTTTCAGAATTTTTGTCTGTTTGTCTGTGCGTTTGTGCACGCTAATCTCTGAAACGGCCAGACCGATTTGAATGCGGTTTTCACTGATGTTATGTAGCAAGCCTCCCGTAACATTTAGTTTGTTTCATCCCAATCGGTTACCAAACAAAAAAATTATGCCCTATATCAAATACCACGCGTACGAAGTTATTTCACTTAGCTAGTTTAAAAATATCTTCCAAGTTAATTGCCACGAGATCATTTTACAAAATGTTCAAACTTTAAATGTAAGGAAGTAAGTACTTGATAATTAACATTAATTATGTTAAAAGTTAATTAAAATTAATAAAAGTACATTTTAATTTTTCTCAGTGAAAGTTACTATACGTGAGGGAATGTTACAATTTACGGTCGAGACCGACCAATATGTGTAGTGATATGACGCATGTATGTGGTACAAACTAGAGAAGACAGCGTTTTTGATTTCATTTTTATATTTTGTTTTTTTTTTTATTAAAAAAAAAACTATTCACACTATTATAGTTTTAGTAGTGCCAGGGTTCACTATGTTGGTCCTAGCATACCCTTTAGTTTGGCTTGACGGTAGCCACCTGTGGAAGTAAATTTGCCTGCTTGCCCTTTTACATAATACTAAAAAAGTTATTTCAATATAGAGGCAAGATTGTTTTGAAACCTTGCAGCCTTTTCTAGTTATGACAAAAATAGCAGTTTGGGAAGAATATTAAAATCACGCGATTAGAACATACTATAGAAATACTGCGTCTGATATTAATTTTGCGACTTCTTAGCGAAGGGGACAGATACAAACAGATTCTACTTGAATTCAACAAACAAAATCAAATTTTATTGTTTTTCTGTTTTTCTACCTAAATGAATCAGATTTCTCAATCTTTTTCTGATAAATAATAACATAAAGTAATAAAATATCAGTATTCGTCACTTTTCCTACTCAAACCAAATAAACATACAAAATCACGAAATTTTCGAAATCCTAACTGAATATTACAAATACTAAAATGAGTTTGTTTGTAACGCTTCCGCAGCTTAACAACTCAACCGATCATAATAAAATTTTGCATATACGGTGTCAGTCAACGATATAAAAAAGAATATGAAATGTACCCTACGTTTCATCCAGGAAAAAAGCACATCAATTAAAAATTAAAATATATTAGAAATAGAAATTGAATAAATTTTCAACACCTAAGAAAAGTAGGAAGCAGTCGCGAGCAAAACCTAGTTGTGTATAACGTAACTATAAAAATATAATTATATTATAACAGTGTTAGACAAGACTATAGCCCAACTAGACTTATAACAGCTAATGCACCATAGGTTTAGCAGAACAAAGTCTTTTTTTCTAAATAGTCTAAAAATATTTATAAAGGCAAATAACAAAAATCTTCACATTGAATGCATTGCACAAAAAATATAATTATACTGGTATGTATAATAGACACGGTTCCGCTCTAATCTTGTGACTTAAACAGTTCCCACTTGAGACCGCATTTGAATGGTTACGTGTTTGAATCGTGTTAGATAAAACAATGGACGCAACAATAACAGAACGTGTCATACTTCCGCATGTTTATTATTGTCTTATTTTATTAGTTTTGACATGTGTCAATTTTTCTGCATTGTAATCAGTCGAGATAATAAGAGTCAAAAACTGTATCAGAGGTAGAGTTGTGTACCGTTATTTAAAAGGTCAAATTGTCCTTTCTCTCACTGACTGTACTTTTTCTAAAATATTTGAATGCCGATAGGAATAACTATTAAAATTATGCATAGTCTCCAAAAAGTGTTTTATTCTAGCTATAATGGTTTAGGTAGCTGCCCTCACTGACCCGTTTCAAATTACCACCTGTATAAAGACACAACTTGTGTGTCCAAATTATTTCGCCGAAAAAAAAAAGCTAGTCCAAAATAACTAGGCAAAGTAATTTATTTCAAGAACAAAATCTAGACTAGGACAGTATATAACAGAAATGGCAATGGCAATGGAAGCATACAATAAACTACCCAAAAATAATATAAAGGAATTGCCGGATCTTAAATTTACAAGAACTTTGACAGATTGTTCATAAAAGGCCGCCTTTCCACCTGCAAGAAAACTTCCGCGAGAAATGTCCGACAGTCGTAAACTCCGTAGAAAGAGCTGTCGCGACAGCAGCTTGCAAGTGCTGTCGGACAGACTGTCGGACATTTCTCGCAGGTGGAAAGGCGGCCTTAGACTGTTGCTATTGTGATTTTAAAGAATTATATATAGTGAAACACATAAATTTCTTTATTTATTAAATTAAAACACAGAAGTAGTTAGAAAAATAAGAGAGGTTATAATTATTTAAAACAAATACAAATATTCGAATGCCCTTGCGGGGTACAATATACTTATTAAATGTACTTTGTACAGTAAAGAGTCATAAAAAATAACTCTTAAGTTCATGTAATGCAAGGTACTTTAATAGCATATTATAGACAACATATCTCTAGAGATAAAGCGACCTAAATAACTCTGTTTGTTTCCGCTTTAAAAACTCTTCTCTATATCTCCAGAGCAGTTCTAGTGTTGAGACAATATACTTTAATAATTTTTCAGTTAAATGACTACAATATTACTATACTTAGTAAATATATTAGATGAAGTTAGGAAGACACTATCGGGGCGGCCATATTGAAATTAGTAATTACTTACCTAAAATGTTATTTAAATTAAGGAAATTTTGATTTAAGGGCTTCACTGAGGCAAATGACATTTACTATAGAACTCGCTGGCGGCGGATCCAATTCAACAGGCCTAGAAATGGTGTTTTGTTTTTACCATTAGAACAATACACAAAATAAAAAAAATTATTAATACAATTTTTTAATCTGATATTAACTTATTAATAGGTACAGGATTCACATGCGTGCAATAAGCCGATTTCGAGAGAATTTTCAATAAAAGTCAAATTCTTCTTGTGTTCTAACTTTTTTTGTGGAGTTTCTATTTAACGAAAATTCTAATTAATACAATTGGTTCTTCACATGTTTAAGTATAATATATATTTTTTTCAAAGCAATTGTCTTGTCTATTTCTTGTAACATTTTCATTAAACAATGGATATTTTTAGTATTTAGGGGTTGTCTCCCCTTAAGGAGTTTAAGTTTATGGTAAGCGTCGTTTTATTAGAGGCAATATATAAGACACAAGCTGAGCGCGCATCTTCGTACGTGTGAATACCACAGCGCGTAAGTTTTTTGTTTGTAAACTGATTGCAATGAAACAAACACTAAATGTTACGCGAAACTTGCTACAACACATCAGTGAAAATCGCATTGAAATCGGTTAAGCGTTCCTGAGATTAGCGTGAAAAAACGCACAAACTAACAGACAAAAACTATTTTTTTTTTTACTTCAGTAACATAAGTTTTGACGAGCCCGTTGGATGAATGGTTAGGGTGCTTGCCTTAACGTTCTGTTCTAGGGTTCCCGGGTTCGATTCCCGGCAGGGTCAACTTTGAAAAACCAACTTTTCAAATTTGGCTCTGGTCTGGATTTGGAAAGTAGTGGCAGGGCACACTGCGTTTCGCAGTCATTTGTCAGTTTTTAATTTCAACGCGGGCAAAGCCGCGGACACCAGCTAACTAATCGGAAGACAATTTCTAACTACATTTTAGATTGATTTGACCTGCTTATTGTCAACAGACCTACTCCAAGTCACTCCACTTTCTAACGCATCGTGGTCTCATTGACATCGAACAAATATGAAGCCGACAGTTAATAGATTAATAAATAAAAAAAGTTTTTAATTCAATCAAAATCGTATTTAAAACACAGTTCCATTCTATTAATGGCGTCTGAATATTGTTATTCTGTTATTAACCATTAGACGGGTCTGCCCATGCTCAACAAATACTATGTCATGAGGTCAATTCGATTTAATGCTGGGCGGAGTCAGGGTGTGCCCGATATGGTGCTCACAGAGCCCATTTACATTATGAACCGATGACGGATAATACATGACAGGTGTGTATACATATTCAAAATTAGCTGAGTCTGCAACTTCGTGCGCGTGATATTCGCGTAACTTTTTTGTTTGTAAACCGACTGAAATGAACACTAAACAAACACTAAATGTTACGGAAAGCTTACTTTACTACAATGTAACAATGAAAATCGCATTCAAATCGGTTAAGCCGTTTCTGAGATTAGCGTGCACAAACGCACAGACAGACAAAAATTCTAAAAGCAATTTTTTTGACCTCGGTAACATGTTGTACAAATTGCTTTTTTTTTTAAATAATATTTAACGTACATACCGACAGGGCTTGTTTACGATTTTATTATATGTTTAAATTAACGTGTATATTTTTTAAATGAAATTATCGAATATTATGTGACGCTTCAGTGTAACGATCAAGTGACGCTTCTGCAAGTGACTCTTGTAACGTTTCTGCATGACATCCATCGCTTACTATATATTTGATCATCAAAGAAGTTTCTCTTCTGACATTTCTTAAAGTTTCTCCTTATTACATCAGCTATCTGCCTGTGAAAGGCCAGTCAAAATCGGTCCAGTTGTTCCGGAAATTAGCCGGAACAAACAGACAGACAGACAGAAAAGAAATTTTAAAATTGTTTTTGTCATATCGTATATACTCTGATATATATTTAGTGAAGAGCAGTTTTTTTTTTTTTTATTATTATAAATGGGTTTGCTCTTGACCAGCATCTATCCATGTAGGAAGGATCAGGCCGAAGATGGAGCGAGCTCACCCAGAAGATGCCTATTCACTCGAACCTTGAAAAGATTTGGGTTATATATGAGCTCGGAAATACAGACGCCGGCAGGGAGTTCCAATCCTTAGCAGTGCGCATCACAAAAGATGTTTTAAAGCGCTTGGTCCGAATTAGAGGGATTTCGACAAGTGTCTATCTATTTATTATGACATAACAAATAGACACTACAATTTTATTTATATGTGTAGATGTATGGATAAAAATACAAAATTAATGGTTTCGCAGTCATTTGGGCAGCCCGCCTGCCAGCAGTAACCAACACTCTTAGAGAAGACCGCCGTGAAATAACAGCTAGTCTGCTCTCGTGTTTCGCTATGTGAATAAGGGATGCCAGAGCCTATTTTCCCAATCCCTTGATCCTACTATGGTCGGCACTTACAACCCCTGTGGCGGTGCTTGTGTTATAGGTAACTATAGCCACCTAAGATCAAGTGGACCGTCAGCCTTTAATATTAAAAAAAAGAGAGAACGGTCTCCGGCATTCCTTACTAACTCTCCGAAACTCAACTGCACAGTAGTCGTCACTTCCAGGTTTTCTTCTGTATGGGGGCCTACAAAATACAGCCTACATTGACTACTGCCTCCAGACGGTCTGCCCATACACAACGTGTCCCAAAATTCAACGATAACGAAAAATATAATAAGGGGTGTCATTTTTTAAGGATTTCACATTATTATTTTTTTTATTAAAAAAAAATTTTTTTTCTTTTTTTCTCGAGTAGTCACAGGCGTACACCTTTTGGTGCCCGCTTATCGTTCAATTTTGGGACACGTTGTATATTTACACCTGTCAATTAAAACTAACGATCTAAACCATTGGAGACAATGAACCAATCGGTGACTTTCACTCAACCTTGGCATACCACTCCTTATTCGTCGCCCACTGGCGTCACCCAAACGAGGTTATGTGGAATTCTAGAATACGGGTCAATGGGACGAGACAAGTGGCAGAAGTTTAACCGAACAAGCACCTTTTGCTACGAAAACCGACTTAAGTCGGGCGGTATTTGAGTGAAAATCTAAATTAATAAGTAGATCACATACCTACACTAATAGGTATTATAAAGAAAAGAAAAAAATATTTTTTATAAATTCCATTAATTGTTTTAATGGATAAACTCAAAAACTACTTAATTTAAAAATATTTTTTTTTTTAATTTTTATTAAAGATGGTTTCGCTCTTGACCAGCATCTATCCACGTAGGAAGGATGAGGCCGACGATGAAGTGAAGTGGGCTCACTCAGAGGATGCCTATTCACTCGAACCTTGAAAAGATTTGGGTTATATGAGCTCGGAAATACAGACGCCGGCAGGGAGTTCCAATCCTTAGCAGTGCTCATTATTAAAGATGTTTTTACATTTAATCCTTCGTTCCTCTGCATTCTCTGTCGCTGCACCAGCTTTAGTCAAAGTAACGAACTGGGCCTTAGTCAAAGTAACATTTTAAAAACGATAACGAAGTTCGCAAGAATAAAATGGGGATGGGATGTATCACGTGATTTAGCGACGGCTTATGTCAATCCCATACATTTTATTGTTTTCGAACTTCGTTATCGTTTTAAATCGTTACTTTGACTAAGGCCCCTTGAATTCTCCTGTTAAAGCCATATATATACATATATATAAAACTAGCCGGTGCCGCCCGCGTTGAAATGGATAAACGGCTAGAGCTATAAACTCGAGAGCTAGAGCTATAAAAAAAAATCGCATGGTCGCTAGTGTGAATGAATAAAATCTTTAAGGACGTAATTACATTTTTAATACAGTTGCTCAAAAGTGGCGTATTGCAGGGACGTATAGCGTTCGGGATGTGGGCTATTACATACTCGTGCTTTTTTTTTACCTTTCCCGAACTCGTGCGTTCTCTTTCCCAACTGTCAAAATAATGTATATTAAAAAGAAAAACCAACCAAGAAGTTTTTACTTACATTGCAACTTGTTCCGACTGTCAACCCTCGCCTTCGGCTGCGCCTCGGCTCGGGTAGACATTTGTCGGAACTCTTTGCAATGACAGCCTTTCCGCACTTGTAATGAAATATACTATTTTGACGTGCTCGAATTCAGCTAACTGCGCCAGCACACTACAGCAATTGAAGCCGCACGGTGTACTTTGGAACTTTGTCGTTCTAATTATTTAGAAAAAAAGGCGATACACCCGTGCTTTCATGACCGCGTCTGAGCGGGGAATGGCGAACGAAACCTACGGCGAAAGAGGTCGCAGTGCGATCCCTTAGAAAAATGTATGGAGAAAATATAGTGCGTTTTTTAGTGTCTATTCTTTCTCAGAAATGAAAAAGTAATTTATTTGAGTACAAAATAATAAGCTAGACGTATAGAAGACTGTATAAGCTACAATTTCTTATTATTTTCATGTTAAAATATGCAGCGGCTTTAGCTATTTATGTACCTATCCAGACACCATTTTTCGATATTTTTAGCGATTCTTGAGATGGTAAAAATGTATTTATGTGAAAATTTTGTATTGGGCTGCCCAGTGTTTATTAGCTATCTTTAGAGATGAATACATTACCTTTTGTTTTATACCATGGTATCTCTACAGTTGTGCTTCCTGGATATATAAATGGTACCGAAAAACCGTTGATATTTGTGAATACGTCCTTAATGCCGTGTATTTTTTTGCAAACCATTCTGTTGTGGTACACCATACATGGGCACGTCTACGGACTGACTCACTCTGAATCATCAGACTGATGTATGTGAGATAATATGATGACATCAGAGTAAACTCATCGCTTATCGATGGCGTCTCACGTTTTTTGTGAGTCGTTATGTTTTTATTGTCTGTGAAAATTCAAACTCATAATGTCTCTCTGAGGCAACCGATGATTTTATTTTAGACCAGCTAGTGTCAGCGACTTCGTCCTAGACAAAACATTTTAAGAGCGCCTATAAAATAGCTAATCCCAGAATTTGTCAAGTCCAAATAAGAAAATATTTATATATAGATTAATCTATCTTCTCTTATATATAAAAATGAATCCCTATTTCCCTTGGTCACGGCATCACGCGTGAACGGGTAGACCGATTTTGATTCGGTTTTCACCAATGGAAAGAGGGATAAACGGGGAATGTTCTCATATATATATAAATTGCACCACGGGCGAAGCCGGGGGCGGGTCGCTAGTATATTATATTTTAATGTATCCCATAAAACTGAACATTTATATACTATTGACTTCATCAAAGCCAGAAGAAGCATTAGAGTATTTTAACACCTTTTAATTGCTTTTACACCAAATCTGTACGTAATAAAAGATTGTTTTGGAAATATTATATTTATTTGATTATTTTTATAAGAAAATACGCCGTTTATGTGTCATAAGCATTGTTGCTTAAATGTTGACCTTGAGGTTTGAACTTCCCACGCATAACCATACTTGTTATGTTACGTCGGCTTACCATAAAAGCGGCCTACTGTAGATTCATTTTACTATTCAAACGGACTTTATAAAACATTATTTGTGGAAAACGGAAATTTTGTATCAAGGAGGGGGGGGTGGAGATGGGGGAGGGTGAGTAGCCTATGTTACTCGCTGAAGATGTAGCTTTCTATAGGTGAAAGAATTTTTAAAATCGGTCCTGTAGTCTTTTGAGTTTATTCATTACAAACATACATTTGTATGGATCTCCCCCTTTATCCCCCGTAAAGGGGGAGACGTAGGGAGGTTGAGTAGCCTATGTTACTCGCTGATAATGTAGCTTTCTACAGGTGAAAGAATTTTTAAAATCGGTCCTGTAGTCTTTTGAGTTTATTCATTACAAACATACATTTGTATGGATCTCCCCCTTTATCCCCCGTAAAGGGGGAGACGTAGGGAGGTTGAGTAGCCTATGTTACTCGCTGATAATGTAGCTTTCTACGGGTGAAAGAATTTTTAAAATCGGTCCAGCAGTTTTTGACTTTATCCATACTAGCTGTTCGTTCGTGTCTAACATGATGACTTCGTCAGTGTCTCTTTATTAAATAGCGACCCGCCCCCGGCTTCGCCCGGCGTGCAATTTTTATTTATATGAACATTCCCCGTTTATCCCTCTTTCCATTAGCGAAAACCGAATTAAAATCGATCAACCCGTTCACGCGTGATGCCGTGACCAAGGGAAATGGGGATTCATTTTTATATATAGAGATATGATTATTCGTGGAAAACGGCAATTTTGTATGGGGGGGGAAGGGGGAGACATAGGGAGGTTAAGTAGCCTACGATACTCGCTGATAATTTAGCTTTCTATAGGTGAAAGAATTTTTAAATCGGTCCAGTAGTTTTCGAGTTTATTCATTACAAACATAGATACATACAAATCTTTTCTCTTTATAATATTCCTGTGGCTATAGATATACAAAATTAGTACCTATGTACATTATGTGACATACTATTTATTTCTTACAATGACTAAATCATTCGTCTTATAATATCATCGACATACATAATATCGAAATGTTTTACAAACAATAATACAGACTCGTCGGGAGGGGCGAGCTTGGTACATAACAGTGATGCAATCATCCTCCTAGTGTCATAGTGAATTACTTAGTGGGACAATGTTTTGAATAAAATTTACAAACGGTCCGTCTAAGTACATCGATCGTTGAAATTGGCAGCGATTGACTCAACTGTTGAATTGTTTCAAGGATGTTGGTAATTCTTTCAAACTGTGGCGAATTGTGTCTGAAGACACGGCCTCGGCTTAGTATTGTTCTTTTTGTTTCATTCATTCACATAGTTGCATGGAGTTTGAATTTTGAGGTGTAGGCTTTTTTTGGAATCGTTAATGTCATTCGGGATATTAACAGGATGTTTAAATTTTCAGGTCTAGTCTCTTTTGGAATTGTTAATGTCATTCGGATATTAACAGATGCTTAAATTTTAAGGTCTATTCTTTTTTGGAATTGTGATATCATTGGGATAGTTACCTACACATGGTAAAATTTTAAGGTCTATTCTTTTTTGAAATTGTGATGTTATTCGGATAGTTACCTACAGATGTTAAAGTTTTAAGGTCTATCCTTTTTTGGAATTGTGATGTTATTCGGATAGTTACCTACATATGCTAAAATTTTAAGGTCTATTCTTTTTTGGAATTGTGATGTTATTCGGATAGTTACCTACAGATGTTAAAGTTTTAAGGTCTATCCTTTTTTGGAATTATGATGTTATTCGGATAGTTACCTACATATGCTAAAATTTTAAGGTCTATTCTTTTTTGGAATTGTGATGTTATTCGGATAGTTACCTACAAGTGCTTAAATTTTAAGGTCTATTCTTTTTTGGAATTGTGATGTTATTCGGATAGTTACCTACAAGTGCTTAAATTTTAAGGTCTATTCTTTTTTGGAATAGTTAATGTCATTCACGTTACAAACTCTCCTCTCATCTCTGCTAAACCGCATCAACTGAAGCTAAGCGCAGACGAGAAAAGTAAATAAAGAAATCCTATTGCTTGTTTCTAACACATCTCTCCTCACGTCTCCTCGCCGCTTTGGTGGAGTCCGGGTCTAATCATTAAATAAATTAATTTCTTTCTATCTATAATGTATTTTTATAAGTGAGTGGTATTTATTGTCCATAAAAAGTGGTAACAGCTAATTAAAAGAAAACAATATATACACACACTTTTATGATTTGCTTATTAAAAAGCCTCCGTGGTCACTCGTCACGGGCGAAGGGCTAACAATGAGCGGATATGACGTCATTGACAGGTGTAGGTCCTGCACCTTCACGGATCCAAGTAATAGGCGGAAGCGAATATATCAAATGTAATTTTATCCATTGGTTAGAAAATTGGACTCGTTTAGAAAAACTAATTTACTATTAAAATCTAATATATAAAAATGAATCCCTATTTCTCCTGGTCACGGCATCACGCGTGAACGGATAGACCGATTTTAATTCGGTTTTCGCTAATGGAAAGAGAGATAAACGGGGAATGTTTTAGGGTATATAAAAATTGCACGCCGGGCGAAGCCGGGGGCGGGCCGCTAGTTTTCAATAATTTATCTCTCCACTAATAACCACACACACGCACACGTGTACACAACCCATCCATAATAAAGCACTCACTTATGCACACATATAAACGCAAAGACCATTCCTCTGTCCCATATATTGCAAAACCTATTGAGTTGGTAAGCCACCTAGTATCAAGTTGAAAGTCAGCTTGCCCGTCGATCTTTACATAAATAAAATTATAAAAACCGAGTCGCAGTTAAATTATAAATTCATGGAGATTAATAAAACATAAAGAAAAACATTCTAAATTACTCGAATAAGTTTCATTTTACAGACGAGCGGATTTTATTCGAGCGTAATTATCGCAAGCGTGTGTCCGCCCGCTACCCGCTTTTGACTTGAACCGCGTCCTACAGGATACACTTGTCGTGACCAACTAGGCGTGCATCCGTACTGAACCGTACGACTTATATCCATTATATACTGTCTTCTTACAGATGTTTAACTTGTATGTCGAAAGCATAAAAAACGCTGACATTTACTACTTTAGTAATGGCAGAGGGCACACTCAGTTTCTAAGTCATATGGGCAGCCCGCATGGCGGCAGTAACCAACTTCTTACAGAAGACCATCATGAATAACAGCATGTGTGCTGTTGTATTTTCGTTTGGTGAGTGAAGAATCTCAGAACCCATTTCCCTATCGTCTCCTAATCCCTTATCCTTTAAGACGAGCCCGTATACTGAGTGGTTAGGGTGCTTGCCTTAACTCTCTTTTCTAGTGTTCCCGGGTTCGATTCCCGGCAGAGTCAACTTTGAAAATGAACTTTTCAAATTTGGATCTGGAAAGTAGCGGCAGGGCACACTGCTTTTCGCAGTCATTTAGGCAGCCCTTCTGGCGACAGTAACCATCCCCTTACAGAATACCGCCGTGAAATAACAGCATGTGTGCTGTTGTGTTTCGGTGAGTGAGTAAGGGATGCCAGAGCCCATTCCATTTTCCTGTCCAATCCCTTATTTATCCTTAATCCTACTGTAGTCGGCAGCGAACTTGCAGCACCTATGGCGTTGTTTGTGTTGTAGGCGACGCTAATGGACCGTTAGCCTGTCTGCCGATCTTTGCATTAAAAAAAAAACCTACTATACTCCGACCATTATAAGAGTGCTGTTCTGACAGGTGTCAATTCCATACATTTTTTGTATCGTTTATTCGGAAATGAACTTTATGCAATGGACATAAAGAAATGCCAAAAACGCATTCATAACCGTTTTTGACATTTCTTTATGTCCATTGCATAAATCTATAAGATCTTATAGCAGCTTCCGGCGCCCACCAACAAGTGAACCATCAGCTTGCCTGCCGCCTTTTACTTACATTTAAAAAAAATATCCTATGAATAAATAATTCATAAATAACATATACTTACTTCTAAAATAAGTAAAAATTCTGAATGTAATTTTCACACACAATATAAAGGTGGGGCCACATTAGAGCGAACTTATAACACGGGTTTTTATTTACAACAAATCGAGTTCAAGGTCATTACAATTATTAAGGGCGGAGAGGATAATGTAATTTTAGAAAAAAAAAGTAACCAAATATATTTTACGCATGCATTTTTCCTAAAAATTAAACATACAAACCTTCCTTGTTTATCGCTCTTTCCATTAGTGGAAACCGTATCAAAGCTTCTGTATTGGAACAGCTTCTGTATTTCACTGTGACTATCTTCTCTTTATATATAAAAATGAATCCCCATTTCTCCTGGTCACGGCATCACGCGTGAACGGGTAGACCGATTTTAATTCGGTTTTCGCTAATGGAAAGAGGGATAAACGGGGAATGTTTTAGGGTATATATATAAAAATTGCACGCCGCGCGAAGCCGGGGGCGGGCCGCTAGTTTTCAATAAAATAAAAGATTCACAAAAATATAGGTACAAAAATGTAAGAAAGTATGTAATTCGTCACGGCTTTATGGCATGCTTCCGCATTTCGTAGTCATCCGATAGTAGTGAGATTGTCTTGAATTTTTCGTAGGTACAGTCGACGACATAATAAAAAAAAAAGTGTGAGTATGTGTGTGTGTGTCAGCTCCGACGCACAACTGGAGTTTACTCCTTGAGTACGATTGTCTTTAACTATGCAATAGGAAAAAGAGGGGAAATTAGGTGAAACGGCGACATGTTTCGGATTTGAGTAGAACTGCTTAGTGCGTAAGGTACGTTGCGCAGAAGAATAATATACGCTTTTCAGTTAACGGTTTAATCGAGAAGTCTTGTGATATTTAGAATAAATCTTGGTCCGCAGGAATAAATCGACTCTTTTTTTTTTAATGTTAAGATCGGTAGACAGGCTGACGGTCCACTCGACGGTGGGTGGCTACCGTCGCCTATAACACAAGCAACGCCAAAGCTGCTGCAAGTGCGCTGCCGACTACAATACGATTAAGGATAAGGGATTTGGAAGGGATTGGGAAATGTGCTCTGGCATCCCTTACTTCACTCACCGAAACACAACAGCACACGTGCTGTTATTTCACGGTGGTCTTCTGTAAGGGGGTGGTTACTGCCGCCAGACGGGCTGCCCAAATGATTGCGTCCTCACACGGCATTATTGCTCAGCCCGCACGTAACAATATAGTTTCGTCGTGAGCTTGCACGTATTCGTACAGTTGACGTGACCAGCAGTCCCTTTTTAGCTGGTAACCCTTTCGAGCAATGTAATTCAATGCGTCACAACGACATAAGTACATATAATATTTGAAACAACTTTTCGCCGACACTGTACCGAGTGGTCTCTGATTCCGTTAATCGGGATTGGAACCGTGACCGGTCTTATTAGCAACTACACTCGAAAATAGCGAATTAAATATAACGCTTTTGGCGTATACTTGCCAAATCACGTCCGCTCGTAACCAATTAAGAAATCGGAAAACTTGTTTTTTTTTGACACTTTTTTAAGCGACTGTACTTTCCAGACTATTTTTAAGTCTAAGATTTTTATTATTAAAGGACCCACCAGGGATTCGCACGTATGCATTTTTTTGTCTGCAAATTTTATAAACAAACCTTCTCATCTATCGCTCGTTCCATTTGTGAAAACCCTATCAAAAACCGAATAGAAGCCGAAGTTTAAAAGAAGTTAGTGATGAAATAGACAGAAGCGGACAGCGACTTTGTTTCGTAATATGTATCGATTTATTAAAGCTATACTAATATTATAAAGCGAAAGTTTGTTTGTTTGGTTGGTTGAACGCGCTAATCTCAGGAACTACTGGTTCGAATTGAAAAATTATTTTTATGTTGAATAGTCCATTTATCGAGGAAGGCTATAGGCTATATAACATCACGCTACAATCAATAATATTATATAAGCAGTGTCCAGTACTGCGCGCCCCACGCGCGCGCGCCGCCCCACCGTATGGGTATAGGCCGCAGCGAAGCGTGGCCGAGTTCAGCTAGTACGTTCATAAAATCCCGGAAAATAATTAAAAAAATAAAATAATAATTTTTATTTTTCATCGTCTCGATAATAACAATAAATAAAATTACGTTTGTAGGAAATTCATAAACAATTATAAATTAATCGTTGTAAAGGGAATTGTATTATACAACTAACTCCGAAAATTATTCCGTAACCCGATTGTGACGTCACCCGCTAGACCCGATAGGGTCAAATATTTAACACAAGTGATTTTTGCTTTTTAATGCATATGTTTTGGACGTACGGTTAAAGAGATAATACGATATGTGTAAAGCGCGACCGCGCCGTGAAACCACAGAGACAGTGCAAAGTCAACAAGCGTACGCTACGACTGCGAGAAACAATCTGCACCGGGCGAAGTAGGGGCACCCAGATAGTAAACAATAAACTGGTTTATGGTTGAAGTATGTTGTTATAGTATAAGTTATAATTAAGTACTATATACTCAAAACGGGACACATACAACAAGTATACTAATAAGTCACCATTGTAGGCGAATCCGAGTGTGACATAAATAATCTGAGGTAATTAATTAGCCGGTCAACAGGTGGAAAGGAGTGTCTTATGACGTCATCCGAGTGTCACGCCAAAATGAACTTTAGCGTGTAGAACACACGTTAAAATATATACATTTACGGCCAATTTAACCGTATGAAACACACCTTGCAATTTCTAGTTTTATTATATTTTTATGAATGAAAGTGAATTGTTTTCATGTAGGTATTTTATTTATATTTTTTAATTCAAATAAAATAGACATTTCAATTTTACATATCTTACATTATTTATTATTTATTTATTTATTATACATGAAATAATTAGAAAAATATTTACAATGTCCCATAAAACTGGAAAGCTGTTTGACTATGGGATCAAACTAATGTTATCAAAAATAAAACTGAATTTAAAATAAATGTAACCTAAATTAAAAACCTAATTTCATTAATTAACTTAAAGAAAACAGATAATATTTCATTAATTTATTTTTAAATACAGTTTTATTTTTCTCGTGGACAGTGTCTTCAGGCAAACTATTTAGAATGTAGGCTATTTATCTATTTTATTTGTTTTATCTAGTTTATCTATTTTTACATTATCTACTTTATTTATTTTATTTCAAGTTTACATTTATTTTTAATTTAAATCTATTGATACCATCGATGATTGATATATATAATAAAATCTTAAACGAGCCGTGTCTGCGCATAAAATATTTTTTCCACAAAAAAAAAATATTTGTAAACGTACTTAAGATACCGAGGTCAAAAAAATCGTTTTCAGAATTTTTGTCTATTTGTGCGTTTGTGCACACTAATCTAAAAAACGGCTTAACCAATTTGAATACGGTTTTCCCTGACGTATTGTAGCAAGCTTCCCGTAATATTTAGTGTTTGTTTCATTGCAATCGGTTTACAAACAAAAATGTTACGCTCTATACAGAATACCACGCGTAAGTACGAAATGGGGTAAAAAACTGACTTTTGCTCACTTCAGATGGCAGCACTGTTGGGTGTTCCCTACATCTGACAGATAGCTGTCATTTTCCATAGTAATTTTGTAAACAAACAAAAAGAACTGAATTTATTTAATTAACATGACGCTTATTTTCAGCTTTGGATTGCAAAAAGAAGGGACTCCATATATTCCCTAAAGATTTCAAAAGAAGAAAACAATGGATTAAAGCTTTATGAAAAAAAAAAAATGGGAGCAGACTAAATATTCGAGATTATGTGCAGTAGATGCTTTTCTTTTCCTCAACTGTTTTTTTAACTGCTTAACATTCTACGTCGAATACATTTTTGTAGAAATAAAGGCAAATTCGCTGGTAAATACAGGGAACCAAGAACGCAATTTGGCGGTGATTAGGATCACTCAACAGTGGCGCCACCTACAATTAGCTTTCAGTTTTTAACCCCATTGCGGACTCCGCCAGTATTATCCATTGTAAAATAAAGTCGCCGTCAGACTTTGTCTGTTTCTGCTTTAATTCCTTCTGAACCACCCAAAGATTTTTGATACGGTTTTCACTAATGGAATGATCGATAAACGAGGAAGTTTTGTGTATATGATTCGCAGAAAAAAATGTGTGTGCGTCAGCTCCGACGTACGACTGGAGTTTACTCCTTTAAAGGTATACATATTTATATAAAGGTACTTATATAAAATATTCCTCGTGACAATAGATAACTGGATACCTAATTACTTTATATTATTTAGTTAAATTCTGCATACTCAGATGTCACGTGTTCCAACAAGAGTTTATGTTAGTTACGTTCGGTATACACAGATGTTTTAAAAGTTCAAATATTTCATTTTTTCGACGACAGATGTCGCTGCACCGGCGCAGGTTATAACGCGCTATATTTCCGTTCCTCAACGCGGACTGCACTTTTCATACAAGATTTCTACGTTTGCTTTTATAAGCCCAGAGAAACCCTCTAGTGTTGCATTATTATACTACAAAAGATTTAGGGAACATAAATTTTAATACATGCGTCAGCTGTCGCACAGATGTCAAAGTGACAGATAACGTAACGCTTTTTAGTTAACGCTTGTATTAATTTTACTCTCCTCATAAAATTCTCCTCTTGCCTTATACCTATGACAATCGTTTCTAAAGAAGTAAACTCCAAAAATGAAATCCCTGCGGAGCCAGGGGCGAGTCGCTAGTATTAGTATAGATTGAGATATGTTTAGTTTTGTTCCCTTAGTACACAGTAAAACTCAACAATATATACTTTTCTATGTGAACCTATAATACAGACTAATAGAATTACACTGATTTTTTTTTGTAAATTTTATAAAACGCATAAGTATAACCAGTTTATCTCTCTCATTTGAGATTTTTATAAGATAAAAAGGTTTTATTAAAGCGACCGGTATAACCCCAGTTTCATAAAGAGAACGCAGTTCAACGGCCCCATTGTCTAGCTTTTTATACATATTTTTTTTACATATTATTCTCTGTTAAATTAATGACTTATAATAAGGTAAACAGTTAGGTGACACTTAACGGTTTAAGTTAATTGTTTCCATTCTGACGAACGGCTGCGAATCGAGACTCGGTCTCTGGTTTTTCTTAACTTAACGTAATTTCTTACTTAACTAAGGATTAAGCATAATAATTATTGTTAATAACGTTTTATATTATTACTAATAAGAGTTATCGGTCGTAGCAATAAATATTTCTGACATATTACAATATGAAGGTTTGAATAGAAACTAAAAACGGAAATTAATTTCTAAAATGTGCTGTATTTGTGACATTTGTGACATATTGTTAAATTCTTTTTATTACTATACTCCGGCCGTTATAAGAGTGCTGTTCTGACAGGTGTCAATTCCATACATTTTCTGTATCGTTCATTCGGAAATGAACTTTATGCAATGGACATAAAGAAATGTCAAAAACGCATTCATAGAATGACCGTACTATAAACCACAAGCCAATAAAGTTTTTGCATGAAAACATCCTACCTAAACTTAAAATTGGGGTTGCCGACGCCTACCATCTAATATATAAAATTCAGTGTTTGTAACAAAACTCCTCCGAAACGGCTGGACCGAATTTTATGAAATTTTTCGTGTGTACTCAGTAGGTCTGAGAATAGGTCGTATAGTATTTTTCACCCTCCTACCCCCACCCCATTTTTTAATCGCGATTTTAATATTTTTGTATGAAGAATATTCAAATAATTTAAGTGTCGCGAAGTGTCGCGTCACTTTATCATAAGGTTTGAAAGTAAATTTGGACGCGATAGATGGCGCCACAATCGGGTTAGAAAGTTAATTTTCCGGTTCGGGCAGGACAACGTCTTCTGGGTCAGCTAGTCTATTTATATAATTCTAATTATATTCTAAAATATTAGAATTATATTCCATCTATTATAATTCTAATATTCTTCTAAAATATTACAATTCGTGACTAATCTATAAATATAATAAAAAATCTTAAACGAGCCCTGCCTGTTACATTAAAGATTTTTCAAAAAAATAATTTGGTATACGTTGTACTTTATGTTACCGAGGTCAAAAAAATAGTTTTTAGAATTTTTGTCTGTATGTGTGTTTGTTTGTGCACGCTAATCTCAGAAACGGCTTAACCGATTTGAATGCGGTTTTCACTGATGTATTGTAAGAAGCTTCCCGCAACATTAGTGTTACGCGCTATACCGAATACCACGCGTACGAAATTGCGGGCTCAACTAGTAACAAAGTAAAATCCTCAGACACAATCTTGAGCAAATATCTTTCTTCCCGTCTCATGTTCTTCCCATCTCTCAAAAATATGACTTTCCGCATGTAAAATCAGATCCCAAGACTCTTTTAGATCACTTAGTTGCCTGATTCTTACGAATCAGACGTCACGATGAACGAACTCGGCCGAGTTCGAAATTGGATTGAAAGGCCAAAATTATTAAATAAACAATATGAACCGTATGTGCCACAATACAAAGTTAAAATTAGCCTATTCAAGGCCTTGAGTGTGCCATTTTGAGATGCTCGTCGCGACTTACACAAGATGGCGAGCGACGCTCGAACGCTTTCGAAAATCAAATTAAATTTTAATAATTCTGGCTCGCTTTTTATTCCAAACGCTTTCGCAATCAAATTAGGTAAAAGATCTATATACGAATCGTAGATATTGAGAAAAATTCGCATAATATCGCTAACCGAAACACAAAACACACATGCTACTGTTTCACTGTGATCTTTTCTGTAAAGGGGTGGTAACTGCCGCCAGACGTAAAATCTGCCCAACTATTTTAAAATAATTTTCACTTCCCATGCTCTGAAAGTGCTTATTTGTGCAGGATATAGGCTGCACAAAATCGAATTTTGTGCACAAGTGCATTAACGTATCTACTCATAAATGTATCTATATTAAGGCAAAGAAAATGAGCCATACAGCCAAACACAATAAGAAGTTCATAGATAGAATTTGTTATTTTATAATATTTACTTAAATTTATTTGCCTTATGTGTTTTTTAAGACATAAAAGATATTAAAATTTAAATTCAAGTGCGGTAGGTTATTTAATTAATTTAAGAAAATTATTATTACAAAATTAATTTAATAGTAGGCTGTATAGGTCTGCAGCCCGCGCCAATGTCATAAGATGTCAATGTCAATGTTAAAGAAATGTTATGTTATACTACTGTTTTATTTCCTCGCAAACGAAGTGAAAAGCAGAGTTTATAACTCGTCCACAAAACCATTTTTATCCTCGACATTACTATCAGTTTATGCTAAAAGTCTCGGATAAAAATGGTTCGTTTTGTGCACTTGTTGTAAAATCTACTATTTCTCCTATGCAATAAAGATAAGTAGATATTATTTTATTTCTATGTCAGTGATTAATCGTGATATCTTAAAAAATACTAAAGCTAGATTCGAGAAATTTTTTCAACCGATAATTGGTGTGTAATGGCAATCTTACACGCACGATCAAGCCTGTTGTCCAATCGGCTTGTTACGATTGCTTTATAAGCCAATTTTAATAATTAGCAATTTATTTGAACGATAGAGTTAAACGTGTAGAATGATTGTCATAATATAAAATACGGAGCCACCTGGAAAGGATTTTTTAAATATTTTTTTTATATTATTTTATTTATTTTTATTCTATTCTGAACAAAAACCCTAGAGCAATACAGTAGAAAATAATAAACAAGAGAACAGCAGCGAACTGTAGTATACCGAGTTAAGGTCGTAATTAGTTCGAGATAGCGGGACATGGAACAATTTTATCCTTCTTCCACGCCTGGGCCCGGCCTGAAGCCGCAATATTGCAGACAGCAGTTTTGGACAATCAAGAGTCCCAGAACAGATGTGGAGGAATGACATATCGGAGACGGACACATACACGGACATTAAAATATTTTAAGTGATGACAGGACACATTGCTTTTCGCAGTGATTTGGGCAGCCCGTCGAATTTTGAAAAATTACATGTTTGAGGGTGGGGTGTATTTTGGACCGTCGGAATGGTATGGCGTTGTGACTTTTGTAGAAAATTAATCAAAAATAATTTAAAAAAAATTAGCCTGCAAGAATAAAATAAAAAAAAAAAATTTCAACAAAGTATGGCGGGCACATAGCAAGCGCCAGATTCTTTTTTGTTTAAATACCGAAAAATCAAATAAATTTTGTAAAAGAAATTGTCTGACACCCCCGAATTCTCGAGCAATTTCAATTAATTATTCTACAATTGCGTCCCGCGCACCACCGGTGGGACCATCATTTTCCTTTCCCTTATTACGTATTTGAACCCCAAGAGCGCCACACTGTAAGACATGCCTTTCCAAAATGTGTCACCATATCCTGGTCTACAATCCCTTATCCTTAATACTACTGGGGTCGTCCGTCAGCCCATTTGCAGAACCTGTGGCTTTGTTTATAATCAATAGGAGACGGTAGACCAAGTGTAGACTGTCAACCTGTGTGACGGCCGTTATATTAAAAAATATTAAATTATTAATTCAAGCAATTTTGGAAAAGAATAAGACTGTGAAATTGAAACAGGTAATCGGTAACGTTCTATACTCACGACGGGAATCCAAGTTTAAGACGAAACCGCTGAAAATTAAAAAGCTTCAAGACTTCTTATTATAGTGTAAGATCCATCGTGTGCTGTTGTGCTTCGGTGAGTGAGTAAGGGATGCCAGAGCCCATTTCCCTATCTCCTTTCCCTTAATCCTACTGTAGTCGGCAGCGCACTTGCGGCAGCTTTGGCGTTGCTTGTGTTATAGGCGACGGTAGCCACCTACCATCAAGTGGACCGTCAGCCTGTCTGCCGATCTTAACATTCAAAAAAAATCGATGCTTAGCTTAGATCAATATGTTTACTAAGATTCCACCGTAAAATTCTGCAACTATCTGTTATTTGATCGAACCATCTCTTTTCTATGGCACTTCACGTAGTATCCAAACAAATTAGTGCAATTTTTAACAAAAAAATATCGAAAATTATTATGGTAAAGGCGCTTACGGCAACCTTCCATTTAAATCATTATTCGATCAAATAACAGATATGTGCACAATTTCACGATGGGACCTTATTCTATTAAGATCTTCTTTATAATATTTTTATAATCTTAAAACATAACCCATTGTCCATGTCTATAAACACAGACATTTGAAGATAAAACATCTACGTAATACTATACTATACTAATATTATAAAGCTGAAGAGTTTGTTTGTTTGAACGCGCTAATCTCAGGAACTATTGGTTCGAAATGAAAAATTATTTTTGTTTTGAATAGTCCATTTATCGAGGAAGGCTATATAACATCACGCTACGACAAATGGCATATATAAACAGTGTCCAGTACCGCGCGCCCCATGCGCACGCCGCCGCCGTATGAGCCGCAGCGAAGCGTGGCCGAGTATAAAAATATCTTATAAATACGGCACCTTATAAGCAATTAGATATTAAAACGAAAAAGTTACATCCATTTAAAAGCGTAATAAATATCGTAAGCGTTGGTTACACCATTTTTACGATACCGTTAAATAAAATAAACTGAATATAAAAATCGTAATACGCATATAAAATTTTAATAGCCAAAATTTTTGTGCGAGAGCATGTGTGAAACGAAACGCGTTTAAAATGGGGTCACTGTCACGTTTAAAATTAGAACCGCGACACCGAGACCAATGGAATTTCTTTTAAAAATCGTTTTTACGAACATTGACTCAAAGTTTAATTTCGATTGGAAATACTGTATCATTCCTTTTTTTTTTAAATTCTCGATTTACGTTCCATTCTCATTTTAGTTTGAAATTGGAATACTACGCGGTTTCAATATTGTAACACGGTGTGTTGTTTTTATATGAGAGTTGTACCTACTTGGAGTGAGCGATACCACTACTTACTTCAATTGGTAAACCTAATAATGCGAAAGTAAGTTTGTGTATTTGTTATGCTTTCACGCCTTAACTACTCAACCGATAAACATCACATACTAGGGTACCTTTCATTCAGAAAAAAAAATACCTCGAAGGATCTAAATATAAAAAAAAAAACAGGACAAGTGCGAGTTGAACTCGCGTGAAGAGGGTTCCGTACGATGTTACCTATCCGCACAATATCTAGTGATTTACCATGTTATTTTTAATATCATGGACTTCTTATAGGTTTTCCTATAATCTATAATTAGAAAACTAATTTCTAATTCCTAAATTTTTCAAAATTTTAGGTTCATTAGTTTCGGAGATAAGGGGGAGGGGGGTTGAATGGTCGGAACACCGAGCCTTTGAATTTTACGAAACTATATTAGATTAGAAGTTCGGTGGGTCGGACAGACGAGTGATCCTATAAGGGTTCCGTTTTTTTTTTATGCGGACGTACGGATCGTCAGCCAGAATTTTGACAAAGGTCGGCAGACAGGCCGACGGTTTTTTTTTTATTTATTTATTTGCTAGAAACTTGAATACAGTGGGGGTACATGTAATTTTATATAGTACAAGTATTCTACCTGAGTACAGGTGTTGTCTGAGACATATTAAATTGTCGTACAAAGTAATCGGTTTCTCAAATACGTATAGCTACACTTACATAAAAGCAATCATGTCAAATATACAATCTAATTTATGTTACAAGTCAAATCTACAACACAATTTACAATACAAAATGCGAATGTACAAATTATAGTCTATTTTTACAATTCAAATATTCTCTAACACTATAAAAACATTCTCGTTGCAACCATTTACACAGCTCGGATTTAAATGCTTTGGTAGATGTCTGTAATTTTATTTCACTTGGCAACTTGTTAAATACCGAGATGCACATGTTATAAACATTCTTGTCATACAAACTTTTGCAGCTTCGCGGTTGATGAAGCAAATTTAGATATTGCGATCTTTGCTGCCTCGACAGAACATCTGTTCGATTTTTAAAGAGATCTGGGTGTAACCTAACGAACATGCATAAGTCCCTAATGTACATACATGGCAGCGGAAGTATTTTCAATTGTACAAAAAGAGGCTTGCACGAATCTCGGTACCACGATCCGCACATAGCACGAATGCACCTTTTCTGTGTTTTGAAAACTCTGTCTATTTCAACCGAATTTCCCCATATTATTAGGCCGTAACTAAGAACTGACGAAACATATCCATGGTATAGTAGAATGTAGGTTTTCTCGGCCGGTATCCATATGAGTTGTGGGTTTCCGGGATGATGGCCCAGGTCTGTTGGGATGATGGCACTCGGTCAGTCAGTCAGTCTCGCTCGAGAAGTCGAAAAGTGCAGAAGTGAAGTGCAGTGATGTGATGTACTTTTTCTTCTAACACGGACTACACCACTGAGTATGTCAACCGCAGTTGTTGACGAAACGTTTGGGAGAATTTCCAACAGACCTGGGCCATCATCCCGGAAACCCACAACTCATATCCATGGTATGCTGTAAATGCAGCCTCCCTTGAGACTGTATTCCTTAGTTTCCCCAGTGCAAATACGAAACGATTCAATTTGTTGCAAACAAAATCTACATGCTGTTTCCAATTTAGATTAGCGTCAATCATTATTCCCAAAAAATTAAAACAATTTGTTTCCTCTATCATTTTATTGTCATGCAGTATTCTTAGAGTCCCTGTTGACGTTCTACATGAGTGATATTGCATAAATTTAGTTTTATCTACATTGAGCATTACTCCATTATTATCCATCCAGTCTGTTATGTCTCTTAATGCTCTGTTTATTGTCTTTTCCCATTTAGCTTTATCGTCGCCTTTTACCAATAATGTTCTGTCGTCAGCATATAAAACACACATGTGTCGTGGCCAATGGGAGGTCGTTTATAAAAATTAAAAAAAGAAATGGACCAAGTATACTCCCCTGTGGAATCCCCGCGCTATTAATTTTAGCTTTAGATCCATACTTTAATTTAACCATTGATTTGCCAATGTTAATATTTTTAATTATTTCGGTACTTTGTTTTCTATTAGTTAAATATGAAGCTATCCAATCGTAAGCATTTCCTCTAACACCACAAATTTCAAGTTTATTTAGAAGTAATGAATGATTCACAAAATCGAGAGCTTTGCTCATATCCAGAAAAACAGATACTATAGGTGTATTAGTATTGATGCATTCAGCGATATAACTTATCATGCTGAAGCAGGCACTAGTAGTTGATTGTCCTTTTATAAATCCAAACTGTTGAGAACTTAGCACGTGGTGTTTTAGGACAAATTCAATCAACCTACTATACATTGCTTTCTCAAATACCTTAGAGAAGACTGGGATCAGTGTTATGGGCCTATAGTTATTTACGTCAGTCCTTTCTCCCCTCTTGTAAAGAGGCCTAATTGCGGACAACTTCAGATCATCAGGAAAAATACCCATAGTAAAGACAAATTAATAATGTGCGCCAGTGGAGCACATATGTGTGATGCGCATAGCTTTACCATTTTTGTATTAATGTCATCGTATCCCGTATACTTACTGTTTTTTATTTTTTTTATAATTTTAAAAATTTCCTCACTACTAACCGGTTTTAGAAAAATAGTATTTTGATTTGAAGGGATCTTCGCCACACTGTCATTGTCTATAGAAGTCGACTGTTGTTTTGCGACATTAATAAAGTGGTCATTGAAAATCTCGCTGATTTCCTGAGGGTCAGACCGAAGAACACCATTAACGTTCAACGAATTTATCACATTATGTTCAGCATTTCTAGGCGAGATTGAAGCTATCAAGGTTCTCTTGATGATAGGTGGCTATCGTCGCCAATAACATAAGGAACGCAACAGGTGCCGCAAGTGCGCTGTCGACTACAGTCGGAATAAGGATAAGGGATTGAGGAGGGGACGGGAAAATGGGCTCTGGCATCCCTTACACGCTCACCGAAACACACGTGCTATTATTTCACGGTGGTCTTCTGTAATGGGGTGGTTACGGCCGCCAAACGGGCTGCCCAAATGACTGCGAATCGCAGTGTTGCCCTGCCACTACTTTCCAAATCCAGACCAGAGCCAAATTTGAAAAGTTGATTTATTCATTTATTCATTCCAATCGACATAAAACAAAAAAGTCACGCGCTATTCGCGTCGCGAGCGCAGCTATAATCGATAATATTTCGTAAATATTTAAAAGCTAATTAATACTATGTACTTTACACTATTTAAAAAAAACTGCAATAGTTATCTTAAGAAATTCGTTTGGGCAATCCTACCGTAATAGTGTGAATAATTCAAGGTATCCCCATCGACCTGTAGTGTAGGCGTATACGTATTGCAATCTCAGATAAAATAAGAATTAAAGATAGACCCCCGTCCTGTGGACGGCAGAGTGAAAACTGGTGAAACTACGCCTCGCCCTGTATATACACTATTGCACGCACACAAATGCAAACAAACTACGCCTCGCCTTATTAGTTGAGCAACATCAGGCGGACCAATATCCTATACATATAATAAAAATTTAAACTAGCCGTGTCTATATTAAAAAAAAAAAAACAATTTGTACATGTTGTACTTATGTTAGTGAGGTCAAAAAAAATAGTTGTTAGATTTTTTGTCGGTTTGTCTGTTTATACGTTTGTGCACACTAATCTCAGAAACTTAATCGATTTGAATGCTGTTTTCACTGATGTATTGTAGCAAGCTTCCGGTAACATTTAGTGTTTGTTTCATTCCAATCGATTTACAAACAAAAAAGTTAGGGACTATTCGCGGGTACAGCTAGTTTTCATGTTTATAAAACCGGCTTCACTATGTCGTCCCCAACATTCCATCTAGTTCTTATTTGGTCTGAGATTGCAGTGCAATAATATGAAAATTAGAATATTTCAATTGGAATTCACCAAAGCGTTATAATAATTGAATATTAAGAACGGCGCGTGAAAAGCAACGCTAAACTGTTGGCCTATGAGTAGACACGCGCATTAAATCTGTTGATGCAATACACGGCTCGGGTAATGATTGTGAAAAAAAAAATTAATATCACGTGCAAACGATACCGAACGCGATTCATAAGTAAACGTTTAGCTAACAATACACAACTCGCGATATTCCCGTTACTCGAATAACTCTCGAGCGACACAAGCCCCGCAAAATGCTAATGCGCCTGATCGCCATTTTGGTGACGTAATCTAGTGACACGCTCAGTACCGTCAGTTTTGTTTTTTAGTTGCGGATGACGTCACGTGGATGTCAATGTGACATACCTTGTGCCCGCGCATTCCGAAATAGTGCTAAACTTTGTTGTAAATCAATACCTATTTATTTTTTAACACGGCAAACGCACGATCTATACAGGGTGATCAATCCAAATAGGACAAGTAAATCTCAAACCATAAAAGATACGAAAAATGTGTTTTTAGGAACTAAGGCTTCGATTTTTGAAAAAATAGAAACTGCATTCAATTTTTTTTTTTTTTTTTTTTTCAATTACGCTCATACGCGACCAGGAAACGAACCCGGTCAAATCTATAGTAAAAATCGCAATTATTTTTACTATCGCAATACATAGTGTGGGTCATAAGGAATAAATTTTGCCATGAAACCTTGTATAAAAAATAAACAGAAATGTCTACAATTTTAATAATTGGCAAAGTGTTAATTAATCACAGCGCAATGAGGCATTTCTATCCCTTTTTCGGACAATGTTTACTCCACAACGTAGAAATAGAAACTGGCAGCTAAATGCGCCTAGGGTTGCGCTCAGCGCAATTGCTCGGCCCAATATTATTAATACTGCCGTCTCTAGTAGGGGGCGCCGCCGTGGCGATTCTTTGCTCTATGAGTGGACCTAACATGTTTGTAATAGACATACATATGCTGCTATTACAGCAGTTCGTAGATGTTTATTTCTTTTTCTCGAAGAAATGTTAAACATACCAAAAACCTGTCAGAGTCTGAGTTATAAATGTTTATCTGAAATACAGAAGCGTAGCACAAAAACGCTATACTAAAATATAATATTAGATGGATCAGTGGCCAGTATGGTGGGCTGGCGAAACGACAAATGCAGATTCGGATCCTGGTCGAGTCTACGCGTCCGGTTGTTTTTCGATTTTCTGTATTATTACTTGTATATAATTATATAAAAGCTTTTAAACAAAATTAATCAATAAATCTTCAGTTAACAAAAAATATTTAATCTAGATACTAATAATGTTGAAGAGTTTGAGAGCCCAATTCTGATTTGTTTTTGTAAAAACAACTTCATTTTACAAACTTTTATTTTCACGTAGCCAAAAATTACGTATGATATCATATCAGGTTATCGACATGCACCTTAGCACAACACTAACTATACCTATCAGTGGACCGCCAACACCGCCAACCTGTCTGCCGAACTTAATCCTTTCGGGAACAGTACTTCTTTTCTTTATCCCTGAAAACTCAACGCCTGACAAAAATATAATAATGACCAGTAAACATTGAAGAAATTAGTTTTGACGCCTAAGCTCTAGACGAAGTCGTCGACAAAAGCTAAAACTCGTCAATTTTCAAAAAAATAAAAACGGCAACAATCTATAATTGTTCCCACATTACTTTAAACAATTTACATTCGTTCCCAGAATTTCCTATACGAATAGAATATTTATCCTCTTGTCCTCCTTATGCGCGTTCAAACGCGTTGCAACCTTAACGGCTTCGAGCGTAGAGTTCAATTTTGGTTGCACCGACTGTGTGTTTTAATGTTTATTTAAGTAGCTGCTGTTACCATGTATTCCTGTATCCACATTTCGTTGCATCTTGCATGGCTCAACAACAGCTTGGCTTCTTGAATACAAATTGGATGGTAAACGCACTATACACTTTAAATTGGAATTTTGTAAGTCCACTAGTGGGAACCGATTGACGTATCCTTTCCGAAATCGAAAAAAATCTATAACCAGATCGCAGCGCCATCTACCGGGTCCAATATATACATATAAAATCGCAAACGAACTATGGCTGTACATTAAAGATTTTTCAAAAAAAAAAACTATTTTTAAATATTGTACTTACATATATATGTTACTGAGGTCAAAAAATAGTTTTAAGATTTTTTTCTGTTTGTGCGTTTGTGCACGCTAATCTCTGGACCGGCTTAACCGATTTGAATGAGGTTTTCACTGATGTATTGTAGCATGCTTCCCGTAACATTTTGTGTTTGTTTCATTCCAATTGGTTTACAAACAAAGTTACGCGCTATTCCGAATACCACGCGTACGAAGTTGCGGGCTCAGCTAGTTGTAAATATAAATATAAACTATCTAAGGACCCTCACAAACAGACACAAAAATTACATGAGTCCACCTTTTCAACCAGAATAATGTACTTTTCTCAAAAGGAAGCGGACAGTTTTTAGTTTTTTTAATTTTATTTTGATAAAAAAAAATTCTTTTTAAAATTTACAAAATACAAAATAGCTTTTGGTACGGAATCAGAGTCCGATCATACTACTGACACCTCAGGTTATGATGATGTAACCATCGAAGAGAGCAAAAAACGGGTAGCGCGGGACAGCGTCTATAGTCCAGGAAAATTTATAACAAATTAAAATTTGAGTCCATCAGGTGCATTTTTGATATGAGTTTCTGGAAGATATGAAAATATCGATGGATGAAAGAAATTTTCGATTCCATCCTGTAGAAGTATGAAAAAAAAAATAGGTATTTTTTTCTAAATTATACACAAACGGCACAGTGTAAAAATAGTACAGTGAGCCGACGCCTTTGATGTTTGCATAAATGCCGACACCGCAAGGGCAGGGCCACACGGCACCTAGGGTTGTCACAGATTCTTTACAATTTAAATAAAACACAATTTTATTATTCAGTGTTTAATACTTTACTGATTCAATTTCCGTTTTTCATTAATCATTTATTAATTAATTATTATATATAAAAGAAGAAACTGACCGACTGATCGACCTATCAACGCACACACACAAATTAAATCAACCGCGTGTCAGCCTTGAAAATCATGTCCCGAGCTACTAAGGCCGCGGTGTATGCAGCTCGGGCTCGCCCTACCCGCGTCGCGCCCCTCACGCCCCGCACGATTTGCTCTGTCTAGACGGATACGTCGGACGACTGTATTGATTCATAGACTCTGCCAATGTTAAGAGTTAGAAAAAAAGACAAATATTGTAGAGAATTTTGTCCATAATAAATTTTTTCTTACAAAAATTAAAATTAAGAGAGTTAGGGAGGTTAGAAGATATAAGGGTTGATTGGACATTAAAAAAAATCATTATATCAACCCTTAACTGTGTTAATTTTAATTTTATCAAAAAATAAATATGAATATTTTAATGTAAAATTAAATTCTCCACTGCTATATCTAAGTATATTAATAGATATTTATGTCTGACACTTTTTTCTAACTCTTAACATTTTTGTATAAAATGGAAAAAACGTCAATTTTTTTTCTACCCATTCTACAGGGTGGAATCAAAAATTTCTTTCACGATCGATATTACATCTTCTAGAAGCTTATATCAAAAATGCCCTTGAGGGACTCAAATTTTGATTTATTATCGGGGGGCACGGCAGTGCCCCCGCCAAGTCGAGCGCGAAGCAAAAGCAAACACTGCCGTACTATCCTTTACTGGAACCATTTCGCCGCATTTTCAGGCCCCTATTTGAGAACCTCTGGATAAGACCAGAACGCAGAATTTGTCATCCAGTAAGCTATAATCACACACTTAAAATCCAAAATTTCAAGTCTGTAGGTCATTTAGTTCCGAAGTTAAGCGAAAGCAAAGTTTCGTATTTTCGACACTCACTCACTCACTCATGATCATCAAAATAGAACTAGTACTTCCCATAAACTCAGAGAGCTGAAATTTGGTACAAAGTTAGGGTTTAATGGCCACATAAAGGGAAAACTATAAAAACTAGGATAATCGAAGATCTGGAGTACCTGGTGACCCTGATTAGAAAACACAAGAGCCCAACCAAACTACTAGAGATCGACATACCGCCTTTACAAAAAATATTCAACTTGGTGGGCCGCTTCATTTGATGTCAAAAATCGAAGGTCTGAAGTATCTGATGAAGAACCCAAGTCACACAACATTAACTATAATAATAAAGAAATCGCAGTAAGGAACCTTAGAGTTGGCACGACTTTGTCTAGATTTCATTACTTTTTAGAGATAAACAAGCAGCTCCATCGAGACTTGGCTAGTTTTTTTACAGAATGTTTTTGGTGGGATTAAATTTGCCTGGACTACTAGCAACAGTGCCAAGATGCCAGTTGAGAGTAATTTGCTCGAGACTGCGCGTCGCTGCTCCTCCAATGTAAATTGACCCTAAGCCTGCCTGGCCATCTTAATCATTAAAAAAAAAACGGGACAAGGAATGGTCAATTTTCGTCTATTTTCTTGAATAACTTGGAAAATATTTATTTTAAAATTACAAAAAAAAATACATTTAAGATCTTCATAACAAGACCTTCCATTTGATGCAGTTTTCAAAATTTTTTTTTTTAATTTCCCACCTTCCCCCCAAAAATGACCTCCCATATACAGATTTCATCTATTCACATCACACCTCTGCGTTTGGGTCACAGAAATTGATAGATTCGGAGATAATCGACTGTGACCGACGGACACACGAGTGATCCTATAAGGGTTCCGTTTATTTATTCGGACGTACGGAACCCTAAAAAGATTGTAGTTCCATAATGTTCATTTGGAAAAATGAAAGTCGCCATATGTGCATTTTTAAATTAAATTGGAAAACGCAGCGTCTGGAACATTTGTTTGCGTCTGGAACGACCTGAAAGGCTTCGCGGGGAGCGGCTGGTTGCGAAGGACAGAAGCCGTGCGTAGTGGCTTTGGGAGAGACCTAAATCCAGCAGTTGAGAGACACAGGCTGATTATAACGATGAATTATATTTGTGACAATTTGATATCTAAGTATTACATATTTGAAATTAGGCCGTCAAAAAAAAAGTGTTTTATGCAAGTTAATTCAATTTATGCGTACGCCAAACGTCTCGACAAGACGTGTCCAAGACAAATTAAAAAAAAAATAAACTGGCGACAATGCATTCTCGTTGAGTCATAGACTAGAGAGCGTTGCCCTCGACTCCCGCGCAGCCGTCATGGCGACCCGGGAACACTTCCGGCAGATTTTATTCCTCTCTTTTCTGGCTTGTTTATGTTAGTTATCGTTTGTTTATGATTAAAATTAGACGGGCTATTAATTATACGTTAAAAGAGATTTTGAGATGTCGGTTACCGTTGTCATAAATAACATTAATTTAACGGCTCTACGATTGCGCCGCAAAAGTTCTTTTGTGGCTACGTCTTGAGGTTAAATATCTTAAAGACGTATTGACGTAGAAAAAAGTGGCAGTTTTCTAGGTTTCACTTTTCCGAAAATTAAACTTTCGCTTATATTGAAAAAAAAAATTAAAAAATCACACAATGACCTCAGTCGGATGGCGACTTTCATTATAATTTTGCCGAAGTGTTGCAAAATCGCAGCACAAAAGACCCAGACACCTGACGGGCGAGCACAGAGTAAAAATTAAAAAAAATCGGTGACTCACGAGCGCCGTATTCGACGCCATTTTGCAGGCACGCGCCATTTTTTTAACCGCGAAAGTTTGACAGGTGGTGAATCACGACGCGCGGAATGTGTACTGTACTATAGTACTTATTACTTCCATGACTGTACTAGATCTCATTATTTTTTTCGTGCAACGATACACACCTTTCCATACAGCCTATTGTTTGATAAAATGTCGATTATAACAAACGTTACGACTGTTATGTATGTTACACGTAAATATAGTTTGAGTTACACTAGTATTTTATAAAATCGATACATTTTTATAAGACAAAATAGAAACACAGAATTTGTCACAAGGATTTATAGTGCCTCTTATTTAAACTTTTTTTGAATTTTATATTCTACAGAACCGACGACGCAGAGATCGTCCAAGTCAAACCTGTAGCTTACTGACTAGCTGAAAGCTGTACTAAATTTGTTTAGTATGACATTAGTTCTGAAGTCATAAATTGAGCAGTCCGTCTGAGAACGCCACCGTTGAAATGAAAAGAAGGGTGCCATAATTTGTGTGATCGAATTTTGAGCAAATAAGAGATCCCAAAGACCAATGGCTACGCTATCGACGAGTTCCTGCTCTGTCACAGGGGTTCCGGGTTCTAGACGATATGAATTTGCCATTAGAACAATGCGCAAAAAAATTTTTTATTAATACATTTTTTTAAACTGACATTAACTTATTCATCGGTACAGGATTCATATGCGCGCAATAAGCAGTTTTCGAGAGAATTTTCAATAAAAGTCAAATTCTTCTTGTGTTCTAACTTCTATTACTTTAAAGAAAATTCTAATTAATACAACTGGTTCTTCACATGTTTAAGTATAATATATATATATATTTCAAAATAATTCTCTTGTCTATTTCTTGTAACTCTTCATTAAACAATGGATATTTTTAGTATTTAGCGCTTGTCTCCACCTTAACGGTAAATCCATTATGGGTGATGATGATGATGATGATCAGACAATAAGAGCGTGGCAGAGCTGTGGTCACATTAAACACAGTAATCATATTGTGCATAGCAGCACCACACGAGAGTTACAACAGCGCATTAAGGACAAAATGTCGCAACTTCATAGAGGAGGCAATCTTCGCCGATTCTCGGGTGTAGGGTGACCACACATTTGAGTATACATAGTCTGACATGTATTCGGACAAAGCCTAAATAGAAAAAAAAATGCAAAAAAAGTTATACTTCTTTTGCGTTAATGAAAAAGCAACACCGTGAAGGCCAAATAGCTCGTAGAATAGACAACCGTAGGAGAAGACGATATAGAAATAAAAGCGTTAATTCTAGCTCTAAGAGGAGACGCCCAACTGATTCTGGAAAGACTTCCCGCAGAAGGAAGGTCTTTGCAAGCACTTCTGGAAGCCCTAGAGACACGGTACGGTAACAAGCATATATATCGCACGCAGAGACCCATGGAAACACTTCAGCAGTGTCCTGACGAGATTGAAAGACAAATTCGTCGCACCTATATATCACACCCGCTGCTATAGAATTAACATTGCTTCGGGCCTTTGTGGACGGAATAAGAGACGGTGAAGTTTGCGCAGCATTGCGATTGGGTCACCATCAGACCCTAAAGTGTGCTACGGTACGCGATACGGAAGCGACAGTTGAGAGTTCTTGCGAAGACTTCTGCGATAGTGAGTTAGCGACACATTGAACGAATTAGCCACGATATTGGCGAATTTAACGGTTTAATGGGGAAGTTTTGAGATTATTGGAGGAAATCTTGGTCTGCAGGAATAAATCGACTCCTTTCAACCTCACACGGTATTTTCACTCACAACACACACGTAACAATATAAATGAAAGGTGTCGTTATGCACAATCCGAATGAGATTATATCCCGCGTAATCGCGAACTTTGAACAGTCTCCCTTCTGAGGCGTTCCACCTAGATACAATATGGGCTTCTGCAAGCCAGCCGTAAGCAAATTTCTGAAGGGTCGGCAGTGCACGTGCACCCCCCATAGGTTGCTCTTGTCCTTAGGCGAAGGTAACTATCTTCCATCAGATGGACCGTCAACCTGCCTACCATAATTTATAAAAAAATAATAATACCATAACGGTACATCAGGCACTGTAATAAAATTAGAAAACTTAATTAAAATATTAAAATTAATTAAAATATTAAATTAAAATATTAAAATTAAAATTAAAATATTTGCACACCCTCGAAGGGTAGAATGTAGCGAGAAATATCTATTGTAAAATCTTTGTTATTTCAGCAAATAAATGATTATTATTATTATTATTATTATTATTAAAAGCATTTTTTTTTATTTAATATTATTTATCACAAGACAGTATTTTGTCTAAAGCGAGGACTTAGCAGAAAAACATTATTTTCGTCATCTAATTTGACTTATTAGAGTAAAATTAAAACTTAGATAAAAATATAGAGCATAACAGATATTTAAAAAAAGTTTATTTAAAAACAGATTTAAACAAAAAAATAAAAAAAATAAAACAATAAATTACTGCCTAAAAAAGCTTTCTCGTCACAGTAAAAAAAAATTCAGAGACATTTGTTTTTAAGCTTATCAATTAAGTTAAGTTATGTACTAAACTTTTAATCGTCTAATTTTATTCATTTTTTCATATTTTACACAATATTTAAGAAAAAAACTTCCAATTTTAAATCTGTTCGGTTATCTCCGAGAAGTTACAAAAAATTGTTGTGCAACATTGCACCTTAATTCCTAGGTCATTAGGTTGAGCTCATTTTGGTAAAAAATTGCATTCGGTCTGACGTTAGCCCTTGTCTTAAACGTGTGGTGACCCTACAATTTTCATGCGACTCACTACGCTATGCATTGCGAAAGTGTTAAAACGAACGCCCACATTACGGAATGCATTCACTTATCTTCCTGGCACTGAAATAACTTTTATGGGTTCGATTCTCGACTATTTATTTTATCTCGCCGAATATTGCGTATACATTAACCAAACGAAAACGAAAATTTTATTATTTTCGTTTTAATATACATAAGTATAAGTAATCTCTTACATACTTGGGACAAACAGTCCAATTAGATAGAGCCAACTACGGGGAAGGAGGTCAATCTCCGAATCCAGCTCTGATGGGCAGCGTTAGGGAATCTCCGAGACATCTTCTCTACCAAAATTCTTCAGTGTGTTAAAAGTTTTCGACCAATGTGTGTTGCCAGTGATGATGATATATGGAGCTGAAACATGGTCTCTAACTATGGGCCTCGTAAGAAACCCTCATAAGAAGAATCGAACAGGAATTAGAGAGATTCGTAGACGAACGAAAGTTACTGACATAACCCGGCGGATTAGTAAGTTGAAGTGGCAGTGGGCCAGGACACATGGTACGGAGAGTCGACGGCCGGAAGGTTCCACTCACAAGGTGGTCAGAAGGGCCGCGGGTTGACGGTGGATCCAGGTTCCTTTTGGACAATTAAGGGGGTAGGCCTTTATCCAACAATGGACGTCCTACGGCTGAGATGACGATGATGGATATAATCACACTTATTAGATAGATTATCGCTTTGAGCACTTAGTTATGTATGTACTTCAAGAGGTAATCTGTACAAAGTTAACAAACCATACAGTAATGTACATACATACATACACAATTAAAATTATAAATTACTCAATCACGCAAAAACGGCTGAACAAATTAGGGATGAAATTTGACACGCAGCTAGTTTATTACCTGGATTAACATATAGGATACTTTTTATCCTGGAGAAAAGTTAGGTTCCCGTGGGATTTCCAAAAAAACCAACTAGGGCGCGTACGAAGTCGAGGACACAGCTAGTAAGTGATAAAAAGTATCGACTTTCCAAAAAATTATGCAAACCTCGAAAACCATGCAACTTTTACCAAAGCGAAAATCTGATTATAGATAGGTCGTGAATAGACTATCCACTCACTATACACCTGTATACCTCGACCTGTATACCATACTCAATGTCTAGGCAAGTCAATGCCGATCTTAACATAAAAAGGGGGGGGGGGGGGGGTTTCCAAGCAAGACTCGCCATTTCACGTAACGCAAACCCTTGTTTATAAATTTAAAAAAAGTCTCAATTTTATCTCTATTTCATCTGATAAGATCATGTCATTCTTTGTATCGTTCTAAAACGTGACAAAATCCACTATTTAATAGTTATGCACAACAATTTCGCATTATAACCCCAACGATTATAGAGATAAGGGCTATCTATTATTAAAATCATTGTGAAATCACGTTTTAATTGCTCTGTTCCAGTCTACATATTTTATCCACATTTACTTTAATTGGAATGGAACAACATAATATAGTTATACTAGGCGACAAATATTTAGCAACCAGTTGTCCAACTGGTCGGCGGACTTTTGTTTATTTGTAACGTCACAACAGACATATCACATAAAATCTATCTACTAAGACTTTGAAGAGGCTATTGATCACTGGAGGAGATTAGTATATTGTGTAGATTAAACTAATGTTAAAAGAGCAGATTTTTTTGCTTTTTCTGCGGTTTTTTCAATGTTGCGTCACGAAATTTTGTCCGCAAACCTCATATTCGGATTCAGCACCCCAAAACACATATAGAATGAAAGAAATCAGAACTACTCCAAATTCATTTTCGACTTGCGCTGTGAAAACTATTGATGATACATAAAATAATGCACTAAATACAGTCATTTTATTAAATGCGTTTTTGACATTTCTCAAAGATTTTCAACTGTATAGATCGGGTTTATGTGATATTTAGAACCACGTGGTTCTAAATTTATGAATTTTTTTTTATGAATTGCTATGACCTACAATTAATGAGTAATCATGGAATTACATTGTATGGAATAAGTAAGCTGTTCGAGTTGGAAAGTGCCCTCTTAGGATAATGTCCGCGCGATTTAAGCCGCGGACATTAGCTAATAATTTTATAAACTGGTAGCATTTGGCGAACGTCAAATTTAAGTCAACTATGTAGTTAGGTTTGGCAAACAATTAAAAGCAAACACTAGTTTAAAATAAAAAGAGAAATGAGATGAAATAAAATTATTATTATTTATTAAAGATATTAAATAAATTCAAAATAGTTCCAAGGCTTCTCACTCTTGAGTGTGCAATGGGATAAACATTGTGAACAATTCATAGCGTTTCTTGTCTGCTCCTAGAAAATATTATTAGAATTATTATTCTAGTCTAGAGATATATTTAAAATACTTGGTCTTGATGATTTCTATCTCCCGCCATAAGTCCTTTTAATTAAAGACATAATCCTACTAATAAATATAAATTCGAAAGTTTATGAAGCTGAATGGACGTATGTATATTTGTTACTCTTTCACGTGAAAACTACTGAACCGATTTGGGTGAAATTTGGCACACAGATAGTTTATTATCTGGATTAACATGTAGGATATTTTATCACGGAAAATGTTTTATTTATTTTATTTTAGGGAAATTTACAGGCACTAATATTACATAGTAACAATTGGAATAGAAACACACCAAATAAAAAATAGAAACACACCAAATAAAAAATTTCCACTTATAGCATGAAAGATTATACAAAGAGTAATTACAACCAGCATTCACGGTAGGCAAGTTATACTAAAATATATGGAATTTATTAGTTTACTGAAAGAATTTTTCGGTTAAAATATTTCTAGTTTTAACTATAGAGCTGTGGAACAGGTCGACATCTGTATCTAATAATATTTCATTAAAAAGCCTACATGAACGAGGTATGAATTAATTTTTCCTATAGTTTATTATAATATAATATCTGTGCCCACGAATCTGTAAGCATTGAAAAATGAAAATATACGATTGACATCTTTATCGCCGTGACGACGGTGGCGCCGCGCCGCTGCTGCCGTTATTTTTTTATATTTTTAGTCCTCGGGAACCTAACATTCTTCCAGGATAAAAGTATCTTATATGTTAATCCAAGTAATAAACTATCTGTGCGCCAGATTTCATCCAAATCAGTTAAGCCAATTTTGGGTTATTGAGGAACAAACATATATACTTTCACATTAAACTTTCGGTGAAAAATGATTTAACTGATAGTGAAAACCGCATCAAAATTCGTTGCGTCGTTTAGGAGTTAGCGGATATACATATAGGCAGACAGACAAACAGAAGACGCGGGCGGCGACTTCAATACTATGTACAGATTTAACATCTCTTTACGATCTTTTAGGAGCAGAGCAAAAAGAAAAAAAAAGTCAGAAAATATGGTAAGTGAATACGAAGCTATAGAGATAGAGTGGGTCGGTGATCACGTTTGACCGTCCGACGAAAACCCGATTAAGTATTACCGAATTTTTTTAAAAATTCGCAGTGCACAGCTTTATACATATGAAATCACTGCGTACGAAATTTAATCTTCATATAAAAGTATGTATGGAGGTCATTTCCATGGATCACCACTGGTAGGGATAAACGAATAGAAAATTCCGTTTATCCCGGAATGTTCAATGAGTCACATACGGTGCTGGCTGAAAATGAGCGCTGTAGGTGTTTGTCTAGCACCTCAGCACAATGCTGAGCCAGTATCCGATTCGCTGCTGCGAGGACACGCACACGTTTTTTATTAATTTCTGTCCTGTTCTTGTATAATAATATAATGTGTCTTTCGTGCAGTGAATAAAAGTCTTTCGTTCTTTCTTTCTTAGTTTATTGGGAAAACACTCAATCAATGTATCACTTACCGGTGTTTTCCTTTGAAGCAACGTTCCCACGGGACTTGGTATCTTGGTTGGAGTCACGCCGCTGTGTGGGCTGCGCGCTGTAAACAAAATGTCCCATTCATCAATTCTATAGACATTATCTATACATATAAGTAATAAAATCGTAAACGAGCCGAGCCGTAAACACGGCTCGTTAAATATTTTTTTCAAAAAAACAGTACACCTTGTACTTATGTTACCGAAGTCAAAAAAATATTTTTTTTAAATTTTGTCTGTTTGTGCGTTTGTGAACAACAATCTCTGAAACGGCTTAACCGATTTGAATGTGGTTTCCACTGATGTATTGTAGCAAGCTTCCCGTAACATTTAAGTGTTTATTTCATTCCGTACGCGCGTAAGAAGTTGCGGGCTCAGCTAGTACAAAATAAAAATTTAATGAAGTTATAATTAGCATAAATAATTAATTAATCTGATCTAGGGTTCCTGGGTTAGCATAAATAATTAATTAATCTGTTCTAGGGTTCCCGGGTTCGATTGCCGGCAGAGTTAACTTTGAAAAATCAAATTTGGCTCTGGTCTTGATTTGAAAAGTAGTGGAAGGGCACACTGCGTTTTCGCAGTCATTTGGGCAGCCCGTCTGGCGGCAGTAACCACCCCCTTACAGAAGACCACCGTGAAATAACAACACGTGTGCTGTTGTGTTTCGGTGAGTGAGTAAGGGATGCCAGAGCCCATTTCCCTATCCACTCCTAATCCCTTATTCTTAATCCTACTGCAGTCGGCAGCGCACTTGCAGCAGCTTTGGCGTTGCTTGTGTTATAGGCGACGGTATAACCAATCACCTACCATCAAGTGGACCGTCAGCCGGTTAACATAAAAAAAAAAGACAATATTAAGCAAAAGTTTGTATTGGATGTATGTGTGGATGTTCATTACTCTTTCACGCAAAAACGGCTTTATCTATTTGGATGAAATGTTCCACACAGATAATTTATTACCTGGATTAACATTTAGGATACTTTTTATTGTGGAAAATGTTAGATTCCCGAGAAAACGTAAGATTCATTTATAATTTTATATATATATATATATATATATATATTAATTTTGTCAAGCTTTGTAGGATAATGTATGTACTTAACTTACTTGTAAAATATATATTCTATAAATAAATAAATATTCTTTAGGTATATGGTATTTCTTCTATAGGTATATATACCTATTTAAAACTATGCCAAAATCCAAGTAAGAAAATATCTAGGAAGCACTTTTTACCTAACCGAGTGGAGACGGTCTGGAACAGACTTCCTGAAAGTGTTGTCATGGCGCCATCAGTGAATTGTTTTAAGAACAGACTGGACAAAATGGATGAAAATATAATCTTCAACCTATTTGATACACACGCATCAGCTCAATAGCTGCTAGTGTGGTTTAAATATATATAATAATAATAATAATATATGAAGAAGGGAAATTACCTCTTAAAACAAATACACAATTAATTTGTTAAAGTCAACACAGCTTCTGTAGGTACTCATTATTAAAGTAACTAACTCTATTGAGATTTTTAAATCTTTTTTTAAACCTCAATTTTTTTATTTTTTTTTAAAGTCGACAGACAGGCTGACGGTTCACTTGATGGTAGGAGGTTACCATCGCCTATAACTCAATCAACGCCACAGGTGCTAAAAGTGCACTGCTGATAATAGTAAAGGATTAATTGGGAAAGAAATGAATATCTTAATTTTTTTTAGCTTATTCAAAGAACTGCGGGACTTAATAATATTTGAGGCAGGTAGTTACATTTATTTTAATATGTATAAGCACAACTTGCACCAACATCTTATCTACTACTAATATTTTATCAGTATTTTAATAAAAAATTGTTTTTATACTTAACGTGTTTGTAATAAGGTCGACTTTCCTAGTTACATAATTTCAAATAACAAACGTCACAGAGGTTCCACATGATAATATGCTTTTGTTTATATTGTAATCTGTTGGTTTGTTTATGTAATTGTTACTTTAATTACAGAGTTTATAAGTGTTTGTAATAAGGTCGACTTTCCTAGTTACATAATTTCAAATAACAAACGTCACAGAGGTTCCATATGATAATATGCTTTTGTTTATATTGTAATCTGTTGGTTTGTTTATGTAATTGTTACTTTAATTACAGAGTTTATAAACTAATAAGTAAAATGACTAATAATTTACACATACATATCTCAATTGCTGTTAATTACACACAAATAGGTGTAGGTATATATATTTTTTGTTCTGTCATCAAATTTGATGTCAAAAACTATAATCAAATTTGATGAAGTAGATTTGGAATTTGCATAGAATTAGGCCAGTGCCTTATTCTACATCTGCCCTTTTCAGTCTCCTAACTTTTCCAGTCTGCAATAGAAATTTGGCAAATGGATTCGGATGGAAGCAAAGACAATCCTTGTAACTTTTTCTAAAGCATTCTATTTCTTCCACAATTGTTGGAATCTCAAAATATGAGTGGATCTCTCTCGCTGTTCTGAGCATACCAGGGCACCCCACTAATAACTCTTAGTATATTATTTTGAACTTTCTGCAAGTGCTTCAGTTTTGACTTACTAGCAATGGACCACATTTGGAAATGGAAAGAATTTAAAATTCATAATTTAATTTATAAATTGGTAACACCAACCATAGGTGATCTAAGCCTATGACATACTACCTATCTACACCATGATACACCCTACCTACACCACGATACACCCTACCTACCTACACTACATAAATATGTGCATCACACATACTTGAGGCATCTACAGATTCAATTGCTTGTAGTCAAACAATTTTGAAATGCATCACCAGCAGTTCCTATACAAATGACATGCACATTCTACACTTATGCTAACAATATGCTAAGCAATATGACCCTATACTTACGTTTAGAAACATGTCGAGGACTCATTGGAGGTCTATCCTCCACAGCAAAGGTCTCATTGAGGTCCGGCTCCTTTATGGCCAGCGTATCATTATTATACTTCTTCACACTATCAGCCCAATCCTGTATCCAAGTCTTGTCACCTTTGCACCTATTCAAACTCAAATAGGACAGTTTACCGACAACCTGATCATGACTTATGTCAGAAGAAACCATTATATCATTCCTCAATGCTTTCTGTGCATTTTTCAAGGCAGTGCTTTCAAATTTCGCATCATTGAGAGGCAGTTTATTACTAGGCAAAGAAACGGGCACAGAAGATTCTCTGGATAGTCTGTGTACATAATCTGTTTGGTCCATTTCGGATTTTGTTAAACTGAACCGTCTTCTTGGTGGTAATTCAACTTTTATAGGATTCTTCGAGCTCAAAACACCAGAAGTCGTAACAGAAGTGAAGCTGCCCTGATCGGAGGGGTCACCATGTTTTGGTGGATACTTGGCGAAAGTTTTTTCCGTTATATTTCTAACTCTATTCTTTATTTTTTCCAGATAGCTTCGAGTAGATTTGATCTGTTTGGAAGTTTGAGCTGCTAAATCACTTTCAGTAGGAGATTCATAGCAGCACGATATTTCTAAAACATTCTTGTCTTTTGATGTTTTTGGTATTTCAAAAGCACTGTTGACGGACGGACTTCTCAAACCGATTTCTCTTCTAGGCTCCTTGGTTATGACTTTTTGTGTGTTTGAGAAGTCAAATATGAGTTCTGGGTCTCTTTCATTGCTATTACCTCTTCTCTTTAATGTATCCTCGATAACACCTTTAAGTAAATCTGTGCCAAATGCTTTATCAATACTCATTCTCGCTTTTTGCTCTTCTGTGTAAGTGTCACATTCTATGGTGTATGTGCCAGTGGAAGAGTTTTCAGACTGTCTATCAGCATCATCATCAATATATAAGGGTTCAGGCTTATTACACTTTTGGAATAGCAAATCTGGAGTTTCCGATAATGTTCTGACCTTTTGCTGAGGACTTTTGAGCTCCGGTGTGGACAAACCGTTGTCAGGAGTCAATATGTCTAATTCTGGGCTAGAAATATCTGTCAACATCACTCCTTCTGGACTTTGGTCTAATATATCAGCCATTACATGTTTGTGTTGATAACTGGCAGATAAATTACCATAGCTAGGAGTCCTGTGGACGTCTCTATAGGAACAGTTTGTATTTTTTAATGGCAAATTAAGACCATGTCTTGTAAAATTATCACTTCTGGACATAATACTATCAACTATGGGGCTTTTGGACGTTTTTCTTTGTGGCAAACTGTCATTGATTGGCGACCTAACATATCTACAAGTTATTGGACTCGTGATATGTGCTTTTTCAAAGTTTTGAGCTAAAGGACTGTTCCGGAGCTTAATGGAACCCGATAATCCACTATCTTCTTGGTCAGAAGAGAAGTAACCCTCGGAATTATACCCTTGTGCTTTACGAGGCAGTTTAACGCTCATGGGAGGTTTCTGGGCAGTAGGACTAGATCTTGTAAGACTTGCTGACATGGATTGAACCCTTTGATGTCTCGCTTGAGACTTCTTAGCTAATTCTTCAAGTCTACGATTGTCGAAGCGTTTGCTTTCACCAAAATCGACTGTAAACGCCATCGGGTGAGGTTTGGGAGTGCCAGGCTCTGATTTCTCTTCCTTATTATCATGACCTGCCTCACTTTTCTCATTCTTGTTTAAACTTTGACTTTCGGACGACGATTTAGATATTGTTGGATCAGTCGGGCTCTGACCCTCGGATAGAGGGCTAGACACGTCCGCTTCGACGCAAACACTCATATTTTCAAGGATTTACACACAGTGACATCATATTCAATAAAATAAGCAGCTTTATAGAAAAAAAAATGCACAGCCTTTGTTTCATGCACTTCACTAATTGGAATGGAAGCAAGTAGAGCACAGCACTAAAAATAGAAATTAAAAATAAAAGAAATCTTTCGAAAAGTGGAACGAGTGCATTATTGGTGGTAAAAATTAAAAGAAATATCGCGAACTCCGCCTACAACATACGCGTCGTGATTCGCGAACACTCAAATCACTCAACTCGACACCACCTCGACACACACAAGTCAACACTAAAAATAATGAAAAGCGATGACAATGACAATTTTGACAAATTATTGTTTTAAATAAATTGCTCTATGTTATACTAACGTAAAGGCTCCAGTACACATTGGCCAATCTCGGCCATTCGCCAATATAGGCCAACATCGGCCATCGACGGCAATGTGTTCACACAATGGCGCATAATTCATTGCTGCCTTGCAAAACACAGAATACTTTACAATATAGGAAAAAAAAACCACAAAACTGACATTAACATTGCGATTTCAGGTGACTGGGGACAGTTATTTAGTTATAGGAGTCTAGACTACCTATTTAAAATAGCCTGGCACATAGATGCAAAATTGCCTGTCTGTGTGTATTCTATAAGATGTACTTCGGAGAGTCTGCTCGGGAGCTGCATGAGATCATACCGCCTTCCCCTTTCTTATTCTATCGGACATGCAGACGCACGACAGAGGCTCTAGTATGAGTTTACGATACTACACTCGCTAGCGAGAACGTAAAATTTTTGTATGGGAATTCGTGAACTGTCAATGTCAAATTATCAATTTTCCATATTAATGTTTTACGCTCTCGCTAGCGAGTGTAGTATCGTAAACTCATGCTAGAGCCACTGGTTACCATGCTCACCTTGTCGAAATGACTCTAATTCGGACCAAGCGCTTTGAAACCTCTTTTATAATGAGCACTGCTAAGGATTGGAACTCCCTGCCGGCGTTTGTATTTCCGAGTTCATACAACCCAAATCTATTCAAGGTTCGAGTGAATAGGCATCTTCTGGGTGAGCTCATATTTCCTACATGGATAGGTGCTGGTCAAAAGCAAACCCATCATTAATTTAAAATAAATCAAGTCTAAAAAAAAATTAATACCAAAAATAAGTCACGTATATTAGATATTAATAAATAAATAAATACACATATTTAGGGCGAATCCTATGTATATTGCTTTAGTCTTTATGGCAAACTGAACTACCGGCCACGCCAACATTATCAATTTTTGGCAAATATAAGCCAATGCTTCTATTGGCCTAAGTTGGCCCAATGTGTACAAGCTCCTAAAAAAGGAGAAATAAATTGAAATAGATTACCTTACAAAATAAAAGTCCACAACACAAACTACCTGAAAATAAAATCAAACGTTGCGAGTTCGTTCGTTATAAAGAATTATTATGTAGAACGTCAAATTTTTATATAGGTAATTTATATAGGTAATTTACAGTCTACCTTCAGATTTGGCTGTGTAATAGTATAAGAATTAAAAATATTATAATAGTTAAATTTAGTTTAACTGTTATGGTATTTTCAAATTTAGCATTTTTTTTAAATAATATTTAAATGTGTCGAGATTTAATTTTAATGTACTTATGTACTTAGACATTATTTTTGTTAACAGTTTATTAATAATTTAAAATAATTAAATAATAGGTTAAACTTCAGTAATTTTTATTGCTATATTACATATATTATATGAATATTATTAGTTTTTTAAATTCTAAAAATTATATATAAGTAATTTATTCGTGAAAAAAAATTTTGAAGTGGGTGTTGAAAGGGGTTTTGTGAATAAAAATAATTAATCTAGAATACAATCATATAACTTACAGACACTGTGACAGATACAGACTTACAGATTATGCAAAAATATTATTTGGTCTGTGGATCAGTAAATAGTCATCTGCGGTTTTTATACATTTTTCCAGCATTTTTCTGACTGCGTAGTGCGAGTTTGCCTCGATCAAACGCATCGAACGCGTAAACGTGAATTTGTATGCGCTCTGTGGCTCTAGCATGAGTTTACCTTACTACACTCGCTAGCGAGAGCGTAAAACATTTATATGAAAAATTGATAATTTGACATTGACAGTTCACGATTTCCCATACAAAAGTTTTACGTTCTCGCTAGCGAGTGTAGTATTGGTGTAGTATCGTAAACTCATGCTAGAGCCACAGAGGCTCTAGTATGAGTTTACGATACTACACCAATACTACACTCGCTAGCGAGAACGTAAAACTTTTGTATGGGAAATCGTGAACTGTCAATGTCAAATTATCAATTTTCCATATAAATGTTTTACGCTCTCGCTAGCGAGTGTAGTATCGTAAACTCATGCTAGAGCCACTGTTGTCATTAATCTGTCTATGTTTGGTCCAAAGATGTTGTATTAGTCTGTACCTTTGGTCTATGCATTTAGGACATAGAAAAATAACTAAAGCATCAATGTTGCCAGAAGGCTACTTTTATAGCCTTTTAGGTGATTTTTAACTCTGTCAGGTTACTTCTAGCTAACACTGCTCAAAAGGTATCAATTTCGGATCTTGTAGAATTAATTCATAATTTCTTACACAAAACCAATGTGAAACGGAACGTGAAGTGAAACAAGGCAAAACTTCGTTCGTGGTCGTAGTGATCTTGTGCCTGCTCGCTCATTTCAAAAGTCGATCCGTACTGTAGTAGAGGCATTATCAACTGATTTATAGTTAATAAATCATTTTTATCAGTCTATCTTGCTCGCACTTACAGCTCTTATGGAGTTGTATAGTTGAATAGTTGTATAATTGTATATAGGTGACCCGAAACGATATGATATGTAATGTAATTTTGTAATAGACTAATTTGTTTTTTATAATCACAACAGCAAATCAGGATCTGATAAATGTTTTTTATACGTAATCTAAAGAAGCAGTTGTAGATCGTGTTGTGTTTGGGCTACCTGACTGCGACACTTGTCTTTATTCGGTCCATGGTTGCTCTACTAACTCTACACATGAGCGTTGCAATTTCAGATGGCTTATTAAAATTGAGGCAAGATTTTTTTGTCGGGGTCACTTTTCAATTCTTTTAAAAACAGGAACACGTTTTGAATTACTGTCCGAGCTTGAGCGTTGATGTCACCATTTAATTTCTTCAAATCCACTTTAGAAAATAAATTCTCCGTTGTACGTAAAATAGCACAGTGCATTACAAAGTGCAATTACGTACTGACAAGTTTGAACAAAAAAATTAAATACAAAAAATTATTCAAATGGTCACCTTTGTAAAAACTGGCTTTATGGAAAAAATGTACATAACAAACAAGGATAGCATCAAATAAAAGTATCTTGAAGTATCCATTTTCTTCACTACAATTTTAAATCCACGCTACTTATGATACTGATCAACCCAAATTCAAACTAACAAACTTTTATTATAAAATAAAAAAGATTGAATCACGATGTATACCTAATAATACCGATGTATACCTAATAAATAGCGTTGATCGTGTAAATGAGTGATCGACTCAATTACTCGACCAACACTATTTTCACACACAATAAAATGGCAACCCACCAAATGTCATTTTAGTCCATAGAATTAAAAATCAAACTATACGTACATAGTGATGTTTTTTTTACGAAACATGGAAACATTGGCAAATGATTCCTGTACGATTTTTTCCATCGGTAGATTTCATAAATTTCGATACCTACTTTTTTTCATTTGCAAATTATATTTTCTGTCCATAATGTCAAATTTCGAAAAGTAACTGGTAAAAGCAACTTAAAATGGAAAAAGCACTATCCATGTTTGTGTAAGTTAATCATGAAGTTAATACAACCAACATTTTACTTGTTCCTAGCATTTTACACTAATTGTGGCGACCTCCGAGCCGGAAACGTTCGGGATCTTTCGGTGTAGTTCGGAGAATCGACGCGGGTCGCGGACACCGAGAGTAGTTGATTTCCGATTGTTAGCTGCCGAAAGCATTTGTTTGATATATACAAAGATGTTGTATTAGTCTAATACAATTATCTTTGGATATATGTATATATTTTCTTGGTAACTCTAAATAATAAATCAATGTAAATAATATGTTCGCCCACACACTAAAAAATGGTTAATTTTTATTTATTTCAGGGTAACTTTTGACAGGCACTGTCACAACTGGCAACACTTAGTAGGAGGAGTTTAAGTTCATTCATATTATAATCAAAAATCAAAATATATAGCTATTGTAATTTGTAACCTAACCTGTGCAGAAATGGCCGATGCCGCGTTTTCCGAAGACGGAAAATACTATTCCATTATAAGCGATGATGGCAGATTGAAAATTTGGGATACTGAGACCAATGTACTTAAACAGGAGTACACGCCTGACCTCCATTTAAAGTCGCCTCCTAAATGTTTACAATGGATAAACTTATCACAAACCGCTGTGAGTTAAACACGTGGTATTTTTAACATTTAATTTCGTAGATTTTAATATATTTTTATACAATATTTCTTTGCTGTACTTGTCATACTTTATATTATTTCAATTTTGTTGTAACTATTAGTTAATTGTACATTAAAACCGATTGTAACCTTTCTTGCAGGAATCATATGTGACACTTCCCAAAAATAACTCCAAGCAAAGATTACTACATTGTATAGCCTTGGGAACTGCCATAGGAAAGATTCTTATTTACGTTGTAGCCGAAGCTAAAGTGGAAAGCGTTTTAGAGGATGCAAAATGTGAAAATCGAAGAAAAAGTATTGTATCAATAGACTGGGATAGAAAGTACGGACTTTATACATGCAATGCGGAAAATATTGTGTGCGAATGGGATATACAGGGTGCATGTGTGAGGAATAAATACAATGTCAATGTAGACAGTACAAGTAAACACACAGACTCAATAAGTGCTATAAAACTTGTTCCGCACACTCAGGTAAGTTTCTTTTTCTTGTTTTGACGGCCGGTAGTGTGGCCTTTAAGGAATATTTTAGTACTATTCTCAAATACTTCTTAAGTAGTGGCAGGGCAGTTATTTAGGCAGCCCGTTTGGTGGCAGTAACTGCCCCCTTACAGAAGACTACTATGAAATAACAGCATGTGTGCTGTTGTGTTTCTGTAAGTGAGTAAGGGATGCTAGAGCCCATTATCCCTTCCTAACAGGCCCCTCTTTTCTATTGGGCACTCTGGGCAAGTGCCCAGGGCGCCGTCATCGATGGCCCCCTAGTTCCTGCCTAACTGCACTTTGGAACATTCCTCCAAATTGAAAAGAATAAAAATAAAATGAATTAAGAAGTACAATGGTTCAAGAAAGATTGACCAGTTTATCACTGATGTCCATGGAATGTGATGTACTCAAATACATAGAATGCTGATTATGTAATGATTATACCTATTCATTTAATGGATATAAAGAAATAAAAATAACGGTTGAATAAACGTAAAATTTGACTTTTATATATTCATGTCATAGTCATAGGAGTCCCATTATACTAAAGTGCCCAGGACCTCCTGCTCCCTGCTTCTTAATCTTTTATCCTTAATACTTGAATGGTCCGCAGCGCTCTTGCAGCACCTGTGCCATTACTTGGGTTATAGGCGACAGTACCTATCATCATAAAGTGCACCGTTAACCTGTCTGTCAACCTTAACATAAAAAATATTAACTTTTTTAAATTACACTCATGTGCAACCAGTAATTTAACTCTGTCAAGTCTGTGTAAAAAAACTACTTAAATCAATTTTAAAATTTCTTTCACCTGTAGAAGGCTGCATTATCAGTGAGTAACATAGGCTGTATTTCATTTAAAAAAAAAAAATCAAAGAAAAAATTATCTAGCCTGAAAGACCACATAACAGTTTGAACCCTATGTGGTGCTGGTTTCCGTTTGGTTAATTAAAAGAGACCAAAATCGAACAGATTATAAAAATTATTACAATTTATTTACGATTATTAACATACTATTTTAATGTACACAAACCAAGTGTCAAGAGTAAGTGTCCAATAAGTGGTTAAGTATATTTTCATTTTTCAACGCATAGTAAGTCGCAGGTATAGCTAATATTTCATATAAAATAAATGGTCAACAAGTCATTTTTTCTGTCAATTAATAATAACAGAACATCATGTCTTTGAAACACAGAATACACCAGCAAAATACTTGGTGACAGCATCATACCAGGCAAGGCTATGGAGACTGCACAATGGAACGGTAGACCTCCTGAAGACAATGGGTCACAGCACAACACCGAGGGCAGTGTTGTATGTAGCCAGTCTTGACAATAAGTCTTGGCTTATTGAGGGTTCGCAGTAAGTTTTATTAAACATTTATACTCCTGTTAAATGTCCTAAGTCTGATGGATAGATTCCTTAATTATAAGTAATTTGTCATGTATAATTTTTTTTGTAATATATTTACTTACAAAACTTATTATGAAAGTATAGACTTACTTGTTCCTAAATTATTTTTAACTTATTAAACGTCTTACTTGTTCCTATCAATTCAACATCATCTCAGTCACAGGACATCAACTGCTCGACATAGGCCTCCTCAATAATGTTCCAGTAGGATTCAGTTCAGTAGGGTCAGAAGCAGTCTGCATCCACCGTCGACCTGCAGCTCTTATTAGGTCGTCTGTCCACTTTGTGGAGTTGCTCTGCCATGGACCTGCACTCAAAACAAAAATCTACGCGTTTTTTGACACTGTCATTATAAACTTTGACGTCACATTCGATCTGACAATTTCGATTACTTTAATTTTCTCACTATTTTTTTGGACTTTAATGATTATTTTCTTAACGAAAAAGACATAATATTAAAAAAAAGATTTACATAGACTTAATTCTAAAGCAATTAAAAAAAATTTACCCATTTTTTAATTAGGCGCATATTTATGTATTTTGTTGGTTTTATATCAATAGTTTGTATGTTTTAAAAGCCAAATCAGAATATGTTTGTTTTTAGGACGGAACGACTGTTGTCATTCTGGGACGTGACCGTCACCAGTGCTCACACGCCACAAATGAACGGTGACGATGGCTCACCTAGGAAGAGAAAGAAAAGAAAATCAATGTCAGAGTGTATAAATACACCGACATACAATTTTGTATTGGAAGATGCACCGAGACTTATAGACATGCATGTTGAGAATAATGATGGTACTAAAGTTGTGCTGGCTGCTGTCACCAAGAGTGGTGTGCTGCATTATTACGATCATCTGTTGAACGGGTGAGTTCACTTTATTAGGATTCCATTATAACTTTATACAGGGTGGTAATTTGAGATGGGTCAGTAAGGGCAGCTACCTAAACCTTTGTAGCTAGAACAAAACACTCTTAGGAGACTATCCATAATTTTAATAGTTATTCCCATCGGCATTCAAAGATTTTGAAAAAATGGTACAGTCAGCGGGAAAAAGGTCAATTTTCACGTTTTGTTTTTATAGCGGCAATCGATTCTGTTACTTATAAGGATCAATTGACCCTACGGGACCACCTGAGCTTAGAGTACTAGAAACGTCAAAAATCTCAAAAAACTACTGCCATACATTTCTTACGGAATGAGATTGAAAAATAAGTTCAAATATTATTTTAATTAAAAAAGGCGGCAATCACTACAATTGCCAATCTTTAAAAACAAGTAAAGATCGTAAGTAATAAATCTACGATAGTAGTTGCTCTATTTGTTTGCCGTTTGGACGGTTTCTGCAATGAGCGTGTAACCGCTGATATTTTGTTTGCGTTAACTCCATACACCGTTGTAGTGACAATTCTTGAACTGTAATGTACCTAATTTTTCTTGTAAATTCCATTTTTGAGATATCCCAAAAAAAATATCAAGAGGTCTCAACGACCACAACGACAGCATTTGTATTTGTACTTTTTCCATATCTTTAAAACTTGGTTATGGGAAATGCCTACTTCGGCAGCGACTTCAAAGCTTCTAACGACCGAGTGTTAAAATTGCAACCGCTATTTTTTATCAAGATCATTGTTGTCGTAAGGATTTCTCTTAAAGGAGCTACACTCTACAAGAATATTTAGGAGATTTTTTATAACTTTTGATATAGGGTATAGGGTATTTAATCTTATATCATTCCATGGCAGTTGATATTATTTATAAAATAAGCTTCTAATAAATCTATGCGATCTAAATGAATCAATATTTTCACAATTTAGCTGACATGCAAGAATAATAATAAATAACATTTGTTTCTAAAACAATGTTTTCCTTCCAAATTCAAATTAATTTAAAATAAACATTGCCTAGCCAGTTTCCATTGTAGTGATTGCCGCCTTTTTTAATTAAAAACAATGTTTGAACTTATTTTTTAATCTCATTCTGTAAGAAATGTATGGAAGTAGTTTTTTGAGTTTTTTGACGTTTCTAGTACTCTAACCTCAGGTGGTCCCATAGGGTCAATTGATCCTTATAAGTAACAGAATCGATTGGCATTATAAAAACAAAACGTGAAAATTGACCTTTTTCTCGCTGACTGTACCATTTTTCCAAAATCTTTGAATGCCGATGGAAATAACTATTAAAATAATGGATAGTCTCCTAAGAGTGTTTTGTTCTAGCTACAATGGTTTAGGTAGCTGCCCTTACTGACCCATCTCAAATTACCACCCTGTATATAATATCACCTTACAGCTATTTATCAAACTGTCCGCAAGTGATTTTCTTAAAAATTGAAAGTTAATATTAATGTTAAGTGTGGGGTGAGTAAGAATGCTGTGTAATGGTGAAAGGAGTCGATTTATTCCAAATATCACAAGTCTTCTCGATTAAACAGTTAAACTCACTGTTGTAGATGTCTTCGCAAAAACTATCAACGGTCACTTCCATATCGCGTACCGTAGCACACGGCCGCCTCGAGCGCCAGCCCCCGTTTTTATATTCGCGCAAAGACAGTCTGAATAGTCTTATAAAGTACTCGAAGTTTCAAACTAGTAAACATCGTGAGTGCGTTGTTCTATCGGTTCTAGAATGGTGTTTCGGTTCCTGGAATATGAACCCTATTTCGTAACCGTAAAGTCCAACTTCCTTTTGCACTTGTTTAAAGGGGCGTGGTCACCATCGATTGGTAAACATTACTTCTTCTGTTGAAATGTTCAAGCCCCCAAAGCCAACTCGCATTCTTTCAAGAAGGTTTTATAGCCAACCATAACACACTATGCACAGGTGTATCACCAAGCCGTTCTACCCAAATCTTTTGAATGTCCGATAAAATGTGAGCTTAGCGGGGTCTTACGACACGATATTATCAGCCCTGGCTTACAACATCTTTATTTATGTGAATCTCTCTTAACAGAATAGAAATTTAAAAAGTCTATAATATATGTAAATAAAACTATATGTTGTTCTGCAGATCCTCATTGAAACCGATAAAGCCAACGGTCACAATTCAAGTGGCCACTTCGGATGCGAACCCGCTACCCCTGCAATGTTGTCGACTTTCCCCTCACGGTGACATGCTCATAGGATACACAAATGAAACTTCAATTCAGTTTGAAAGAACGGTTAGTATTAACTAAATTTATAGTGAAAATAAATTTCTGATCGCACCGTTGCCTACCGGCACAGTCTGATCATACTTACGTCATACAGTCTGCAACGCTCAATGTTCAAGCCTGCAAACTGAAGTGAGTTTGCCGAACGTTGCTCTACGCAAGTACATTCGTTGCCTGACTGTATGACGTAAGTTAGACGTATGGTTAGACTGTGCTACCGGGTCCAAGGAGAAATTTAAAGATGTCAATACAGCGCTGGGCCTGTGTTAGAGCGATATTAGTGGTCGCTCTAGGGAGCAACTACACTTAATTCAGCTTTTTAACGCCCGACGCAAAAACAAGGGGTGATTTTTTGTTTGAAAGCTGACCTGAGCGAAACTCGAGTGGAGCCCCAGTGTAGTTACTCCCCTAGGCAAAATTTATTTTGGGAGCCCGTTTTTCCAGATCTGATTTTTAAAATCCTTAGGGTGACGCATTAAATTAACGATATACATACGGTATTAAAAGATTATATTAGACGATATTAAAAGAGTCGCGGGGAGTCGCTGGCTTCAGGCGGCACAAAATCGTGGTGTTTGGCGGTCATTGCAGGAGGCCTATGTCCAGCAGTGGACGTCCATCGGCTGAAACGAACGAACGAACGAACGATACGGTATATTCGGGTGATGCTAAAAAATTTGGAGACTTGTTAAATCTAGCTTTAAAAAAGCTAAATCTGATTATTTTTTTAAAAGCTAAACCCGACTGTTCAGAATTGCTAGACTATTTTTGAACCTAGTCCATAAACCGCATTTCTTTTAAAATTATTTGACAGTGTCTTAAATTGTGACAGGTCTTTTGTGCACTGCTAAACTAGGCTAATAAAAGTACAATTTATGTGAAGTGAAAGCATACCGATTAAGGGATGCTGAAGGACAATCCCTCTCTACCCTGATCAAGAGCTAGGGCCGGCGCTGTGTCGATAATAGCAAAAAAGCGTTATTTTCGTCGCTTTATTTGACTTCTTAGAGTAAAATTAATTATTAAATTAAAAACGTATATTAAAAATTATATTAAAAACGTTCGAATCGGTCAGATTTATACAAAAAAATATATTTTCTGTCATCACTGTCACTGTACAAACTTCCGAATAATAGGTGTAAGTATCTCTTTTTAACTAAGGCAAATGGAACAAGAAACAAGCTTGTTCCCTTGTTCCGGAACAGATGAGTTGTGTTATTTTTTTTTTATTGAGATATTTCCATAGTTTCTGTGACGATAAATACGCCTCACTCCTACTTCGCACTCGCTTGTGTCTTTTATTGTAAACTTTGGACCCTGTTAAGAATCGCAGGCAGTTTGAAAGTTACAATAAAAATACATATCATACCATTCTTCTGTATTTTGGTTATCATATCAGCAATATTGAGGGTTGTTCGTCTATAGCATAGGTTCCCAACCTTTTATGGACTACGGCCACCTTTTACATAATAGTCAATTATACCAATTTTATATAAGACAGATAATAATCCCAAATTAAAAATTAATTCTCTCTCTCTCTCTCTCTCTCTCTAATCGTGCTCCTCGTGGTTATGGCAGGGGGTCGTTACCGACAGTCCTAACCGAATCAATTGGTTTATACTTAATGCTTATTTAAATGTATTAACGTTTATTTACCCCATAATAATAAGATAAACATTTTAGACGGCTAGATAAAATGTTCTTTCATGAAAATGGAGGTATTTTCAAAATATTTTATTATATTAAATTTCTAATTAGGTACGTACGCTACGACCGCCCCCTGATTGTCATAACGCCCCTCATTTGCCTTTGGATCCGCTACCGCTTCCACAAAAACCTCCAGCGCCCATTAGGGGGCAGTACCGCCCCTGTTGGGAACCTATGGTCTATAAGTATACTAATATTGTAAAGAGGTAAAGCTTGTATTGTATGTTTGTTTGTTTGTTTGCATGTAGGAGGTAAACTTCGAAACTACTCATCCGATTTAAAAAAAAGCTTTCACCAATAATTAGAATTTCGAATTTTTTTCAAATTGGACATGGACTAAATATTCCACATGGGCGAAGCCGTGGGCGCCAGCTATCTAAAAATAAATATACAACGCTTGGCAAAATTATAATGTCAGACGTTATATTGCTTTACATATTTTCTCAGGCGTTATATCTTATTTTTCAACGCAGACGTAATCGCGGGCACCAGCTAGTATTTAATGAGTTACTTAATTTACTTCGAACTTTGAGGGTCTACTTGTAAAGTCCAACACTGAACTTACAATTGATATGATGATTATAGAAGTTTTTTAATAGTGATTAATCTAGTATAAAAATGGAAGCAAATGCTTTGAAGGATTTAATTTTTATCTGATTTTCCTTTTAAGACTCCAGACTTGAAGAGCAAAACACAGATAATAATTCGCGGCGGTAAGAGTAAAAAGAAAACGCAGAGTAACGACGCAAAGTCGGTTATTCCCCATACCACGCCGCGAGTTAAGTACGTGGAATCTATAGGGGAAGTCCCGAGAAAGCGTGTCGCACCCGGAACCGCGGTAAGTCTTCTTTTTTTTTTAACTAAACTTTTATCTTGGTTACAAAAATTGCAATCCATGGTCATAAATTGATCAAGCCGTCATAAAGGGGGCCAGTCACCGCCCCCGTGCTGACAGCACGTGTGCCGATATGTTTCGCTGAGTATGTAATGTCAGAGCCTTATTCCCTCTTTATCCCTTATCCTTTGTCCTGTTAAGGTGGGCAATGCATTTGATTTGACTGGGTGCAGATATGTATCTTCTTGCCAAGTTTCACTAGTATCAGTCCAGTAGTTTAGCCTTAAGAAGGTAACAGACCTACAGAGTTACTTACGCATTTATAATGTTAGTATTTTATGCGAGAGAGATAAACAAAGGAAATATTTTGTCACACGGGCTTTACTAATTTTAACATAATTTCTTCGAAAATTGATTTTCATTAGAGTCAGAAAATCCGTTAGGCTCGTCGAAATGAGGTTTTCTGAAACGGTCTAATTGAGATGGCAGCACTGTAGCATCAGGTCCAATGAACTGTCAAAATACATACGCGAATTGCAATTTTCTATGTATTTACACAATAGAATTTCAATAATTTATGTTTAGTACTTACGACTCTGTGCTATCTGACAGCTGTTTAGACCTGACGCCTACGAAGCATCGCCTGGTGGCAGAAAAAGTATCGAAAACCCTCATTCTTTGCGGTTGTTTGTATGCTTCTAGTTACTGGGTCAGTGTGATTACTTTAAGCTAAAACATATTCTCGTTATTATTTTTAAAAAAAATTAATGTATTTTAAAATTTTTAATCCAAGTATGAAAATATTTCATCCTAACTAATACATATTACAAATACGAAAGTTTGTTGGTATTTTATGATTTCATGCCTTAAGGTTGAACTAGTCGATACTTTTTCCGTACAAATTTCGGGGGGGTTTGACATTGTACATCAAAAGTTAAACCTGATATCGTTTTGTCTCATTATTACTTTTGTCTGTACGGAAACAGAATAGTAAAATAAAAAGCCATTAAAAAGTCATGAACCAACAAAGATTAATTTCTCTTGCTAATTTTAACGTAACTTTGGGCGTAAATAAGTAATAAAAGAAGTGTAAAATCTCCAAAACAAAATCGGCACCGACAAAGCTCAATTATCGACGATTTCAATAAACTTTAATTATAATTGATTTATGCAGAAGTTTTTTCATAAAACTCCATTTTTCAAAGGACTTTTCGTTTATTTTTACGCTCTCGGTTTACTTTGAATTATCGTGCATTTCACTCAATAATCTCTGTCGGACACGATGCTAGGTGAGACAGCGTGCTTTTTGGCCGCGCTCACGCGTGACTTCGAGCCCGCGGCTAGTTCATCCTTAACTACTCAACCGATCATTATGAAATTTTGCATATACATTATTAGCCATACAGGAAAAAATCTCAAAAAGGGCCTGCTTTCAACAGTTAACGGCAAATAGTGAAACTTTTTGCCACCGGGTCTTTTTGTACTAATTCGACCTTGCTGAACACGATTCTGCCCGGTGTCACCCCCTCCCCCGCTCCCTTCCCCCCCTTTCCGTCCCAAATGTATCCCGATTTGCGGTTTTTTCAATTTTTTTCGGAATCTATTACAGATAAAAGAAAACTGTCCATGACAAAATTAATCTGCATTAAATTCTCTAGAAAATTCGTGTATAAATGATTTGATAGACTTAATAACTTAAGAAATAATGTGTGTCCAAACTATGTAATTTTTTATTTTTTTTCAACTTTTTGTATTTGCAGTTAATTTATCGAAAAACAAACGAAGCTGTTATAAAGTAGTTAATGAGTGAATTATTTTTTATACATTTACCTACAAAACAAGACCTTATTTATCCTCGTACGACTATTCGTTCATGATTTATAGGTCGTAGCGTAGAAGCCCCGCTGCCCGCCGCGCGTCGTGAAGATACATAATTTGCCATGCCAACATAATTGCAGTATAGTCTTTCATACTTACTACCTATATATTATGTATTTTCGCGACGCGCGGCGGGCAGCGGGGCTTCTACGCTACGACCTATAAATCATGAACGAATAGTCGTACGAGGATAAGTAAGGTCTTGTTTTGTAGGTAAATGTATAAAAAATAATTCACTCATTAACTACTTTATAACAGCTTCGTTTGTTTTTCGATAAATTAACTGCAAATACAAAAATGTTGAAAAAAATAAAAATTAACATAGTTTGGGCACACATTATTTCTTAAGTTATATGTCTATCAAATCATTTATACACAAATTTTGTAGAGAATTTAATGCAGATTAATTTTGTCCTGGACAGTTTTCTTTTATCTCTAATAGATTCCGAAAAAAATTGAAAAATCGTGCAGAAACCGGGCAGAATCGTATTCAGCAGGGTCGAATTAGTCTAAAAAGACTCGGTGGCAAAAAGTTTCACTAAATGCCGTTAACCGTGGTTTTTTTTAAAATTTCCACCGGACTAATAGGGTACCTTTCATTCAGAAGAAAAGTAATGTTCCCGCGGGATCATCTAAAAATAAAGCTCCGACGTACGACTGGAGTTTAAATTTTCCTATATTATTTAGTTACATTCTGCATACCCAGATGTCACGTGTTCCAACAAAAGTTAAGTTAGTTACGTTCGGTATACACAGATGTACTGCGTTTTATATACGTACTACGTGTCGTTGCGCCGGCAGGTTATAACGTGCAATCGTTTCGCCAACGCGGACTACATTTTTCATACAAGATTACGACGTTTGCTTGCTTGAAAGAATTAGGGAACATAAATACAAGCGTCAGCTGTCGCACAGATGTCAAAGAGACAGATAACGTAACGCTTGAATTAATTTTACCCATAAAATTTCCATACTGGCCTTATATGAAAATCGATTTTTAAGGAGTAAAACTCCAAAAATTCAAGGCTAAAATAGATGACAAATAAATATTGAATGATAACACTTAAGAAAAAGGAACGCGTACGAAGTAGCGGGCATAAGCTAGTCCATCACATAAGGAGTTTGTCTATCATAATTGTTTTAAGGTTCTGCGCAAGTAACCAAACAAATTTTTTAACTATTGAAGAATGACAGTGCAATCGTTCTATGACCTAACCTTTAGGGCCCTATTTCATCGAGATAACATGGCGGCGCACGCAACCAGTAGTGCAGTAAGTAGTGGCAGGGCACACTGCGTTTCGCAGCCCGTCTGGCGGCAGTAACCACCGCCTTACAGAAGACCACCGTGAAATAACAGCACGTGTGCTGTTGTGTTTCGGTGAGTGAAGTAAGGGATGCCACAGCCCATTTCCCTGTCCCTTCCCAATCCCTTATCCTTAATCCTATTGTAGTCGGCAGCACACTTGCAGCAGCTTTGTCGTTGATTGTGTTATAGGCGACGGTAGCCACCTACCATCAAGTGGACCGTCAGCCTGTCTGCCGATCTTAACATTTAAAAAAAACCAATCGTTCTACCAACAAAATGTATTCAGCTCTACTTCACCTGGTGTTCGCTTGGTCGCGCAACTAGTATCAACCCGTGCACGGAATGTTACCGGTGGCTACACCACGCTATATGGCACCCACTCACTCGGACACCAGTTGAGTTGCCAGCAACTCTCCTCATGACGCTTCATTCGCACGTGTACACTGTTGAAGTCGAGATACGCATTTTGAAACTCGTGACGAGTCTGGTGTCTGCTCTGTTCTCCTTTAGTAGTTCAAAGACACCACGGATCTTAGGAAGTTATGTGGGTAGTTATAGACAGTGATATAAAGAAATGCCTCTACCTAATACCCAGTACCCACTACGCTTACAATATCCATGTTTTTAGTGTTTTCAGCATTACTTTGCTGAACTGGTTCCGCAAAACACAATCGATAAATTGTAAAAGCAAAAATATAATCTACTTGTGAGCTGTACAGACAGGAAGCTACCAAGTAACACATAGCCCAGTTACACATAGCTTCTTTAGAACCGTCTTGTACGGGCCTGTCAACTTCCGTACATGTGGGTTACGGTACGGCTGTGTACCTGCTAGTGGGCAACGCTCCCGTTAAGAAGCGTCGCTGGTCTAGCCGATCGGTTGGTTAGGCCGAAGAGAGTGGGTAAGGGTTCCAAGACAAAGTCTGTACTGGTTACCTGGTCATGCGGTGAAGCGTAGACAATTTATTCAAAAAAGTGGTCGATTTGTCATACATATTTACAGATGCAACTAGCGGCAATCGTGCCCTGCGCCGAACAATGCGCCAAGGTCAAATGGGTGATGACACGATTGCGCAAGTTGTGCAATAACGTATTTTCTGTCCCTTTCACTTTCTGTTGTTGTCTTTGTCTGTACACACGTTTATATGGGCCAACATTTCACTGTGTTGGCCCATTTCTTTGCGAACACTATACGCACGAACACTTACACAATCACTTATGTTTACACGAACTGTAGGCTGTCCCGAACACGTCTTTTGTTTAATCGAAAGTTATGACTTAGGAGTACTAAACTATATTGTTGACGTGTACTAAATATTATTTAGTGGGTAATTTGTAAATGTCAAACTACCCTCCTTTGGTTTGTAAATATTTTGCACGCGATGGATTCGCGCTATCGCGCTCACGATCCGCGACATATATTTATATTTTGGCATATTAATATAACCACGACCGTGCTGGGTTATAAAATGATGGTGTGTTTACACTTTTGCGCGAGTCACGAGAGTTAAACACTGCTCTCGGCTCCTGTCGGGAGCGAGTTTCTGGACGCGAGTCAAAGAGGGACCCGTGCTTGTCATTTACACTCGCGTTCAGCGTTCGCGATTCATAAGTGTCCATATTATGGACTCCATAAATTAAATCGAATGGTCGTAGCGGACCGTAGGTGCGAATGAGATAGCGACACGAACCACATACGAACGCTGACGAGCAACTGAGACAGAGAGAGAATCCCATGCTCTCGCTTTGTTTATATTCGCGTGAACGTCATCAGTAGCGGACGTGCAGTCGTCCAAGACAGTTCGTGGAATATTTTCGTGGCTACGCGCATCCATTTAGCCACAGTAAAAACGTGCGCGTATTTTGTGGCGATGTAAGTGCTTGGGGGCGGTAAGAAAAATAAACTGCTTTTTGTTATCCACATACAATAACGTTATGTAAAAAATAATCAAAAATACCACTCAATCAATAATGCTGTCTGTATAAGACTGCATAAGACTTAATTTCTATAGGAAAGTGAAAGATATTTTTATTTTCTTTACAATTTAAAGAAAAAGGTAAGTATTTGTTGATGGGGCCTCTTATTAAAATGATTATGTCTCAGGAGACCACTGTGGTAAAAAGAGGGGGTGTTAGTGTGTCTGTGTGTCAGGGCCGGCTTTACCTATAGTGCAGGGTGCGCCGTGCACACGGGCGCAGGGTCTGGGGGCGCCGGGCAAGCGCCGCTCCCGCTCACAACACCTCCAAAGAGCTTGTGTCGCTCCCGGTAAGGACGCTCTCAAAGACCCTGTCTCCATGTCATGACCAACGCCGGGCGTGGTAGCAAAGCAAGGCGCGCCACGAGCGGCCAACAGTTTGAAGCATTTAAAATGTTATAAAAAGAAAAATAAGACATATTGAATGAGTTTCAAGATACTGATGGAGAGGGCGCCAGGGTATTGATTGCACGCGGGCGCTACATGAGCTAGAGTCGCCTCTGCTGTTTATATGAAAGAAAGAAAGAAAGACTTTTATTCACTGCATGAAAGACACTGACATTATATACAAAACAGGACAGAGATTAATAAAAAACGTGTGTGTGTCCTCGCGGCAGCGAATCGGATACTGACTCAGCATTGTGCTGAGGTGCTATATTTATTTATTTATTTATTATTACCTGGCCTCCAACGAGGCAGGCACCGAAAAAAACACACAACAAGGAACAGGAAAAAATAACATGGCAGATGCCGCCGCAATTAAAGGAGGCACAGCCTACGCCAATAAAAGTCGAAGTAGCATCCCGGCAATAAAGTTAGAAAAAAAAATTATGAAAATTTATCAAAAATGTCTACATATATAATGTTTTTCCAAATTGATATATTTTATCTGTATACAAAATAGTCACTGTCTTTTTCAGTTTCTCAGCTAAGTTCTAAATAACAATGGATTTTGATACGGTTTTCACTGTTGGAAAGATGTTAAAGTGAATTTAAAATTGTCGCTCCCTGTTACAAAAACGCGATTGTAGTTTGTAATAAAGCAGTTTGATTGTTCAATTGCAGGTGGAGGCGCCTATGGAAGAGAGATTATCAAACTTAACCATCAACCTGAAGAACAGCACGTCAGCGGTCAATCAGAACATGTCGAGATTGTTGGTGCAAGGGTTGCAATCAATGGACCAGAAGTGAGTAACGTCGCTCGCTTTGTTCGCTGTATTTTATACGTTTGAGATTCAGTCCTAGTCAGGCCTGCACCTCTAGAGTCTTTTGGTCGTTGGTCGTGCGGTCGACGTGCTTGCCTTCGATCGGGGCAGAACCAACTTTGCAAATGAGCTTTTCAAAATTGGCACTCGTCTGGGTGTGCAGTGCTATCCCATAACACAAGTCTAATAGTGCTTACTTCGGAGGTCGTACAGTTGGTGTGTTTAGGTACTTGCGATTTATTTTGTAATTCATGTGTAGATTAAAAGACTAGCAAAGTTCGTCTCATCCACTGTGGGCAGCCATAGCTCCTTGCATAGACTCCTCTGTTAAAAGGGGTATAGGCTGGCTCAGCGTAATGTGTCCTGCCCGAACCTGAAAATAATTCTTTAACACGATTGTGGCGCCACCTATCGGGTCCAATTTTATTTTCAAACCGTATATGTCAAAGTGACGCGTCACTTCACGTCAATCAACGACGGTTAAATTATTTCGATATTGTTCATACAAAAATACTAAAATTGCAATTTAAAAATGATAAAAATGGCGATTTAAACCCACGGTAGGAGGGTGAAAAATACTTTTAAGACCTACTCTCATACCTAACAAATATATTAAAAAAAAAATCATAAAAATTGGTCCAGCCGTTTCGGAGGAGTTTTGTTACAAACACGGAGACACGAGAATTTTATATATTAGATCTTTTCGCGCTTTTTTTTTATTCTATACTAGCGACCCGCCCCCGGCTTCGCCCGGCGTGCAATTTTTATATACCCTAAAACATTCCCCGTTTATCCCTCTTTCCATTAGCGAAAACCGAATTAAAATCGGTCTACCCGTTCACTCGTGATGCCGTGACCAGGAGAAATGGGGATTCATTTTTATGTATAAGACTAGCTGACTCAACGAGCTTCGTACCGCCTCAAACCCTTTTCATACAAAATGTACGAGATGATTTTTTTTTCGTGAATACATTCATTATTCATCATTAACAACATATTATATGTCCCCACTGCAGGGGCACAGGCCTACTCTCTCAAGAAGGCTATACAATTCACCACGCTGTCCCAGTGAGGGTTGATGGATTTCACATGCGGCTTTGAATTTCTTCTTTGAATCAACACACAGCCAAAACTAATAAGTCTAGAAAGCTGAAATTTGGAACATAACATTATTTCCTATATAAACCTTCCTCGTTTAGTGCTCCTCCATTAGTGAAAACCGCATCAAACTCTGTTGCGTGCTTTAGGAGGAGTTAGCAGATAAATGCGGGCAAAGACTTCATTATAATAAGCATAAGGAACCATCTGCTGAGAAAGGATTTTTAAAAAATTCAACTACGTACGAGTTGGTCGCTTGTTTTTTTTTTTATTATAGAAGCCTAGCAGTAAATTTTTTTTTATCGCCCTTATGAATTAAGGGAATTTATGAAGAAGTTTATGAAAAATGTATTTATGGTTGTTCACCTGTCAACAGTATATTGAGAATGGTATTGATGCGGGACGACAGAGGGACTGCGTCCCTCACCATCAAGAATCTACCACCACAGTACGTCCCTCAACTGTTGGAGCAACTAGCAGAGATGGCAACTAAAAAGACAAACGTGTAAGTATAGTTACAAGATATAAATGTATATGATGGTGTTTTTAAGTTTGAACAGTTTAGGAAAATGAAGGTGTGATTGCGTTTCTCTGAAATAAGGAAGATTTATTTACAATATTTTACACTGATTTTACAATTATTATTAAATAAAATACATTTTCAGTTTTACAAGATTCACTCACCTGAAATAAGGAAGAAACAACATTCAAAGCCTTTATTTACGTCTTTTATATCTTTCAGGGAAGTTTATAGCAAAGCAAATTTATTAATTCTAATTACCCACTCTCATTATCTCCTTGTATGGCACCACACTTATACAATAAAATTCCAATAAATATAAGAAATATTGGAAAACTGACAGTGTTCAAGAAACAGTTACATAATTTTCTGGTGGAAAAAGCATATTATTCCCTCAAAGAATTTTTGAGTGATAAAACTATATAGTGCAAACGATGCAAACTATGTCTTTAAATCATGTCTTTTGGATTTTCCTTTATTATTAGAAAAAATTGTCTTGATTTGCATATCGCTTGTCGGTAGAATATGTGGACATATATGTATAAAAAATTACAACTTGTATACCATATTCAGCAAATAAATTCATTTGAATTTGAATTTACTGTCAGTCGTGACATCTCGTAGGCATATAATTCAAATTTAAAGAAGGCGCTGTAAATTTAAAGTAAAGAAAATGAGTGAAGTGGTTTTCTTTACATGTATACTCTTTCTTTAACTTTTTTTTATTTTTATTTATTTACTTTACATCAACCATCGAGGTCATAATAGTAACCATAAAATTAAAAATTAAGACAATAAAATAAAATATGTACATAATAATATAAAATCTTACACACTAAACAACAAACAAATTATGACTTGGTGGTCAATACATGAATCATAGAGCAATGATTCAAGTACTGCCCATCTAATCTCCCAGCCAAGGCTTGAAGGATGTGGCCGGGTCCAGCCCGAACCCTGCGTACGAGGGATGTGCACCGTTTGCGCATGATGGCGTAAAAACAATCCACACGCCATTCTGCAAACATTGCTGACGCGCTACAGAACCGGGGCAGCCCCATCAACATCCGAAACGAATTATTATATTGTACACGCAAGGCGCTGTACTGTTTCCGCGAATAATCTGCCCAAAGGCTGCTCGTGTAGAACGATGTACAAAAGGCTTTAAACAAAGAAATCTTAACATCGCTCGAACAACGAGCAAACCTACTGACTATCATATTCGCTCTTACAGACAGCGCCCTTCGCTCTCTCTCTAAGTCTGCATTTGTTCCCCCTGTTCTAACTGTTTCCCCCAATTTGCTTTAGATTAATCATACACCTCTCATATAGTACTAGCGATCGCTCGCGGATTCGAGTTGATTTGTTTGGCCTAAAATTGTCTTCCTCGTATTATTTAAATAGCCCCCAGACTTGTGGTGCAGTGCATCTAAATGCAGGTAGAGTAGGGCCCAAAAATATGTAAGAAAACCAGCTGTTGCTTGCGACTTTATTCGCGTTGAAAAATGAAAAATGTAAAACCTGAGAAAATATTTGTGTATTATAACGCCCGATATCTTTATCGCTGTGACGACGGTGGCGCCACCGCGGCGACAGTGGCTTCCAATTTTTTATATTAAAAAAAAAAACTAAAATTTTTCCAGTTTAAAAAGTACCGTATATGTTAGTCCAGGTTCTGTGTGCCAAGTTTCATAAAAAAAACCCATGCAATCCTGAGGTGTTTTTTCGTGAAAAAGTAATCCTGAGGTTCCCAAGGGATATAAAAAAAAACATGAAAAATTCGGAGCCGGTGTTATCTCATATTTTTAAATTGTTCAACAAGTCGCAGGTACAGCTAGTAACGTTAAAAATGTTTGGCTTTGAATTTAAAAAAATATTGATTTTTACTAAAATCTCTTTTTTATTTATACATCTTACCGTTCTAATTTTAGTCATTGCAAGTCTCGAAGTCACGGGACTTCCCGGGGAACTTTGATCGTGGGTTGTCTCGAGTCCCGGGATTTTGAAACTGTTAAGAGTTTCCAAACTTTACTTTGTATATTAGTTCCATTAAGGCCGAGTTCAAGTAAGACCGAAATCCTTCATTTCCTATTTGTTTAACATTTTATTCTTACGTTTTCAATAATTGATTAAGATATAATGATTTTCTAGTGGAGGTATATCTATTTTTGTTTTTTTTTAATTGCAATAATGTAATGTCTGTGAAAATTAATAAATAATAATAATAAAAATAATAATGCATTTATTTGCTGCATACAATCATCAATGTCACAAGTAAGCGATTCAGCAACGATTATTGAGTCGAGGCCTGTTTGCAAGCCTTTAATGAAATAATTATTCTTGCTAGCGAATTTTAAGTGTTTGTTTCGAGAGGCACAGAGAACAGACTTCCCCACCCCTTTTTTTTTATAAATGGATAAATAAATGGATACAGTCCGCTGATTATTCAAAATTACTTTGAATTAACCACTATTAATTATTTATTTCATAAATATCAATAAATATTTCATAATATAATAAAATTATTATTGCTGATGCGAAATGTTTTGCTCTGACCGAAACAGATGCGCGGCGATGTGCGTCTGGGTGAGCGCGGCAGTGGAACGCCACGCCGCCTTGATCCTGTCGAGTCCCGACTCGCGCGCCACTAGGGCCCTAGCCTCAATTCTGGCCACCTTCGTCAACAGGTATTATACCAGCCCTCTTTTGGAGTAAAATTTCAGGGTCGAATGTTGTGTGACGCTTCTTGTAACGTTTCTTCAAAAGATATCAGCATAGGACGTCAACTGCTGGCCCTTAATTTATAAATTTCACATAAGAATAATAATTGTAATTTTTTTCCAGACGATCCCATCTATGCCAGCTATTAAATTTAAAGGGTCGTTTGGACTTGACGACGGTGACAAGAGACAGAGCCGGCCAGGAAGACGAACAACAAGCCGTTCTTGAATATAACGGTGAGCGATTTCAGGCTATCATCACCATTAAATACCCCATTAACTGTAAAATTTAATTCCGATTACACCGTGACCATGTTTGCCGGGGATAGGAGATAGGAAAATAGGCTTCAGTATCCCTTATCACCTAAAATACAATAGTGCACATGCTGTTATTTCAAGGTGGTCATCTGTAAGGGGGTAGAGAAACGCAGTGTGCTCTGCCAAACCGAATTATGGGTTGGCTTTCCAATCCCGTTAATGATTTTTAGGGTATTTTAGAATTAAATTAATTAGTAATGTATGTTAGTTTTATAAAAATATAGTTTTTATGGCCAGGAAATTCATGCACAATTAATTTTATAAAGATTTTAAAACATAACCTAAATTAAAACATAACCTAGTCGACAGATTTATCTGATAAGTATTTTATTCGTCGAATTACTATTCGGGACTTTACTAGAACATTGTGAAACAAGTACAAACAGTAGCTTGGCCTATGGTATTTCCTAGCGCCGTCATTTAAAAACAGTCCATAGCAATATAAACAAGTATGTATATCCTCAAAGTTAAATAAAGAATATGACTCTTTTAGATACATCTGAAGAAGAGATGGAAATAGATGGATATCATTCAGAACACAGTGAAGACCATTGTTGGTCTAACGCTGCCTCCGATGCTGAAGAGAATGCTGAAGAAAATTCTGAAGAGGAATAACGCCTTGACGTACAAAATTAATTAATTAAATTATGTATATTGTTAAAAGTTAAATATATATTTTTAATTCCTATTTACGTGTAATTAATTATGAGTTATTTATTTTAGTATTATAAAATAGTAAAACTCTTATATACTATAATACAAAAAAATCTCTGTACCTTATTAGTTCATCATAAACACTGAAGTAGTACTTAAACATTTATTCACTTTTATTCAGCTTTTGTCCAAAGAAAACACCAGTTTTGTATGAAGATGCAGACGCGTCCGTTCAGCTTTCAGAGCCTATTCAGCTTTCGCGTCAAATAGGCGAAACTGAGGATAAGTTTTTATCAGTCGCATGATAACGATAGTGAATAACTCTGTTCCGCCGCGCTTAGCGCTGTACGCAGACTTCTCAAATCTTCGTAGACTTGTTGCAAAGCGCGTTGTTCAGCAGAGGCAGCAGCACATGATGGCCTTACGCGGCTAACAGAAGCGGAACTGTGTAAGCGTGTATAGCTGAATAAGTGAAGTTACTCCCTTCGGATTAACACATCAGCCTGTGTCTCTCCACTGCTGGATGTAGGCCCCTCCCAAGGCTCACCACCGCGCACGGTCTTCTGTATTTTGAATCTACCCGCTTCCCGCGAAGCCTTTCAGGTCGTCTGGCTGCAGGGCACCCCACACTGCGCTTTCCAATTCACGGCCTCCATTTGAGAACTCTTCTACCCCATCGATTATCTGCTCTGCGACATATATTACCAGCCCATTGCCACTTCAACTTGCTAATTCTCTTGGCTATGGTCATCCACAAAAGAAACTCCGAGCATAGGGCGCTCCATAGCTCGCTGAGCGACTTTAAACTCGTGGATCAGGGCCTAAGACAAAATTAACATTTTAAAAACGATAACGAAGTTCGCAAGAATAAAATGTATGGGATGTATCACGTGATTTAGCGACGGCTTATGTCAATCCCATACATTTTATTGTTTTCGAACTTCGTTATCGTTTTAAATCGTTACTTTGACTAAGGCCCCATCCTGCTATGATACCATATGTCATCACTGGGGCAGGACGCACTGTTTATATAACTTGGTGTGACATTGCGGCTATCGTGACGAAAACAGATTAATACAGCCAGGAAAGAGATTCAAACTTCGCCTTGCTATACAGCTAATGACTTGAAGGCTAATATAAATATAGGGAATTTATCATTGGATAAATTTTATCTCTATTAAAAGTAAATTTAAGTGTTTACTGAGCAAATAGACATCGTTAGTGTTATGTAAATTAATTGTTGCTAAGTTTCTTTTTTAGGTGAAGATGTACATATGTACTTTCATACGCAAAATCGAGGCAGGCGTGCCGCAGGGTTCTATGCTTGGGCCTGTACTTCACAATGTGTATCTACCGACGACCGATGATAAAACAACTGCTAGGTAGCATGGCTATGCTGATTGTATACATAGCGAGTGATAACAATTTACTAGCTGCTAGCGAGAAACTACAGAAACAACTAGCTAGACGCACTCGACTAATGACTTCAAAAAGGGCGTATTCGCGTTAGCTCACAGAAGCTCACGTCATTCCGGGGAGTGACTGTTCCGATCTCGGATCATCTCCAACTCCTTGGTGTGGACCTTACAGCCGATCTGAACTTCGGTAGGCACATCGAGTCCATTGCCAAAACAGCTGCCAAAAAGCTGGGCATCCTTTCCAAGGTTAAACGGTATTTCACTGCGAGGCAGCTCCTGGACTTATACAAAGCACAGGTCCGGTCTTGCATGGAGTACTGCTGTCACCTCTGGGATGGGTCTGCCCGTTACCAACTGGCCGCACTGGACTCGATTGAAAGGCGAGCAAAGAACCTTATTGGCAACGACACTCTTGTGGATTCCCAACTTCAAAGCCTGCAGCATCGCCGAAAAGTAGCGTGCCTATCGATTTTCTATCGTCTACACTATGGAGAGTGTGCATCTATGTTGTACGATTTAATCCAACCGGAACCGTTCCACTTGCGGACCACTAGACGTGGGCAGGGGTTTCATCCCTTCGTGGTCGATGTACCTCGATCACGAACAAAGCGTTTCAGTTCCACCTTCCTTGTTCGAACTGCTAAGGAGTGGAACTCATTGCCTGCGTCTGTGTTCCCACAGAACTACAACCTCGGGGTCTTCAAAACTAGGGTAAATGGGCATTTACTAGGTAAGCGTGGTCCACCTTCGGCCACATCTGCACCTCACATCAGGTGAGATAGTGGTCAAGCGCTACCTCGATTTCATAAAAAAAAAAAAAAAAAAAATCATTTTCGCTCTCAAAAAGGGTGATTGATCTCCAGTGAGATTGGGTGATGAGATCTTACCCCATCGCGATTATGTTAAATACTTGGGATTCCAAATGAATCGCAGAATGACCTGGAAAGTGCACTTTAAAAATTAAAGATACCAAAGCAGAATTTTTGAAAAAATAAAATGTACTATGCCATCGATATAAAAAAAATCCTATTTGAAACACGCCTACGATTTATGTCTCCTGGAGTACCTAAGTCAAAGAGAGAGAAAAAGATTACATTGACTGTTTTATTTCAGTGAATTTGTTTCCTTGAGAGCACATTGTGTAAAATACGTAAGTACTTAATAAAAGAAGCCAAACAATATCGTTGAAATTCCGAAGCGTTGGCTGTGACGGCTGGTGCTGGCTCTCATTCATCCTCCGTCGTGAAATTAGCGAAAGTCTTTTCAGAGCTTTTTTTATGTTAAGATCGGCAGACAGGCTGACGGTCCACTTGATGGTAGGTGGCTACCGTCGCCTATAACACAAGGAACGCCATAGCTGCTGCAAGTGCGCTGCCGATTACAGTAGGATGGATAAGGTATTAGGACGATAGGGAAATGGGCTATTCCAATTTATCCATTAATGGGTTGTTCATATATTTATTTCCACACCTTCACTCGGTGCGGTAGCTACAAAGCTATTAAATTGAAATGCGTAGGAGGACGAAGCTATTAAAAATACGTATGCTTGTATTTTTTATTTCGTGCAATTTTATAAGCTGGAATGCAGTAGGTGGCAATAATCTCTAGTCTCTACTTAGTGATTTTAACTTTTTTGTTGTTCTGTGGTAACTACTGTTTGTTATGTCATAATCAGTTCACGCACGAGAGTATATATATGTTCTGTAGTTCATTGCTAATGCTGTGGTTCATTGTGGTCTGTGGCTACTATTTATTTATTTTATTATTTCACATAGAAATTTAATTTAATTTAAAACTTTTTATTTTATACACAAACGCGTGTGACAACTAATTTTCGTAAATAAGTAACAATGATTAGAAAGAAAAACGTATATACTTACTACTTTCATTTATCTCGTAGAAAATATTCAAACACCACACGTATAATTCCTAAAAAGGAATTACCTGCCGCAGCTTACAAACCGGAAAATGTTGAAAAAAACAAATATGACGAATGGGAAAGAGAAGGGCTTTTTACGGCTCAAAATAGGGGTGACCATCCAGTATTCGGTATGATATTACCACCCCCAAACGTTACCGGAAAATTACATTTAGGTTAGTAGGTTTTTTTATCTAACAGAGATTTAGCAGTGGCAAGGCACACTGCATGACGCAGTCTTTTGGGGAGCCCATTGGCTACAGTAACCACCCCCTTACAGAAGACCACCGTGAAATAACTGCATGTGTGCTGCTGTGTTTCGGTGACTGAGTAAGGGATACATAAACACTCGATGTTGTAAAACTTGGTGCAGGTTGGATTTGTTTCCATTATTAGCGTTGTCTCTAAGGCTTTATTTTATATGTCCGATTAACACATTATGATGCTATAGAACGATATATAATGATGGACAATAAATTTTGTCAGAAAGAAAAACATATTTGACTTTTTATCTTTCAAAATATGTAATACCAATTCTAGCAAAAGGATTAATTGACTACAGGTCATGCACTGACAAGTACAATACAGGACGTAATAAGTAGAAGAAAAAGGGCACAAGGCTACAACGTTTTGTGGTTGCCCGGCTTGGACCATGCAGGAATTGCGACACAGGTATGTTTGGATTTTTAGTTATAATGTGTTGCTAACTAACAAATCTCAAGGGTATAGACAGCTTCACTTTTTAGACTGATGAACTTCTTTATTTATTGCAATGTGACTAGAATTCAGAGATAATCTAATCTCTGCATAAGATAAAATTATAAAAGTAATATTATAAAAGTGAAATCAATCGTCAATCAAGTGTATGTTACGCTGAACCAATTATCATGAAATTTTGTATACACACATGTTGTCAGGGATGCAGGAAAGGACATAGGGTACCTTTCATCCAGAGAAAAGTACTGTTCCCGAGGGATCATCTAACACCTGAGAAAGCTATAACTGCATTAAAGATGTTAGGCGTTACATTGCTCATTATATTTAGTCAGGAGTTATATTTTTATTTTTCAACGCGGGCACCAGCTAGTTTTACATAAAAGAGAAAGTTTTTTAATAATCTTCATTAAAACGCAATTTTTGTGGTAATTGTATTGTTGCCGATGGGTGATAGTCAATTGTTATCTCAAAATTTTGTAAGATGGTGCTATATGAAAATACTGGTCACCCAGGTTTTTGAATGAATGTAATGAATAAATTCCTATAGAAAGCCACATTATCAGCAAGTAACATAGACTACTCACCCTCCCCCATCTCCGCCCTTTACCACCCTCCCTCCATACAAATGTATGTTTGTAATGAAAAAACTCAAGACTACTGGACTGATTTTAAAAATTCTTTCCCCTATAGAAAGCTACATTATCAGCGAGTAACATAGGCTACTCACCCTCCTTCATCTTTTCCTTTTCCCCCTCCATACAAATCTGCCGTTTTCCATGAATAATATTTTTCCATGACGAGGACGAAGTCGCATATTATATTAGCTGTTGAGCTATTATAATATAATTTGAACATTAATAGTATTCAAACCGAATAATTTATTATTGCATTGTTTAAAACTCGTTTCTAGGGTGTGGTGGAAAAGTATCTGGTGACGACAGGTGTGAATCCAAAACTTTTGGAACGAGATAAACTCTATGAGGAAGTTTGGAAATGGAAGGAGAAATACGGGCACAACATCTTCGAGCAGTTGCGAACTATTGGTTGCTCATTGGACTGGACGAGACAGACTTTCACGATGGACAGAAAGCACAATCGTGCCGTCAATACAGCCTTCGTGGAGCTTTTCAAAAGAGGCTTGATTTATAGGAAAAAAGCTCTAGTCAACTGGTGTAACAAACTAGAATCCACTGTGTCCGATATTGAAGTGGAAAATCTGAGTGTCAATGGTCCGACAGATATATCTGTGCCTGGCTATGACAGGCCTGTCAAATTTGGTCAGCTGTACAGTTTTGCATATAAAATAATTGACAGCACTGAAGAAATTGTTGTAACAACCACAATGCCCGAGACTATGCTTGGAGATACGGCTGTAGCTGTTCACCCGAAGGATGACAGGTGAGTTTTTTAAAAATTTAAATCTAGCTGACGGTCCTCTCTATGGTAATTGCAATAATAGTGTGTTATAATGTGCTGGTATCTTGATGGTGATCTTAATTTATGGACTTGAAATTACTTTGATTTGATAAATTAATATGAATATTTGTTAAGGAGTTTTTATATAATATTGTTTTTATAATATTCTTTATGGTAGTATGTTTTAGTTTTTCTATTTTGAGTGGTAACTTTTTGTTTGTGTTTTGTTTGTTAGTTCCTGTCATTAAATTGCTCAAGTCGGTCGTTTGGTTTTGATAATTCCCTTAAAATATTGAGTTATCGAAGATTATCCCGTACAATATTATTAATTTTTAATACTCAAGTATGAAAAAAATCAAATATTCGATGTGGAATATTTTGATTTTAACCGAATTGAAAATTACATTTTTAATTAAAATTCTTATTGTGGTTTAATTAAATTAAAAATTTAATTCAAATTACTTAATATTTTAAGTAAGAATTAATAACGATTGATTTGAATGCAGGTACGGCGGTTGATTCAATGTTTCCATTTTTTCTTAGGTGTTAAAACATTTATTCAATTTTAATTCCTCATGTATTTTATTCAGCTGTAGATTTTTTTTAGATGATCCCTTGGGAACAGTAATTTGTTCGGGATGAATGTCCTTTTCTGTTTCCCAGACAATGTGTACTTATGCAAAATTTCATGATGATGGGTTGAGTAGTTAAGGCGTGAAAGTGTTACAAACAAGCTCACTTTCTTATTTGTAATATTAGTAAAGCCATGTATTCACTAGGGGACAAAGTTGCTCGACATGTCGAGAACAACAGTCGCCGGGCATTTACGTACAACTGTCCGAAGACAAAGTCGAGTGACATTTTGCTCGTCCACACACCACAGTGACTGAGATGTCGCCCGAGGAGCTAGTGTTGTTCAGTGCCACTTACATTTTAATTCGGAACACAAGAGCCACACGTCTTCACTTAGCAAAGCCTGTCGAGCGACTGTTGGTCGCAGCAAGTCGACGTTCCCATCCCAGAGCGTCGACACGCGACACGTATATGTCGCCTGCGACGTCGTCCGACACGTAGAATTCGTGTCAGGCGACAAGGTCGCGGGACAAATGTCCCCTAGTGAATACATGGCTTTAGGATAGCCTATGCGTTATTTCATCAAAATTAATTCAGTAGTTTTTGCGTGAAAGACTAACAACCATAGATATTCATCCTCATGAACTGCTCTTCACATTTATAGCACTTATTTGCCCTATTATCATAAAATATAGATTATATTTTGTTTCGATGATTGAGTAAGGGATGCCAGAGCCCATTCCCTATCCCTTATCATTAATCCTACTGTAGTCGGCAGCGCACTTGCAGCAGCTTTGGCGTCGCTTGTGTTATAGGCGACGGTAGCCACCTACCATCAAGTGGACCGTCAGCCTGTCTGCCAATCCTAACATTAAAAAAATTTATGGCATCATTTACTCACTCTCACAATGCAATTCCCAATGACACTCTAATTGTGCATTCATTTTTTCCCAGGTACAAACATCTAGTTGGCAAAAGAGCAATACACCCCTTTAGAAACAATACTATACCCATTATCGCCGATGACTTCGTCGACATGAATTTTGGTACTGGTGCGGTTAAAATAACCCCAGCGCACAGCAAAGTAGACTATGACATAGGTCAGCATCATCACCTTCAACTGTTACAGGTTGTAGACGAACAGGGCTTGATTATAAACGCTGGAACGAAATTTGATAACCTAAAGAAATACGATTGTAGAAATATTGTTCTGAAATCTCTGGAAGACCTCGGTCTTCTCAGGGAAGTCAAAAGTCACGAAATGACATTACCTGTCTGCAGTAGAACCGGGGATGTGATAGAGTATTTACCGAAAGAGCAATGGTTTTTGTCTTGCTCAAAACTAAACGAGAAAGCTGAAAAGTATGTCAAAGATGGCATATTGAATTTATGTCCTGAGAAGTTTGTGAGGAACTGGTTCAATTGGACCTCAGATAATAGAGATTGGTGTATATCGCGACAGCTTTGGTGGGGCCATCGGATACCAGCGTACAGATGCAGCGTCGACAAAAACATAGTTTGGATACCATCTGATGACGTCGAAAATGCAAAGATTGAGGCGTCCAAGTTTCTTCGGACTGTACCTGATGAAATTCTGGCTGAAAGAGACTCGGATGTCCTAGATACTTGGTTTTCATCGGCGATTTATCCTTTCGCTTGCCTAGGATGGCCGGAAGACATTGGCGGTGCGGACTTCAAGAAATTCTATCCGCAAAACCTTTTAGTGACCGGTCACGATATTTTGGGTTTTTGGGTGCACCGAATGGTGATTCTTGGTTTGGAATTGACAGGGAAGTTACCGTTCAACAATGTTCTGCTTCATGGTATAATTTGTGATAGTCGTGGTGCGAAAATGTCAAAAAGCAAAGGCAACGTTATAGACCCACTGGATGTCGTCCATGGTATACCGATGGAAAAACTTCGAGAAAAATCTGAAGAGATGAACAGAATCGGTTTGTTGAGTAAAGATGAATTGAAAAAGGCGTTGGCTTATCACAAAGTAAATTTTTCTGCTACAAACGGGATACCTCAGTGCGGAGCAGACGCTTTGAGATTCACTCTACTATCGCAAGACATAAAGTCGCATTTCGTTAATTTCGATGTGCACATGTGCAACTCGAATAGACTGTTCTGTAACAAAATCTGGCAAAGTGTTAAATACGTGCAGATATCTTTTCAAAAACTACCCACAACTCGAGAGGAGATTTCTATCGATGATTTGTCAAGTTTCGATAAGTGGATAATTAGTAAACTGGCTAATATGGTGGAAAAAGTTAACAGTTCAATGGACAGGTATGATTTTCATTTAGCAACAAAAGCTATTAGGTCGTTGATTTATAATGAGTTTTGTGATGTTTATTTGGAAGCGACTAAGCCAGGTTTAGACAGCGGAAACGTTAAGATGTCTTTTGCACACGCACATACTTTATCCGCCGTTCTGAACACCTCCTTAAGAAGTTTGTCTCCTTTCATGATCTACCTAACACAAGAGTTGATACAAAAAATACCAGGATTTGAAAGAAACATAATACACAATTTTAACGATGCTTCTAAAAAGTATTTTGATTTTCCTGAAACCCAAGACTTTTCAAAATGGGGAGACAGGAAATCTGAAGAGAATGTCGATAAAGTTTTAAATATAATAAATGCAATAAGGGAAGTTAAAGCTTTTTATGGAATCACAAATAAAGTGAGGCCTTCGATTAGCATAAATACAAAAGATGAAAAGTTAAGAGATTATATTGAAGAAAACAAACCTATAGTGCTCCATTTTACGAGAGGCAGCGTTATAAAGTACGCCGAGGAACCGAATAAAAAATATGTTACGGGATTCTCAAATGAAAACACAAATGTGAGCGTAGAAGTTGTAGCAGATGATCCAGAAAGCTTTGTTCGGGCGGCGAAAGAGAAACTGAACAAGAGAATAGGGAAGATAGAGGAATATTTACAGAAATGTGAAGAGAAGTTCTCTTCGAATAATTATATAGAGAATGTACCAGAATGGACGAAAACCTTGGATAAAGGAAAGTTGGATACGAAAAAGCAGGAATTGCTACAGTTGAAAAGATTGTGTGTTTAAGTGATTATTTTTAAACTGGTAACGTAGTCTCATTGAATACACACACTCACGATTAAAGAATGATTTATATTAGACCGGCCCGTGCGCTCGCACACAGCTTCGCAAGGCCCGCTCGGGGTATTAGTATTTACCCGAGACTGCCGCGCGAGCCATAGCTCGCGAGCCAAAACCACGAGGCTGCCTCGGGGTATTAATATTAAGCCAAGGCTGCCGCGCGAGTCATGGCTCGCGAGCCAAAACCGGGACGCTCCCTCGGAATATTAGAATTTATCCGGGGCTGCCAACCATGGCTCGAGAGTATAATAATTTGGAAATGACAAGGCACGGGCACGGCCCGGCGGCGATATGGTGCCGAATGGCAAACCCGGTCGCAACACGTTGAGAAAAACACGGCGAGCGCACGGCCTGGTGGCGGCACGGTGTAATATGTTTCATCTTTAATAGTAGCTTAAAGTACGACATTTATTAAGGCTACGGTCTCCTATTAAATGGTATATGTAATGGTATAAGCACAGCATCAGCAGTCAATACATATCTCAACAGCGAACGACGTCTGCAATGGCTCGAGTAGAGGCGCAGCGCAATGCTTACTATAGAAATGTCTTACAGGGGTCTCTTTCATACGCTGATGTCGTCACATGTAATATTTAATAGGATACTGTGGCCTAAGCTAAAATCTATTGTCTTCTTTAGTAAAGTAAAATCTTTAGTAAAGTAAAATCGCATGAAAACACAATGTATCTAATATATTATATTAAATTAGATTGTTGAGTGAGATTGCCAAGTCAATTTATTTATTTAAAACATACAAGATTTTTAATATTGATAAATGGTCAGTATAAGATGTTGTTAGGTGAGCTAATTTCGTAATAACTCAAGACAGAAGGTTACTTAAGTAGGGACTGAATAAATTAACCGACTTGGCATAACATGGATCTCACAACTTTTGACGGTAGAAGAAGTAGAACTGAGTTGCGAGACTTGGTTTTTTTTACAAGTTATGTTTTTGATGGCATATAATTTACCGCAAATAAAGATTGAAAAGAATGCCGACGGTTGTGATTTAAGTGTAAAATTATGTTCCATTTGTCCATGAATGGAAATAAATCATTAATATGAAAATCGAACTATCTTAAAAGGTGAACATAATATGGTCATTATCAAAACAGCTTTTATTAACTTAAAATTATATGTAAATATGTTTGTTTAAATATATTTGCAATAAATAAAAGTTATAATATTTATGTTTACTTTATTTTTAGTTGTAATAATTATACAATTTTTGGATTTTTTTGGAAATCCTACTTATGAAAAATCATTGAATTCAAAGTAAAACTCTAAACTCTATCTGTCCGTACGTTAAAGTCTAAAGTTTACGAGTTTAGCGTTTAAAAATCTAAGTATTTCTTTTGAAAAAGTTTGTTTTTTGTAGTGGCAGGGCACACTACGTTTCGCAGTAATTTGGGCGGCCCATCTAGCGGCAGTAACCAGCCCCTTACAGAAAACCACCGTGAAATAACAGCACGTGTGCTGTTGTGTTTCAGTGAGTGAGTGCCAAAGCCCATTTCCCTTTCTCCTCCCAATCCCTTATCCTTAATCCAACTGTAGTCGGCGGCGCACTTGTAGCACCTGTGGCATAGCTTGTGTTATATTCAACGGTAGCTAACTACCGTCAAGTGGACCGATATTAAGATTTTAAAAAAGTAGCCTTTGTTACCGGAAGTTGTTTGTTCGGAAAGTTCTTACCGGATGTTATTAAAATTTTGACTTAACCGACGTAGCGTGTTTTTTTAGCTATAGGCTATAACTAGTTTTAACTTTAATTCAACAAAATGAATGATAATGAAAACAATCCTGTTTGTTCTAGCATTCATAGATCTTTTTTTATCGGGTAGGCAGACGGTCCACTTGATGATGGTAGATGGTTACCGTCGCCTAAGGACACAAGCAACGCAAGGATGAATTACAGATGCACTGCAGATCTTGTAGGAATGTCTTTACGCCTGACTCGAAGTACCATATTTGATATTGTAGCTAATGGTTACTAAGTTCTCGCATCCGCGGGATAAAGTTCCTATTCTTCCAGACTGCGCAGCGGGATCTTATCCAATATATTTTATATTCTCGGAAAATAAAAGAAAAAAAATTAATATATAACAACACACTTTTATTAAATATTTAAAAATGCTACACCTTGCAATCTTACCTTAACACATGCGATTTCATTAAAATTAAATCTAACTACATATAATTATTTTTACATTTAAACAGGTGCCGTTTCATTTAATAAATTAATAACTACAAAGTAATAAATAATAAAATACATTACAGATATATATCTATTAATAAATACATGAAATAATAATCGCGATACATCGTTTTTTAATTATTTTTAAAAGCAACAATTTGTGTGATAAACATTGTGGGATATTTAAAGAAATGCTTTAAAATATAATATCATGACTTAAATGTATTTAATGGTATAAATAAATTTAATCATGACGTTAAAAAAACTTATTTGTAGCCATTTTTATTATAATAATATGTATATTTAAAAAAAAAATACTATTGATGAAAACGTCATCAATTTTTTTTCATTTTTGCAAGCATAAAAAATAAAAAAAAACAATTACATACTCTATCGTTTTGGAAATAAGGCCGTAGTTCATTCAGTTTTAAACAGAATTGACTAATGTCAAAAACAAACAAAATTCTATATTTATAATTAAAAAAATATGATTTACATAATACCCTTTAACTGATATAATACACAGGAAGTCATTACATATTATGTTTAATATTAAATCACAATAAATATAAAACTATAATACAATAATTTTACAATATTTTTCTTGTTTTCTGTTGTTCTATAATTGATTAACATTAATTATAGAAGGTATAATTAATAAGAAAAAACCGATTAACTGTTTATCATAAGTATAATAATATTTACACATTCATTAACAAAAGTATCTATTATGAACACAATAATAAAAGTATATAGAGAGTAAAAATTATAAACTAGTATAATTTGTGCAAAAGGTTTGAACATTTGATTCTCCAAAATCCAAAAAATGCGATACCGATGTAATGGGAATTTAAAAAAAACAATGTTTACAAACTTGGTTACCATATATTTAATCTCCATTTGCTTTGGCTAAATATTTAAAAAAAATGGGAAGTCAATGAAATTAGTTTTAGCATAGATAAAATTATAATTATAATGATAAATTTAAATGACGATCATAAGAGTTTCTTGGAGAAACCTAGTTGATAAATAAATAATTTGAATTTAATTATACTGGTTAAGTAGTATTTTATCTATGGTTTTAGGTACTAGAATGCAGTCAAGATTTCGTGTTTAAAAAAAAAAAAGCTTTTAAAATCATATCCGAAGGTCTATACATATTAAAACTGTATTTAGCCCGCATTTAATATACAAGCTTTACGCACACAAATGAGTTGAACTATGTATATAATGAAATTTAAGAAAGGTCTCAAATCACAGACAAACACAACAATGAAATTGTGTCTTGTAGATGATTGTATATCTGCATGATATTTTTGGTATTCCAAAAGAAAGTTGAAGAAACTAGAAAGCTAAGAAAGAAAGATGTTCAATAAGGTCACGTGTGATGGTACTGAAGATGGGCTAGTGGATGCTCGTACAGGGGATAGAGAGGCTGCGGGGCGTGGGATGGCAGCGCGTGTGTTGGTGGCGGAGGCGCGTCGCTGTCATCATCGGTCGAAGAGTCCAGCTGTTTGTCACCTCCGGGGCCACTGGAACAAGACCATTCATTTATGTCAAAAACATGAAAAAAGAAACCCTGATCTGCCATTAGAGCAGGATTATAACCTGCATTGATATAGAGCTGACAATACAATCTTCATCATCAACAGCCTATATGCCTGCAGAGGCCAAGGCCCTCTCAAGAAGGAGGTATGGTATGGGCTATATGGTCCACCACCCTGGCCCAGTGCGGGTTGGTGGGCTTCACACATGCGCCTTAGAATTTCTTCTTTGGCGGGTTTCTTTACGACGTTTTCCTTTACCGTTTGAGAGCAGACAGTAAAAGCACTTGAGTTTTTAGAAAAAAAAAAACTCAATGGTACATGACATGACCGGGGATCGAACTAGGACCCCTCAAATAATAGGCTGCGTCTTTCCCACTACGCCACCGACGCAGTGGCGTAGCTACACTTTCAGCGCCCTCATTTTTTGAACGATCGATTGTAACTTTGCGAACTTGTAACCAGTGGCGTAACTATACCATCTGGGGCCCGTGGCAAATTCTTTTGATGGGGCCCTATCAATAAAAATCGTCACGTTGTAGTTAGTTTAATTTTAATAAACCATTTAAATAGTTATCCAACACTAATAACAATTTTATTTTCAAGAGCACGGGTTTATACATTTACAATGAAATCATAATTTAATTTCAATAAGATATTTATTAGAAAAAATCTTTTCTTCGAGCTTTCTGTACCGCAAAAGTGTCTATATCATCATAAAATTTTAAAGATCGGGCTATACAATTTATTTCAGAGCTCGTGGCGACACGGGCCGGGGCCCTCTTGGGTCGGGGGCCCGTGGCATTTTGCCAGCCCTGCCATCCCATAGTTACGCCACTGCTTGTAACTAAACATTGCATGCACATAGTTAATAAAATTATTATTATCAAGAAAAATATGCTGGAAGATTACAGGATTCATTATCATTATTTATTAAAACTGAAAAAAAAAATCATACACAAACCTCCAGATGATTCATTTCGAGGTTTGTGTATAATTCCTTGGGTGCCCATATGAGAGAGGCGTTTGAAAAATTTTGTTCCAGAGCGCTAAAAGTAAAGCTCATAATAAACTTCTTTGTTTTGAAATTTATTTTAGTTTCGTTTTCCGCTACATTTTCTAAAGTACATGTAATTACCGGCTATTTGTTTCATTTATAGATGAATTGTCTGTTCGAAACTAAAATGTTCCGAAAAACTGAATTAAGAATATTTATAATTAGGTGGGCATTTTCGATTGGCTATTGACAAAAATTAAAAAATGCGCCCCCTAGGCTCCGGCGCCTGGAGCAACTGCTCCCACCCGCTCCCCGACGCTACGCCCCTGCACCGACGCTCTTTACAATCTTTATTTATAAAAATGAATCCCCATTTCTCCTGGTCACGGCATCACGCGTGAACGGGTAGACCGATTTTAATTCGGTTTTTGCTAATGGAAAGAGGGATAAACGGGGAATGTTTTAGGGTATATAAAAACTGCACGCCGGGCGAAGTCGGGGGCGGGCCGCTAGTAAATCTTATAAAAACATTTGTCCTGACTGACTATAGCCAAAACCAAAACCAGCCAAAACTACTAAGTCTAGAAAACTAAAATTTGGAATATCTGTATTTTATAACGTAAGCACCCGCTAAGAAAGGATTTTTTGAAAATTTCGACTCTGTCTCAATTGTCTGGGGTAAATTCAGAAACTACCGATCTAAATAAAATTATGCACACTATATGTAATTTGGTTCAATTCGAGAGATATGATAGTTTTTATCTCGATTAATGACCCCAAAATTGATTTTTTTTTTTATAGGACAAAGGGTTGAAGTTCCATAAGTTGCTAACAGATGGCGGTGTAAGTTGTTTATGTTGAAGAGGTGAATTTTATCGTTGGTAAGTTTTGTGAAAAAATATCGAATGTAGAATGTCTTTAAAAAAAATGAAATATTACGAAATAAGAAATTCTAACGTGAGAAAGTTTTGATTTGTATTTTCATGTAGTAAATGTTCTTATATAATTTACTAATTTATAATGGATTAGAGAATGTTTTAAAGGTTAGAGATATGATAAATTCTTAAATTATAATGAGTCAAGGTAAATAATAATTGAATAATTAGTTGATTGACACAACACTTCAACGATTTTGTTATAGGTTAGGTGAGGAGGTTGTACTTGAAAGGTGGCGCTGCAATCGGGTTATAGAATAGGTAAGCATCCAATAGATGGCGCGCCGTAGTTCTTTTTTTGAAAATAATCAATTGTAAAATAATTTTCGTTTACAAGTAAAGTCAGGGTAAGAAAAGGTTCGTCACCTGAAAGTCGACATTTGCTTGCACCAGGACAATTTATCAGTCATGCCAAAATTTCATTTCAAACGTCTGCCAGTTGTCTGCTTAGTGCTTTAGTTTCAAAAGGTACTAAGAGTCTACGACTTGACGAAGGAATTAATTTGAAAACTGACGAAGATTTCCGTACTCCGACTGTACCTACAATTAGTGTATACCTACTGTACACTGCTTAAAGTCAACAATTAGTGCCAAATCGTTCAGTAAATAATCTCATTTACTGAACGACGTCAGCAAGGTTTGAAACTACATAAGGGACAAAATATAGATATATTAACGGTTATTAAAAATGAAACATCGTCGCAAGTTGCATTTAGCATGTCTTCTTTTTGGTATTATAAAAAATAAAGTTCCACATTATCTTTTTAATAAATTATCATGGGTAGGGAGTCGGTCTCGTGGTTCTCGCCAATGTGCGGCTCAGCTAACAATGTAAGTCCACCAATCAGCCGCTTTTCGAGGCAGTTTCCGATATGCAGCAACCAAATGTTGGAACAATATTCCACCGCCAATACGGAATCAGTGCACTGTTCACGGATTTAGAGCAAATCTAAAAAAAATTTTAATTAACAGTCAGAAAAAAGAGGAGAATTTAAGAATAGAGAGTAGTTTTTTATAAATTCCAGGACCAACCTCCTCGCACTCAGCCAATAAAATTAAAATGATCTCATTATTGTTATTGTTAGGTATTATTATTGTTTCTCTCGGATTGCTACGGCGTCTATGGAGGAAAGTTGCGTCTCGCCGAGACCTACATTTTGGTTGGTTGAACGGTGTGGTTTTCACCAGTGGTTCTGGAGTTACAGATTTTAAGGTGTTTTTCCAAAATTTTTGTCGAAAAATTTTCTTGGTTTTCTTTGTTTTTCTACTGCAGTTCGAAAGGGCCCTTTTCAGGGCTACTGCAGGAGTGCTGTTTGTTGTTATTTGTTGGAATCTGTTGGAGTTATTAAAGTTTTTAATTTTATTCACTGTTTTTTAAATTGCTGTTGTCTCGTTAATTCCAATCGGATTTCGTTGCGGATCACTTTGTATGGTGCGTTTCTGAAGGCTCTACAGAGTGGTTCGCAACAGTTGCTGTTAATTATTGTTATTTTGTTTTTAATATTGTTTTTGCTATTTTGGCAAAACTTTCTTGTTTTTGCTGATTTCACGATCAGTTTTGCTTTGCTGTCCCCCCTCTTATAGGGGTGGACTCACCTACTAGTTCGGAGTTCGGCAGGGCCATCAATTGGTCAATGTCGGACTCCACTGAAACCAGTGGGCCTGGCCCTCAAAAGAAGGACGGAGCTAAGAAGCCCATGTACTCCCGAGTATTGACTCGGTCGGTCGCTCGCAAGCGGTCGTTGACCAAGGAGGCAACTGGGAGGGTGCAGGAGGATGAATTCCCTCCACTTAACAGCATGTTCTTTGCTGCCCTGTCAGGGTCGGAGGAGGCGGAGGATACTGCGGAACCTGCGGTTCCGAAGAAACTCCAAAAAGGGAGCAAAGGCCGCGGCGGGAAGACGTTCGGCCATGACGTTGGCATCTCGCAGGCTCGGCGCGAGCTAAGAGACATAGACTCGGACTCCGACTCCACCAAGTCTGCCACGTCTTACCATTCGGCCAAATCGTTAGGAGGCTCAATTGAAGAGCTGAAACAACAGGCGGAGGCCAACGCCGAGACAATACTGGAGGTTGCCGGCAAGTCTGGCAACCTCAAAGGAACGTGTCACAAACACATTAAGGAGGCCACCAATTCCCTCCTTGGTGTAGTCGATGCTGTTGCAGCGCGAAAGTCGTCGAAGGAAGTTCGACGACTTCGAGCAGACAACTTACGCCTCCGTCAAGAAGTGGACCTCCTCACCAAGGAGGTAGCGGCGTTACGCAGGGCCTTCTCTGAAAGGCCCTTATCGGAAAAGACCCCGGCTGAACAGCAAGCCAGGGAACTGTCCATGACACTGTCTGACTCCCAGCCATTGTCCAGGGCAGAATTTTTGGAAACCATTTCGGCCCTCCAGGCGGAGCTTACGGCCCACGTAGGTGGGGTGGTCAATGCCCACCTGGATGGGCTGGAAGTTGATGGGAGACTGCTCCCGGCGCGGCAGATCCGACCACCGCTAAGGGCAGACCGCAGAAGGGAGGAACTTGCTTCTGCCTCACAGCAAGTGACGACAACCCTTGCCCCTCCGGCTAATCTACCCAAAAAGGCGAGGGCCATCAAGGTGGCCAAACCTACTGCTCCCAGGGTTCCCGAGACGCAGGCTGGGCCTTCCTCAAAACCAGACGGAACAGCTGAGTCTTGGACCGAAGTGGTCCGTCGCAAAAAGCGCGCCCCCGTCACTCCAGCACCGGTAAAAGTGAGTGCCCCCAAGCTCCCAAAGGAGCCAAAATCCTTGGCTGTCGTGGTGGCCCTCAAACCGGAGGCGGTTGAAAAGGGCGCCACCTATAAGGAGGCCATCGAGAAGGCCAAGGCCTCGGTTTCCCTCGAGGCCCTGGGGATTGGAGCGCCTAAGTTCCGCACGGGGGTAACGGGGGCTCGAATTCTCGAGCTCCCCAGAGAGACCACCGCTGAGCAAGCTGATAGCTTGGCGGAGAAAATCGGCGCAGTACTGGGTGACACGGCGAAAGTCACACGCCCAACAAAATCGGTCGACATACGAGTTAATGGACTCGAAGATTCGGTGTCGGCCGAAGAGCTAAAGGCAGCTCTGGCTCTGGCCACGGGCTGCAAACCTGAGCTCCTCAGAGTAGGCAAAGTCCACCCTGGGCTTAGAGGTGTGGGCTCGGCCTTCGCTTCCTGCCCCATACAGGCAGCCAAAAAACTAGCGGCGGTTGGTCGTCTGACGGTGGGATGGAGCTCCGCCTCCGTTCATCTTATCGAGCAGCGACCGATGCGCTGCTACAGATGTATGGGGCTCGGTCACCCAGTGGCTCGGTGCCCATCGACCAAGGACCGTAGTAGTCTATGCTACCGCTGCGGTTCGGATGGACACTCCGCCAACTCATGCGAGGCGGCATTTAAATGTGCCGTCTGCGCCGACGCCGGGCTCCCGGCTAATCACCGCATGGGGGGACAAAAATGCTCCCCTCCAGCCGCGAAGGGTCGAATTTCGTCGTCCCGACCGGTAGCAGCAAATATCAGGTCAGCAAGCAGGGAGGAGCAAATGGACATCGCCAATGCCCAGTAGGCCTCTCACCAAAATAATACAGGCGAACATCAACCACTCCGCCGGGGCACAGGATCTGCTGTGTCAGTCCATGGCGGAGTGGGAGATTCACTTGGCAGTGGTGGCGGAGCCGTATTATGTTCCCCAGAACCACCCCAATTGGTTAGGGGCGCTGGATGACTCCGCCGCGGTTGCGACGAGGCCTGGCGGTGTGGCTCCTCTCCTCTCCCTAAGGGAGAGAGGTCAAGGATATGTGGCAGCCAACTGGGGGAGAATGGTGGTCGTGTCAACCTACTTCTCCCCTAATCGCAGTCGGGCGGATTTCGAGTCCTTCCTGGCTGCGGTGGAGGGTGTGGTGAGGCGCGCGGCCCCACTCCCAGTACTGGTGGCTGGGGATCTCAACGCCAAATCTACGGCGTGGGGGTCCCCCAGTACGGACGTAAGGGGGGGTATACTGGAGTCCTGGGCGCTGGGCCTGGGACTTCAGATACTCAACCGGGGCACCTCCCCTACGTGCGTACGGTGGCAGGGTACGTCCATTGTCGATGTATCCTTCGCCACCGCCACCCTGGCTGCCCATATCAAGGATTGGAGGGTCGAAGAAGAAGTGGAAACCCTATCGGATCATTTGTATGTCCGATATGAGGTTTCCACTTCGGCCCCTAGGGCGTCACAACATCGGGGTCCAACGGCGGGTACCACCTTTCCCAGGTGGGCACTTGCCAAGCTCCGCCCGGATGTGGCGGAGGAGGCTGCGATGGTGAGGGAGTGGTCGTCAGTCCCTCCCCACCTCGCAGGGGACCCCGACGGCATGGCAGAGCATTTTGCAAGAGACCTCGAGGTCGTATGCAATGCCTCCATGCCGCTGTGGCGCCCTCCCCCGAAGTGGAGGAGGGTGTACTGGTGGGCGCAGGAGATCGCCTCCCTGCGCTCAGCCTGTCTGGCGGCCAGGCGCGCCCTCCTCCGTTGCAGGAGAAGACGTTCCAGGAGGACGCCTGACGAAGAGGTCCTCCTTCGTCAGGCGTACAGGAAGGCTCACAACGCCCTGCAGGAAGGCATCTGCAGGGCCAAAGAAGAGGCCCACGAGCGCTTCCTGGCCCTCTTGGACGCCGACCCCTGGGGTCGTCCGTATAGGGTTGTGAGGGGGAAATTCTCATCAAACTCCCCCTCTACGGCCAACTTTGACCCGGAGCTGCTCGAAAAGGTCATGGGGTCGCTCTTCCCGACCCTTGGCCAATTCGAGCCCCCCCCAATGGTGGCTCCGGAACCACTTCCGGAGCTTGAAATGGTGGGCCCTCCCGTCTCCGACCTAGAGTTTGTGGCGGTGAGGGAGCGGATCCGGAGAAAGAGGACGGCTCCAGGACCGGATGGAGTTCCGGCGAAGGTCCTAGCCATAGCGCTAGGGCCTATGGAGGAGAGGTTCCGGGCGATACTGGACGCTTGTATCGCCCGGGGTAAGTTTCCGGCGAGGTGGAAGGTGGGGCGACTCTGCCTCCTGCGCAAAGAGGGTCGCCCTGCCGACTCGCCGGCGGGGTACCGACCGGTGGTCCTGCTCGACGATTCCGGCAAGGCTATGGAAAGGATCATAGCACGCCGGATAGTCGAGCATCTAGAGACAACGGGGCCGAATCTGGATGAACGCCAGTTCGGCTTCCGAGCCGGTCGGTCCACGATGGACGCGGTGGGCCTCCTCAAAAGATGGACCGAGGAGGCCACTGGTAGAGGGGAGGCTGTTGTTGCGGTGTCACTCGACATTCGCAACGCGTTCAACAGCCTCCCTCATGAGTGCATAAGGGCGGCACTAGAATTCCACAGGGTGCCGCCCTACCTCCGCGCCCTTGTCAGCGACTACCTTGGTGGGCGGGTAGTGCTATATGAGGGCGCAGACGGACAGGTCCATCGCCGGCCGGTGGCGGTAGGCGTACCCCAGGGGGCTGTTTTAGGCCCATTATTGTGGAACCTGGGGTACAACTGGGTCCTGCGAGGCAACCTACTTCCAAAGATGGAGGTTGTCTGCTTTGCCGACGACACCTTGGTCGCGGCAAGAGCACAGACGTGGGAGGACGCAGCGCGGTTAGCGTCGGTCGGCACCTCCTTGGTGGTCCGGCGCATCCGCCTGCTAGGATTGGAGGTGGCCCTAGACAAAACTAGGGCCATGGGTTTCCATCCCCCACGCCGCAGGATCCCTCCGGGGCTCCGAGTCCGAGTGGAGGGGGTCTGGATCTCGGTCGGGAGACACATTAAGTATCTCGGCCTAACACTGGACCCCCGCTGGAGTTTCGAGGAGCATTTCAAGCTCCTGGCTCCACGGCTGACGAAAGCCGCAGCCGCACTCGGACGACTCCTCCCAAACCTGGGAGGACCGAATTCGGCGTGTCGTCGACTTTATCACGGAGTGGTAAGGTCGATGGCACTCTATGGAGCCCCGGTGTGGGCGGAGTCCCTCACTCCTAGCACCCGGGCCCTTTTGCGGAGGCCGCAAAGGGTCATGGCGATCCGGGCAGTGCGGGCGTATCGCACTGTCAGTCACGGGGCCGCCTGCGTGCTAGCAGGCACGCTCCCGTGGGATGTCGATGCCCTGGTTCTGTCCCAAGTGCATCGGCATCGGGTCGCCGCAAGGTCCCAAGGAGAGAGACCCGTCGCCGAGGAAGTGCGACGGGTCCGCGCAGAGGCGAAAGAGTGGGCCTTGCAAAAATGGAGTGAGGCTCTGCGTGTACCTACCGCTGGCCACCGGACGATCGTCGCGGTTCGTCCGGTTTTGGAGGAATGGGTGAGGCGCCCACGAGGTGACCTCACCTTCCATATGGTGCAGGTAATGACCGGACACGGGTGCTTCGGTCATTATCTGCACAATATAAAAAGGGAGGAGTCGCCGCAGTGTCACCACTGCGGCGATCCGGATGACACGGCCGAGCACACACTCCAGGAGTGCTCGGCTTGGAGATCTCAGCGTCGGGAGTTGAGGGCGGCGCTGGGAGGTGGAGAGGTCACATTGCCAATCATGGTAAGAGCCATGATTGGGAGTGTGACCACCTGGAAAGCGGTCGCCTCCTTCTGTGGTGATGTCATATCACAGAAGGAGGCAGCTGAGAGGAGGCGAGAGGAAGAGGCCGGTGTCGCTTCCCTCAGACGCAGGCGGCTGGGCAGGAGAAGGCGGGCATACCAAGCTCGTCTTCAAATGCCCTAGGGGACCTGCACACATGGCTGGCGAGCTATGTGTGTCTGCACAAGGTCCCCCCCGTCTGGGGATTGCCTGGGTGTCTCCGGGCAATTCCCCATTGGAGTAAGCCTAGTCAGCAATGACTAGGCTGCCCTGGGGTGGATCGGAGTCGTTGCCTCGGCAGAACCCGGTCCACCCCGCTCAAAGGGCAAGGAGACACCGGGGAGTTTTAGTGGGTAGGACCAGTCCCTTGACTGGGTGAGTCCCACATATCCCTACTGTCTAGCCAGCGGTAGGGAATCCGTAAATGGATTTCTCCTCGTAAAAAAAAAAAAAAAAGGTATTATTATTGTTTTTATTATTTATTTATTTATTTTTGAGCTTATTAAATATCATCTAATAATAGCATTAATATTTACTTATGTGCGGCAGGGAACTGGAGAAATGTTTTCAATATTCGTGCAAGCAGTTGTGTTTCTTGACAACAAATAGATTTAAATAAATATTTATTGTTTCATTTGTTAACGGGTACATGCATGTTGTGTGATCGTGTTTGTGTATTAAGTAAGGGTTCCTACGGAAGATCAGTGCTGGCCTATGCAAGCAAAATGCTGAGTAGGGACCTTTTTGTAACTTTCTTTCTTGCTGTTACTGTTATTTCTTTTTTTTCTGTGTCTGTTAAATGTATGTTTTATAAGTTACAAATAAATTGATTGATTGATTGATTGATCATTTCAGCCGTAGATTCTGCACATTAAATATTTTTCAAAAAAAAAAAACAATTTGTGCACGTTGCACTTATATGTTACCGAGGTAAAAAAAATAGTCTGGTAGTCTGTGCGTTTGTGCACGCTAATTCAAAACGGCTTAACCGATTTGAATGCGATTTTCACTGATGTACAGCAAGCTTTCCATAACATTCATATAATTTGCAGGAGAAAATTGATCTGTGCGAAGCCGAGAGCAAGTTGCTAGTTTGACATTTCGCCCACCATGACGTACCTCCTATTACAATTTTTTTTTTTCATTTTATTTATTAAATACGGGTTTGCTCTTGGCCAGCATCTACGAGTATCCGTGTAGGAAAGGTGAGGCCGACGATGGAGCAAATTCACCAAGAAGGTGCCTATTCACTCGAACCTTGAAAAGATTTGGGTTGTATGAGCTCGGAAATAGAGACGCCGGCATTTTCTCTACAAAAATGTTTTACAATATTTATGAACCCAAATAGGTACTTCTTATCTGACCGCATGAAATCATTTAAAAATGAAATTTCAATTTTGGAATAAATTAATTCATTTAAAAAATCAGTCAATGTTCATAAATTGATTTGCTATTACCATCTATACTATATATCTATACATATTTTACATTTTATACATCTATACTTAATATTATAAAGCTGAAGAGTTTGTTTGTATGTTTGTTTGTTTGTACGCGCTAATCTCAGGAACTACTGATTCGAATTGAAAAATTCTTTTTGTGTTGGATAGTCCATTTATCGAGGATGTCTATAGGCTATATAACATCACGCTACGACCAATAGGAGCGGAGCTTCAATGAAAAATGTTGCAGAATCGGGAAATTTATCCCTTTTGAGAACTTCCTTTGCGTGCGCTGCGTAAAAGGTTAAAGTTACGTAAAAATAATGTATGACGGAATTGTTCCCCTTTAAAAGTTCTAAAAAAAAGTCCGCGACAGCATTTGTCTATCTTTTAAAGTTGACTCACTCACTGAAACCTTTTTTTATGATAATCAAATTTGTTTTAAAATAATGCATTATTAGGGAAGGTGTTTTTATAAACATGATATTAATCCTTATCCGAATAAATACGTTATTCATCAAAAGTATTTAATTTTGAACAATATCGCCCTTGACATCATTTGATTTCAATGAATATCTTAGGAGATATCTTAAACTAAAAAGTACGCAGGAGAAAATAAATTGAAGCGGTCTCGCACCAACGCGACTCGAACGACGGGACTCGCTTGATGCAGACGCAAGCGTTATATGTTATGTTACACATTTATATTTTTCATTTTGCAATGCGGACGAATTGTCCGCCTTATTCGCTGTCCGCCTCTATCTCTTTCTCCGTTAACTTCTTCAAAGCCACTCAACGGATTTTGAAACGGTTTTCACTAGTACCTATAAAGAGCGAGAAACGAGAGAAGTTTGTGTACCTATATGATAAATCATATAGGTTATATATATTTTTTCTAAAGAAAAGAAAAATCAAAATGCATTTAACGCTTTGTCTACGCCTCTAAAATACGCCGGTCCGCACAGTCTACATTTATCTCGTGGCAACATTCACGGTGCTGTCGACGAATGGGAAGTCGCCGCCTGTGACAACTTCAATACGTACCTACGTGTTTATATTTAAAAAAGAGAACGACGGTAAAATATAAAAATATATTTTTACACATTCGAACGTACTACTTTAATGTACCTATAAATTGTAAAAATTTGGGAAGAATATTAAACTATTAAATGCAACTGTATACATAAATCTCACCGAAGTTATTACTTTCTTTTACTCAACACGCTTTTATAGGAAACGTGTGAGCACTCAGGTGTAATACCGTTACATTGTGCAAAGAAATTTCAATTTAATTTGAGTTTTACTCTTGAAGACAATCGCATCGGGTTTCTTCTGAGAGAGAATATTTTTTTAACCTTTCAAAGTATCTAGCGCAAAATTTAAAAAAAAAAAAAAACATTCCCTCGCTCCGTCATGGCAACATATCGAATTACTCTGTTATGTTTAGGGGGCGTTCTGTCAACTCGCATACGTCATTTTGTGCTTCGGCTTGATTGGACGAGACTACCCAATATAATGTAGTTGTAGTTGTTTTCTCGGCTAGTTCGTGGAATAAATTTCTTGATGCATAGGTACTTATATCGAAGGAAAAAGGATATTTTAATCTTTATTGATTACAAGCTGAAGCTGAGCCCGCAACTTCGTACGCGTGGTATTCGGTATAGAGCATCACTTTTTTGCCTGTGAAACTACCTATTGTAATGAAATAAACACTAAAAATGTACGGGAAGCTTACTACAATGCATACAATACATACATACTAAGCACAGCAGTAAGACAGATGTATTCGCGAATAGCTTGAGGTTTTTTTTTATGTTAAGGTCGACAGACAGGCTGACGGTCCACTTGATGGTAGGTGATTTTCGTCGCCTATAACACAAGCAACGCCACAGCTGCTGCAAGTGCGCTGCCGACTACAGTATTAGGATTGCATAAGGAATTAGGAGAGGATAAGTAATTGGGCTCTGGCATCCATTACTCACTCGCCGAAACACAACAGCACATATATGCTGTTATTTCACGGTGGTATCCTGTAAGGTGGTGGTTACTGCCGCCAGGCGGGCTGCCCGAATGACTGCGAAACGCAGTGTACCATTACTTTTCAAATCCAGAACAGAGTCAATTTTGAAAATTATATTAAAATTTCCAAACTTGACCCCGCCGGGAATCGAACCCGGGGCCCCTGAGACGTTAGGCAAGCACCGTTGCCACTCATACAACGGGCCGTCAAATTCAAAAAGAACACCATGGCCATGCCATAGTAACATCATGGCCTTTGGCCATGCACCACAACAGAATGTCATTAAGAAAATAAGATATTCTGGTCATCAACATTTTTTTTTTATTAGATCAGGGTAGCGCTTGACCACTATCTCACCTGATGTGAGGTGTAGATGTGGCCGAAGGTGGACCACGCTTACCCAGTAAATGCCCATTTACCCTGGTTTTGAAGACCCCGAGGTTGTAGTTCTGTGGGAACACAGACGCAGGCAATGAGTTCCACTCCTTAGCAGTCCGAACAAGGAAGGTGGAACTGAAACGCTTCGTGCGTGATCGAGGTACATCGACCACGAAGGGATGAAACCCCCGCCCACGCCTAGTGATACAATAATCTCAATTCATAATATTTAATTGTGCTTATGTATATTGCAACGTCTAATTTTATTGTAGCCTTGTAGGGACGTACTTTAATCTCAGAGTAACTTTTATAAAATACAACTAAGCTTGTCTTTGGGCGAAAGTCGTCTCTCTTCTGTTTATAACACTGTTTAATTTGAACATTCTGTATGCACATGTTTTTTGTTGCTGTCGAGTACACCTTAATGAATAATTTACAAATAATTTTTCAACGACAGACTCTCCTGCTTTGTGTACTACAATATAAATAGGTAAATAAGTGAAAACCGCATTCAAATCGGTTAAACCGTTTCTGAGATTAGCGTGCATAAACCGCACAGACCATCAAAAATTCTAAAAACTATTTTTTTTACGAGTACCTACAACGTGCACAAATTTTTTTTTTTTTAATCTATAACACGGCTCGTTTACGATTTTATTATAAGTATTTACCTATAATTATAGATTTATTGTTTCTTTCTTCAGGTTAACATTACATTACAATGATGCAAAATATTAAATTAAATCCTACTAATATTTATAAAGGCCAAAGTTTGTGAGCATGTATGGATGTTTGTTACTATTTTACGCAAAAACGGCTTAACGGATATGGAAGAAGATTTGGAAACGGCTTAACGGTTTATTATCTGGATTAACACATAGGATACTTTTTATCCTGGAAAAAACTAGGTTTCCGAGGGATCGTCTAGAAATTTAAAAAAATGGGCGCCCCTGTCGCCGTGGCGGCGGGCGCGGCGCAGTCCTCACAGCGATAAAGATGTCGAGTGTTATTTCATTTTTTGACGAGCCCGTTGGATGAGTGGTTACGGCGCTTGCCTTAACGCTCTGTTCTAGGGTTCCCGGGTTCGATTCCCGGCAGGGTCAACTTTGAAAAATCAGCTTTTCAAATTTGGCTCTGGACTGGATTTGAAAAGTAGTGGCAGGGCACACATCCGTTTCGCAGTCATTTGGACAGCCCGTCTGGCGGCAGTAACCACCCCCTTACAGACGACCACCGTGAAATAACAGCACGTGTGCTGTTGTGTTTCGGTGAATGAGTAAGGGATGCCAGAGCCCATTTCCCTATCTCCTCCTAATCCTTTATCCTTAATCCTACTGCAGTCGGCAGCGCACTTGCAGCAGCTTTGGCGTTGCTTGTGTTATAGGCGACGGTAGCCACCTACCATCAAGTGGACCGTTAGCCTGTCTGCCGACCTTAACATAAAAAAAGCCGAAGTCGCGGGAAGCTAGTTAGGTAATATAATTATGCAAACTATATCTTTAGGTAATCCTTAGAGGCATCCTTGCACTATAAAAATCTCATAATTTAGGGAATAATAAGCTTTTCCACCATACTGGCAAGTTATTAAAAATATTAAAGATTTGCTATGACCACAGAATAGATAATAGTACCTACACTATTATTTATTCTGCGCTATGACACAGAATAGAATGTAGAACGCGAAAAATGTAAAGTTTATTATTACAAAGAGTTAAAACTCATATGAGGCATGTTTGTTTTCTTTTTCTTTGTCGGCAAAGACCTTGGAGCATTGTGTTCGATGAAGCGCTCTCTTCCACGCCATCGAATCGAACATGAATCTAGTAGACTTTTATGCGTTTAAAAAATACTGTTTATCTGCCATTTTGACCATAAAAATTGCCATTTTGTCCATACGTTTATAGCTCACTATAAACTTTTGTGAGTTTTGGCATTAGTGCTAACATCTATTCTATACATATATAACACATGTTTGTCTGTGCGTTTGTGCACGCTAATCTCAGAAACGACTGAACCGATTTGAATGCGGTTTTCAGTGATGTATTATAGCAAGCCTCCCGTAACATTTAGTGTTTGTTTCATTGCAATCGGTTTACAAACAAAAAAGTTACGCGCTATACCGAATACCACGCGTATGAAGTTGCGGGCTCAGCTAGTTTTTAAATATATGCAAGTCCACATAACACATATAGGTATGTAGGCATATAAAAATTTAATGCTCGTTTTTTAAAAACGGCAAATCTTCTTAAAGTATTTTTTTTTTTTTTTTTTTTTTTTTTTATGAAATCGAGGTAGCGCTTGACCACTATCTCACCTGATGTGAGGTGCAGATGTGGCCGAAGGTGGACCACGCTTACCTAGTAAATGCCCATTTACCCTAGTTTTGAAGACCCCGAGGTTGTAGTTCTGTGGGAACACAGACGCAGGCAATGAGTTCCACTCCTTAGCAGTTCGAACAAGGAAGGTGGAATCGATGACCATGACATTTTGCGTACACGTTTTCGGGATTATAGAAAAGAACGTGTTTTCATTTCTGAAACTATGAGATGAAAACTTTTCATCTCATAGTTTCAGAAATTGGTTCATATTTGAGGAGAAAATTGGGATTTTAGGCATAATTAGCACCATAATAAGGTTGTAGGGTTCATCATCATTCACTTTTCTCATTCATAATAAATCTTTTTGTTTCCTGTTTTTAATGTAACCTTATTTACCTTATATTACATATACACTGGCCGGCGAGATTTGAAATGAAATGGAAGAGAATTGACAAAAGGGCATTGACAGGGTTTTTTTCACGAGGACGGGATATTCTAGACTTTAGAATATCCCGTCCTCGTCCTAGAATCTAGAGAGGGAATCGAGAAAGAGAAGAGGTACTGGATATAAGTACATCAACTGAGACTCAGATTAATTTCAAAAGGGAATCGGAATAAACGAAACCCATAACTGTTTCTTCAAGTCGACAAGACCTGCTTAAATCTCTTACCTACTTTACCTAAGATCCTGTCGGAAAAGGACGTTCCAACGCTGTGCACAGCATTATCCCCATTAAGCTGTTCTCACGGAAGACGTGATCATCGAAGGGCAATTATATATATACGAAAATTTATAAGGACTGCAGTGTTTTTTTAGTGTACATATTACACTAATGGTATTAAAGTGTGGTGTTTCCTCGAAGTCCATCTTTCCTTTCAACCCGCCACCCCTATAGTGATTTTAGAATTGTTACACTACAAGGTGTCCCTTTCGCTATATACCGCGAGTAGGGAGACTCGCCTCCGTTTTGTAAATTATAGGCATATGAAAAGAGGAGGAGCGACTTTTTTTTATAATATGTACAAGCGTCACGCGCACACCGTGTATATAATTTCCGCAAATTATATACATGCACAAACCTTCCTCGATTTTTGTCCACTTGATGGTAGGCGGCTACCGTCGCCTATAACACAAGCAACGCCAAAGCTGTTGCAAGTGCGCTGCCGACTACACGACTACACAGGATTAAGGATAAGGGATTAGGAAGGGATAGGGAAATGGGCTCTGGCATCCCTTACTTCACTCACCGAAACACAACAGCACACTGTTATTTCACAGTGGTCTTTTGTAAGGAGGTGGTTACTGCCGCCAGACGGGCTGCCCAAATGACTGCGAAACGCGGTGTGCCCTGCCACTACTTTCCAGATCCAGAGCAGAGACAAATTTGAAAAGTTCATTTTTCAAATATGACCCTGCCGGGAATCGAACCCGGGAACCCTAGAACAGAGCGTTAAGGCAAGCACCCTAACCATTCATCCAATGGGCTCGTCAAATCTCTCTTTTCATTAGTGAAAACCGTATCAAAATCCGTTGGTTGTTTTAGAAGATAGCAAAGAAAGAGACAGAAGCCGACAGTGAATATGTGTACTAGATATGTTCATAATTGAACATACTACGAAGTAAGAGTAATGGCGATATTGAAATAATTATGAATACAGGCACAATTTTATTCTTAAAAAAAATATCCCAGTACGTCCCTGTTCGCTTTTAGGAACGCAGATGTGGCGGTGTCGGGTTACGTGTTGATGTCTCTTTCGCACTCGCGTATTCCATTTCACTCGGGCGCGCAAAACGTCATGACTTATTTTCCAATTGAAACACTCAACGAACACAGAGTTTGCCATTTTACAATTGTAGTGTCGCTATTAAACATTAAGGGCTTGTTTCACAATGTGCTAATAAAGTCCCGAATAGTAATCCGACGAATAAAATACTTATCAGATAAATCCTTCCAGTAACTCTTATTGCGTTTCACAATCATCCAACTTCTGCTGATTTGGTAGTCGACAGGTGCGAGTTGGCAACGTCTTATTCTTTCGTTCCGTTTCGAGCGTTGATTAATGTCATACGAATTATTATGCCATAATTTTTTTACAAATTAAATAACTATATTTTTTCTGATAAAATAATTATTAATGTTACCGGTTTCATCGTTTCAATCTATATAAAGAATATTTTTGCTAAATGAACACTAAAAGAATACTTTGGTGCGTAGCATATTTTGCGGGTAACGAAACGTTTCTTCTATTTTGTTATTGTTATTGTGATTCGAAATTTCAAAGATTATGAAATATTGAAGACGTTATTATTAAACGTAGTGTACCTATATTATACAATGAATGGAATTATATAAAATATAAAAACAGTGATTATATGGTAAAATATTATAAAAAGAAATTTCTCAGAAATGTGAAAAGTACCTAGCCTATGTTACTCGCTGATAATTTAGCTTTCTATAGTTTTCTATAGCTTTCTTAGCTTTCTATAGCTTTATTTAGTTTTGGGGTTTATTCATTACAAACATGAAACCTGGTTAAGTGAGACATCAAGGGACCTGCAGTGTTGTTTAACTTATTGAGGTGTTCCATTTACCCAGTGTCTCATTTACAGAGGGTTCTATTAATAGAGGTTAGAATACAGGTTATTTCAGTTATAGAGGTGCGATCATTAAATAAAATAACGTGTCATGTAACATATCCCCGCGCTCTGAGGCTCTAGCATGAGTTTACGATACTACACTCGCTAGCGAGAACGTAAAACTTTTGTATGGGAAATCGTGAACTGTCAATGTCAAATTATCAATTTTCCATATAAATGTTTTACGCTCTCGCTAGCGAGTGTAGTATCGTAAACTCATGCTAGAGCCACTGTACCGCGCTGGCGATGACTCATGTAAACGGTCTATCTATGGCAATTATAGATACGAAATCATGCAACCTTTTGTTTCCGTTGAAGTGTCTTTCGTTACTTTTTAACAGTTTAACTATTTCTTTTGTAAAAATTTCTTTACTTTTTTTTTTACAAACCACGTTTTTACATTTTTACATTTCACGTACACTCCGTGCCTGGCAATCTAAGCTCCGACTTCATATAAACCGACGGAATGTAATTGCGTCATCCCATTAACAAATTCACAGCCCGAATGCATGCGTCTCTTATTTTACGGATATTACTAACATTTGGAACTGAATAATTATTATGACGAAACGGGCATTAAAAAGTCGACAACTTTATTAGTTTTAATCGCTGATAAACATTTTAATAGGTGGTCTTGATGATTTAATAAAAACATTATGAAGAACTAGCTGCGCTCGCGACTTATGTTATTGTAGCAACTACATCAGTGAAAACTGCATTCAAATCGGTTAATCCGTTTATGAGATTAGCGTGCCCAAACGCACAGACAAACAGACAAAAATTCAAAAAACAATATTTTTGACCTCGGTAACATTAGTAAAACGTGTACAAATTGTTTCTTTGACAAAATATTTTATGTATATAGACACGGCCCGTTTATGATTTTATTATATGTATATATACATATGTATAGATAATAATAATTATGATAATGATGATTGAGGAGAAAATAAATGTAATGCTGGCCGAAAATATATTCGGCCAACATTACTTTTTATGAATTTAAATAAGGAACGTCGAACGGCACGCGCTTCCCGCTAAAATTAATTTCAAAATTTGAATGTAGAGTTCGTTAATTCTGCAAAAACAGCTCTCCGAGTGAATTTAGATTTTAATTGAGTGAGTATAAGGCTTACTTTTGTTCGCCGATAACGTGGGGTGATGAGCGGAACATATCAAGTTACTTTCGAAGCCAACCAAATGGGTAGACAAACGTAAAACTCTCCCTCGTTAAAATATTTAAGTATACTATACTCATATAAGTTATTATTGTACATAGTTATATTGGACAGGATACTGTGGACACTTTTGTTATAGCAAAACAAAATCTAGATATACATATCACTATACATAAACTATAGGTACCTATAGGTACATATATAAAATCGTAAACGAACAGTGTCTTTGTACTTTAAATACTAAAAATAATAAATTGTATACGTTGTACCTACTTATGTTACCGAGGTCAAAAAATAGGTTTTAGAATTTTTGTCTGTTTGTCTGTTAATAATTGCATAATTTCATATTTTTTGTTGAAGCCATACGTTATCATTTATATATATATATATATATATATATATATATATATATATATATATATATATATATATATATATATATATATATATATATATATAAATATATCTTTGGGCACTTTGTGGCTCAGACGTGCCGTATAGGTAGTTATTCTTTGATCCATTTTCACTTTTTGATCCGGGCGCCTTTTCTTGATCCAGTGCCAGCTGACCATAAATATGTAGCTCCGTTCGGAGCCACAAGTGTCACGATGAGCAATAATAATAATTAAGGGTTTTTTATACAAATCTACCTTTTTGGCGTATAAACAGTTGTAGATCCAATTCAAATGGGCCAATCAGGGCGCAGCATTTGCCATTGGGCTTCCTCATTGGCACGTTTGGGACTACTCGAATGTTCTTGCGTGCTATTGTGCTTTTAAATTGATTTGTTTGTTTTTGGGTATTTCGACATATTTTATATGTTGTGTTTATGAAATACAAATGCAAGTTACAAAAATTAAATAGATAGGTATACAATTCACTTTCGATATAGATGCTTATTGCTTGGAAAAAAATTGTAATTTGACTAGATGTTACCTATAATAATAATAATTATTGTAATATTTATTTGTTCCGGCAAATTACAGGGAGTAAATATTAAGTCTAAGATCTTAAATTTTAAATCTTGTTATTTCAAAATCTATCTATCCTTACATATAAACTAGGCTGAGCCTGTAAATGTAAGCCACATCCGATGACATAATATTTTAATATTTGGATATTATGCTTGCTTTAACATGATTACACCTTAACAACGTAAATAAAAAATAGGTAATTTAAAATTTAAAAGTGTTCGTAGTTTTAGCTCCACCCCAACGTTACAGTTTTTTATCTTCAGTTGTTCATTTCATTTGAACTTAAGATTAGTTTTTTTTTTTAAATTTTCTTGTAATTTTTCATTTACATTTTTGATAGTTAGAATAATTTCGAAATAAAAGACTAAATGTAATCATTAGTAATTATATTATTAAAAAATATGTCAAGTTGTAGTCTTATAGATGGTAGGTGTAAGCAACTGCGGACATGTACATAAAACATCTGATTAAATCTTATTATTATTGTCGTCATTAGGTTTACGATTTCTTCATTTGCTTTATTTTTCAGCCACGCAACAATTATTTTTTTAACATCGGGTTTGTTACATGGGTATAATCCTAGAATTTTATTTAGTTTGTTATAAAGCATAAGGGGCATGTATAACGTTGGAATTTATTAATAGAATAAACACAGTAACTGGACAGACCCTATCTTTACACCTCTTTAATGTTAGGTTATTGTCATAGGGAAGTTTTATATGTTGAGGCAATATGGTATCTTTATTGAAAAGTTGTCTAACAGTTAAAACGTCATACTCAGAATATAGTTTAAGGATTTTATTACTTTTATAAAAGGAGGTCACTTCTACAGATCCCTTTACAGAAAAGAAACCGTTACGTCCGTTACTATGAAAAGCGCGGGACACTGAAGGACGAGACTTAGATAATAGTCCAACGTATTTTCGCATTGGCGACGCGGAGACGACTGAAATGCGCGCGGCGATAGGCGCGCGGGGAAATCCGTTACTTTCCAATGCCATATATCAACGTATATCCGCGTGATCGGTTAGTTTTGCCGCGCGTCGTTTCGGAGCCCTGGGGCGCGCGTGTCGCAGTATGACCAAGACGGCGCGTTACACTTTGGATTTTTGAATGTATGGACAATTGAAATTGGAAGTTGTTTGGACATCTAACTTGACAAGTGTGTATTTGGATTTTCAATTCCAGTTCACTATGCAGTGAACGTTCAGTATTTGCAAATTGCATACATTTGGTTTTATACCTACTTTAAAATTATGCAACATTGTCGATAATTTTTCATTTTTATAAAGGGCACCTTATATGGTGTACCTACAGTGAACCGTATATTTGTTTGTTTTTTACTATTTACGTAGGTTTGTAAATAAAGAAAAATGTCCAAATTAATAAAATATTTGAAAATACTTATTTCACGTTTTATTTTTTCTAAGAATATATTTAATTATAATATGTATCACAGCATTTTAACCTGCGAAATTACTTGCTTAAGTCGATTGTTACTATATTATATTTACCTACTGATAAATAAATATTTTGAAAAATGAGTGTTTACAAAAAGAAACACAAACATACTTTTGCTAGCATTTTTTTTGTTTTTGTTTTACTTAGTGTTAGGTCTGAATTCCTCAGGGTGGTTGTTGTTGTTGCAACTTTTCTCTTGGATTGCTTCGGTGTCTATGGGGGAAAGTTGCGTCTCGCCGAGACCTACATTTTGATAGGTCGAACAGTATGGTTTTCACCATCAGTTTGGGAGTTGTAGATTTTAATGTGTTTTTTGGAATTTTTGGATTGGAGTTTTTCGTTTGGTTTTTCGTTGTGGATTTGCTTCCAGTTTGAAAGGGCCCTTCTCAGGGCCACTGCGGAGCACTCCTTACTGCTGCCTCTTGTTGTTTCCTTTGTTAAACTGTCGTTATTAATTGTTATTGTTGTTGATTGTTTTCTTTGTTATTTATTATTGTTGTAACCCAACCAGAGCTGGATTCTCCGACTGACTCAGTGGTCGGCAGGGCTGTCTACTGGTCAATGTCTGAGGAATCAGGGGCTGGCGAGACCCGTCCATCGGGGAGGGGGGGGGCGTAAGCTCTCTTACTCCTCGGCTGTGACGAGGCCAGTACCGCGGAGGCTAGGTGAGGCGAGTGGATCAAGCGACAAGGGCACTGTGGAGCCCAAAATGGGCGCGGAAGCGGTCCGGTAAAATGGGCGCGGAAGCGGCGAATATAGTCGAGGAGCCGGTCCCTCTGAAGGTGACAAAAGCCAAGACCGGCTGTGGTAAACCGTTCAGTCATGATGTTGGCCTTTCGCGTGCTAAACGCGAACTAAGGGAGTACGACAAGTACGAGTCCGACTCGAACCTGTCGGACATGGGAGCCCTCTCGGACGATTCTCAATCGTACAAGGGACTCACCGATAGAATCCTGTCCAAGTTTGATTTTGACGGAGAATCGGAGTCAAGCCAGAAGGACCGGTCCGAAGGCTATAAACGGCTGCGGGAGGAAAATGGGCGCCTCCGCGGTCAGATAGAAAAGCTTGAAGCAGAAATATCGTCACTCAAACGAGCACTTATTGAAAAGCCCAGCCCAGTTGTGTAATCGGGAGAGCCACCATCGACCATGGCCGCTACCCAGATGTTAACCAGGGCGGAGTTCCTGGAGACATTTGGGTCCTTGCAGGAAGAGCTGGTCTCTCACATAGACAGCATCCTGATCTCCCGCTCCGCGAATCAGGAGTCTGAAGTGAGACCCCTTCCGGAGCGACGGCCATCAAATGAGATGACGACGCACAGCGGCACTACCATGGAGAAGGCACAAACCTCCCAAAATACGACACTCGCTCCGCCGGCTAACTTGCCCAAGGCGGTGAGAGCGGCCAAAGTGGCCAGGAAGACCGAGCCCAGAGCAACGAACCCTGCTAGGGAGACTGAGGATGGCCCCTCCGGCACTACTGAAATGTGGTCGGAGGTGGTGCGGGGCAGAAAGAAGCGGCCCATCACTGTAGCGGCGCCAAATACCAAGAAAACCAAGCTCCCTAAAGAGCCAAAGTCACTTGCGGTGGTGGTGTCCTTAAAACCTGAGGCGGTTGCCAAGGGCGCCACCTACGGGGAGGCGATCACTAGGGCTAAAGCCTTGGTATCCCTGGACGCCCTTGGCATAGGGCCACCCAGATTCCGCGTGGGCATCACGGGAGCCCGTATAATGGAGTTGCCAAAGGACACCACTGCCGCGCAAGCAGACAGTTTAGCGGCAGGAATTGGTACCGTCCTAGGTGATACCGCAAAGGTCACCCGACCTGCAAAATCAGCCGACATCCGAGTCAACGGGCTCTATGACAGGGTGTCGGCTGAGGAGCTCAGAGCCAAGTTGGCATCAAGTTCGGGCTGCACTCCCGAACAAATCAAGGTTAGTGCCGTCCAAGTGAGTCCCAACAAACCAAACTCGGCGTTTACGTCCTGTCCGGTGGAGGCGGCTAGGAAGCTGGCGAGCGCTGGTCGGATAGCAGTAGGATGGAGCCTTGCCTCCATCCAGATAATGGAACAGCGCCCCATGCGCTGCTTCAAGTGTATGGGGCTCGGGCATCCAGCGGTCCGATGTCCGTCCACCAAGGACCGCAGTGGATTGTGCCACCGCTGCGGAATGGACGGGCATAAAGCCAGCAGATGTGAGGCTACTTTTAAGTGTGCCATCTGTAGTGACGCAGTCCTTCCAGCAACCCACAGAATGGGGGGGTTAAGCTGCAAACCCCCATCGGTAAGAGGTCGGCTCATCGCGGCCGCACCAGCCGAATGCATACGGGCTCCACCGGCAGCAAGGGAGGAGCCCATGGACTTGGCCCAGGGCCAATAATCTCAGATTAGAGGGAGCGGGCGGAGGAAGCTCCAGCCGCTCCTAACGCAGATGAGTGGGCAGGCGAAGACGGGCGTGTGACGCCCTCCTTCAAATGCCCAGGACCTGCGCGCATGGCCTGGCCGCTGTGCGCGCGTCCAAAGGTCCTCTCGTCTGGGGATTGTCTCGGTGCCCCGGGCAATCTCCCCCTTGGCGTCAGCTTGGCTAACAGGCTGAGCTGTCCGGAGTTGGATCGGAGTAGTTGGTTCGCCAGAGCCCGGTCCAACTCACACAAGGGCTTCAAGGGGTCACCGGGGAGTTTTAGTGGGTAGGACCAGTCCCTTTAGGACTGGGTGAGTCCTACATACCCCTATCGCCTAGCCAGCGGTAGGGCATCCGTAAATGGATTTCTCCTCGACAAAAAAAAAAAAAAAAAGGTCTGAATTCCTCAACCATTAATATTCAAATTAAACTTAAATACGTACGATGTTTCTGCTATCGCTATTAAAATATATACGCGGGTGAGTGGGACCTATTAATTCGGGTGAGTCGGGAAAATTAGTCATCAATTTAATTTTCGGGTGAATGGGACATACTTTTCCGGGACAGTTGGGAAAAATAATAATTCGGGTGAATCTTGCGGGCGAATGGGACCTAAACCCTACCTGCTACGGTTACCCACGGTCTACTGAGTACTGAAAAATTTTGATATTTGGTCTATTGCAAAAAATTCGTCTCCCCGAGACCCCTTAAATGAGTTCCGACACGGGGGTATGCGACGCACCGCTTCCGAGATATTTTCAAAAATGTCAATTTTCAAATTTTGTCGTAACAGAAAAATTGGTCTCCCCGAGACCTCTTAAATGAGTACCAACACGGGGGGTCTGCGACGCGCCGTTGTTGAGATATTACCGATAAAAAATTGGCGCCGCGTCATTGCCGAGTAACGACTGAGGTGGTTCGAGGGGGGGTGGCAAAATTTTCGCTTTTCATCGCTCCGGCAGACCCCGTGCCGTAACCCGGCTTGCGAAGCCGGGGTTGCGAATTCCTCTCTTGGGTGGGAGGAGGGAGACGGTACCGGACGACGGATCTCGGTGGGCGATGGTTATCCGACAAAGTGACCGCAGCGATAGCTGTCACCGTTGAGGAGCTACGAGCTTTCAAAGATCCTGGACGGTTGTATGGGAGTGTAAAAAACATGTATGTGGGGAGGGGCGCGATTTGGTAACCCCCGATGGTCCTCTAACCCCTCTGCCACACTATGCTCCTCGCGCTGCTCATCGCTCTGCTCCTCGCGCTGCCGCGATGTTGCCCTTCTGTCCACACGCTTCTCTACTCGCGCGATTAATCGCGACGCGCCGCACTAGGTCATTTGCTTTTGCAACAGAATGGACGTGGAAATTGAGAGAGCGTGCGCGCTATGCATTTTTAGCTAATTTTATAAATGTTATAGAAATATACGTCGTCGTCGTCGTCCTCGACAAATTATTACATTTTATTATCAACAAAATTATGAATCCTTATCAAAATCAGCAAGTTTATCGTCATAAGTATTTATACGTGTGATTTTTACTGCATTTGTTTTGCATTTATCGTTAAAGATATTACGATATAATTGTAAAGCACGACTGCGCCGGGTACCACAGATGCAGTGCAACATCAAGACACGCTACGCTACGCTTTTATTGTTAACTAGCTGTGCCCGCGGCTACGCCTGCGTGGAATCCAGATTGTTTCTCGGTGGTAGCGTATGTGTCTTGATCTTGCACTGCCTCTGTAGTTACACGGCGCGGTCAATATATCAATATTGGCGAAAGATTTTTTAAATCGGATATAGTTTCGAAGATTACCTCATACATACAAACTTTACTTATTTATAATATTAGAATTTTATATATTAGTGCTTGCCTTAACGCTCTGTTCTACGGTTCCCGGGTTCGATTCTCGGCAGGGTCAACTTTGAAAAATGAACTTTTCAAATTTAGCTCTTGTCTGGATTTGGAAAGTAGTGGCAGGGCACACTGCGTTTTTCGCAGTCATTTGGGCAACCCGTCTGGCGGCAGTAACCACCCCCTTACAGAAGACCACCGTGAAACAACAGCACGTGTGCTGTTGTGTTTCGGTGAGTGAGTAAGGGATCCCAGAGCCCATTTCTCTATCTCCTTGGCACATTATTTGTTAAAGTAGGTTGATTACTGACATACTACTTCACTTTCAATAGACAATATAATATATAAAATAAAAAAGGAAAAAATAAGTGTCAGTTGCTATGGTGTTTTTAGAGAGTGAAAAATAAAAAAATATAAAAAAGTATTAGTGTTGTGTAAATAAATAAATAATACGTGTTAACCAAATAAATTATAACTAACTATTTAGACTTCTTCTAATATTTATAATTATTAATAAATAACAATTATAAACGAACAATTCAATAACTACCTATAGCCGAAACTTTCACTGACTTTGGTGAGTGCACAAACATTTATTCTTCCACTGTGAAATAGTTTCAAGAATATTGGCGTTGCTTGTGTTATAGGCGACGGTAGCCACCTACCATCAAGTGGACCGTCGGCCTGTGTGCCGATCTTTACATAAAAAAAAAAAAAAGATATTTTCTTTTTATTTTAGAATTCGCGTCGCACGACAAAACTTTTTTTTGCAATAAACATTTATATAATTAGTTAATACTAATTATATAGTTAGTTGTTTTATACTTTTATTTATTCATTCGTTACAGAAGCAGTATGAACAATTTTACTACAATTTAAAAAAGCCGTCGGCGCGGCGGCCGGCGGCATGATTAAGCGTATGCGTGAAGTGTTTCCATAGCGACCGCTCGATTCGGAGTGCGTCTGCCCGCGATTATGTGGCCGGTGACTCGCGTTCATATTGCCGCTCTTTGAATCGCGCTTAAAAACCGACAAAGCATGGATCGGTGGGCAAGACGAGGAGCATGACGTGCGGCATGACGAGTAACGTTGCCACACTACGTCTCTGCCTCCTTTCCTCGCTACTTCCCATGCCACTCGACGAGTGTGTGGCAGTGGCAGGGGCATAAGACATTCCGCAAACCCCCCTGTCCTAGCTCTCAGCACGTCAGATTAATTAAACTCTCTTGCAACTCTTTTCTTTATCATGAAAAACGGTCTATGTATGCGACTTCACCGCTCGTGCAAAGTAGTAAGCAATAGGTGGCTTGATAAACTTCATAGGCATCGTGGTACAATCATTAGTATATTAGTAAGAAAGAAAGAAAACTAAGTAGGAAAGAAAGAAAAATAACCAAATTTCACCTATTATGATAATTTCTATATGTAATTAAATTATATTCATTAGGTAATTTAATTAGTCTAAGCACAAATTGTCTTTAGTGCTCGGTGTCTTTTAAGTTTGCATGACGTTTTTTGCTATGTCTATATTTCTTTGTTCACAACCTCAGATAACTTTCTTAGAATTTAGGCACATAATATTAATTAAACTCTCAACTTGTCTGTAACTCTTTATCATAAAAAATGGCCGATGTATACGACCTCGCCTCTCATGCAATAGGAGTAGTAAGTAATAGCACAGTCTAACCTAACCATACTTACGTAGGTATTTTAAGAAAACCACGATTCTTTATAATAAGTATATTATAAGCAACGACACGACAAAACGTAAGTGTTGTAATCCGGTCGTGAAGCGCACGCGTTTTTCTAAAAGCGTAGTTGGAATTCACTGAGGCCCGCCGAGGTGCCCGCTGACATCATCGCTGCGCGAGCGACGGCGACGCATGCGGCAGGGGCGAGGAAACACGGCACGTGTAAGTGGATGCCTACAGCTTACAGTATTTAATGTAAAAAATGTAATAAAAAAATGTTAAAGCTCAATTAATTTGTTTTCTACTGTTTACCATAAATAATTCCAATTTGTTTTACTTATATGTGGATCTCTTAATTAAACGGTCAACTTGTTTTGTACCTACCACTTGTAACTCTTCTTTATCATAAAAATGGACGTAGGTATAATAACGTGGCCATACAATACCTACCATAAATAGTAAGTATATTTAATTTGATAAATCTATTTTTTTAAAAATTGATCCGGCGAAATTATTTGTTTTTAAAGATCGTAGGTATTTTAAATAGCTATAGCGAGGTTTTGTGATTTTGTACTAAATAAAATGTCAACTTGTCTGTCAACGTTTATCATAAAAAATTATTTGTTCGAGTCACAATGATGCTCGGTTCGAAGTGTGTATACCCACCTGTGTCAATACTCCACAACTAATTAAGTACTAATTAGCAATCATTCAAACCTGTTCAAATGATTTCAAACGATTAACATGATTTTGTAAAAATATACCTACATGCGTTCAATCAACATTGATATTGTTTAATGTTATAAATACTTATTATACCTATTACATTTTATAAAAGTACCGACTTATTTTAATCCCTTGTATCTATTTTATCAACTACAATATTTTTTTAAAGTATTATTTTGATGTATTTTGAATAGACTCGAAAATATTTTTTTCGTAATTTTGAGAATTTTTTAAAATTAAACAAAAAAAGATCAAGTTTTTAGCTTAAAAATTGAAAAAGATGTATGTTTTGTAAAAAAAAATGTGTGGTAGGGGGTGAAGGTTAGTAAAGTTGTGGAGACCACCAGAGACCCTCTATAAAACGCTGAAAACCCGACTCTGCTAGCTGTAATAGTTTTCGAGATCCTCTCACCATTTTTTTACCAGATCAAAAAGACCAAGTCTTCGGAAACTCCTGGAACTGCACATCTAATGGACTCTTCTCTTTCTATGAGAAAAGTTTCTTTGAAGAAAAAAGAAAAAAAATATATGGGAGGGGTGTCAACCGAGAGGAATATCCCCCATTCGAGTAGACCATCAAAAGCAACCCCGAAAATGATGACAACCCACCCTAATGACCGTCGCCGTAGCTCGTACCGTCTGGCCGCTGGCCTACTTTAAAAATTATAGCTTCTCGCGCCGGGACTTCAGATAGAAAAAATCGTTTAACTAGGTACTAAATGTAAAACACATACCTTGACCTTCACTTTTGTCTTCATTCAAAAACAAATTCAAATGACGACTTTAAAATAATGTCGATGTGCGCACAGTTCAACTAGCGCATTCAAACAACCGAGGCGGATCTACAATGTATGGAGCATTGCGAATATACAATATCTAGATTAGGTATAATAAATTCATAATTGATCGACCGTTACAGTATCGGTACCTATTCGGATCAAAACAAGTATTACTGGAAGTACGAGTATATAAAGTGATCAACATAAGTAATTGATTTTTGAAATATATACGGAGCCAAAAAGTCTTCGTGCATTTAGAAAATTTAGCCTTGACGGATCCCACCGTTGCATGAAATCGTTGAAAAAATATTTATCGAATAATAGGTACTATCGACGAATATATTTGGCAACATCGCATAATAGAATGCTAGGATGCCGTATTACCTATTCGGATCAAAACAAGTATTACTGGAAGTACGAGTATATAAAGTGATCAACACAAGTAATTGATTTTTGAAATATAATCGGAGCCTAAAAGTCTTCGTGCATATAGAAAATTTAGCCGTTACGGATCCACTGTTGCATGGAATCGTTGTAAAAATATTTGTCGAATATATCGACTATGGACGAATATGTTTGGCAACATCGCATAGTAGAATGCTACGACGCCATCTCGCCCGAGAAATTCGCAACTAGATTAAAGTTATTCGGGTCAAAAGGTGGAGTCAACAATGTACGGGCTCGTGGCGTGATCAACAAAGTGCCCAAAGATATGTTTATATATATATATATATATATATATATATTTATATAAAATCATAAACGAGGCGTATATATATATAAAATATTTTTTCAAAGAAACAATTTGTACACGTTTCGCTAATGTTAGGTACCGAGGTCAAAAAAATTGTTTTTAGAATTTTTGTCTGTTTGTCTGTGAGTTTGTGCACGCAAATCTCTGAAACGGCTTAACCGATTTTAATACAGTTTTCACTAGTACACTAGTACTTATTATTACTCTGAGGTTTTCACTGATGTATTGTAAGCAAGCTTCCCGTAACATTTGGTGTTTGTTTCATTCCAATCGGTTTACAAACAAAAAAGTTACGCGCTGTCCGAATACCACGCGTACGAAGTTGCGGGCTCAGCTAGTATTCAATAAGCAGCCAGCCAAAAAAGAAGCGTTACGTGGAATGTCAAATCGAATTGACATTTCCATTTGACGCTTGACTAGAAGTCTTTGCCTTGTCTTTGCCTACTATTTAAAAAAGGAATCGCGGCCACCCATTCATTGGTTGTAACGTCGACCTTTGTTTTAAAATAAAGTCGATAAAACAATGTACCAATTTCAACTTGGGGATCAATTTACACTTGTTAATAAAAAACTTAGGTACTTAAGCGAATACAATAATTGAACAATTACTGTACTCGTATTATTATTGAGTTTATTATATTTATAAAATAAAAATAAAATAAAATAAATGTTTATTTGCGCGAACACATGTTTACAGGATTTTAATTTGTATACAGCAGTTACAGTACAAAGTATGTTCTACCCGCCAAGGGCATACAAATATTTGTGTTTAATTGTTTGTAAACTAATATATTAATAAAGGAATTAATGTTTCTTATTATAAAATTCTTTAACATCATAATAACAACAATCTAATAACCATTTTGTTAATGTTCTTGTAAATTTAGGATCCGGCAATTCTTTTATATTATTAGGTAGTTTATTGTATGTTTTAATTGCCATAACATAAAAATTTCTATTAAATAGTTCTAATCTACATTTTGGTCTTTGCAATAAATTACCTTGTCTAGTTATTTTGGTTCCTATTACGTTATTTTCGACAAAACAGTTTTTCTAACAAATATACACAACGTCTTTATATACAAGCAAGGTAAGGGAAGTATATGTAACTTTTTAAATAGTGGCACACAACTCTCCATAAGATTATAGATATACTTATATGATACCTGTAGGTACTATATGCATTACTGTAAGTTTCATAAAAGTATGTCGAGTAATCGACTCCAGTTTCGCAAGGATGCCATTGTTTTCTGCTTATTATATTAAAAAAAAAATCTTCGTGTATGGATCTTTCCATTGGCGAGGACCATATCAAAAGTTAGCGGAGAAACAGAGGCGGACAGCTATACTTTTATAACTAGCTGGTACCCGCCACTACGTCTGCGATGAAAAAGAAAATATGACTAATATCACAGAATATATACTAGTACTAAACTAATATTCCTCTATATACTAATACTCATAACTCATAACTCATTTAACTCATAACTCATTTATTTATTTCCACACTGTATCGTAGGAGTCAAATAGTAAGTGACACTAAGGTGATTAACTAATGTAGCTATTAAAATAATTAACTAACGGAAGGTAATTTAACTAATGTAATTAAATTTGGGTAACCCAAAGCACAACAACAAAGCATCAAGCCCAAAGAAGTTAGCATAAGATGTTTAGGTATATAGGTATAGCCTCGTGCAGGTAAATGTGTGTCAGTTCTGCAAGATGATGTGGAGTATGAGTATGACTGTGAGTATGTATGTACATGTATGTATAATATATATGTTGTGTGTGTGTGTGTGTGTGTGTGTGTGTGTGTGTGTGTGTGTCGAGTGAGGGGGCGAATCCTGGACACTTTGATTATGAAGACACGGGATCATTTCTAAGCAATAGTTCCGTGTCCCCATAACCCAGACTCAGCAGCCACTTCAAGACTATACGCTTAGCACAATTCACAGTTTTACCCTTGATATCGCATCTTCTAACCACGCTGTTGTAAAGGAGAATTTGTAGATAATCGTTTGACCGCCTTCCGAAGCGTGTTTTGGGCATAGGCAACGGCACTTTAAAGATACTATACTAAACTATATAGTATTAGTATATAGTTTATACTATACTAAACTAAATATACTAATACTAAACTAATAACTCAATTTTTTAATTCCTCAGTAACCTAACATATTTCCAGCATAAAAAGTATCCTATAAGTTAATCCCGATCACAATCTATCTATATGCCAAATTTCATCCAAATCAGTTTTCTTTTTAATGTTAAGATCGGCAGACAGGCTGACGGTCCACTTGATTGGTAGGTGGCTACCGTCGCCTATGACACAAGCAACCCCAAAGCTGCTGCAAGTGCGCTGCCGACTACAGTAGGATTAATGATAAGTGATTAGGAGGTGATAGGGAAATGGGCTCTGGCATCCCTTACTCACTCACCGAAACACAACAGCACACGTGCTGTTATTTCACGGTGGTCTTCTGTAAGGGAGTGGTTACTGCAGCCAGACCTGCCAATCCTCACAAACTCTGTGCATTTATATATGTAATATTAGTAGGATCGTATTGATATAGTTACGTCAGAACACATTACAAAGACACGCGGATGAACACGTTAGCAAAAGCTATAGCCGCTATTAAATCTTTAATTAACGGATGGTAACATTGCTTAAAAAGATTGCTTTTAAATATTTAGTAAAATATAAACAAAAACGCTCCCTACAGAACCCGAATCGCGCACGGACCAAGCTTTCTTGAGTTTTTTTTTTTTTTTGACAGCACAGGATAAAAACCCGGGACTTCTGCTTCATTGAACCAGAACAGATGCGGGCGGCGCAGGGATAATACACAAAACGAGATCCTATTTAAGATAATTTAAATCTTATCGTTGTTTCACTATTAGGTTTTTACAGTAATACTAGCGACCAGCTCCGGCTTCGCGTGGTTGCAATTTTTTTCTGCAAATTATATACTTAGACAAACCATCCTCGTTTTTTTTAGCCGGCTAGCGTTCCTCTAACATAGGTCAGGGGCCCTAGCCAAGATGCAAACTATTGCAAACGCTTCCTTTGCGTACTTACGAAACGAAAGAAATAAAGCCCGGTGATTGGTTGTTGAAGTTACAACTGTTACAACAACCAATCACCGGGCTTCATTTCTTTCGTTTCGTAAGTACGCAAAGGAAGCGTTTGCATTTTGTGCATCTTGGCTAGGCCCCCAGAGATCTTATATACTCGTGGCTGGCAGAGTAAACAAAATGGTGTTTTCTTAATCTATGAATGAAGTACATCTATACTATGGCACAGAGTACTGATAGACCACATTTTTTGTTTTTTTTATCGAACAGGTAAAACCAAACAAAAGAAAAAGCCACAAAATTGCCATAATTTTTTTTATTTAATTTTTTTTCTTTTTTTTTTTTTAGAAAATAAAATAAGATTAATGTGATAATGACAGCGAACAATCTGTAACGGCAGAAACCCAATAATTTGGATGTGCAATTATCTTTAAGTATTATTTTTACTTTAATTTTATTATTATTATTATTATTCTTTTTTTTTCGCCTTTTTTTGCGCTTTAAGTATTTTTTCCGTCTTTCTCTCTTTTTTTCCCGTCACCAACACCCATAATATTTTTACATCTTCCCCGATTGTATAGGTAAATATATTTTGAAATGCTTGTTAGACCCATAATCCGGGGATAGGTACAATGTTTAGTAATGATATTATGTTAGTGTTAAATGTTATTCGTTGAACTAGCGCTGTGATATCACCCGATATGTCACAATTACTGATAGACTACTGGCGAGACCATCCTCGCTTATCTCCATTTTCATTGGTGAAAACCGTATCAAAATTCGTTGGGTGGTTTAGAAGAGGTTAACGGAGAAACAGACAGAAGTGGAGAGCGACTTCAATTTATAATATGTACCTAGAGATAGATATGTATGTAGATACAGGTATCGTTTCGGTCATAGTATACATATTTGTGTGAGATATTATCACCGTGGATGTCTACATGGATTATAGTAGATTCGAATATAAGCCGAAAGTTGCTAATCTAAATACTTATAGCTTTTGAAAAAGCAGGGCATACTGCGTCGTGCAGTAAGTCTGATGGCGGCAGTAACCAGCCCCTTACAGAAGACCACCGTGAAATAACATCATTTTATTTATTTATTTATTTATTTTATTAGGAAGCCAACGCAGTATACAATCATCCTTATACATAAACACATTTAAAAATTCATTTATAATATCGTATACTCCACTTATAGGCTAACTTGGCATGCATTAAGACGAAAACAAAAAAAAATAAATTAAAAAATAATAATAAATAAACCAATAATAAAAGAATAAAAAACAAAAACTCAAAAAACAACAAACCATTATGCAGTACGCGATAAAAGAATTTTTTTAACCCTTCTTTTAAAACATGCGGAGGAATACTGAAAGATATCGATACCAGTTCCCCTAATTAAATTATTGTAGGTGACGACCATTCTGCTCAAGGGAAAAGGAGTAAAGGATGCCAGAGCCCACCATATCCCCTCCTTATCCTACTAAGGAAGTGCATTTGCAGCATTGGATTAGGGGATTTATGGATTAGATTCTTCTTTGTGTTGGCTATGGCAGCCACCTACCTTCAAGTGGATTGTATGTCTGCCGACATTTAATATAAAAAAAAGTGTAAAATGTATAAAATTTTCCTCGTGTCAATAGATAACTGGATACCTAATTATATTATTTAGTTACATTCTGCATACACAGACGTCAAATGTTCCAACAAAAAATATGTTAGTTCCGTTCGGTATACATAGATGTCACTGCGTTAAAATTATAAATTCAAATAGTTCACTATTATGTGCGGCAGGGAACTGGAGAAATGTTTTCAATATTCGTGCAAGCAGTTGTGTTTCTTGACAACAAATAAATTTAAATAAATATTTTTTATGCGTGGTGTGTGATCGTGTTTGTGTATTAACTAAGGGTTCCTACGGAAGATCAGTGCTGGCCTTAGCCAGCAAAATGCTGAGTAGGGACCTTTTTGTAACTTTCTTTCTTGCTGTTACTGTTATTTCTTTTTTCTCTGTGTCTGTTAAATGTATGTTTTATAAGTTACAAATAAATTGATTGATTGATTTTTCAACATTAGATGTCGCCGCGCCCGGCCGACAGGTTACAACGCGCTAGTCACAGTTTTACAATACATATCGTGTCGTTCCTCAACGCGAACTACACTTTTTATACAAGATTTCGACGTTTGTTTTATAAGCCCAGAGAAACCCTCTGGTGTTTGCTTATTACAGTACAATAGAATTAGGGAACATAAATACACGCGTCATCTGTCGCACAAATGTCAAAGTGACATATAACGTAACGCTTTTATTGTCATACCGTGGCCTTATATGAAAATCGATTCCTAAGGAATAAACTCCTAAAAAAGAAATACAATTAGCAGCACTAGGGAATATGCGTCTAATTAAAAAAAAAAGGCTTTATCAACAATTTGCTTCATAATTATGTGTACGTAAATACTTTTTAATATTATTTCTTTTTCGTTAAGAAAATAATTATTAAAAAGTGCAAAGAAAATTTGCGGGAAATTCAAAACACTTGAAACGGTCAGTTCGAATGTGACGTCAACGTCTATGAAATGTCAACAAGCGTGTTGATGTTTGTGATTTTTAACATTTGATTTTCCCCCCCCTAGGTGTGCTAGGACCTTGTCGTGGTGGGGGGGCTTAACCCTCGACAATCCGGGCGGTTGCAGGGGTCGGTGGGGTCACCGGCCTTCGCTTGGCTGACCGGATTGTCGTTGGAGAACGAAGAAAGCACACACGGGAGTGCTCCGAGCGGGCTCCGAACATCGGAGCTCGTGGCGGAGCATTCGTCAGTTTGTAATGGCTCACTACTTGACATTGGCAGACAATGGCCGTCTTCGGGATGAGCCGAATTGCCATTTTTATGAAGAAGATAAGATAAGATAACATTTGATTGTTGTTGTAGACTGTGACGTCACGCCAAGCGAGTCAAAAGGGCGGGTGTTTAAAGTGCCCATGTTAGCATTTTTTTTGTTATTAAATTTCTGTTTTTTGGCTCTGAATATTTCTTTTCGGTATATGACGATATAACCTATCGTATGAAAATATAAAAAAAAATGTGCATATTCCCCATTTCATTTAAAATATCTAAACTCTTAATGTGCAGTTAATTTTATGCTGAAACGCTGGTTAAACTATTTTTAAACTGATTCCTAGAAATATTAACGCAACGGTATAATTAAAATAATATACCTAAGTAAGCGGTTGTAGGTACATTGGGTTTCCAGTGAATGAAAATGCTGAATCAGTTTTCATGTAATACGATAATGTAATGTCAAGTTAGCATAAGTTGACAAGTAAGGCCTTAGTGTTTGCGTAACGCCTTCGTTTAAAGAAATATAATAATGACTTCCACAATTTAAAAGCAACGACTTGCATAAAAGTGTTATTTTCGACGCCAAATTTGACTTGTTGGAGTAAAATTAAAACTTAGATAAAAACATTATGATTATAAACTACATTTAAGGAAGTTTAAATCGGGCAGTTGTATAAAAAAAATATAGGAAAAAAAAATAATTAAAAATTAATGTTGATTAATCAGCTCTTCATTGATTTGGAATTGGGCATTGCTGTCAATGAATTGGTTACTTGGATATCAAGAATATTCAAGATCCTCATGTATATCTTCAAAAAATGACCCTTCAGGTCCAGAAATTTGAATTGGGGGTTCGGATAAATTCTTATACGATTTTTTATCGATTATCAAAATTTATCGACTTTTCTTTCGATATTTATCGGTTTTCAAAATGGATCGATAACCGATAAATAACCTATTATCGGTTTGTATGCCCTATTGTTGACTTAACATATAGACAACAACAAACAACATTTATTAGTCTTGGTATGTAAGATTGTGGTCTTGGTAACGCTCGGTTCCAGTTGTAACCTTTCTCAAGAATTGGACTATCAAACGCAAAAAATACACTTTATCGCTCGATTATATTAGTAAGCATAGACAAGTATATATCACTTACCTATCTTTATGTTCGGCCTGTCTGTCTCTTTGTCGTCTATTCTTAAACCAGTTTGAAACCTGTAAATTTAAAAAAGAGTTAGCATTCATAAAATTACCCCACTTCTAATAATTCCTCTCAAATGTTTGTCGAAGCAGGAATTGACGGCTTTCATTCCTCTGTGGCATAATTGCCAGAGAGGACAAGGCCAGGGTCAAAAGCGTCAAGGGGAGACTACAGCCCTTTATGAGGTCCCCGAGATGGCCGGCGTACCTCTGCTTTCGGGTACGCCGAGGTTCCGACAGGGAGCAGTTCTCCCCGCGCTGGACAGCCGTGGCGGGTCGCCGAAGTTGTGCAACAACGTTCCTGCGACCCCGCCTATCTACAGCCGCGCTAAAAAGTCGTTTGGGTTTTAGCCGGTAGGACTCCGGCATAATCCGCAGCGTCCCCTTCGCTGCTGGGTATCCATGACGGATTTCCCAACGTAAAAAAAAGGGTCAAAAGAGTCTCGAAAGCGGTCGCTGAGAGATGTAACTCTTCAATTTTTAAACATTTTACTGATGTGTTGATAAAATAAGCGAATCCGCATTGTATAGGTAGTTATGTATAAAATAACTAACATAGCATAAATATTCATAACAGATGTTATCTGAAATAAATATTAAAATTAAAGGGGGTTCATCTAATGTAATGTAACTTTTAATAAAAAATCTACGCTATAGGTATTTTTTTATGTTAAGGTCTGGTCCACTTGATGGTAGGTGACTACTGTCGCCTATAACAAAAGCAACGCAACAGCTGCTGCAAATGCGCTGCCGACTACAGTAGGAATGGATAAGGGATTGGATAGGAAAATGGGCTCTGGCATACCTTACTCGCTCACTGAAACACAACAGCACACGTGCTGTTATTTCACGGTGGTCTTCTGTAAGGCGGTGGTTACTGCCGCCAGACGGGCTGCCCAAATGACTGCGAAACGCAGTGTGCCCTGCCACTACTTTCCAGATCCAGACCAGAGCCAACTTTGAAAACTTTAAAAAAAAAGTGGCTGTCTCCGCTAACTTCTTCTTCGATGATTTTGCCAGTGTCACTTTTAAAAATAGCAATACAAAAAACAAAAAATTCAAATTAAAACCAAAAGTAGCACTCAGTTCCCTAGACATTTTTTTTCTATAAACTAGTTTCTGTAATATCCTACTAATATAATATTATAAATTCGAAGGTCTGTATTTATTTATTTATTTATTTATTTATATATTTATTTATTTATTGAATAGCAAACCTAACAGCATACAAAAAATTACAAATACATTTTAAAGAAAATTAAATTTTTACAAAGCCTACTACTAGGTCTGACAAATTACAATTTAAAAGTACAAATATATGTATGTTGGTGTGTTTGTTAATCAATCACGCTAAAACGACTAAACGGAATTGATGAAATTTGGCACACAGATAGTTTATTACCAACATTAACATATAGGATACTTTTTATTCTGGAAAAATGTTAGGTTCTCGAGGGATCGTCTAAAAACATTGAAAAAAATCGGCGCCATCGAATCGGTTAAGCCGTTTCAGAGGTTAGCGTGCACAAACGCACAGACAAACAGAGAAAAAGAAAAGCAGACAAAAATTCTAACATAAATAAGTACAATGTGTACTAATTGTTTTATTTATATTTTTCATTAACTAGCGGCACCAGCTAGTTAGTAATAGATATAATCATGATCAAAAATTTGTGTCAATTCAAAGTGATTCATGTCAATTTATGTCAATGTCAAGTACCCACTAACGCTTTGATGGCACTATATAAGTATTTTGTACCCTATGGACAGATTGATATAATATAGTTTAACGCAAAGATGTTGTATTAATAGTCACCAGAGGCTTCTAGTATGAGTTTACGATACTACACCAATACTACACTCGCTAGCGAGAACGTAAAACTTTTGTATGGGAAATCGTGAACTGTCAATGTCAAATTATCAATTTTCCATATAAATGTTTTACGCTCTCGCTAGCGAGTGTAGTATCGTAAACTCATGCTAGAGCCACTGGTTTAACGTAGATAGAGAGTCAGATGTTACAATGACGCGTTTTTGTTATGTTATGATGGATCTGGCATTATGCTACACATTTGTTATGATGGAGCTGGCATTATATTTTCTCAGGAATATGATGTTTTGTTCCAAAATCATTGAGTCGATTTTGGGAATGCTTTGAAAGTTACACTCGGCGTCAAAATAGTAAAGATAAAAACACACACATTTTTTTTTAAAGAAATGAACTTCTCTGTGTGTGTACACGTTCGAAATTCGAATGCCATCTTGTTCTATCTATTTATTATTTGAATGACAAATAAGTTCTCGATTACAAAACAGTTTTTATTTGAACTGTGGGTGAATATATGATTTTTTTTTCTATTTGTCCAAAGGTAATGCGATATTATCAATTTAAGGAAGCAGTGTTGATTTCATGCGGTCAGGTTCTGGTTCTGCGGATGAACTGAACTACGTTGCATGAGTAGCTATGTAAACAGGTATAAAGATATATCAATGCTGGCCAAGCCTGCTGCTGCTGGCTGCTATCACATTTTTCTATTTGCAGGCAGGCAGGCTGCCACTTTAAGGACGGTGTTTACTGACAAGATTATGAATTACGACCTAATATGTAGGTAAAAAGTTTTTTTTTTGTTTCTGTTATATGAAACTTTGATATAAACAGTTTGCTTTATTTTAAATATTAATATTAAAAAAAAATTAAATATAAATAGGCTTTCTTTGTGATGGTAGAAGGCTACCATCGCCTATTAAAAAAGCAACAAAAAAAAACCAATAATTTTAACTTAATTAATACAATGATAAAATCTGCGTGCAAGCATATTAGAACGTACTGACAATGCCTGTTACAAAATCAAGATTTCCAGGAACATTTGCTAACAAATCAAAATTTGAGTTTTCATGGGGATTTCTGATATAAGAATTATTCAAATTCAAATTCAAAATTCAAATTCTTTATTGAGATAAAAACGGAGAGGTCCACTAACATTTATCTCACAATACATATCTTAGTAGTTAATATGATAAAAAAATAATAATAATAATCAATAATAAGAAAAATATATCCTACATTACAATATTAGTCAATTAAACTATCGGCTTACATGCCTTTGTCCCATTGGTCTATTAAATTTTCATTATGATTATGATATCGATGGGTGAAATCTGTTTATCCGACCGCTACTAAAATTCACAGGATCACCCGCTGGGTTAATCTGAAGATTGTCTGAAAATTTCACTAAAATCGTTTCAGCGGCTTTGGAGTTCACAGGAAACACACATCGATTTTTTTTAAAATATATAATTAAAGATGGCAGACAGGCTGACGGTGCACTTGATGGTAGGTGGCTACCGTCGCCTAAGGACACACACAAGCAACACCAGGATGGGTACATGTGCGCTGCCGACATTGCAGGAATTTGTTTACTGCTCGCTTGAAGAAGCCCATATTGTAGCTAGATGGAAACACCTTAGAAGGAAGATCGTTTCAAAGTTCCGTGCGGGATGAAGTTTCTACTCATCCGAACTGTGCGCAGTGGCATTTTATCCAAGTAATGCGGATGAACTTCGCACATCTATGGCGCGCCGTGCAGTGCGCGCAGTCTTTATTATTATTTATAAAGACAATCTTATAAGATATCTTTAAAATTAAATTATAAGATTATAGGATATTTAGATTTATAAAATAATATTTTATTTTATAAGATATAAGCGGTTCCGGCTTATAAAATAATTTTAATCCAACCGGAACCATTCCACTTGCGGACCACTAGGTGTGGGCAAGTGGTCGATGTACCTCGATCACGCACGAAGCGTTTCAGTGACACACCGCGTTTCCGCAGTCATTTGGGCAGCCCGTCTGGCGGCAGTAACCACCTCCTTACAGAAGACCACCGTGAAATAACAGCACGTGTGCTGTTGTGTTTCGGTGAGTGAGTAAGGGATGCCAGAGCCCATTTCCCTATCCACTCCTAATCCCTTATCCTTAATCCTACTGCAGCCGGCAGCGCACTTGCAGCGGCTTTGGCGTTGCTTGTGTTATAGGCGACGGTAGCCACCTACCATCAAGTGGACCATCTGCCTGTCTGCCGACCTTAACATAAAAATAAATTTAAAAAAAAGTTCCACCTTCCTTGTTCGGACTGCTAAGGAGTGGAACTCATTGCCTGCGTCTGTGTTCCCACAGAACTACAACCTCGGGGTCTTCAAAACCAGGGTAAATGGGCATTTACCTCACATCAGTGAGGTAAATGCCCATTGCCTCACTGTGAGAGGTGAGATAGTGGTCAAGGTCAAGGGCTACCTTGATTTAATAAAAAAAAAAGATATTTATAAAGATGTATCGATGTATTAGTTACCTGAACAGTGGTAAGTCCGGTAGTTTCTGCCAACTCTCTCTTCTCTCTTGGCGATGGATACGGATTGTGCAAATACCAGTCGCGAAGAACCGATCTTGATTTCTCCTAGTAAAAAAAAAACAGTTTAGTGGTTGTAATAGTATAATAATTAATATAATTTGTGTTATTAAATATTATTATTAACAATAATAATATATCTGCCAAGAGAACCAATAAATCTGTCCTGGAGGTATTAAACGTGAAGACGAGACCCTAAGCCAAAGAATTCTTAGTAACTTTCGTCACATTGCCTGTCGTCAGCCAGACGCTCTAGATAGATTAGTTGTTACGAGCAGGGTCGAGGGGAAAAAACCCCCGGGCTGTTCACCAAACCGTTGGTGTGACCAAGTAACGCTCACCGGGTTTCCCTGAGTTCCCTCGCCCTGATAAAAGCCGTAAAACGGGACAGAGTGGAAACAAATAGTGCAAAGAAGAAGAAAAGAAAGGAAGAAAAGAAAGACATTTTTATTTCGTACCACCACACACATCTTCTTTTTTCTATATATAAAAATGAATCCCTATTTCCCTTGGTCACGGCATCACGCGTGAACGGGTAGACCGATTTTAATTCGGTTTTCATTAACGGAAAGAGGGATAAACGGGGAATATTTATTTATATAAAAATTGCAACCCGGGCGAAGCCGGGGGCAGGTCGCTTGATAAAAATATATATCACAACAAAATTACATAACAAGGTGTAGTGGTGCGTCCGAAAAAGATCTCGGACTCTGCATAATGCGGTGGAAGGGACTTACAGTCCTGATTCTTATTCAGGGCCTGTCAGGTGGCGTGATCCACCTTCAGGGACTTGAAATTATCATGTCCCTGAAGAAGAAATATTATCGATTTCTCTTTTAATGGGAGTTTACTCTTTTCATATAAGGCCCTCGTTATGGAAATTTTATGAGGAGCAAAAGTGTTAACTGAAATCGTTACGTTATATGTCACTTTGACATTTGTGTGACAGCTGACGCATGTATTTATGTTTCCTAATTCTATTCCCGGGGCTTATAAAAGAAAAAAGAGTTAAAATCTTGTATGAAAAGTGTATAGTCAGCGTTAAGGAACGATACGATAGCGGGTAATAAACTGCTGGCGCAGTGACATCTGTCATCGAAAAAAATGGACTTTTTGAACTTGTAAAACATCTAGTATGCAGATCTGAGTATGTATCTCAGGGGCCCCGGGTTCGATTCCCGGCGGGGTCAACTTTGGAAATTTTAATGTCATTTTCAAAAATTGACTCTGGTCTGGATTTAAAAGGTAGTGGTAGGGCACACTGCGTTTCGCAGTCATTTGGGCAGCCCGCCTGGCGGCAGTAACCACCGCCTTACAGAATACCACCGTCAAATAATAGCATATACGTGCTGTTGTGTTTCGGTGAGTGAGTAAGGGATGCCAGAGCCCATTTCCTTATCCCCTCCTAATCCCTTATCCAATCCTACTGTAGTCGGCAGCGCACTTGCAGCAGCTGTGGCGTTGCTTGTGTTATAGGCGACGGTAGCCACCTACCATCAAATGGACCGTCAGCCTGTCTGTCGACTTTAACATAAAAAAAATGTAACAAAATAATATAGGAAAATTTTATACATTTAGTTTTTTTACGTTTAAAGGAGTACACTTCAGTCGTACGTCGGAGCTGACACACACAATTTTTCCTGTTGTTTTTGCAAAATAACCGGCTCCAAAGCTCGAGTATTTGAGAGAAAACTATATAGGGCATCCGATTGTAATGCTTTGTGTGTAATATCTACCTTTAACTGAGAGTTTAGTAAATCTAATATGTATATAAAACTAGCTGAACTCGGCCACGCTTCGCTGCAGCCCATACGGCGGCGGCGTGCGCATGGGGCGCGTGATACTGGACACTTTCTTATATATAATACTATCGTAGCGTGATGTTATATAGCCTATAGCCTGCCTCAATAAATGGACTATCCAACACAAAAAGAATTTTTCAATTCGAACCAGTAGTTCCTGAGATTAGCGCGTTCAAACAAACAAACAAACAAACAAACTCTTCAGCTTTATAATATTAGTACAGATTTGTAACAAAAACTCCTCCGAAACGACTTGACTGATTCTTATGAAATTTTCTGTGTATATTCAGTAGATCTGAGAATAGGACGTATACTATTTTTCACCCTCCTACCCCCACCCCCATTTGTTAATCTGGATTTTAGTATTTTTGTACGAACAATATTCAAATCAAAGATAATTGTATTAATACAACATCTTTGATTCAAATAATTTAAATGACGTTCATTGACGTGAAGCGTCACGTCACTTTGACATAAATATGGTTTGACAATAAAATTGGACCCGATAAGTGGCGCCACAATCGGGTTACACAATTATTTTCGGGTTCGGGCAGGACAACGTCTGCTGGGTTAGCTAGTAATTAATATAATTTACAATATTTACAAAATCAGTTAATACCTTAAAGCAGTATGAAGTTTCTTCTCCATCCCATATAGTCCTGGGCAATGGAAATTTGCGTCTCACTCTGTACTTGCCGACGGCACCCAACGGCCTCCCGCGAAGCCTTTCTGCCTCCATGTAGTGTGCTGGAGAAGTCACATTGTATAGTGTTTTATCCTATCAGGGCATATAAAATTCTAGTGGGAACTGAATCTACTGGCAACTTCTTTTTTTATGTGAAGTTCGGCAGACAGGCTGACGGTCCACTTGATGGTAGGTGGCTACCGTCGCCTATAACACAAGCAACGCCAAAGCGGTTGCAAGTGCGCTGCCGACTTCAGTAGGATTAAGAATAAGGGATTTGGAGTGGATAGGGAAATGGGACTTCTTGGAGATACCCGAGACTGCGATTTTTTTAAATGTAAAGGTATGTCAGATTTATTGTAGTAAAGACAGCCAGGCTGACGGTCCACTCGATGGTAGGTAGCTACCGTCGTATGAGGCGACTAAAACAGGTTCCGGCTTAACCGATTTGAATGCGGTTTTTACTGATTTATTGTAGCAATCTTTAACATTATAGTGCATGTTTCATTCCAATCGATTTACAAGCAAAAACATTATATTAATTTTTACGCTATATTCTATAATAAATCATTTATTCAATGTAAGTTTTTTACAAAACATTTATTTTCGTCAAATATTTCTAATTTTATATAGGTATGTACTACCACCGGTTCGGAATGCTGCTTCTAGGGGAAGAACTCGGCAAGAAACCCCTTAGTTGCCCTTTTCATAAATCATCAATTGCATAATTTGTAACAAAATTCAACAATTTATATAACATTGTAACATTATAATTTAACTCCAATATTTTATAATATTATTCCTTTTTGCATGGGGTTTTCTTAATATAAACTTTCAATTGATTTATAGATAACTGTTGTATATTAGCTCAGATCAGACAAACAATTGTCTGTTTGTCTGATCTGAGTATATTAGCAAGAAGCCCGTTGTAAAAGCGTACACATTGTCCCATAAAAGAGTTGCCAATTTTATGGAGACGAGTTTTATGCAATAGGGAATATGCATATTTTTTTATATATTCATACGATAGGTTATATCGTTATAACTGGTAAAAATAATCAGCGCCAAAAAACAGAAATTTGGTAACAAAAAAAAAGTTAAAATTAACTAACAGCTACGGGCACTTTAAAAGTTTAAACACCTGCCCTTTTGGCGCGCTTGTCGTGACGTCACAGTCTACAATGACAATCAAAAGTTAAAAATCACAAACATCTACACGCTTGTTGACATTTCATACACTTTGTCGTCACATTCGACTTTATCAATAAATATTGGCATATTACCTTTTAGCCAGAGATTCTGCAATTTTGAATGGTTGTGTGGGCTGAATGTGTGCGATTCGAGAAGCCGGTACAACTCCTTGAAGTTACCTCGATGGAAAGCCACCATGGCCTTCGCTTTGAGGACAGATTCATGTGCGTGCAGGCGTTCACAGGCCGGCAGAGACCACAGAAACCTTCCCAGACGCTCAATGTTTCCCGCTTGTTGGAGTACCTTTTAAAAAATATTTAAAAAAATTAATTCTATGTTCAGTTCAAGTTTTAATTTATACGTAGGTATATCGATATTAATATTATAAAAAAGTAAAATTTGTAAATCTGTTTGTTTGTATGTAGGGGGAATCTTTGAAACTACTCATCCGATTTAAAAAAATTAGATCGGCAGACAGATTGACAGTCCACTTTTTTTTTTATTTACAGGTCCACAAAACTGGTATACAATTCCGTATACAAGTAAGATGATAATAACATACAAAATAACATTTACGTCGGAATGCAACCTACTACAAATGGACACAACGTACAAAATAGACTCACACTTGATGGTAGGTGGCTACCATCGGCTGCTGCAAGGTGGCTACCATCACGCAAACTTAATTCGACGGCCCCTACGTAAATAATCGAAACTCAAAATTGCAAGTTTTTTTTTATTCATTGAATCGGTTTCTTTAACGCTATATTTTATATCATGAAAAAGAAATTAAATTGTATTTTGTTTATAACAGAAATTTAATACGTAAAATATCTGCCTGGTAATGTTTAATGCAAATAAAGTATTTGATTTGATTTGATTTGAAAGTAAATAAAATTTGTGAAGTAATTCATCGAAAATCAAGATTCCCGTATTTACGCGGACGTAGGTGAGGTATGAGCGAGACGAAACTACCACTCTCGAGAATTTATTATTATTATATTAATACATTATTAATATATTAATACATTTATTTACAGCGTAAATAATGGTTACTACCACTTACGTTAAAATATATTTTAGTAATAGGTATATCCGACGTATGAAATCGAAATTGCAAGTTTCGTTTTTACTTTCCAAAATAATTCCAGGGTTAACAATCGATGGTAACAATCGATGGTAAATCCATAGCAAAATTTCATAAACAAACATATCTGTACAAAGATATTAACTTTTTTTGTTATCACGAAATTTGGATGTAAATCTTTTTATTTAAGAAATATACCACAAACAAACTTTAAAACGCTCTAGTGAAAAGTGTCAAAAATCACTTTCGATGGTTTACGTAGGGACCGTCGAATTATGTATCGCATCTTCATTGAGATTAATCAGAATAGAGACAATGAGATAGATAAAAATAAAAAATGATTTAAAATCTAGTAATATCGTAGAAATTCGTTCGAACAAGTTGTGGGAAGCAGTGGCTCTAGCATGAGTTTACGATACTACACTCTCTAGCGAGAGCGTAAAACATTTATATGGAAAATTGATAATTTGACATTGACAGTTCACGATTTTCCATACTAAATTTTTACGTTCTCGCTAGCGAGTGTAGTATTGGTGTAGTATCGTAAACTCATACTAGAGCCTCAGATGAAATCGTTGTGCGACCCTTTTCCAAAGACCGAGCAAAAAATTTTGGCAAAACTCCCATGAACAGACAAACCATGAATGTGTTTGTTTAGAAGCAAACGGTGTATTGATTTAGATTTTAAGAAAACGCCGGATGCGTGAGCATGTGTGCAATCCTTTGCAAATATTGATTTTGATGGCCTCTTTTTTTTTAAGGTTGGTTTGCTCTTGGCCAGCATCTAGCCGTGTAGGAGAGACGAGGCCGACAATGGAGCGAGCTCACCCAGAGATGCCTATTCATAAACTTGAAAGGATTTGGGTTGTATGAGCTCGGAAATACAGACGCAGGCATGGAGTTCCAAAAGGGCTTGTTCCGAATAAGAGATATGTATTTCGACAAGGTGAGGATGGTAACCAGCCTTACCTCTGCATGTCCGATAGAAGAAAGGGGAAGGCGGTATGATCTCATGCACACTCTCCGAAGTAGGTACATCTTATAGCATACGCACAGAAAAGCAATTATGCGTCTGTAGATTTACTTGTACTTGTAAATCTATCTATATATAAAAAATGAATCCCCATTTCCCTTGGTCACGGGATCACGCGTGAACGGGTAGACCGATTTTAATTCGGTTTTCACTAATGGAAAGAGGGATAAACGGGGAATGGTCATATATATAAAAATTACACCCCGGGCGAAGCCGGAGGCGGGTCGCTGGTCATGTCTTCATATTAAATACATATTTAAAAAAAAAAATTTGTATATGTACGTTGTACTCATGTTAACGAGGTCAAAAAAATAGTTTTAAGAATTTTTATCTGTTTGTGCGTTTGTGCACGCTAATTAAAGTGCACAAACGTAAAAACAGACAAAAATTCTAAAAACTATTTTTTTATGTTGGTAACATAAATACAACGTGCAAGAATCATTTTTAATATTTAATATAATAAATATTTATTTGTTCCACAGCAAATTACAATAAAGTCTGAATTAAGTCTAAGATCACAAATTATTTATAAATCTTGTTCTTGTTTCTGTTATTGTTTAATCTGTTGTTGTTATACTACAAGGGGCACACTGAAATGATCGGGAATAGAATATTTCGGATTGAGTTACAATAAAACCTTTTTTAGAATTTGAATACTGGCCTCTTAGAATCTTAATGACATTCAAACAATTCATTTTTTTTATTAAAAACAAAAACTATGTTGGTTTAAAGTTGACACGTCGTTAACAGAAATGGAGCTCACGCGTGAACATTTCCGTGCCATAATTTATCACAATTTCGTCGCGGCTTATCTCAAGATAAATGTCCCAGCGAACTTGTTTCGATTTATGATGTTGAAGCACAGAGTCAAACGACAATATACCGCTGGTATGCCGAGTTCCGAAGCGGTCGTGTATCGCTCTGCACTGTTTCTTCTGCAGGTCGACCAAGAACAGCGGTCACGCATGAAAACATCGCAGCTGTGCGAACTAGATATTATATTAGATGACCGTCATGTGACATACGGGCAGATTCGGGCTGTTATCAGTATCGGAATGACTGCAATTCAGTCGATATTACATAATGAGCTGTGTGTAAGAAAGCTAGTTTCCCGCTGGGTTCCCCACAATTTGTCCGAAGAGCAAAAGGCGGCTCGTGTAGATTGGTGCCGGAATACTCTGCAACGCTTCAACGGAGGGAAGTCAAATGCCGTTTATAATATCGTCTCAGGTGACGAATCATGGATTTATTCATACGAACCTGAAAGAAAACATCAGTCAGCAGTTTGGGTCTTCGAAGACGAGTTCGAGCCAACGAAAGTGGTTCGCTCCCGCAGCGTGTCAAAGAAAATGGTCGCTACGTTTGTCTCGAAAAAGGGGCATGTTGCTACAATTCCTTTACAGGAACGCAGAACGGTTACCGCCGAGTGGTATATCACGGTTTGTTTGCCAGAAATGATAGCCGAACTCCGAAAAAAATAACCCGAAACGTCGCATCATCTTACATCACGATAATGCGAGCTCCCATACGGCTCGGAAGACAAATGATTTTTTGAAGCAGGAAAACGTCGAGCTGATGAGCCATTCTCCGTACAGTCCTGACCTGGGCCCAAACGATTTCTTTACATTCCCTAGAATGAAAGATTTATTACGCGGTCAACGGTTTGAAGACCCAGAAGCAGCTGTGGAAGCGTACAAATCAGCCATTTTGTCAACATCAACTTCAGACTGGAATTACTGTTTTAATGATTGGTTTGCACGAATGGAAAAGTGCATTAAGTTGAACAGAGAATACTTCGAAAAACAATAAAATACAATTTAGCTATACCGTGCATGTGGTTTTTCTTATTCCCGATCATTTCAGTGTGCCCCTCGTAGTAGGTATAGATAACAAATATTTAGGTACTTATATAGCATATTACCAGGTGTGATGAAAGCAAATATTTTAGAATGTAAAAGTAATTAGAAAAACTATGGGATGAGCTTAACTCCTAGGAATTTCAAAGGATTCCTAGGAGTCTGGTGAAAAAGTATTGGCGAAACTGCGTCTCGCAGTCATTTAGGCAGCCCATCTGGCGGCAGTAACCACAACCAGAAGACCATCGTAAAATAACAGCATGTTGTGTTTCAATGAGTAAGGGATGCCAGAGCCCTATCCCTATCCCATCCCAATTCTTTATCCATAATCGTAGGCAGAGCACTTGCAGCACCAGCTGTTGCTTTGTTTGTGTTATAAGCGACGGTAACCACCTACCGTCAAGTGGACCGTCAGCCTGTCTGACGACCTTAGCATAAAAAAGATCCGATTTAACTTTTACTGTTTAACCTATAAATTTAAATCTTCAATCATGTACCTGAACCATACCTGAACATAGCAGGGTGCAAAACTTATATGTATAATAGGGCGTGATGGCTCCCATAGTGACTAATCTAGTTAGAGACAATTACAGGAAAATATAAGGCCCCATAATGGTGCATACGTTTTCAAATTATCAACCCCCATACGTCATCCCATTATATCAACCCCTCAAATTACTTATGGTAACCGATACCCATCGTGGGCTCCCAAATGAAAACACTCTTAGCCATCGTTAGTGGCGAGGTCAGTTGAAATTGGCACTTATGGCTGAGGAATTAAGTGCTGTTATTGTAAAATTGTATTTTAATAGATTTATTACAAGCTTTTACTAATGTGTAAAGTGGGAAATGGAAAAATTCACTTTTTATTCAGATAAAAAGTGGTTTATTGGTTTTAAAAAACATATTGTGTCGATTATACAGGGATGTATTAAGAAAAAAATTATATGAGAAAAACATAGGTATTCATACAATAAATAAAATAGAGATTTTTTTTCGATTATTACCTACTTAAGGGCTTCACTGAGGCAAATGACATTTACTATAGAATTCGCTGGCGGCGGATCCAATTCAACAGGCCTAGAAATGGTGTTTTTCTGTTTTTACCATTAGAACATTACACAAAAAAAAATTTATTAATACGATTTTTTAATCTGATATTAACTTATTAATAGGTACAGGATTCATATGCGCGCAATAAGCCGTTTTCGAGAGAATTTTCAATAAAAGTCAAATTGTGTTCTTCTTGTGTTCTAACTTTTTTTGTGGAGTTTCTATTACTTTAACGAAAATTCTAATTAATACAATTGGTTCTTCACATGTTTAAGTATAATATATATTTTTTTCAAAGCAATTGTCTTGTCCATTTCTTGTAACATCTTCATTAAACAATGGATATTTTTAGTATTTAGGGTTTGTCTCCCCCTTAACTAGCTGACTCGGCGAAATTTGCACCGTCTTATACCCGTTTCCATACAAAATGTATGAGATTTTTTTTATTTCAGATATTTTAATAGTTATTCCGCCAGGAGCGGATTGAAATCGGACCAGCCGTTCTCAAATTATAAATGATGTAACTTTCTTTCCTTTATATATAAATTAAAACACTAAAAAGATTAGTAAATATAAATTTATAAATTAAAATAAATATAAACTAAAATAGGTACTAAAAAGATCGATTAATGATTATTGCTTCATTTTTGAACACCATAAAGAAAAACATACTTATTATAACTTTTTTCCCATAAAATTGGTACAATGTTAACTAAAAAAAAAATTACCCTTTCAACAGTATCGATTTCAAAAACAATTCTCTTATAAACTGTTGTAGGTATACCCGTCTGTAATAGCTATCCTAGCCTGGGGACCACGCCCCCTTCTGAAACCGGATATCCGGTAGGGAAGCCCCGTTGTCAAGGTTACCGGCTGTTTTGTTTGCAACAGTCCATTTTCTATTCGTCCTTTTCTTATTAGAGCGACAGGACTATTTGTTAAAGAAGAAAGAAAACATTTATCTGATACGCTTGTATCGTGGGATCTATTTGTTAATGTCATTATAATCATAAGCAAAATCAAATAAATATTTACATATGTGCATAGTCTCTATGTGTTTTTTTTTAAATCCCCGAGACGCAAAAACGGGGTTTTACAGGTTTGACATGTTTATGCGTGTGTATGTCTATGGCATCGTAGTTCCCAAACGGATGGACCGATTTTGATCCGAATTTTTCGTTTGAAAGCTGACGTCATCGAGAGTTCCTAGTTATAGTTTATGAAGATCTGTTCAGGCGTTTGAATATCATCATCAGCCCGTTTCCTAGTTGACGAAGGGATTTCACCAAATTCCACAGGTTCGATTGACGTGTGAAATTTGGTATACTGTTACTTTGGTGTTATTTTCATGACATGGTAACCTTGACCTGATGCTGCAGCATCAAGTAGTCCGCGGGACACCCAACTCCTCAGCGACTTGCAGCGTGTTTTGTCTCAATAGAAAGTCGGGGGTTAGTTTATAATTTTTATAATAGCTTGTAATATAAATGACAGATATTCCGACAGTCTTCTTCGTGGTAAGTGGATAATCAAATCAAATCAAAATATTTATTTATCAATTAGGTTTAACTTTTACCAGTTAAATTTACCAGAGTTTCGGAAAAAAGCCAAGATGACGATCCTGGTCCTGAGAAGAAACCCCGAAAGAAACTCAGGATACTATTCTTTTTGTCATCTGAATGACATTTCCATAGGTTCATGTAATGAAACCTAAAGACATAAACAATACCAGGGAGGTGAAGGTGCGCGCTAACCATGCAAGATTCTTTCCCAACTGATGGTCTACTTGATGGTAAGTGGCTACTGTCGCCTGTAACATAAGCAACGCCACAGTTGCTGCAAGTGCTATGTTGATCATAGTAGAATTAAGGATAAGGGACTAGGAAGGGATAGGGAAATTGGGCTCTGGCATCCCTTACTCTCTATGCATATCTATTTCTCTCTCTCTCTCCATCTTCTCTGGCATTATAGGCGAATTCGTCACGAATTGAATTAAAATTTGCATATGCTTTTAATGTCATTAAAAGCATACCGTGCCAAGTTTTAGATAAAAAACGGGACAAGTGCGAGTTGAACTCGCTTGAAGAGGGTTCCGAACGACGTTACCTATCCGCACAATATTGTGTGATTTACCATGTTATTTTAATATCATGGACTTCTTATAGGTTTTCCCATAATCTATAAGTAGAAAACTAATTTCTGTATTTTTTTTTCAAAATTTTAGGTTCAGTAGTTTCGGAGATAAGGGGGGTCGGACAGACGGACACACGAGTGATCCTATAAGGGTTCCGTTTTTTTATTCGGACGTACTGAACCCTAAAAACAGATAACTAGTTGCAGATAAAAGAAAATGCGTTAATATTTCATAATATTCCCACATAACATTAGTCATCTACTGTTGAATATTGTATATTGTCATGTACTCAAGCAGAAAATACTAGGAAAGCTACTTATTACAGTTTCTTAGTATTTATTGTGAATGTAAACAGAAACAGCAATTATAAATATAACAGCTACACAACGTTCTCAGAAATCTTACTCGTTTTGTTTCAAAATCATACCAGAGACTATGCTGTGCTACGCAGTTTTGTTATTTTGTAGTAGGCTAAAGTAGGTACATAAATGTCTTTTGATAAATGATTTGAAGGAGAACCCCCGTTTTAGGCTATGAATGAATGGCTATGAACAAGCCAAATAGATATTTAAAGAAAAATGTGTATAATTTTCTTTAATTTAAAAACTTTTTGGTTAAACCACAACCTCCATGTGTGTGTTTAAAAACTATTTTTTTACCTTATGCTTCAATCTATATAAAAGGACGTGACAGACGTCTGAATTCTGAAGTAAATTTATTATAATTTAAAATATATTATGATTGTAAAAAACGTTCATGTGATTTAGGATTCGACATTGTAATTAAATAACATTAAATGTCGTTTCTTTGCTTACAGGTAAAGTTTTGTTACTGGATATTTTATTATAATAGAAATTAACAAAATAAAATCTTTGCTTACAGAGAAACTCAATTGTGTTTAATTAATTGCGTCGTCGTCTAAATCACAATTAAAAAAATATCATATATATATATATATAAAAAATCTCATTTTTAGGCGTCCGAATAAAAAAACGGAACCCTTATAGGATCACTCGTGTGTCCGTCTGTGCGAGCATCCCCCCCCCCCCCCTATCTCCGAAACTACTGAACGTAAAATTTTGAAAAAAAAAATTACAAAAATTAGTTTTCTACTTACAGATTATAGGAAAACCTATATAAGAAATCCATGATATTAAAATAACATGGTAAATCACTCAATATTGTGCGGATAGGTAACATCGTACGGAGTAGTAGTACTAGTACGGGAGAGTGTCGCTTCTGCCATGAGGCAGAAGAAACACCAATACATATCCTGTGCGAGTGTGGCCCCCTGATGCACAAGCTAAGTCACATTCTAGGAAGTCACACAATGGCTTGTGAAGATGTGAAGAATGCCTCTATCAAAAAAGTACTACAGTTTCTTAACGTGGTAGGTATAGGTAGAGAGCTTGGCTTTTTCCTCGTGGTCAAACTGATTTGCCAAACTGGTTTGGCTACCAGGAATTAAATTTCCTAATGGCCAAACTCAATATTGTCTTCCTCCTGTATAACAGGTAGGTAACCTATAAATACTATTTACACATAGAAACTCTTTTGAAGAGTTTTAGTACTGAACATAATGACACTTCAATAAAAAAGAAATATTTAGTTCACGTGGCGATCACAATATTCCAGCAATGGACGAAGTGATACTGGTACTCTAGCAGACAGAAATAGCCACAAAGACAAGAATAAAAACATCGTACGGAACCCTCTTCACGCGAGTTCAACTCGCACTTGTCCCGTTTTTTAGATTAGCCAACTGAAACTTAGCCTCATCAACAATGGCCAAATGCAATAAGTACGTGAATTTGTTTTTCCATGAACGCACCATGCTACTACTCTGTGTCTTGGTGTATTCTATACTATTTACTTACTGTGTTTGAATATGGGATTCAAAATAATTTACTCAATGTTGTTTCTATAAAAAAATACTTGTCAATTGGCATAAACGGTACATCGATAAGCGGGACGTAAATAAAAATAGTTATGAAGATATGAGTTGTGGGTTTCCGGGATGATGGCCCAGGTCTGTTGGAAATTCTTCCAAACGTTTCGTCAACAACTGCGGTTGACATCCTCAGTGGTGTAGTCCGAGTTAGAAGAAAAAGTACATCACATCACTGCACTTCACTTCTGCACTTTTCGAGTTCTCGAGCGAGACTGCCTGACTGAGTCAGTCTCGCTTTCTGATTTCCAACAGACCTGGGCCATCATCCCGGAAACCCACAACTCATATGGATACCGGCCGAGAAAACCTACATTCTACTATTAGTTATGAAGATATTTACCAAGACAGAGTTGAAAGAAGATGTCTCGGGACACTCCGAGACACCTTCTCGTCCAAAATTCCTCACTGTCTTAAAACATATAAGTTTTTTACCAATGTGTATTGTCAGTGATGAAATATGGCGCTTAAGGGATTCACTGAGGCAAATGACATTTACTATAGAACTCGCTGGCGGCAGAGACAATCAAACAGGCCTAGAAATTGTGTTTTTTTGTTTTTACCATTAGAACAAAATAAAAAAATTTATTAATACAATTTTTTAATCTGATATTAACTTATTAATAGGTACAGGATTCATATGCGTGCAATAAGCCGTTTTCGAGAGAATTTTCAATAAAGGTCAAATTAATCTTGTGTTCTAACTTTTTTTGTGGAGTTTCTATTACTTTAACGAAAACTCTAATTAATACAATTGGTTCTTCACATGTTTAAGTATAATATATATTTTTTTTCAAAGCAATCGTCTTGTCTATTTCTTGTAACATGTTCATTAAACAATGGATATTTTTAGTATTTAGCGTTTGTCTCCCCCTTAAACTTGCTCTGTAACTATGGGCCTCGCAAGAAAGCTCAACTTCGCTCAATGAGCTATGAAGAGGGCTATGCTCGTGGTTACACTGTGAGATCGAATCAGGAATGGGGAGATCCGTAGACGAAAGAAAGTTACTGACCCGATGAATTTGTAAGTTGAAGTGGTTGTGGATAGGACACATAATGCGGAGAGCTGAGGCCGCTGGGGCTTGAAGGTTCTCGAGTGGAAGCCTCGGACTGGCAAGCGCAGCGTAGGACGTCCACCCACAAGGTGGACAGATGATCTGATAAGAGCCTCGGGTCGACGGTGGATCCAGGCTGCTTCTGACCGGTTCTTTTGGAAAATTAGAGGGAGGCCTTTGGATGAAAATTGAAAATTGACGAGCCCGTTGGATGAGTGGTTAGGGTGCTTGCCTTAACGCTCTGTTCTAGGGTTCCCGGGTTCGATTCCCGGCAGGATCAACTTTTCAAGTTTGGCTCTGGTCTGGATTTGGAAAGTAGTGGCAGCAGGGCACAGCCGTTTTCGCAGTCATTTGGACAGCCCGTCTGGCGGCAGTAACCACCCCCTTACAGAAGACCACCGTGAAATAACAGCACGTGTGCTGTTGTGTTTCGGTGAGTGAGTAAGAGATGCCAGAGCCCATTTCCCTATCCACTCCTAATCCCTTATCCTTAATCCTACTGCAGTCGGCAGCGCACTTGCAGTAGCTGTGGCGTTGCTTGTGTTATAGGCGACGGTAGCCACATACCATCAAGTGGACCGTCAGCCTGTCTGCCGACCTTAACATAAAGAAAGGCCTTTATTAGTGGACGTCCTACGGCTGATATGATGATGATAAAAAATCACATACCTACTAAAGACTTTTTTATAAATCGAATTTCACGCAGGCGAAACCTTTGCCACTTAGCAAAAATAATGGCGAACGGATTGCATTTCCAATGAAACTTTAAAATATTACTTACTTTGTAATTATACTTCGCTGAATTCTGACACGTTACAATGTTAGCTAAGACGTAGACATGAACAATTGCTTATATTGATTTATGACTGTATTTCTGAGAAGGCTTATTGGAGACATAATTACATTAGAAATGCGAAAAAAAAAATTATTTTTAATGTCGAGGTCGACAGACAGAACGACCCACTTGATAACGGTCCATTTGATGGTAAGTGGCTACCGTCGCCTATAACACAAGCAACCCCAAAGCTGTTGCAAGTGTGCTGCCGACTGTAGTAGGATTAAGGATAAGGGATTAGAAGGGGATAGCGAAATGGACTCTGGCATCCCTTACTCACTCACCGAAACACAACAGCACACGTGCTGTTATTTCACCGTGGTCTTCTGAAGTTATTTTCTTTATTACTTACTTTAGTTATATTCAGAATTAGAATCCGGACAAACAAGTAAGTAATAAACTTAGGTTACTTTTTTAGTGGGTCAGATGAAAAGTAGGTAAATAATTCCATCACTAGTCATGACCATCATGACCGTCATGACCGCACTATAGGTCTGCAGTCTTCCCTCCAAAGTGTCAGTACATTTATTAAAATTTAATTGACACGCATAAAAATATTAGTCAAATTAATAAAAACGTAATAATATTCACAATTTTCAATACTATGTCATAGACAAACAATACAATTTTCATAGACAAACTTAGTGTAGTTTATAATGTACCGTATACCTGGTTTCCTCTTTATGTATTTTTTTTTTAGTAAATAATAAATGAAAAAAAAAATGTTTAAAAATAATACTGTTGTATAAAACGCGTGTCCATAAGATAAGGATCTCTTTTCCTGCTTCATATTAATGACTTACTTCTTCCAGGAGTAGTTGCATACGCAGATGACAGATGGAGAGATATTTGTCCGGCGCGGGGGCCGGTCGCGATGAGATTCGTTCTGAGAGGGAGGCAATGGTTGAGCGAATTGACTCAACCTTAAATCTTGTGTCCCAATGGGGAGACAGGAATCTGGTTGATTTTAACGCCACCAAAACGCAGGCGTGTTTGTTCTCTGCAAAAAGGAGCCCTTTCGACTTGGCTCCAACTTTCCGAGGTGCATCCGTACCTGTGGCCAATGATCTTGAGCTTCTTGGCATGAGGTTGTGTTCAAATGTCAACTTCGGTTCTTCTATCGAGTCCAAGGCCCAAACAGCGGCCAAAAAGTTGGGCATCCTAAATAGAGTGAAGCGATGCTTTACATCTGGACAGCTCCTCTCTTTATACAAGGCACAAGTCCGATCCTGCATGGAGTATTGCTGTCACCTTTGGGATGGCTCAGCAAAATACCAACTTGCTGCACTCGACTCGGTGGATCGCAGAGCTAGGAGGCTCATTGGCGATGATACACTAATAAGAACTAAGCTGCAGAGCCTGGCACATAGACGCAAAGTTGCCTGTCTGTGTGTATTCTATAAGATGTACTTCGGAGAGTGTGCTCGAGAGCTGCATGAGATCATACCGCCTTCCCCTTTCTTCTATCGGACATGCAGACGTACGGCTGGTTACCATCCTCACCTTGTCGATATCCCTCTAATTCGGACCAAGCGCTTTAAAACATCTTTTGTGATGCGCACTGCTAAGGATTGGAACTCCCTGCCGGCGTCTGTATTTCCGAGCTCATATAACCCAAATCTTTTCAAGGTTCGAGTGAATAGGCATCTTCTGGGTGAGCTCGCTCCATCTTCGGCCTCATCCTTCCTACATGGATAGATGCTGGTCAAGAGCAAACCCATCTATAATAAAAAAAAAAAAAAGGAATTCTTTTATGGGTCAATGCATACGGTTTTATAATAAACTTCCCGCTTGACTGTTAGATAATGCCATAAGGCATTAAGTTCGCCTTTTGTACGATTGTGCAATAAAGTTTAAATAAATAAATAAATAGAGATCCATCTATAAAAAAGTATAGGTTAACAAAACCAAGCTCTGATTGGAAGGTTAAGGTCGCTAATTATTAAGCGATAATGAAGTCTTGATTTAAATGATTTTCAGCTCATACTATATTTAATAACTAGCTGAGCCCGTAACTTCGTACGCGTGGTATTCGGTATAGGGCGTAACTTTTTTGTTTGTAAATACATTGGAATGAAAAAAACACTAAATGTTACGGGAAGCTTCCTACAATACGTCAGTGGAAACCGCATTCAAATTGGTTGAGCCGTTTCTGAGATTAGTGTGCACAAACGCACAAACAGAAAAAAAAATTAAATTTGACCTCGGTAACGTAAGTCGAATGTGTAGAAATTGTATATGTATTTATACGTATAGATATAGATAATTTCAGACATATTTCTACTCCATAATATATAACATTGGTTAACATAAAATTTTAAATTAAAATTTATTTTAACGCAATATACTCAACGTAACGTTATTAGGTGCAACGCTATAATATATGGTCGGGGAAAAAGTCTTTTTTGCATATAGTATTTATCTCTTTGGCTATACTGTTCGTATCTGGCTGGTTTTGATGACATTTACAAATTAAAAAAAAAATAGTAAAATGTTGTTTCCAGCTATTTTTCATTTGTTTTTCTTTCTGTCAAAATGAGTGAATCTAATGAAGAAATTCGATACATTTTAAAAATTTATTACAAAAAGGAAAAATGCAACGCAAACCGCGAAAAAAATTTGTGACGTCATGGACTTAATGTTCATTCCAATCGGTTCAGCATTTTGTTTCATTCCAATCGGAAACACAACAGCACGTATATATTATTATTTCACGGTGGTATTCTGTAAGGTGGTGGTTACTGCCTCCAGGCGGGCTGCCCAAATGACTGCGAAACGCAGTGTGCCCTACCACTACTTTTCAAATTCAGACCAGAGTCAATTTTGAAGATTACATTAAAATTTCCAAACTTGACCCCGTCGGGAATCGAACCCAGGGCCCCTGAAACGTTAGGCAAGCACCCTTGCCACTCATCCAACGGGCCGTCAATTGCGGGCTCAGTTAGTTAACAATAATTTCATTGTCATGAAAAGGGCTTTGTGCCATTCGCGGTAGAAACTATGGGTCCGTGGGGGCCAGCCGCTCATGAACTTTACAGGGAGTTGGCTAAACGTTTGGTAGAAGCGTCGGGTGACCAGAATGCTGGCTTTTACTTTGCCCAGAAGATAAGCATATGCATTCAACGGGGCAATGCCGCCAGCATTGTGGCCATTTTTCCGTCTGCCAAAGGTTTAGTAGGTTTAAATTATTTATAAGTACTTATATCAGTTTATAGAATATATAAATTTATATTTAAATTAATTGTTAGATCTGTTAGATTAATTGTATTTAGATCTGTTTAATTTGGACGTGCTGTGTGCACATGTTTTGGGTTGCTGTCTATAGTATGCGTGACAGTTCGTAACTATTGTCAGTTAGGATCGGACAAATTTTCAAAAAGTGTTTTAAATTATTTATTTCCATAAAAAATACTATTATATTTATTTATAGCCTTTTAGGTACTCAAAATCATGTTTTAATATTGTTTGTTTGAAAATGCCGCCAAAACGCCACGATAGTTCATCTGAGAGCGCGTAACGTCATTTGTGGTCATATCATAACAAAACAGCTGCATTGGCATAAGACAATGATTGCCCACAAATGACGTCACGCACTGTGATGTTTCAGTCTAGATTAAAAATATTGTAAATAATAAAATTTTATTTCTTTATTTAAATGAATTATATCAAATTATTATTCGATAAATAATCGTAAAAAATTATATATTTTCTTTCTAAGTAAATTTTAGATTTTAATCCTGTTATATACAAATAAAATAAGGCATCAGAAAATGGATTCACAATGTAATCTTGCTAAAAATATATGACATAAATATTTTTAAATACATCAATCATTCTTTATATTCTTCTAGGTTGTCACATTGCGATAATAAAGCAAAAAGTATATAACAGGTCTCCGCCCTTATTTACTCCCTTACAATGTTCTTGACCGCGGTGTTTAACATCTGGTCTACATGTCTTCTCCAGGTTAAGCCGGAGTCCGTTAAAATTTGGTAATGTAGTTGTCCCAAACGTTCTGTCACTGTGCCAAATTCCCACTTTTTACTGCCATTGTAATTGCGTACCTGGACCCTCTGTCCCAATTGAAACGATCTTAGATGATCGGTATTTTTTCCATGGGAATTGCCCCGAGTGTAAGTCTTCTCCAACATGGCGTGAAGTAGAGTTCTTATTGTTCTTTCACCAAAGACCTGTTCATACGGACTTTTCCCTGTTGTTGAAGATGGAATTCTTCTCAGTTGTGATTTCAGTTTTAAGACCTTATCCTGTATCGTTCCTTCTTCAATCTCCATACACTTTAAGGCTTTCTTTACCGTCTGGACAAACCGCTCTGCTTGGCCATTGGTCGCTGGATGATAAGGGGCTGACGTTTTATGTATTACACCATATTCCTTTAGAAATGTCGTAAACTCTGTTGATGTGAACTGTCTGCCATTATCTGTGACCAAAACGTACGGTAACCCATAGTCAACGAATATGCTCTTAAGTTTTGATATACACCATGCACTGGTGGTTGTTTTGGTGGGTATTATCTCTACCCATTTGGACATGGCATCCACAATTATAAGAAGATGGAGCCCGTTCAAAGGTCCTGCAAAATCCATATGTAATCGTTGCCAAGGTTCCGTTGGTGATTCCCAGTGATGTAAGGTCACCTTATTAGGCTCATTTTGTTTAAGACGACATTCCCGACATGTACTTACCAACTCTTCGATATCTTTGTCAATATTTTTCCAATAAACGTAACTTCGGGCTAGTAATTTCATTTTTAGCGTACCTAAATGACCGGTATGTAATTCAGTCAATATCTTCTGTCGCAGATTTATTGGGATCATGACTCTGGTGCCCTTGATAAGGCAACCATCCTCTAGTGTTATTTCGTTATCGTTGTAGCCCAACGTTTTTAATGATTCACCTTTTTGTAAGTTATCCATGATTTTTTTGTATTCAGGATATTTTATCGTTCCTTCTGATATTATTTTACGGTTTATTGCCAGCGTATTTAATTGATTTTGTTGGAAAATACTGTGTTGGTCCTTTTGGTCATCCGAAACAATTTCCACAGGGAACCTTGATAGGTAGTCTGCGTTGCTATTATCATTTGATTTTCTGAACTCAATCTCATAATCAAATCCGGAAAGGAAGTGAGCGTAGTGAAATAAACGCATAGTGCTCATTGCTGGTAAGGTTCTGTGTGGATGGAATATTGTAGTTAGTGGCTTATGATCTGTGATCAATGTAAATTTCCTTCCGTAACAGTAGTGAAAGAATTTTTTTATTCCCCAGTATATAGCTGTTGCCTCTTTATCTATTTGGCTGTATTTCTTCTCGCTCGACGTTAATGATCGTGAGGCAAATGCAATTGGTCTGTCGGTGCCATCTGACATTCGATGAGAGAGGACTGCGCCGAAACCGATTGGTGAAGCGTCCGTGGCTAGAACCAGGGGTTTCTTTTGATCAAAATGAAGTAGTATTGTATCGCTTAATATTTCTTTTTTAATTTTATTGAAACTTCTTTCACAGGCATCAGACCATAAAAATTTTGAACTCTTCTGTAGTAACTGGTTTAGAGGATAAGTGATGGAAGCAAGATTGGGGATAAATTTATTATAGTAGTTGCACATACCCAAAAATGTCCTCAATTCATTTACATCTTTAGGTTTATTTGTCTCCAGTAGCGCTCGGATTTTATCTTTATTTTTATGTAATCCAAACTTGTCTATTGTGTGTCCCAGGTAATTTATACTTTCTTTGAAGAAGTTACATTTGTCTTTGTTCAATTTGAGATTGTTGGTTTGTAATCTTTCTAAAACTTTTTCTAATCTTTCCTGTAGTTGTGATTGTTTTTTTTTGAATCGAGTATATTTCGTTATGGTTTTTGTTAATGATGTACTTGTTGTCAGATTTAGCCATTTCCGTAGATGTTGCCAGCTCTAGTATTTCATTAAATGTTTTAATTGTTGTATCTTGGAGTATTTTTGTGCGGATGTCACAGTCTTGAATTCCCCTTATGAATTGCAATGCTAGGAAATTCTCATTTACCGACTTTTTACAACTGTCACAGTTAAATTCGCATTCATGAACCAGGTGTTTCAATTCAGTACTGAAATTGGTAATATTTTCATTTTCACCTTGAGTACGTGTGATGAATTTATGTCGTCTTGCCCATATGCTGGGTTGAGGATCTATGTATTTTTCTAAAAGATCCACTAATGTACTGAATTCCATATTTGGTGGCTTGTTTGGAGCAGCCAAGTCCCAAGCCCTTTCATGTAATTCTGGGCTGATGGAGTTCAATAGTATGTAAGTTTTTTGTTGAGAATCATGACAATTTATTAAATGCAGGTATGTTTCTAATCGTTTTACAAAATTTTTAAATCTCTCTTTTTCTTGAAACGGCTGGAAATTAATCTTTGGTATTTGATTATGAGGAATGCTGTTACCATTTGTGTTCTCGATGGTGCAGGGTTGCGTAGTTGCAGCTGCATCCGTACATGGGGCTGGTGGCCGTAGGCTGTGTAATGTAAGTTTCAATTGGGTAATTTCTTCTGTAATTTCAAAACGGGTATCGATTTCTTCCTCTAAATTACGTGTAAGTTTTTCTATTTCACTTTGAATATTCTCAAATTTATTTTCATATCTTTGCAGTGACGTAAGTCTGGTTTCGTATTCGATATTTGATATTACCTCTCTAGCTTGAAGTAGGTTTGAAAGTTTTGTTAATTGTACTTTTAGATTGCTTCTCGCACGTTTTAAAATTATTTCATCCCATCCTCGTCGCCAATTGTTATATACAAATAAAATAAGGCATCAGAAAATGGATTCACAATGTAATCTTGCTAAAAATATATGACATAAATATTTTTAAATACATCAATCATTCTTTATATTCTTCTAGGTTGTCACATTGCGATAATAAAGCAAAAAGTATATAACAAATCCGATTACTGTCCGATCCCCTATTTTAGTGATGCAACCTAACGACATTTAATCGATTGTTTGAAAATATCGAATAAGTTGTCAAAGCAAATGGAATCGAATAACCGATTTTAGATTTTCAGATTTAGAAATAAATTCTTAAATCTTTATAAACAGGTTATGTTAAGTAAATTATAGAATACAATGCAGTCTGTTTAAAATATTAATTTATTTATTCATTACTGTCAGAACTCGAAACTTGACAACTCGTATCAGACTCAGAACAAAATTTACTTTTGTTTTATTGTTATTATTAGTCAGCTTTAGTTTTATTATCAAAATACGATGTTATTAAAAATATGTAGAATAGAAAAAATATTTGTTAAATCTCCGAATATCCAATGGCAAACATAGAGTACTTTCGATATATCGAATATAAGTGAATATCCCTAGTGTCAATCCCTATTGTCAATCCCTATTGACACAAGTTCCCTTCCACGCATTTGACATTTTTAAAATATATGTTACGTTTTAAAACGTATTTTTAAAATATATTTTTTATTACATTTACCTATTGTAATAATAAAAGTGATAATTCCTTTTGTGTTTTTCGAATAGATATTTTTTTTTCATACAATTGTTTGTTTAATTGTTATTTTTTTAGTTCCAATTTTTTTTAGTTTTAAAAAGTATGCGTGACATGAAAAAGTGAGAACTGTCACGCATATCATCATACAGTGAAAATACTATAGTACATCTTAATGAATAATTCTTTTTACAATTAATCTTCAACGACAGCATCCTATTTTATGTACCTCATATATAAATAAATAAATAAATTATAATAAAAATTTGTAGGTCAGTATAATAACAATTAGCTTGTTATGAAAATATTTACAAACTTATTATTGTGTTCTGATAGTACTTTTTTGTATTCTGTGTCTGCATTGAGTTTTGGTCCCAGGATTTGTATTCTATGTATGTGCTACGCTACGAATACGACTATTATTGTACGCAAAGATGTTGTATTAGTCTGTACCTATTGTACGAGTATAATAAGTGGCATATAATGTAATTATGTGACATAAAATGTCACAACATGACATTTTATCATAGCAATTAAGATTCCCATCGTATCAGAAAACGTAACAAGAATCCAGATCATACTGGCCATGGTTTACAAATTTGGCCATTGCTGATAATTTTGAAGATTGGGGCTTATGCAATCTTTTTGAATGTCCTAATTGCAGGCCAATTCCCAGTCCTGTACTGTCATAGCCCATGTTTGTATGGGAAACGGGGTTTCTCCTTTGAATAATTATTACTTACTTAAAATTATTCTTTCTCGCTTGTTGATTTTAACTACCTACGTATATTAATTACTACAATACGTTTGTTCATAACTGTTATTGGTAAAATTATTATTTTTTGTCTGTTACTGACCATACACATTCTTACGTCAGTTTGGCCACGAGTTCATGGGTGCAACGCCCTTGTTTTGCTGATATATCACTGACTGTGGAAATGTGTTATGAAATTTATTATTTCTATTGCGAAATTGATTTCTAGTTACGCGGTCTTTGATTGTTAGGGTTTGGCGGTTCGAAATTATTATTGTTTGGAGTAAATTTTTTAAAGTTGTTATATCAGGGTGAAAGGAGGTACAATTGCACCCCCTGTAAGAAGAGAAAATACGCAGAAAAAGTTTTTTTTTTCTTAAATTAACGTTTGAATAAAAACTAAAGGCGTCTAGGTTGCTGTCCAAATTTGCTCATAACCTTGTTTCAAAATAACTCTATCGACCAGAGAGATCACACAGTCTCTGTGGTCGATGTGCGAAGCATGTTCAAATACCCTATGTGTACTGCCCACTACCACAACTTAATAATCCACCGCGTTATGTCAGTACCTTTCGTCCGTTTACGAATCTCCTCATTCCTAATTCGATCTCACAGTGTAACCCCGAGAACAGCCCTCTCCATAGCTCGTTGAGCGATGTTGAGCTTGCTTACAAGGCCCAAGATGAGTAGATGAGAAGATGTTTCGGAGCTTCCCGAGCTGGATTCGGAGATTGACCTCCTTCTCGAAGTTGACTCTACCTAATTCCAGACTAATTCATAATATTTCATTGCACTATGTATATTGCAATACATTTATTTTATTGTAGCCTTGTAGAGACGTGCTTTCATCTTAAAGTAACTTTTTATAAAATACAGCTAAGCTTGTCTTTGGATGAAAGCGCGTCTCTCTTCTGTTATTTCAAATTTAACACTGTTTAATTTGGACGTGCTGTGTTCACATGTTTTGGGTTGCTGTCTAGTAGGTACATCTGTATGAATAATTCTTTCTACAATTAATCTTCAACGACAGCATCCTGTTTTGTGTACCTCATATATAAATAAATAAATAAATTTGTCTCAAGTAGATGAACTGGCAACATACATTGTATGTCATCAGATGTAGATATGATTTGGTATTTTATAGACATGATATTAACATGGAAATACATATATATTTGAAACAAAATATTATTACTGTTATAATACTAAAACCGCCATCTGTCAAGTAAAAAAAAAAAAACAACGGACGCAGTAAGTAGGCAACGAAATTAAACTATACAGCCAAACACAAAAAAAAGTTTACCACACACGATCGAGACACGAATAGGACTCACCTCGCATACGCAAGCGACTTGCTCCTGCGTGAAGCCGAAACTCGGTAGGGGAGCGTCTCTAGGGGGGGTAGCTTCCCGCTGCCCCCAGTCGGGGCCCCCCAACATATCCAGATGCTCGTCTCCAGCCACTTTGACACCAATTTTTTACACACAAATATTAGCACCACGCTGTGGTGCCAAATTATCACCGAAAATCAGGCGGACACACGCGCTTTATTCGAATTTAGAACTCTAAATTTAAACGTCACTAAGTATTCAGTGTTGCGTTTGTTTTTTTTTTAATGCCAATCTTTACGGTAAATGCAATCGGGTTTTCTTCTTTGACTTGATGTGTTCTTTTTTTTTTTAAATAAACAGTCAAAGGCAGCAGTCCCAAATGTGTTTAAACAAAAGCAAAGCACCTCAAACGACGATTACTTGTTTGTGTTAGGTTCTTAAGAGGCCGGAGTTTATTTTGAATTTGGAATTGTTTTCGTTTGTTTGAATATATTTAATTTTCCATTAACACGTCCAGTCTCTGTCTGGCGATCAATATTCACTTTGGTAGTATGTCTTGTAAATGCTCGACCAATGCCTAATAATAGGTTAGTTATTTAAAAAGCTCCCTACACTCTGGGCTTTCTCTTCTTTTTCATTTTAATTTAACGGACACGCCACTGTGACAACCTGAAACAAAAAGGGTATTATTTTTGACTTATCACTTTAAAATATCATCAGGGTACAGTAAATTCAAACCAAAATATACTTTATTGTTTAGTACCATAGATAAAATACTACCTAACCAGTAAAGTAGTATTTTATCTATGTTAGTACTAAGCGATACAGTTTATTTGAGCTCCTATGTAAAATACACAATAATTATTAAAAAAAATAATCTTCTATATCTAACATAATTATTAAACAAACTGTCAAATTGTTACTCCCAAAAGTCAGGGTGCCTGTCTGTACCAAATATTTATCAATTTATCAGAAACTAGCTTTTTCTGGATGAAAAGTAGATTTTTAATTGTTTAAGTATCTCTCCCCAAAATTTAAAATCACCAAAAATTGTCATAAGTTTACCATACTTCAATAATTAAATAAGACAATAAAAATTAAATATGTCTTTTCTTGTATAAAGGTGTACCTATCCTTATCCTTACATAGTATAAACTGAGGTCGCTGTCCGCGTTTTCTGTCTGTCTGCAGCATTTATATCGGCATATATTTTGACTTTTATTTCAATTATGGAATTTAATAGACTCTTAGCGAATTTTCTTCTTTCCTCGCTTTTTCTCATTAAAGCAGTGCATTGCATTTTTTAAATATTGTTAAGGATAACAGGCCGGCTGACGGTTCACTTGATGGTAAGTGGCCATCGTCATCTAAGGACATGTGCAACACCAGGTACATGTGCGCTGCTGACCCTGCAGGAATTTGTATACTGCTCGCTTGAAGAAGCCCATATAGTAGCTAGATGGGAACACGTTAGATGGGAGATTACTTCAAAGTTCGCGCGTCCGTGGGATAAAGTTTCTATTCATCCGAATTGTGCGCAGCGGCACCTTATCCAAGTAATGCGGATGAACTTCGCATCTATGGTGCGCAGTGCGGTGGTAAAATTTTGAGGTAGGCATTAATTGTACAGCCGGTTGATGCGGTTTTCACCATAAGTTAGATAATTCACCCCTTAGTAGAGAAATGCGAATACACATTTCCTACTAAAACAATTAAGTAATATCATTTACTTCAAATTAAATCTTTCATTGCTTCCCATAACCAAATAAGCACATCTATACAAATAATAAAATCGTAAACGAGCCGTGTCTGTACATTAAATTTTTTTTTTCAAAAACAAAAAAAAAAAAAAAACAATTTGTACACGTTGTACTTGTTACCGAGGTCAAAAAAATAGTTTTTAAATTTTTTGTCTGTTTGTGTGTGCGTTTGTGCACGCTAATCTCAGAAACGGCTTAACCGATTTGAATGCGGTTTCCACTTATATATTGTAGTAATCTTCCCGTAACATTTAATGTTTGTTTCGTTGAAATCAGTTTACAAACAAAAAAGTTACGCGCTATACCGAATACCTACCAACTTGCTGGCTCAGCTAGTTGAAAATATATTTAAATTATATAAACCTTCTTTTAGTAAACATATATCAATTTCTAACACAATCAAACACAAAATCTCCGAGAGGTCACCACCATCAATTCACCCATATTTTTACCACCAAAAATACCATCACGTACTTTGAAGTATTACTCAGATTCACTGACAAGACAACAAAAGATTTACTATATGGTTTTTTTTATTAAAAACAGACAAAAACGTACTTCAGCCTTGGTGTGACAAAGCCTAAATTCTTACATGAACCAAGTAATAAGAGTATTGCTATTTCAGTCTGTTAATAGTGAATTCATCAAGTGTGAAAGAGACAGAGCGAGGTCGTGAGGGGGCAACATGTTAAATGTTTGGTGTTTTAAGTAATTTTTATCATCGACACGATCGCGAGGGAGGCCCTGCTGATATATGGAGCTGACGGGTTAAAGAGACGTGAACATCTATTATGAATGTCGATAAAAAATAAAATACCAGTTAGATATATCAGTAAAAGCTTATTACGTTTGGCAGTCATAAATCGGGTAGCCCGTCTGGCTACGGTAACCACCCTAGTGGTCAAGGGAGTACCTTTTATCTAGGCCTTTCTAAATCCTACCAAGGTTACCCTGATCTTACTGAGATCGGCAGTGCACTTGCGGCACGTATGACATTGATTATTTTAATAAGCGACGGTCGCCACCTACCATCAAGTGGACCATCAGCCTGTCTGCCGATCTTAACATTAAAAAAAAACTAAAAAGCGTTACGTTATCTGTCACTATGACATCTGTGCGACAGCTGACGTATGTATGTTACCTAATTCTATTGTAGTATACGAGTAAGTAACACCAGAGAGTTTCTCTCTAGGCTTATAAAAACGAATGTCGAAATTTTGTATGAAAAATGTAGTTGAGGAGGAAGTTGAGCGCTATAAATTGCCGTCGCAGCGACATCTGTCGTCGAAAAAATGCACTATTTGAACTTATAAAACGTAGTGACATCTGTGTATACCGAACGTAACTAACGTAACGTTTGTATGAGTTGTGGGTTTCCGGGATGATGGCCCAGGTCTGTTGGAAATTCTTCCAAACGTTTCGTCAACAACTGCGGTTGACATCCTCAGTGGTGTAGTCCAAGTTAGAAGAAAAAGTACATCACATCACTACACTTCACTTCTGCACTTTTCGACTTCTCGAGCGAGACTGAGCGGCCCAGGTCTGTTGGAAGAATTTCCAACAGACCTGGGCCATCATCCCGGAAACCCACAACTCATATGGATACCGGCCGAGAAAACCTACATTCTACTATTAACGTAACGTTTGTTGGAACACGTGACATTTGAATATGCAAAATGTAACTAAATAATATAAAGTAATCAGGTATGTATCGAGTTATCTATTGACAAGGGGAAAATTTTATACATTTAATTTTATATCTTTAAAGGAGCGTCGGTCGAAGCTGACACACACACACACACACACACACACTTTTTCTTTCAATAGTATTAATTTTACAAATTACTCCTGGACTAGTAACGGATGGCATATAATGCTATAATATCATTTGTCCGTTATACATAAAAAAGTTTAATACATATTTTTGCTCCACTTATTTATAGAGGTTTTGATTTAATTTAATGACCTTTTAACAACTAAGATTATGATTTCTTTCTTTTTTATTTTTGAAAAAAAAAATGTCTAGAGAAAAATTTATTCAAAATTTTGGAGACAGATAAAAATTTAAGCTATTTGCTTTATGCCAAATGTACAAGACATTCAATATTGAAAAAAAAAAAAAAAAAAAAAAAAAAAAAATTGTGCTCTGCAGTGAGAGCCAGCCCCTATCACGATTTGAATATGATAGCACTGAGGTATGACTTTCTTATATGAACCATAGCACGATAATGGAGCGGAGAGATTTAAAATGTTGTCGTTATATTAATTTATACAATCTTCAAATAAATAATACAACAGGTTTTGTAAGTACAAATTGGGTAACCCAAATCTGAGTAACCCAAAAGAATTAATGGCGACCATGATAGCGTACTAGTTCAAGATTTTTACGATCAACGCCGGCCGTCGCCACAAGAAATATCGTTTTCTTGAGTTAAAATGGGCACAATTAACAAAAGTAGGTTTATTCAACGTTTCTTTAAAAGCTGGCCTCACTCCAACAAATAACAGTGAGAAAACAAATACTTACATTATTTAAAAAAACATACACTCATATTTTTACTGATTGCATTCGTTGCAAAAATGTATTTAAGAGAAATCCTAGCCAATATTATAAAGTGAATGTGAAAGTATTGGTTTGTTTGTTTGTATTGGAAATGTGGTGTATGACACCATTGTGTGTGGTCACAGATTGCTCTGTGGCGACAGGAATATATTTATATGGACTATGTGTGTGTTAAGTTTGGGAAAATAGAAATGAATGTGTAGATTTTAATCAATGGCATACAATAGGGGATCGGACAATAATCAGATTAAAATCTAAAATGTACTTTGAAAGAAAATATATAATTTTTTTACGATTATTTATCGAATAATAATTTAATATAATTCATTTCAATATTTTTAAATGAAGAAATAAAATTTTATTATTTACAATATTTTAAATCTATACTGAAACACCAATCACAGTGCGTGACGTAATTTGTGGGCAATCATTGTCTTATCTTATGCCAATGCAGCTATTTTGTTATGATATGACCACAAATGACGTTACGCGCTCTCAGATGAACTATTGTGGCGTTTTGGCGGCATTTTCAAACAAACAATATTAAAACATGATTTTGAGTACCTAAAAGGCTATAAATAAATAAAATAGTGTTTATTATGGGCATAAATATCCATGAAGATTAATTTAAAACACTTTCTGAAAATTTGTCCGATCCCCTATTGTTACTATCGAGTAAAGAAAATAAATACTAATACTTTTCAAATTTGGCTCTGGTTTGGATTTGGAAAGTAGTGGCAGGGCATACTGCGATTCGCAGTCATTTGGGCAGCCCGTCTGGCGGCAGTAACCACCCCCTTACAGAAGACCACCGTGTAACAGCACGTTGTGTTTCGGTGAGTGAGTAAGGGATGCCAGAGCCAATTTCCCTATCCACTCCTAATCCCTTATCCTTAATCCTACTGCAGTCGGCAGCGCACTTGCAGCAGCTTGGGCGTTGCTTGTGTTATAGGCGACGGTAGCCACCTACCCTCAAGTGGACCGTCAGCCTGTTTGCCGACATTAACATAAAAAAAAATTAACTGTCTTTCACTAAGCAGGGTTTAAATAAATAATAATTAGGATACAACAGGAAATGGAAGTGGACAGGCCATATCTCGCGATACCAGGACCGAAGGTGTACGTTGCAGGCAACGAAATGGCCAGGCCCTACAGGAAAAAGAAATAAAGGTAGACCACAGAAACGACGGGTAGGCGAAATTATTGCATTCGCTGGGAATGATTGGAGCATGTAGCTAAAAACAAAGAGAAATGGAGGGGGGCTGGAGGATGCTTTTACCGAAAAGGGGTTACCCATAGTTTAAGAAATTAATATAACTTTTACAAAGCTTCATTATTACTGCTCAACCGATCATGAAGTTTACCATACACTTTGTCAGGGACAGAACACACAGACTTAGGGTGCTGCTCCCGAGGGACACCGACGAAGTAGCTGGCAAAAGCTAGTTTTTTTTATATTCTCGAAAGACATTTTGGGTACCTTTAAAGTTACAAATACGAAAGTGGCTTTGTATATCGTGCGAACAACTTCACTTATTTTGATTAATTTATATTAAAATTGTTGTGGCCGCGACTTAGTAAGCGTGGTTTTTGGAATAGCGCGTAACTTTTTTGTTTGTAAACCGATTGGAATGAAACAAACACTAAATGTTACGGGAAGCTTGCCACAATACATCAGTGAAAACCACGTTCAAATCGGTTGAGCCGTTTCAGAGATTTGCGTGCACAAATGCACAAACACTAAATGTTACGGGAAGCTTGCTACAATACATCAGTGTAAACCGCATTCAAATCGATAAAGCTTTTTCAGAGATTACCGTGCATAAGCGTACAGACAAACAATGATTTTATTATATCTATGACACGATTTATTTTGAACCGTGTCGAAGAGAGACTTATAGGAAGGTGCAAATAAACCATTGTTTACTTCAATTAAGTTTTTGTTTGAGACTTTATTTATTTTCAAGGTCAAGGGATTACAATTATTATTATTACTACCATTACGAACATTCTCTCTGCTTCTATATGTTTCTTCGCTAACTTTTCTAAACCATCTAACCGATTTTGATACGGATTTCACTAATGAAAAGAGCGATAAACAAAAAAGGTTTGCGTAAGTACCTATATAGTTAATTTCCATAAAAAAGTTGCGGTCGGGCAAAGCCGAGCGACTCGCTAGTGTTAAAAAAATAAAGTTATAATGAGAGAGGACATAATTGATCAAAAATGACAAATCGATAAAGACATGTCTACAACACTATCGCCCCACGTGGCGTCCGCGATCTTTATCGAGCAGCACCAGCTGTAAAACACAAGATTTATCGACAGATTACTACTTCATGATAATGGTACAAATCACCAAACTAATAGGGATGTGATTTGTCGTGGTTTTATTGGGATTTTTTCCAAAAATAATTTTAATTGTTTTCGTAGCGTTTAGCAGCTGTTGAATAAAAACGTTGGTCAGCTTTTAAACGCAAACAAATTTATTAGCCGAATTAAATTGTAATTAACGACTTGTTTAACTTCAAATTCTCTATTTATTTATTTATATATAAATAAATAAATAAAAGCCTTTTATTCCTTGCTTCCTTTTTTACAATAGTAGCTTATATCTAATAGGTACGTTATAGTGGGTTAGTTGTTTATAATTCATTTGCTATTTTATATGTTTGTTATTTTTCGTCTGCAAGGACCTCGGGTCGGGTGAAGGCCTCCTCCAAAGATGCCCATATGTCTCTATTCTGTGCTCTCTGGCTCCAGTTTGTGCCTGATGTTTTTATAATCTCATCTTCCCATCGTGTCAGTGGTCTGCCTCTTGTTCGTTTTCCTTGTGGACCCTTCCATAGAGTTGCTTTCACGGTCCATCTCTGATCTGTGAGCCTCGCTACATGTCCTGCCCATTTCCACTTTAGTTTTTGTGCATAGGTCAATGCATTTATGGATTTTGTTAATGATCTTATTTTTGTGTGTCGAATTTTTTCGATTTTTTTTATTTTGAGCATGCTTCGCTCCATTCCCCGCTGGCAGGTTGTGATTTTGTGCTTCGCTTTAGATGTAAATTTCCACGTTTGGCATCCGTATGTCAAACACGGTATAAGGGTAGAGTTCATGATGTTAGTTTTCATACTTATTGGCAGATTGCTCTTAAATATTTCTTTTAGGCTCCAGTATTTCTTCCACGTTTGTTGTACTCTCCTATCTATTTCTGTTTCATTATTATTTTTGCCAAAGCTGAGTGTTTTCCCCAGATATATGTATTTTTCCGTATATACGAGTGAGTTACCATTAACTTTTATTGGTATTTTGCGATTATTTGTCATTACCATGGTCTTCATAAGATTCATTTCCAGTCCTACTTTTGTACTTGATACTTGATAAATGGAGCTTTCTTAAGCCATCTACGATTCGCAGATGATATAGTGATATTATCGGAGACAAGCTCACAGTTGCAGCTCATGGTCGAATCCTTACATTTATTTATTTATTCTATTACAATTATTTACATATCATTTAACATAAAAACTAAAATTATCTAATCTAAAAATAAATTAATATTAAATTGATTAAAAACTAACAATATAAAAATGGACCCTGCGGCATTGTACCAAGTACTTAAGTACGCTGGCAGCATTTCCTCGTTGAATGGCCAAACTAATACGTTGGCCGAGGAAAGTGCCAGCTCTTCGGTCTCCCGTCGCATCAATAAGCCTCTTCGAGATGTCTTTGAAGAGGCTCATTGCTGCAGCCCCCCCAGTTTATACTCTATTTTATAATGGATTGGTGAATATTTTAAAGAATATATTATGTGCACATAAGATGAAGGAAGTTTTATTGATATAGACAGTTTAATCGGATCCCAAAGGTATGAGAAAAGATTTAAATTACGAGGATAACTACAACTAAAATTACAAGAGTTACCATCCTCACCTTGTCGAAATCCCTCTAATTCGGACCAAGCGCTTTAAAACATCTTTTATAATGCGCACAGCTAAGGATTGGAACTCCCTGCCGGTATCTGTGTTTCCGAGCTCATACAACCCAAATCTTTTCAATAGACATCTTCTGGGTGAGCTCGCTCCATCATCGGCCTCATCTTTCCTATACAGCTAGATGCTGGCCAAGAGCAAACCCATTTTTAATAAAAATAAAAAGGCTAAAATATTTTTTTGTGTGATAAAAAATCTTTACTAGTCCTCCGCCCCGGCTGTACACAACTACAATTGTAAAATTGTACATCCTTACATAGTATAAATTAAAATCGCTTGACGCGTCTGTCTGTCTGTATATCCTCTGACTCCTCCTAAACCAAGCAACGGATCTTGATACGGTTTTCACTAATGAAAAGAGCGTTAAGGCTCGAGTCTCCTAAAAATTAGTGTTCTTGCATAATTTACAGAAAATAAATGTTTTTTACAGTTACTAACAAAAGAATAAATGAAATATATTTTACATTTATTGAAAGTGATGGATTTGAAATTTCAAAAACACTTTTTTAATTTTATTTTGATGCACATTTTAATAGCTCTATTGGGCGTTAAAAATGCCTCTATTTAGGTTGAACGCGTTGAAGGTCTCATTCAAGCACATGCTACGTAAAAATTATAACAAAAATACGAAATATATTCAGTTTACATTTATTCTCATATCGTTAGCAATAATCTAAACTGGTTACTTTTTTGATAAACGCTTTAGTTTTCTTATTTAAAGAGGTTTAAAAAGTTGTAGTTTCATGAATTTTACCACTGCAAATACATATATTTTTCTGTTGAAATTTTTTTTTAATGCAGTCGCTCTTAAAACCACTTAGTAATGACCTATTTTTTAATAAATTAATTAAAAAAAATACAAAAAATATATTTTTTTATGTACTTTTTAATAATTGCAATTCATAACAAAAAAGACGCGTGAAAGTGCGCTTAGTTCTGTTTGCTAAGGTAGAGTCGCAAAGCGAGACCGGAGCCTTAAGGGCTTCACTGAGGCAAATGACATTTACTATAGAACTCGCTGGCGGCGGAGACAATTCAACAGGCCTAGAAATGGTGTTATTTTGTTTTTACCATTAGAACAAAATAAAAAAATTTATTAATACAATTTTTTAATCTGATATTAACTTATTAATAGGTACAGGATTCATATGCGTGCAATAAGCCTTTTTCGAGAGAATTTTCAATATTTGTCAAATTCTTCTTGTGTTCTAACTTTTTTTGTGGAGTTTCTATTACTTTAACGAAAATTCTAATTAATACAATTGGTTCTTCACATGTTTAAGTATAATATATATTTTTTTCAAAGCAATTGTCTTGTCCATTTCTTGTAACATCTTCGTTAAACAATGGATATTTTTAGTATTTAGAGTTTGTCTCCCCCACGAGAAAGGTTTTCATATATAATTTGCAGAAAAAATTGCACCCGTGCGAAGCCGGGAGTGGATCTATAGTAAATACATAAAAAAGAAAAAAAAGATAGTTTTAAATAATACGATAACCTTAGGTAAGTAATATAAAATACGAAAAACCAGAAGTTTTGTAGTAATTTTTTTCTATACAAATAATTATTGGCAATAAGCTTAATAAGCTTAACAATAAGCTTCCGCTACGCGGATGTATTTACATACTTCACGGTTTGTATTTTTGTATTCAATATTCAATTAGCAAAATTGAGAGTTATAGTTATTATTATTATTATTTTAGCAATAATCTTTCTTTTATATATATATAAAAATGAATCCCTATTTCCCTTGGTCACGGCATCACGCGTGAACGGGTAGACCGATTTTAATTCGGTTTTCACTAATGGAAAGAGGGATAAACGGGGAATGTTAAAAATGTTAAAATGTATAAAAATCGCACGCCGGACGAAGCCGGGGGCGGGTCGCTAATTTGTTATAAAAATTCAGTGTTACATTATCTTTCTAATATAATTAAGTTAATAAAACTTGTTGAAACTACATATTATTAAATGTTATTAAATTTTAACAAAAAAGGTAAAAAAAAACATATTTAAGTATATAATTATGTAATAATAATTCTAAATTATAAATTACACCTTTCCAAATTTCATTGTCCATTTTACATATTAGAGGACTAACTTTTATGTTAGTTACGTTCGGTATACACAGATGTCACTATTTTTTATAAATTCAAACAGTTAATTTCTTCGACAACAGTGGTTCTGCGCCGGAAGGTTATAAAGTGCTATCGTTTCGTTTTTATCGACGTTAGATTTTATAAGCCCGGAGAATAGAATTAGGAAACATAAAATAAATGTTCAGCTGTCACACAAATGTCAAAGTGACATATAACGTAACGCTTTTTAGTTCACGTTTGTATTAATTTTACTCAATATTAAAATGGATGTATATGAAAGTTATATGAAAATCGATTCTTAAGATGTAGACTCCAAAAAAACTCAATATCCTTTATTTTTAAATATTCCTACCGGAAGCGTAATTTATTACGTTTACCAAAAGTAAAGTGTAATTATTAATAATAATCGGTAAAAGTAAATAATTCATCACTTTTACTATCAATCTTGATGATTATTAATAATTATTAAGACAAGGACATCAGACCGAACATAATATTTTGCGAATATAATATTTTGAGAATATAATAATTTGCGAATATAATATTATGCTCACAAAGGAGAATTTTTACCAAAATGAGTTCAACATAATATGAATTAAGGTGCAATATTGCACAACAAATTTTTGTAGCTCCTCGGAGATAACCGAACAGATTTAAAATTGGAAGGTTTTTCTTAAATATTGTGTAAGTATATGAAAAAAGTAATAAAAGTAGCCGATTAAAACTTTAGTGCAGAATTTTAGTGAATTAATAAGTCTTAAAAAATAATATAGTTGTCGCTGGAAATTTTTAGTAGGTACTGTTACACTAGTACTAGTGCTAGTATTTATTATTTATTCTGTGGTACTGTTAACGAGAAAGCTTCTTTTTTGTGACAGTAATTTACTATTTTTTTTTCTTTTCAGAATATATAATCTTCTATATAATATAAAAATGTATCCCCATTTCCCTTGGTCACGGCATAACGCGTGAACGGGTAAACCGATTTTAATTCGGTTTTCACTAATGGAAAGAGGGATGAGCGGGGAATGTTCTTATATATAAAATTTGCACCCCGGGCGAAGCCGGGGGCGGGTCGCTAGTTTTTTGTATAAATCCCTCCGACTCAAACTTTTTTAAATATACTCTAACAAGTCAAATTAGGCGACGAAAATAAAGCTTTTCTACTAAATCCTCGCTTTAATAATTTTCAATTATTCACACTTACCGTGATATAATTTGCAGAAAAACAAGCATGAAGTTGATACCTAATTCAACATATTCAAGTTATTGATAAGTTTTCCTCATAAGGAAGATTATTCGAAAAATATTCATAAACAATTTACTTGCTATTACTCGTATATACCATTTAAAAGAGTCGAGTTAGGTAATAAAAAACATGTATTTATTGTCTAATTAATTGAAATTTTCAATAACATCATGGTAAAAACACATGTTTGGAATGCCCCCATGTTTATTAGATTCGAGATACCGTAACTTTTGAGTGTAATATGAAGTCGCATGGTCATTAATTAGCCCCCCATGGTTCTTTTGGGCATTAAGGAATTATTTTACGACACGCTGATAAGATCTGGGCACAGCAATTGAAACTTATTTTAGGCCTACTTGCACACGATCCTTTATTGTTTACTGGCTGCCGCCGGCGACTTCGTCCGCGTTAAAAAGTAAGAAAAAATTCTGAACTCAGAAAATTCAGAATTCAGAAAATAATATTAAAACTGGATAATTTTTTTTGGAAATTTTCAAAATATATTTCTCTAATATCATTTATTCTTTAATACCGTCATCATGCCTATTCCTTCCACCATCATTCCAAGTATCACTATAACAGGATATTAAAGTGATAAGATATAACAGGGCGCTATAAAAGGGCCTTACAAAAAGAAACTTGACGATATACTCATTTTAAATATTAAATAGTTTTAATATAAATATTAAAATTATTATATTAAACTATTTATATTAAATAGTTTTAATATAATTAATATTTATTAATTAAATATTTTTTACCTTTTATATAAAAAAGTTTTTTTATTAGCTTTTGAATAATAAGAATTATAAAAGAATTTATAATTCTTAAAGAATTTGAAAGGCTAGGTAGTACCTAGCCTTTCAAATTCTTTTATAATTCTTATTTTAACCTGCGTTTTGGTTTTTTAATAGATTGAATATTAATGATAATTAAGACCAGTTCTTTAGGCCTATATGTATACTATATGAATGTCGTAGCTTAAAATATGAATAGGTACTATGGGCTGTATGAGACCTAATTAAATTAATATTACTGTTACAAGCATAACTGCTTATCAACTTCCACTGCGAACCAAACCTTAACAGAATATCACCACAATTATTATTTTTATATACATATTTTTTTTTAATTTAGGGTGACAGGCAGGACACAGCGAGCAGGCTGAGCAGCGAAATGGCGCTCAATTTCGCTGATACGAAGAGCCGACGGCTGCTGGGGCCGGAAGGTTCTCGAATGGAGGCCACGGACCGCCAAGTGCAGCGTAGGATGTCCACCTCCAGCGTAGAACGTCGACGGTGGATCCAGGCTACTTCTGATCGATCCTTTTGGAAAATTAGGTCTGTCCAGTAGTGGACGTCCTACCTATGATGACGATGATGAGGATCATAGGCCATCAAACACAATATGTACAATTAAATTAATCTACCACCGAGATGAGCGTGAGCGTATACTATAGCTTCAGCGGGTGTCGCTGATGATGGGCAAAGTCGCTGGAAAGAGAAAAGTTGAACGAAGAACGAAGTCGTGATTGACGAACATCAGAGAATGGACGGGACAGCTAACACGGTTGAGGTATTTCGACGAACAAAAGACAGAGAGGATTGTTCCAGGCTGATCGCCAACCTTCACTAGTTGGAGAGGCAGAGTAAGAAGAACAGTCTACTATTTTTTTTTTTTTACTATAGATGGGTTTGCTCTTGACCAGCATCTGTCCGTGTAGGAAGGATGAGGCCGAAGATGGAGCGAGCTCACCCAGAAGATGCCTATTCACTCGAACCTTGAAAAGATTTGGGTTCCAGAAGATGTTTCTACATGAGAAAAAATACGGGGAATACATGAATTATAAAAAAGTCTGTTTTAAATCATTCAACTGGATTTTAATATTCGCATGTAATATGTATAAACTTGTAATAAAATCTCTTTGGCTGTACTATTTGTATCTGGCTGGTTTTGATGACATTAAAAAGGTTACATTTCAAAAAAAGAAACAAATTAGTAAAATGTTGTTTCCAGTTATTTTTCATTTGTTTTTCTTTCTGGCAAAATGAGTGAATCTAATGAAGAAATTCGATAAATTTTAAAATTTTATTACGAAAAAGGAAAAAATGCAAAGCAAGCCGCGAAAAAAAAATTGAAACGTTTTTGGACCTAATGCAGTATCAGTAAGAGTAGCACAAAGTTGGTTTAAGCGTTTTCAATCCGAAAATTTTGATGTTAAAGATGCACCTCTCTCTGGTGGCCCTGTTACAGCTAAAATGGACGCCAAATTGAAAAAGTGGAGCAAGATCGGCATGTCAGCGGTTACGACATAGCTAAAGAACTGGGAATTAGGTACCACAAAACAGTTTTTAAACCATTTGAAAAAGCTGAGCACACAAAAAGGCTCGATATTTGGATGCACACGAGCTCACTGAAAGAAACCTTATGAATCGCGTACTCATTTGCGATTCTTTATCGAGACGTAATGAAACCGAACTGTTTTTGAAGAGATTGATAACTGGTGATGAAAAGTGGATCACGTACGACAAGAACGAGCGAAAAAGGTCGTGGTCAAAGGTAGGTCAGGCTTCACTGACTGCCAAAACCCGGGTTAACTCGCAATAAGGCGATGTTGTGTGTATGGTGGTATTGGAAGGGCATTGTTCATTATGAGCTTTTACCGTCGGGCAGAACCATCGATTCGGATCTCTACTGCCAACAACTGATGATATTAAAGCAAGAAGTTGAGAAAAAGCGACCGGAATTGATCAATAGAAAGGGTCTTTCATCATCAAATCGTAAACGAGCAGTGTCTGTATTTACAAATATTTTTTAAATATTTTTTTCAATAAAATACCTAATTTGTACACGTTGTACTTATGTTACCGAGGCCAAAAAAAATATCGTTTTTAAAATTTTTGTCTGCTTGTGCACGCTAATCTCAGAAACGGCTTAACCGATTTGAAAGCGGTTTTCACTTATGTATTTTAGAAAGCTTCCTATAACATTCAGTGTTTGTTTCATCGCAATCGGTTTGCAAACAAAAAAGTTACGCGCTATACCGAATACCAAGCGTACGAAGTCGTTATCAAACTGAATCTGCTATGTGCACTTTTTTGAGATTCCAACGTGACCTTAGTGAATTAGTTCACTGCCGTATCTATCGTATAAAAAAATGGCAAAGTGCTTATCAGTTGTTGTTGAAATAAGACTTCTTATTTATTATTATTATTTGACGAGCCGTTGGATGAGTGGTTAGGGTGATTGCCTTAACGCTCTGTTCTAGGTTCCCGGGTTCAATTCCCAGCAGCGTCAACTTTGAAAAATGAACTTTTCAAATTTGGCTCTGGTCTGGATTCGCAGTCATTTGGGCAGCCCGTCTGGCGGCATTAACCACCCCCTTACAGAAGACCACCGTGAAATAACAGCACGTGTGCTGTTGTGTTTCGGTGAGTGAGTAAGGGATGCCAGAGCCCATTTCCCTATCCACTCCTAATCCCTTATCCTTAATCCTACTGCAGTCGGCAGCGCACTTGCAGCGGCTTTGGCGTTGCTTGTGTTATAGGCGACGGTAGCCACCTACCATCAAGTGGACCGTCTGCCTGTCTGCCGACCTTAACATAAAAATAAAAAAAAATTATTTAAGGTACCTAGCTAGCATATATGTACCTATATGCTAGCTAGGTACCTAAGTAATATGCAGAAGCTACATAGAATCTGTGTACAAAATTCACTGTATTATCAAAACAATAAACAAACCATTAAATTTCCCATGTTTTTTTTTTAAATAAACTTTCAAGTAAATTTTTCAGGAAAACTTCTTGTGTCAATATAGTATACTTTTTGTACATAGCAGATTTTGGTTTTTAAACTACGATGTGTAAATTACAACATATTAAAATTGCAGCCTTGTTGGAGTAGAATTTTTGAGATTTTCAAAATTTTAAGGCATGATGAGGTAACCGCGAGATGCCTGCGAGAACGCTACTTTTTAGCGATAATAAAATAATATTTAAAAATTTGCAATGCAATTGCAGCAACTGTTGAGCTTCTTGTGGGTAGCCACCTACCATCAAGTGGACCATCAGCCTGTATGAAGAGCTTAACATAAAAAAATATACAAAAGAGAGCCACGTGCACGTAGAGTGCGATGGAATATAAAATTACTTAAAAAAAATTACGTACAAACCTAACTCGGGTAACTAAAAAGTTTACAGCCTCGAAATGTCTTTTGTATAAGCTGCTTCGGACCATCTGAAAGATGTCAGTCCGTCAGCAAAAGTAAAAATAAGGATACAGAGTCCGTGGCATACTCACACTTATGTGCATAGCTAATTTAAGATCCGTCCAACATCACACCAACAACACAAGCTTTAACAAGCTAAATGCTAAAAATAATATCCTCGCCAGTGACGAAACACAACCTATTTGCGTTCGACGTTCACAATTCGAAAATGCGTTCGAATACCAAAACGCGCACTTATAAAAAAACACAACCGACAAACAAAACACGAGCGGATACCGGGAAAAAAACGTTCGAAAATCAAATTTTTAAATGCCCAACTGCGAATACGGAATGCGTGCACACACTTTGAAAGTAAAATCGGTACTAGTCCAACTGGAACTTCCGTTCCGCGTTCTGATTGGTCGGACATAATAATGACGATGCAACCGGCCAATGAGAGCGTTTCTAACGAATCCACGGTCACGCCTCCCATTGGCTGGTGTCTGTTCGCCATATTTCAGTTTTGTGAAACAATTCGAATTTCGAATTGAAATGTAGGCGGAATGCCCGTTCGCTGATTCCGGAAAATGGTGTCGTCTATTTTAGTTATAGCCAACAATAGACACTACATTAACAGAGCAGCTGACTCTTTATATCATTCTAAACTTATGGGCACCTTATGGCTAATAAGTTCCATACAATGTCATATATGTACAATATTAATGGTTCAAGCGAGATCACTAATTATTTTATTACTAACTGAGCCCTCATACTTCGTAGGGGAGCAGGGGGGAATTGGAGCCTACTAAGGAAAAAGTTCAATAAAAGGCAAATTTATGGATACTTTAGGAACTTTTTATTAGAAACCAAATCCTTACTTATTTGACTATCATTTAATCACAGCGTCAACGTTACATTACTAGGCATTTGGCCACAGATAAACTTTTTTCAAAAAAACAGAATCGCTCCCATTATCCGACTTTGCGGGAAATGAGACCCTATAAATTCCCATATGTGTAATGGGAGCTACTTAATTAAGCCAGCCTCAAAAATTTCTAAAAGTCAGTCTGAAATCTCACTTTCTCATATAAATATTAATATAAACGTAACCGTATAATAATTAATTTTAAGGATCCAAGCAAAAAACACAACTATAATCAACCGGGAGCCAGAACCAGAACATTCTTTATGAGCAGAATTCACAGTAAGTGAATTTTGTTGTAAAACACTTGATGTAGATAAGTTCGTTGCTGGTTTCCTAACAACACGTGACTGCTCTTGTTCAATATTTGCCGTGGATTGGATTACGACAGCTCCTTTCCAGCTCCTGTTGAATACCACGAGATGAAGGTGCAAGTGGGTCAGAATTGCCAGAGCTTGTTGTTGAAAAACGGGTCTCTGAGACTGAGCAACAGCAGCCGAACTTGCTTGCTGATTAATTTGGTTTTGATTTTCATCCACGGCAACAAAATTGTCTTCTGAAAATACAGCAGGGTTTACGGGAAAAATTCCCGTGGCTTTGAAGCCAGAGATCCCTTTGTCTAAGCTTGCTACTCTGGCATAAGCTTTGTTGAACAACCCTGCAATCTCGTATGGTGTTAGTAGTGGCACGTTCCCTTTTTCTTGGCATTTTGGCATCTGAAAACAATACATATTAAAATGCATATGGGGTAATTGGGAGCTACAAGGGGTAATCGGAGCCTAATAAGCTCTGATTACCCGAATACCACCATCTTGAAATTGAATAAAATGATATCCTGAATCTAGCTTGTAATGAAATTATACGCACAGATACTCGAAATTGATAACATTAGCTATAAAATAAAACTGGTTTGATTGTAACAAACATATAATTTCACACTTACCTGGACGTTGAAATTTCGTATTTTTTATAAGTGCGGAGCAAAAAAACGACAAGCATCCATGGTCACATAATGTGTGGCACTGGCGAGCCTAGCGCGGCAGGGGAACACGGTCGAAGTGTGACGAAGGCATACGAATGGCAACCGAGAGAATACGAGCTATAGTTTTATCTCTAGTCGCATCGCTCCTATTACCCGCTGGCTCCCATTACCCCCTGCTCCCCTACTCGTGGTATTCGGTGTAGCGCGCAACTTTTTTATTTCTAAACTGAGTCTAATATGAACACTAATGTTCAGGAACGCTTGCAACAATACATCAGTGAAAACCGCATTCAAATCGGTTAAGCCTTTTCAGAGATTAGCGTGCACAAACGCACAGACAAACGAACAAAATCTACATGTATATCTATACTTTATTTACCTATCATTTATTATTTTTACAAGAGGAATCCCACTGCCCTGGGGACAGACCGGTGGGTTATGTCGGGTTATCCTGCCCCGAGATGGTCTTGGGGTAGACTAAACCTCTTGGCGTCCTCCTCATCCGATATGGTGAAGTTGCGAGGTCGGACTAACACTCTTCCGCAGCTCCACCGCGGGGGTCCGCAACCGGACACGGCTCATTTGGACGGCGCACCCGATCTGCCAAGGTGCGCCGTGCCTCTCAGGATGAGGCGGGCGGTAGAGACCCCATCTACCGCTCTAGTCCTGTCAGGGGTCCAGGTGGCGGGCGTGCGCCAGCCGCCTGCGTCCTGTTCGTCGGCGACGGAGGGGATGGGACAGGATGTCATCCTCCCGCTCTCTCTCCGCTGCCTCCTTCTGCGAGATGACATCTTCGCAGAAGGATTGAGTCGCTTGCCAAGCGGTTCTGCTGCTGACCATATTAGCTTTCACTACGGCCAGCAGAGAGAAGTCCAATCCAATGGACGCAGCGAGCTCAGTTCGCTGCGCCAACCATCTAGGGCACTCCGCAAGAGCGTGCTGTGCGCTGCCCTCAGCGCACGCACACGAGTGGCACTCTGGGGATAACTCCCCGCGAGAGCACCTGCACCAGACGGAACGTGAGAGCTCCGTGTCTCCTCTGGAGCCACTCGTTCAACACTGGACGAATGGCCTCTACGGTGCGGTGGCCGGCACTAGGCTCGACCAACCTCTCCCTCCATTTCCGGAGGAGGTTACCGCGCGCACGCAATCGGATTCGCGCAACTACCTCTTGCGGAGTAGGTTTATAATATTTTGTTTAACGCTATCTCCACCTGCTACAAATAAATAATAATACTTAATTTATTTACGATGACCCTACTATCGTTTCATTTTCATGTTCCTTCGTGACCTCCTTAAAGGTATATACCTAATGTATACCCGCGAGGTGCAAATTTTGACATCATAGGTATTGTAATTTACTAACCACATGCTTGCATCCCTTGATGTTGCTTATAAGTATTGTGTACAAACGATTTCACTAATTTACCATCAGGTGGGCCGTCCATCTTTTTTATGATAATGGCCGGTAGACAAGTAGAATAAAAGAAAGATAGTGCTTTATTTGTTTTTATTTAAGTAATCTAACATTATGTTAGATACTGTTAGTAACATATACCTATGCAACACAAATTTCTTTTAATTGTTTTAATTAAAATTTTCAAAGCACATGCTGCTGGCATCCCTTGAAGTTGTTTATTGTGTCTATAAGGGATTGTACTCATTTATCATCAGGTGACCGTCAGCTTGCCTGCTAATCTTTATTATGAAAAAGATTATCTTATTATAATCTTTATTATCTTTATTAGAAAAAAGAATCCTGCTAAGGATTGGAATTCCCTGCCGGCGTCTCAGGCATTTCCGAGCTCATAACCCAAATCTTTTCAAGGTTCGAGTGAATAGGCATCTTCTGGGTGAGCTCGCTCCGTCGTCGGCCTCATCCTTCTTACATGGATAGATGCTGGTCAAGAGCAAACCCATCTTTAATACAAAAAAATTTTTTTATTTGTTTTTATTAACACAAATTTCTTTTAATTGTTTTAATTAAAAGTTTCTAAGCACATGTTGCTGGCATCGCTTGGATCTTGCTTACCTATTGTGTGTCTTAAGGGATTATACTCATTTATCATCAGGTGACCGTCAGCTTGCCTGCTAATCTTTATTATGAAAAAAAAAAGATACTTAGTGCTTTATTTGTTTTTATTTAAGTAATCTAATATTTATGCAACACAAATTTCTTTTAATTAAAAATTTCAAAGCACATGTTGCTGGCATCGCTTGATCTTGCTTACCTATTGTTTATCTTAAGGGATTGTACTCATTTATCATCAGGTGACCGTCAGCTTGCCTGCCAATCTTTATCATAAAAAAAAATAGACAGTGCTTTATTTGTTTCTATCTAAGTAATTTAATATTGACTCAACACAAACTCTTTCTAATTTAAACTTTCAAACCACATGTGCAAACATTTTTAACCGTTCACTTCAAAGTTATTTGTTTTTAAAAAAACCTTTTTTTTTTAAGAGACCGGCTGATGTTTGTTAATTTTAATTCTATTCTATTCGAAAACACCTTTAAAAAAAATTATCTGGGATCGGTCTCGTAGGTTCGTTGGAGAAACGCTTTTATTCTAATAATCATAGGAACTATGGGTGTGGTATAATTAAATTTGTATTTTCCTTTATTCATTGAATACGGTCATTACACGCTTATTTGCCGCCTTTTGTCAAGGACCTTTAGAACAGCGTTCCGCGCTTTTGTTCGATGACATTTAGCGGTAGACATCTTGTTTTCGCTGTCAGATTATTTTAAAAAATCATTTAGGAGGGCGGGCGGGTTTAGGGATCCTTTGTTCGTTTTTTAAAAAATAGTTTTCTTTCTTTCTTTTAGTCGGCAGACAGGCTCTTTTTAAGATCGGCAGACAGGCTGAAGGTCCACTTGACGGTAGGTGGCTACCGTCTACTAAGGATACAAGCAACATCAGGAGGGTTACATGTGCCCTGCCGACCTTGTAGGAATTTGTTCACTACTTATTCGCTTGAAGGACCTTTTTTTCTTTTTTAATACTAATAACCTCCAGCACAAAGCCGCAGCCTGTGTCTGCTGTTCTCTTTATACTATAGTTCTCGCATTAATTCATTCTCCATTCAGCATACTTTTTTCTTTCACCATTCGTCCACATTAATACTAATAACGGGTGGGATTCCCGTCTACTCTACCCGATTTATCTATTTAATTTGTACTTCCTTATCTTTTATTTACGGGATTTGGGAGCAGATTTTATTTTTATTTACATTTTTCTCTTCTATTTCTCTTGATCTTGTCTACTTTTCAATTTTTTACCTTAAATACTAGTTAAGTAATTACTATCAGATACATTATTAATTTTTAATACAATCACTTAGATACTAGTTACATTATAATTATTTAGAATCTCTATTTCTATCAATTACTTTTTTTGTAAAATTTAGGAAATATTTTAAAAACTTCTCCCTTTTCTTCCCGATCATTAATTCTTTAATTTTTTCTTTATTTATGTCACTATCTGTTTCATATTGTACGTCTAATCTTTCTTCGGCAAATAGGTACAGGGCACTCCGACAATATATTTATGTGGGACGGTCTCAGCCACATTCGGGTCGCAAGTACACGATGGATTCTCCTTGCACTTGAACCGATTCAGGTAGGTACTCAGAGAATCCCTGTAAATAATTATGTCAATAAACTTTGGGGCTCCATCGTCCTAAAAATTCTGTACGCTTGAAGAAGCTCATATAGCTAGATGGAAACACCTTAGAAGAGAGATTGTTCCAAAGTTCGCGCGTCAGTGGGATAAGGTTTCTACTCATCCGAACTGTGCGCAGCGGCACTTTATCCAAGATTTTTTTAGATGTGCTTAGACCTGCAATCTTACCACACTTATTGCAAATGGGCCAACATTTTTTATTTATACACGACAATTAATGCTCGAACCATAATACACGGATTATAAGAAAATGATGTCGCGTCCCTGGACTGGCCTGCTCAGTCTGCGGATTTGATTAAACATTGGAGATGCTCCAGTGGATATCAGTACGCAGTGTCCCTTTTTTTTAGGAGGGGAAATGACGTTTACCCACTATCCCTCGCCGACGGGGACAGTCGACGAGGGGGAGTGTGGGACTCGCCCGGTGAAATGACTTATATCACCGGGAATACCCCATAAAACCCCCCCGGATTCCACCATCCGAGTTCACAGCGAGGCCTTATCCTCGGATCCCCACGCACCGCTATGTTAGGGCTCACTAACCCCAGTACGCAGTGTCCCTGGTGTTCTGAGATCCGAAGATGAAGTTTATGAGTATATAGTAAATCTTCTATCTATAATGAATCTCTATTTCCCTTGTTCACGGCATGACGCGTGAACGGGTAGACCGATTTTAATTCGGTTTTCACTAATGGAAAGAGGGATAAACGGGGAGTGTTTATATATATTAAAAAATTACACCCCGGGTGACAAAAATGCACAAATAAACAAGTTCAGTTTAAATATTGTAAAAAAAAGAATCACGATATTTTTCCAGCAGTTGGAGTACCCTGTATCTTAAAGAGGTCAGTTCTTCCGCCAAAGCGTATTCCTGCTCATAACATGACTGTTTTCTTATTAAAAAAAAAATTTAAGCCCCAATTTCACATTAAAATTTTTTCATAGAAAAACATTCCTAGACAGTTTTGAGCTGAACGGATACAATTTTTTTTCCGCAAATTATAAACATAAAACCTTGCTATTTTATTTATTTATTTATTTATTTATTATTACATGGCCCCCACCAACGAACTTAGATATTAAAACATTTTTAATTTCCTACGGAACCCCTCCCAACTATGGCTTCACTCATACACTTCAATGGCGATCAATAGATTCGCCATCAGTTCGCCATAATATCTAAAACAGATCTTGTTACACGATAAAAACATTAATCTATTGTTAAAATTTATATAAAGTTGTTCAATAAATAATAATGGGCCATTTCTTTTTTGTCACCATGGTTCCGAGAATTTACTTCAGTATTTTGCTTAAGTTCAAAGTTTTCTTTGAACTAGCTTAGACTTACTTTAGACTTAATGTAGCATTTTCTATTTTCTATTTTCCTATCTATTCTTTACTTTTGACGAGCCCGTTGGATGAGTGGTTAGGGTGCTTGCCTTAACACTCTGTTCTAGGGTTCCCGGGTTCGATTCCCGACAGGGCAACTTTGAAAAATGAGCTTTTCAAATTTGGCTCTGGTCTGGATTTGGAAAGTAGTGGCAGGGCACACTGCGTTTTCGCAGCCATTTGGGCAGCCCGTCTGGCGGCAGTAACCACCCACTTACAGAATACCACCGTGAAATAACAGCACGTGTGCTGTTGTGTTTCGGTGAGTGAGTAAGGGATGCCAGAGCCCATTTCCCTATCCACTCCTAATCCCTTATCCTTAATGCTACTGCAGTCGGCAGCGCACTTGCAGCGGCTTTGGCGTTGCTTGTGTTATAGGCGACGGATAAGGGATTATAGGAGGGGATAGGAAAATGGGCTCTGGTATCCCTTACTCACTCAATCACCGAAACACAACTGCACACATGCTATTTGACGGTAGTCTTCTGTAAGGGGGTGGTTACTGCCGGCAGACGGGCTGCCCAAATGACTGAAAACGCAGTGTGCCCTGCCACTATTTTCCAGATCCAAACCGGAGCCAAATTTGAAAAGTTTATTTTTCAAAGTTGACCCTGCCGGGAATCGAACCCGGGAACCCTAGAAAGGGCTCGTCCAATAACTGCATTTTGTGTAATTGTTTCAATGCATTGAAACTACACAGAGTAGCTTCGAAGCATTAATCTTAATAATTCATGAGAGGGGTGCTAACAAAGTGCTGAGTAAGGACTTAACAGTGAACAATATTGCAGTTTTTTTTAACTCCCAGTTGATAGTTATTGTGTTGGGGTTACAATAAGAAGATTCAAATTATTGTGCCCCAAATTTAGCGTTAGTATTTGGATAAGAAGTCTATTTAAAATCTATTATTCATACTTATTTGTTTTTTTTTTAATGGTAAACATTAGCAGGCAAGCTGACAGACTTCTTCTACTTATATCTATAGATACTTCTATACTAATATTATAAAGAGAAAAGATTTGTATTTATGTATAGGTATTTGTAATGAATAAACTCAAAAACTACTGACTCAAAACCTATAGTATAGAAAGCTACATTATCATAACATAGTATCAGTAACATAGGCCACTCCCCCCCCCCCCCTCCTCTATAGAATGTATGTTTGCAATGAATAAATTCAAAGACTACTGGATGGATTTTAAAAATTCCTTCACCTATAGAAAACTACATTATCAGCGAGTAACAATGGGCTACTAACTCTCCTCCCGTCTCCCCCCTTACACCCCCTCCATACAAATGTATGTTTGTAATGAATAAACTCAAAGACTACTGGACCGATTTTGAAAGAAAGAAAGAAAGCATCTTTTATTCCTCTAAATAAACACAATATACATATATGAACAAATAATAATTATAAACAAACAAATATATGAACAAGTAAGAAGAGGAAAAGGAACCCTGACTCAGTATACAGTTGTGGTGCGGACCACAACACTGATATTCTGCCAGGGACCAGAAATTGAGAAAAAGAAAACATTAACGCGGGACAATTCATAATACGATTACAATCCATGGCTGAAATTATTGCAAATTTTCTTAAAAACTATTGAAGGCTTTCACTAGCTAGTTATCTATATGGCAACGTCACTGTAAATATACAATAGCACACGAGAATGTACAAAAAATGGACCGGCCGCCCCCATAAACTGTTTCGTCTAAGGGAAAATTAGAATTGTTTAGAGAATTTTGAAAATTCTTTCACCTATATCAGCTAGTAACATAGGCTACTCACCCTCCCCCATCTCCCTTCTTTATCTCCCTCCATACAAATGTATGTTTGTATAATGAATAAACTCAAAGACTACTGGACCGATTTTAAAAATTCTTTCACCTATATCAGCTAGTAACATAGGCTACTCACCCTCCCCCATCTCCCTTCTCTATCTCCCTCCATACAAATGTATGTTTGTAATGAATAAACTCAAAGACTACTGGACCGACATTAAAAATTCTTTCACCTATATCAGCTAGTAACATAGGCTACTCACCCTCCCCCATCTCCCTTCTTTATCTCCATCCATACAAATGTATGTTTGTAATGAATAAACTCAAAGACTACTGGACCGACATTAAAAATTCTTTCACCTATATCAGCTAGTAACATAGGCTACTCACCCTCCCCCATCTCCCTTCTCTATCTCCCTCCATACAAATGTATGTTTGTAATGAATAAACTCAAAGACTACTGGACCGACATTAAAAATTCTTTCACCTATATCAGCTAGTAACATAGGCTACTCACCCTCCCCCATCTCCCTTCTTTATCTCCCTCCATACAAATGTATGTTTGTAATGAATAAACTCAAAGACTACTGGACCGATTTTGAAAATTCTTTCACCTATAGAAAGCTACATTATCAGCGAGTAACATAGTATTTTATAAAGAGCTAGTCTATAATAAAATTATATTAACCTATCAAATTTTCAAAAATTCGTTAAATTAGTCAGCACAATAATTACACAACTACATTATTATTAGGAAATAAATTACTGTTCAAGAGCGACGCGGACGAATTCGCGAGCAAAAGCGAGTCGCGAGTATCTAATATAAAAATAACGGGACAAATGCGAGTTAAACTCGCGTGAAGAGGGTTCCGTACGATGTTACCTATCATGTTTTTTTTAAATCTACGCACAATATTGAATGATTTACAATGTTATTTTAATATCATGGTAAAAAAGCTAAAGCATGCAAATACAGGGGTCTAGGCTCCGAATATGATTTTGTCCCATTCGGTGTCGAGACCCTTGGTCCGTGGGGTCCTAGCGCTATAAGGCTTTTTAAGGAAATAGTAAAAAGGTTAGTCGACATCACAGGAGACCGAAGAGCTGGCAGCTACCTCGGACAAAGAATTAGTCTAGCTATCCAAAGGGGGAACGCTGCCAGTATCTTCGGAACCTTGCCTAAAGGGACTCCTTTTAATAATATATTTTAGTTTTTATATTAAAATTAGGATTATAGTTTATATTAGTTTATTATATCATGGACTTTTTATAGGTTTTCCTATAATCTGTAAGTAGAAAACTAATTTCAGAATTTTTTTCAAAATTTTAAGTTCAGTAGTTTCGGAGATAAGGTCGGACAGACACACGAGTGATCCTATAAGGGTTCCGTTTTTTTATTCGGACGTACGGAACCCTAAAAACACAACGGTTCCCTTTTCTCATACACAATAGACACTCAGGCTCTTGACTGTTCAAGGGCTTGTTTGAATGAACTTAATCGGCAGTTATGGCATTACAATTTGGTAGCGATTGTATGTTTTTTTTACCATTAAAGCAATAAGGGTGCCATAATAAGTCAGCAGGTAAGTGCCCATGGCCAGGGCACACGTTACATACAAATCGCGGTGTCTTTTCGGCGACAATGAAATGATTTACTTGAAATATTGTGGGAAAATATTAAGAAATTAATAAATCAACGATGAAGTGTAAGGATAACGATAAGTATAAGGATCTGGAAAGTAGTGGCAGGGCACACTGCGTTTTCAGTCATTTGGGCAGCCCGTCTGGCGGCAGTAACAGCCCCCTTACAGAAGACCACCGTCAAATAACATCACGTGTGCTTTTGTGTTTCGGTGAGTGAGTAAGGGATGCCAGAGCCCATTTCCCTATCCCCTTCTAATCCCTTATCCTTAATCCTACCGTAGTCGGCTTGTGCTTGTGTTATAGGCGACGGTAGCCGCCTTAAAGAATTTATCCAACGTAGCCGCCTACCATCAAGTGGACCGTCAGCCTGTCTGCCGATCAATATAATAACCCTATATTTATATAGGATTGTTCTCAGAGTAGAATTCAGCTAAGTATTTGTGTAATTTGATTGTTTAAAATCGTTTTACAAAAATATAATTAGTACAGTAGGTACTTTCTTAGTTTTTTTTTTTTTTTACTATTATAGAATTTTTTACCGTGTTTTTTTACTTATTCGCGCTTTATTGAAAAACAGTAAATTTTTAAAATCGCAATAATTTCTCTCAAGTGCAAAACATCTTTCGAAGCAGTGTCTGCATGACATTTTTTTTTTAATTGTCGAAGACACGAAGCCTTCCTCTGTTGATAGGTTGTAAGTAGGTACGGTGGTTGCGGGTGGTAAGGCAGTGATGTAGGGAGGTGTCACGTTACCTCACCGGTTGGTCCCAATCCCGAAGCATAGCGAGAGCCCGGACAAGGTATGGAGAAAGTACTGGACAGATGACGTCACGAATTTTATGTTTCGAAACCGCTACGGTCTCGTGCTCCTACAATTTTTTCCTACTGATAGGAGCACAAAAACATACTTATCCTGATGCTCCTATTGAACATAAAGAGAAAGGAGAATAATTCTATATTTCAAATCTTTTTTTCTTCTTTTTTTTTTTATATTAAGATCGGCGGAAAGGCTGACGTTCCACTTGATGGTAGTTGGCTACCGTCGCCTATAACACAAGCAACGCCACAGTTGCTGCAAGTGTGCTGCCGACTGCAGTAGGATAAGGGATTGGATAGGAAAATGGACTCTGGCAACCCTTACTCACTCACCGAAACACAACAGTACACGTGCTGCTATTTCACGGTGGTCTTCTGTAAAGGGGTGGTTACTGCCGCCAGACGGGCTGCCCAAATGACTGCGAAACGCAGTGTGCCCTGCCACTACTTTCCAGATCCAGACCAGAGCCAAATTTGAAAAACATTTTCAAATTTGCCCCTGCCGGGAATCGAACCCGGGAACCTTACCAGGAGCAGAGCGTTAAGGCAAGCACCCTAACCACTCATCCAACGGGCTCGTCCTACTGCTTCTATTACAAACATTATGTACAGTCAAACACAAATTACGATTTTATTAAATAACCAAACTAAAAACAAGATAATCTAATAATATCTATAGGACATTTCCAAGAAGTGACCCACAGTTAAAAAAAGTAAAAGATATTACTGTGTTTTAAAAGTCAAATTGTCCTTTTCAATAAGATCACAAATTTCTTTGGAATACTGCCTTTGTCATGGGTTACTTTAAAAAAAAAATTCAGCAATCGTAAAAACATTGTGCTCGAAACATTTTGAGAAAAAGTCTGAGTTTCGAAGGGGACAACTGCACCTTAAGATAGCCACTGACGGTAAGTTTAACCCACAGATAATAACCACAGTCTAACACAACCAGAGCAACGTTCGGCGAACTCGCTTCAGTTTGCAGGCTCGAACATTGAGCGTTGCCCGACTGTGTGACGTAAGTATGGTTAGACTGGTGGTTTAACTGACCGTGAGTGTCGACACTATCATAAGCGAAAAAATCAAGGTTTTACAATTTAGTAATTATCAGTTATCTCCTACAAATATGAAACGATTTTAAATATTTTTTCAGCGATTTTATGAGAAAAAAACTCACTGTGTCCATATGCATTGTTTTTTAAAATAATATAAGTATTATTTCATTTGTATACTAAGAGTGTTTTGAAGGCGCTTAAAACCAGGCAATATTAAAGATTTTTGAAGTGACATACTTCCTGTAAGAAATAACTTAAAAAAACAAAACAGACGGATATAGATATAGTATATAGATATAGTAGTGGTTAATATCTATATTATTATTAAAATATTAGCGCTACTTTTAAAATGCGCGCAGGTTATAATGGAATACGTAGATATGATACCCGCCGCTTTCCTCTTAATGCGATTTTATATATTTATTTCATAATTATTATCTTATTATTATTAGTATTGAGATGCTCCTGACTTTTCATGGGTGCAAGCTGTGCCTCCTATAAATGTGTTGCTTCTTTTTGTCCCTTCGTGCCTTCGAAATAGTCTTAAAATTTTATAATAATAAATTATGTATCATGATAGTAATAAATAAATAAAAATACATTATTATAAAAAATATTATGTACAGTACACGTCTCAGGTGAGCCTTTTGAATTGTTTTGAATTTAAAAAATATTTCTAAGATCCGCGCGATACACGAGACGTTGAAAAAAATATTTCAAAATTACGGCCCATATTACATAAGAATAAATTAATTGACATGTTAGCTAATAACTATATTTAAATTTTAATTATGCCTAGTTAGCTATGAAGTCAACGCTTCACATACGTTTGTCGTCATTGGATTTTGTTGTTGTTGTATGTGCTGACGAAGGAGGTATTGTAGGGGTTATGAACCTTAATGACCCCGTACGAGCGAGTGAAGTCAGTAATAGGTATTTGAGAGAATTTGCTGTCTCAACTTACTCGTATTCAATAACCGAAGGCAGGATGTGACGCAAAACATTCGCACCACTTATTGAACTCGCAAATATAATAAAACATTCGTCAGGAATTCTACTTCTAATATATTAATCTTGGTTGAGACAGTTGACATTTATTTATTGGTGACATTGTACTCTGATGCTAAAAGTTCAATTAAATTCTATTATTAATTGTATTATATATTTTGTTTGCTTTTGTTCACTCAATTAATAATAATAATAATTTTTATTCTATCTTTTTTCTTCTCTCTTTATTTTGTATTAAGGTGTTATGGTGCAAGCTGTGGCTCCAATAATTGCGGCGGCACCTGCCATGTGTTGCTTTTCTTTGCTCTTTGTTGTGTGTTTTTATTTGTTGCCTGCCTCGTTGGAGTCCATGTAATATTAAATAATAATTTAAAAAAAAAATTTGAATTTTTTTATTGGTCAATAAAAACTTTGTTGGCTTGAAGACAGTAATTACAAGAACTTAACAAGCGAAAATGTCACAAATACTGCATTTAGAATTTTAGACATTTTAGAATTTTAGAAATTAAAAACATTTTTGAAATTATAAACTTTAATTAAATAATAATAAAAACAATAAAATTTTAAGTACAATTAATTTTGTATAATAAACCTAAAACTATAAACTAATAAAACCTGTACTAGGTATGAAAATAATTTCAATTTATAGTTTTCTTCCAAAATTTCATATAATATCCCAGAAACGTCATGTTTTTTTTTATATATTGCTACGACCAATAACTAAGGAGTGTCTAGTATTAGAATCGTCTAGTATGGACTCGGTAAGAGGTTCCCGTTGGCAAGTGAGCTCAACTGGCTCTCACTTTCGCGCAGCCGTACCACAAAGTAAGACCTAATAAATATAGCCGTGAAAACCATTTTGTCTCCGAACAAGCTATAACGTGCGACACGCCGCTGGAATCCCGGGAATCCTGTCCGAACCGTCACCCTCACGATGGTATACAATCAAATTATATATTTTATCGACAATATAGCGCCCAACGAACAACGCTACAATGTTAAAACTGTATCAATCGATACAAATTAAAATATCATGCTGAATACTATTTTATTTTATCAAATACTAGCGACCTGCCCCCGGCTTCACACTGATTTGAAATTTTCAAAAATCCTTTCAAAATTCAGCTTTTTAGACTTAGTAGTCTAAAATTTACTAAAATCTAAAATCTAGTAGTCTAAAATCAATTTTATAAATGTAGTTACTATAGATTACTTAGAACTGAAGTGGCTATTATAGCAAGTTTTTTCCTTAACCGTTTGAGAGCGGTCAGTCAATACACTTAAGTTTTTAGAAAAAAAACTATGGATAAGTACATGGCATGACATGGGATCGATCTCGGACCTCTCGCATGCTAGGCCGCGTCTTTCCCACTGCACCACCGACGCTCATAGTGTCTGATAATCATATATCATATTAGTACTGAGATAATACAGACCAATAAAATTCAAATTTGCTTTTTTTAACAGAAAATCAATAAAATGTATAAATTTTGAAGAATTGTATCTCTGAGCAACAGTTTTCAAGATGTTGTTGGCGCTGAAGATGCACTACAGAAACGAGGCCACCCCATCAGCATCTTAAAAACGTTATTTTATAGAAATAACTAGCATATATAATATAATTATATAATACTATTTATCGTAGCGTGATGTTATATAGCCTACAGCCTTCCTTGATAAATGGACTATTCAAAACAAAAAGAATTTTTCAATTCTTTCCAGTAGTTCCTGAGATTAGCGCGTTCAAACAAACAAACAAACAAACAAACTCTTCAGCTTTATAATATTAGTATACCTAGATTATATTATCAATTTTTATTAAAATTATTATAAAATTTAGTATTTTTTCAATGATAACTCGCTTTAATTTTGACAATATTTTAATTCGTAATATGTACTTATATTTAGTTGTCTAATTATTGTTTATAATATAATTTTATTATTGACACGTCGAATTTATTTAATTGATATTAATTTGTAGTCCAAGAAAATTTATTAAATCAAAATATGAGCCCCACAGGGGCTAAGAAAGTATTCGATGGGTGAAAGAAATTTTTGATTCCACCCTGTAGAAGTGGTAGAAAAAAATAAAAATAGATGTTTCTTCTAAATTATACAAAAATGGTAAGAGTTAGAAAAAAAGTTTCAGACAAATATTGTAGAGAATTAAATTTTACTTGAAAATGTTTTAAATATTACTTTTTTGCTAAAATTAAAATTAACAGAGTTAGGGTTAGAAGACAATAAGGGTTGAAACTGTGATTTTTTTAAATGTACCACCTATGTCTTCTATAATCTCGCTATAACTCCGTTAATTTTAATTTTAGCAAAAAAGTTTTTATGAACATTTTTATGTAAAATTAAATTCTCTACAAATATTTTTATGAACCTTTTTTTCTAACTCTAGCATTTTTGTATAATTTGGGAAAAACACCCAAATTTTTTTTCATATTTCTACAGAGTGAAATCGAAAATTTCTTTCACCCATCGATATTTCATATCTTCAGGAAATTTATATCAAAAACATCGAACTATACTTATAATAACACGCTTATTATAGTTCGATGATCAAAAATGAACAAAAATCAAAATTATAGCCCCTAAGGGACTCAAATTTCGGTTTCTTATAAAAATTTCGTTGACTATTGACTTTTATAATTGTTTAAATCTTAAATTATGCTTTGATTCTCGTCTTTATCTGTATACTGCTGGTGACGAACATGGTGGTGGCGAATGGGAACATTATTATTAGCTAAAATTGATTTATTGTTTGAATTAGGCACTTGCAATAATTAGGTGATGGTAATGTATTAGGTACCTAAGTAAGTATTCAACGAAGACAAAATGCCTGTAGATACCTGTGTAACTGACATGCAAATGTGGGTAAATGTGTTTGTTTATTTTGTGACATAAAAGACAAAAATACCAAGAGCATCAAACTTATCAAATCAACTTAAATATGACGAACTTTTATTGACTTTTACTGAAAGGCATCCAGTAAGTCACAACACTAACTTACTATCTGAAGCAGGATTTTGCTGAGACCCCCCCACACAAATCTCTCTCTATTTACCTAATTATTTTATTGTTTAATTTTTAAATTACATCTCTGGCTATTTGTTGAATTTTGGCTTTTACGATTCAAGCTATGCTTAGTGTAAAGGTCACCGGAATAATTATATCTTGTAAACTTAACGAACTTGTAACTTATCACTGTAAACTTAACGAAGAATATAATGAATAAATAAATAAATTAATAAATATATTTTTTTGTTTGTACGAGCATAATTTAATGAATTGTTGCTATGCTTTTGATATTTCGATTAATTAAATAAATAAATAAATAAGATTGTAATAAATTATTAATCATAAACTTAAGGTTTACAGTTTTTTTCTACATTAGAAGGCCACTCCGCTTAGAGGAATCGACCGACTCCATTAAAAAATTGTTGCGATGTGTCAATGTACTCTGTGCGGAGCGAGAAATTTCCGATAGAACGAGATAGCCATGTAAGGCTTTCGAGGAAGGCGGAGTCTAATCTAGACATGCCCAAAGGTATACACCCACTTTTTTAACTCAATTCGTTAAAATCTGTAAATTACTACTAACTTACGATGTTAGTAGAAGGTGGTAGAGGTATACCATCTTATGTATGAGCAGTGGCGTAGCTAGGCGTGGGCGAAGTGGGCCCAGGCCCACGGCCTCGCACTTAAAGGGGCCTCGCGAAGCTTCTTTAAATGCGATGCCACCACCCCTTTTATTTTTAAATTAAATAAGAACCTAAAAATATTGGGCACACTCGTCATTTTCCTGGACCTGAAATAACAACAAAACATAACTCCTAGTTTTACGCTTTAGGTATATAGAACGGTAGCCTCGCTCGCTTATTTGAACTTGGCGCGTGTGACTCGAGTGAGTGAGTCGCTTATAAAAAAAATATGAAGTGGGGATTCCCCGATCTGTTTGAGTCCGGCCAGTCACCAGCCAGAGACACAAAAATTGCGTTAGGTCGCAGAAAATTGCACTGTTCTGATTTTTTTGGATGTTGTTAGGATACCAATAGTGTAAAACCAAATTTGCAGCTTCGAAAGACCTGTGCTAACTGCATAGTGCTCGGAAAACCTCGAAATTTTCAGACTTTTTTCAGTTTTTGGCTTGTAACTTCTAAAAAGTGCATTCTGCAGAAAAGTTAAGTTACAGTGCAATTTTTGCGACCTACGATGTTTTTAATGACTGGCCAGTTTTATTGGGTAGATCTTGGGAACGAAACAAAAGGGGCCTCGCTGATGTGACTTTGCCCACGTCTATTTTAGACCACGCTACGCCACTGTGTATAAGTACCATAATTATGTACGTTACCACGTAATGTACCATGCATGGTAAGTTGTAAGATAATAAGTACCTATCGTGTTGTAGAAAATTAAATAACATTCAGTACTTTACTCATAGCTAATTAAGTGGATTTAAATAGAAAGTAATCTTTCTTAGTATGATATCATACACTAGTTAGGTGAACTCGGCCACGCTTCGCTGCGGCCTATACGGCGGCGGCGTGCGCATGGGGCGCGCGGTACTGGACACTGCTTATATATAATACTATTTATCGTAGCGTGATGTTATATAGCCTATAGCCTTCCTCGGTAAATGGACTATTCAAAACAAAAAGAATTTTTCAATTCGAACCAGTAGCTCCTGAGATTAGCGCGTTCAAACAAACAAACAAACTCTTCAGCTTTACAATATAGTATAGATTTCTTTTTTTATTTTAAGGTCGTCAGACAAGCTGACAGTCAACTTGATACTAGGTGATTACCGTCTCGTATGGACACAAGCAACACCAGGGATTGCAGGTGCTGCCAAACCTGCAGAATTTATTTACGGATCTGTTAAAGAAGCTCATTTATTTTATTGGAAACATCTCACCGTGGAAGGGAAATTGTTCCAAAGTACGCTCGCGGGATAAATTTTTTACTCATCCAGACTGGCCTTATCCAAGTAATGCCATGAACTCCGCATGGGCGCGTAGTACGGTGATAAAAACTCGTCACCTACAACAATTTAATTAGGGGATCTGGCATAGATATCTTTCAGTATTCCTCCGCATGTTTTAAAAGATGGGTTAAAAAATTTCTTTTATCGCGTACTGCATAATGGTATGTCGTTTTTTCAGTTTTTGTTTATTATCTATATTTGTATTAATATTCTTTTACTAGCGACCCGCCCCCGGCTTCGCCCGGGGTGTAATTTTTATACATAAGAACATTCCCCGTTTATCCCTCTTTCCATTAGTGAAAACCGAATCAAAATCGGTCTACCCGTTCACGCGTGATGCCGTGACCAAGGGAAATGGGGATTCATTTTTATATATAGAAGAAGATTATTAGCTTATTTTTGTTTTCGTCTTAATGCATGCCAAGTTAGCCTATAAGTGGAGTCCTAATATGACATTATAAATGAATTTTTAATTGTGTTTCTCGTACTCGTATATATTAAGGATGGTTGTATACTGCGTAGGCTTCCTAATAAAAAAAAATTTAAAAAAAAAAGTTTTTTTTTTTTTTTTTATGAAATCGAGGTAGCGCTTGACCACTATCTCACCTGATGTGAGGTGCAGATGTGGCCGAAGGTGGACCACGCTTACCTAATAAATGCCCATTTACCCTAGTTTTGAAGACCCCGAGGTTGTAGTTCTGTGGGAACACAGACGCAGGCAATGAGTTCCACCCCTTAGCAGTTCGAACAAGGAAGGTGGAACTGAAACGCTTTGTTCGTGATCGAGGTACATCGACCACGAAGGGATGAAACCCCTGCCCACGTCTAGTGGTCCGCAAGTGGACTATTGACACTAAGGTGTTGACACCTTAGTGTCAATATGCCGCACGTTCGAAACTAAAATAAGAGTAAAACTTGAATATACTATCAACCCGCCCCCGGCTTTGCAGCGATGCAATTTTTAGCTCATTCCATTAGTGAAAACCGTATCGAAATTCGTTGGATTGCTAAGAAGAAGTTAACTGAGTTTCTTTTCTCTTTTATTGAACTTTCATATTTATAACTTTTTATTTTGTCAAACCTTGTATTATTGTGTTATAATATGTATTTGTTAGTGATTTCGTAATACAAAATTTGTCTATAGAGGATCGTCTAGGCGCCTGACTTTTGGCTTGGCACCGACTGGCACCGAAATTAGTTTTGACTTCACAAAACGTTTTGCGATTTGCATTTAGATAAGACAAATAAATTAAGGTGTTTTATGCAATTTGCATGAACATGACGAGGTAAATCCATTTTATGTAAATCTAATTCATATAGCGGAAAGCGGGTCTATTTCTCCGAAAAAAGTTAGGCCTGTGAACTTAAAACACTTTTACTGCCGTTTGGCGGCAGAAACCACCCCCTTACAGAACAGTGTGCTGTTGTGTTTCGGTGAGTGAGTAAGGGATGCCAGAGCCCATTTCCCTATCCCCTCCTAATCCCTTATCTTTAATCCTACTGTAGTCGGCAGCGCAATTGCAGCGGCTGCGGCGTTGCTTGTTTTATAGGCGACGGTAGCCACCTAACATCAATTAAGTGGACCGTCAGCCTGTCTACCGATCTTAAAATAAAAAAAAGTGTCGCCCCTATAAACAATTACAACAAATGGATAAATGTAGCATACAAAGTGTTTATTTGTTAATCGCTTCATTGTGTTATGTCTGCAGGAAATGAATAATGAATATGCCAAAAAAGACGGCATGGCTAAAAATAAGGAAAACGGCGGAATAGCTCCGCAACTATTTGACTTTAATTTCGCCATCTGTCAGCTTCATAGAAATAAAATTGAAACACACTATTACGACACACTACTAACCTAATAAAAGCCAGGTAGATTTCATTTTCCCTAAAAAAAAGGTTTTTAAATTTTTTTAAGCTATTCCACCGAGGTTCCTTAGTGATGGAGGTTATCTGTGTCAGACCGAAAAAACCTATAGACAGAGCATTTACGAACAAAAACGTTTTAAAAAATGAAGCCGGTTCGCTGAAGATGTGTGCGTAACCCTACTTGTCGTATAGTGGCCATGCGTTTGTGTATGCAGTTAAAAATGTTACCCACTAACAACTTTTACCCCAATTAATTATTATAATACATTTTTTAAACAAAAAAATATAGTTAGGTATATCAACTATTCGCGTCAGACTATAGATCGGCCGTCATCCTATTGCAGAATCGTCTTCCTATTACCTACCTCACTTAAGGATGTGTATTGTTCCGTCTATAGTTTAGGTCGGTCTGAGTTATCTGTGAATGTGCCGAATGTATTTCGATAAATTGAATCTGTTAATAAAAACGTTTTTCGGTTTCGGTCGTAATGAATCCCGAAAACAATGCGGCCTTGTGCATATTCTAGATCTCGGTATATTGTAATACTATGCCGTTAACTAAACAGACATTTTTTTATTCTACATATCATCTAATATAAGGCTTTCTCAATGGTTAATTCAGTGTAGGTATGTCTTTTCTTTCTTGCGCTTATAATGGCGGACCTTCTACACTACAACAATAAGTTAAGTAAATATAAATATCAAACAAGGCCATAAAAAAAACTCAGTACTAATAGTAGTTATTATTATCATTATTTTATGTTAAGGTCGGTAGACAGGCTGTCGATTGCGTTGTTCATGAAACCACCATCATTAATTCTATGTCTATGATAAAATACTACTTACTACAGCGCCATACCCCAATGCTACTGCAGCGCCTCCTATTTAATGACGGCTGACTAACACTTTCTCATGCGTAGAATTTGGTCCTCCTTACCTCTATTCTAAGCATAGTAACCACTCAGTCTGGGGACAGTAACCACTCTCTAATAACTAGCGTCGGTAACCACCCCGTTTGGAAGTAGTAACTTCAATATCTGGCGAGAGTAACCACTCCGTCTGGCCATAGTAACCACTCCGTCTGGCGCCATTAACCACAACGTTTGGAGATATTAATGAAACCAATATGGTGAGAGTAGCCTCTTCGTCTGGCGTAGATAACCACACCATCTGGCGACAGTAACCACCCCTGTACAGAAATTTCAGTGAGTGAGTGTTGAGTGAGTGAATGAGTGAGTAAGCGATGCCAGAGCCCATTGGGGTCGGTAATTACCCTCTTTTGGAGATAATAACTTCATTGTCTGGTGACAGTAACCAATCCCTTTAGTGATATTAACTGTAACCACTGTAAAACGGCACTAACATCCTCGTCTCGTGATAGTCAACAATCCGTCTGGAAATGATTCGCGCTACATGTTTTCTGTATAGTTTGTGATTATGCTATATTTCGCAATTTTTTAGTCTGTGATAGGCCAAACAAATATCCTCTATGCTTCCGCAGTATTTACATTATTTTGCTCTGTAGCGTTCAACTTCAATTCGCTTCCTGAATGTTGCTTTAGGAGAAGCTGTGGAAAATAATTTATTGAAATTACAAATAATAGGTACGTCATCTCGTATAGGGTGATTTATTATCTTTATTTGATGTTTGTTTTTCATTGTAATTAATAAAATTGTGAGTAGATAACGCACATCTTACCGTGATCTATTAAATGGATACCATAGATTGTTTGGTTCGCGGTTCAATGCTATACCAACGCATAATATAACCTACAATTGCGTTTCGCATCAATCTATGAAGCTATAACCTTGTGATCGACGCAGATGTAGTGATTGTGGATAGAAAGCGTCTATAAGATTATAAATATTGTGGTAACGTCATAAATGTTTAGTGGTCTTGTAGTTGTAGACTTTTACCGCGCTTAAATTTTATCTTAATCGACATTTCTGTCCGAATATTACAGTATATAATGCCGGCTGCAAGAGGTACGAAGCGTTCAGCTTCTAAATCGTCAACCAATGTAGCATCTGGACCGAAAAATAAGAAGAAACGCGGAGGTGAGCGAATTAACTCTTGTTTTCTTTACAATGTATTACGACGTCATGTCAATGACCTGTCAACGTAATGGCGGGAAAGTAACTTTGTGTTTATTTGTAATATTATTTCAATTTAAATAATAACATGGTCAACATTGCTGACGATAATTTTGTTTGTTTATAATATTAGCCTGTCATCTAAATATCTAGAAATGTTATTTTCAATTTAATGTTTTGAGGTTAGTTAAGTCTAAGTAATAGTTTTGTGTGGTATTAAATGTAGCATGGATACGAGCTTTAAATGTATTTTATGACTAGCTTTTGCATGCGACTTCGTCCGCGTATCTTTAGAAATTATTACTCGCTGATAATGTAGCTTTCTATCGGTAAAAGAATTTACAAACAAACATACATTTGTAAGGAGAGGGCGTAAAGGGGGAGAGGTGTGGGGAGGGTGAGTAGCTTGTGTTACTCACTGATAATGTAGCTTTCTATAGGGGAAAGAATTTTTAAAATCAGTCCAGTAGTTTTTGAGTTTATTCATTACAAACATACATACAAATCTTTTCTCTTTATAATATTAGTATAGACGAGTTAAATTTGAATAAAGGTGATTTATATTTTTATAGTATTGCACAATGATTATAGCTTTTCATATTATATTTAGAATCAATCAAAGGAAAATGAACTCTATGATATTTCTTTAGTTTGCCTTACCCCCACGGCTTTTATGTATTTTTAACTGACATACAATTTTCGATGGGCTTATTCTCAAGAAACATATTTTTATTTACACCATTAGGTAATTTATTTTTATGTTTAGAGACAGGCAACTGTCCACAAGCAACAAAACAAAGTGCACTGCTGATCATAGAAAAATTAAGGATAAGGGATTACGAAGGGATAGACAAATGGACTCCAGCATCTCCTTACTAACCAAACAATCCAGCTATAAAATTACCAATTCAGCAAAGATCCTATACACTAACTCTTTTAGTAAAATTTTAATGGTGTAAAAGAAATTTTTGTTTTTTTGAGAATTTTACATAGTATTTGTACATTTGTTTTGATTTGTTTCAATAAATACTGTTCTAAACATCTACAGTGTTATTACAAAAAAGATAAACATACATTGAACATGTGTCTAAAAAAATGTTTATTACAAAAGCGTGTTTAAACAGTTAGAGTTAGGCACGGTTTAAATAATACTTTTCATATTTATAACATGTCAATACTTGTCGAAGACTCAAAGTTAGTCTACTGCTTTGTCTCTAATTTTCGCAAGTTGTATTTAGTGGTGTGGTTATGATTATGATGAAATATCGGGTTGTTTTACCTTTTATTCTTGAACCCAATTTTCTTCACGTTCACGAATTTTTATTTTAATATTGCAATTGTCCATTTTTTTCCATAATTTTTATTTATATTATACTCATTTGACAATGAGTAATGACGATTGACAAGTCTCGATAAACGCATTCCATTCTTTCAACCGATCACTGTTCTATGTGTACAATGTACTCATTATATACGTAAGTTTTGGTTCCAAAACATACTTATGGCGGTGTATTTAGAGCAATAATTACATTTATAATCACACACGTCACTGTTTTATTTATATATAGATAATTTTAAAATATTTTCTGCGTAGGATATTCTATTAGCACATAACAAATTTGCATAGAAAGGAACGTTTCGGATTGAACCAAATGAAGTTGAACGAACGTTTTGTAATGTTGCTATTTTATTGTTACTATTTGCTATTTTATAATTTTAAAATAGCAACATTTGGTTGCCTATAGGTTGCCCAGCGATGTTTTGGTAAGTCAAAGGACAAACACTATTTTGTAATAGGGAAGGTTAAACATTATTTGAGGCAGGGTTTAAACTGTGAAATTGTATACAAATGTCATTAGACGCTGTTTGACAAAACACGTGTTGAGACATAGTTTAGTATTTTTTTTTGTAATAACACTGCTACTTACTAACATATCCAAATCTTTCATTAATATGAATAGCAACATATTTTGTGTGTTCGGCCCTGCTGTATTGTACTTATTTTATAGGAAAATATATAAGACAGAACAGGCAAAAATACCTATTTATTTAAAACAACTAATAAGTATTAGTATCTCATTGTTTGTCTAAGTCAATTTATATTGAAAAAAAATTACCATTCTTGTCAAAATTACATCATAACTAAGTTTCAATGTTACCATAACACCACATTAAAAATTACCTTCAAGGTTACTCCAGTAATGTATCTACTAGGTATTACATAATATTATTTATCATGCTTATCTTTTGTTTTTAAAGTCCCCGCAGCGGCAATTAATGTTTCGATTATAAAAATACAATATAGTTGATGTATCTTTCAGTATTACAGAACTTACAGTCTGAATTAATTTTATTTGTGCTAACACCTAATATTTTAATTTTTAAAATAACGTCTATGCATGCACAAACTCATAGCGAACAGACAAAAATTCTAAAAACTATTTTTAACCTTGGTAACATTAAGCACAATATGTACATATATTATATATTTTTTTTATTATATGTAATGTACAGACACAGCTCGTTTACAATTTAATTATATGTATAGATAAAAAGTGATATTTTCAACAATTAGTCAATTTTTAGGGTTCCGTACGTCTGAATAAAAAAATGGAACCCTTATAGGATCACTGGTATATCCGTCTGTTCGACCATCTCCCCCCCTTATCTCCAAAACTACTGAACCTAAAATTTTGAAAAAAATACAGAAATTAGTTTTCTACTTATAGATTTTATAGGAAAACCTATAAGAAGTCCATGATATTAAAATAACATGGTAAATCACTCAATATTGTGCAGACAGGTGACATCGTACGGAACCCTCTTCACGCGAGTTCAACTAGCACTCGTCCTGTTTTTTGGTGTATTAATAGAAATGATGTTTTTAAACTATATGAACTTTTGAAAGTGACTCCTAATTAAATAATTTAATCCATTAAAAATGATTCAAATAAATATTTCCAATATTGTTTGCAGTAGTACAATTGGAATTACCCAGTGCACCCAAGAAGAGAGGGCGTGTTCTAGCATGTGGACAAGGAGACGTGGGCCAATTGGGGATGGGTGAAAATGTCATGGAAACGATAAAGTGAGTATTGACACTCCTCGTGGAAGCTACCCATAAGCTAAAGTTTGGAATGGGTTGGATAATATCTGCTGTGCACCCGTTTGCTGGACAAATGACCTCAAGAGTCCATGCGATACAGTGACGTGTTGTAGTGATGGTCTAATAAAAGGCATATGTCAATAAATGCTTCTAGGCTGATGAACATGATGATAATAAAGGTTGAATAATCAGTGTTGTAGTTGAAAAAAAAAAATCTGAGATTCATTAAACAGCTGCAATAATTGTAAAATCTTGTTGCATTTCAGATTCAAATATATATCTGCTCTGGGCAACAACATAGTGAGTGTTTGTGCTGGAGGTATGCACAGTGTAGCCCTGGACAGCGAAGGAAAGGTAATCAAAACTGACAGCTGATTTTAACATAAACAATAAAGTCTACCTACTTGATGATTATTATTATTATCTTTTTAGTGGCTATTTCTGTCTACTAGAGTACCAGTATCACTTCATCTATTGCTGAAATTTTGTGATCGCCACGTGAACTAAAGCTCTCTACCTATACCTACCACGTTAAGAAACTGTAGTACTTTTTTGATAGAGGCATTCTTCACATTTTCACAAGCCATTGTGTGGCTTCCTAAGATGATCCCTCAGGAACAGTAAATTTTTTTATTGGATGAATGGTATGTCCCGCATCCCTGACAATGTCACGGAAAATAAAGAATGTCTCGTGAACATGAAACGGTAATTACATTTTACGGTTCAGGTGTGGACGTGCGGGTGCAACGACGAAGGTGCCCTCGGCAGACCAACAAACGAGGACGTGGACGAGGGCACCCCAACACCTGTCACATTACCAGGGGCGGCCCTCAAGGTGACAGCCGGGGATTCCCACACGGCGGCCCTGCTTGACAACGGTCACGTCTACGCGTGGGGATCTTTTAGGGTGAGTTTTTATTTTATTAAATATTTGTCTACGAACTAGTTTCTGTCCGCAACTACGTCTTTGTATAATATGTAACGACGCGAACATAAAATAAAAGGTCATATCACTAGTGTAACATTGGCTTTGTGAAAAGACTACTTTATATATTACTAGCTGTTGCGCGCAACTTCGTCCGCGTATCTCTAATTATTTTTTTAAAATAAAACCCATTCCACAGTACTCGCTGATAATGTAGCTTTCTATAGGTGAAAGAATTTTTAATATCGGTCCCTTAGTTTTTGAGTTTATTCATTACAAACATACAGACAAATCTTTTCCCTTTATAATATTAGTATAGATATAGAATAGCCGTGTAATTTTTTTTGTTTGTAAATACTGATTTTAACTTTTGAAATATACTTTAAATAACCATAAGAAATTTTGTGAATGTGAAAAATTATTGCAACTAAGAAATATTGTACGAGTTAGCAATTTACTTTAGACTGTTCATGGAACCTTTTGTATCGTGTGTAAAAAATACACTTTAATCGTTTTTCTTTATATGTTAAGATAGGCTGACAGTCCACTTGATGGTAGGTGGCTACAGTCGCCTATAACACAAGCAACGCCGAAGCTGCTGGGGATAAGGGATTAGGAGGGGATAGGGAAATGGGCTCTGGCATCCCTTACTCACTCATCGAAACACAACAGCACACATGCAGTTGTTTCACGGTGGTCTTCTGTAAGGGGTTGGTTACTGTCGCCAGACGGGCTGCCCAAATGACTGCGAAACGCAGATCATTTCCAGATCCAGACCAGAGCCAAATTTGTAAATTTTGAAAAAAGTTGAGACTGCCGGGAATCGAACCTGGGAACCCTAGAACAGAGCGTTAAGGCAAGCACCCTAACCACTCATCCAACGGGCTCGTCAATTTACAATTTACGGGTAGTCATTGTTCATTTTCTTGTAACTTTACAATGTGCTAACATTAATAAAATTACAAATGCATACACTTTTAAAATGTAGTTGTAATCGTCAGTAGTTATTGCGTCATGCTTCCTGTAAGGTAGTTCATTGGCAATATTAATTGTCTAAAGCAGCGAAAAAATTACAATAACAAGTGCGTAAACGACACGTCTTGAAGGCATATCGCGCGCAACGCGCTGACACTGCGCTACCCATACGAACCGATATACAGGCTGTTGTAATACAAGTTACAGGTGTATTTTTTACCTTTTCAAATTGTAATCTTTATTTTTTTTTCTCAAAGGTGGGAATGATGTAACGGACACGATTGGGCTTGTAGAAAGAACATCTATTTTATTTTTTACTCCTCCTACATGGTGGAATAACAAATTTCTTTCACCCATCGATATTACATATCATCTAACTAAAAGCTTATATCAAAAATGCCCCTGAGGGACTCAAATTTTGATTCGTTATTAAATTTTCCTGGACTATTTTAGGTATAAGTATAGATTTAAAAGTTTATTGTGTCCCGTTATAAGTATCTACCATTACGCTTTCCAGGATTCCCATGGCAGTATGGGGCTGGTGATGAGAGGCAGGGAGGGTAAGGCGTGCAAGGAACCAGTCCGGATCGAAGTCGGAGAGGTCGTCGTGGACATAGCCTCCGGTGGAGATCACCTCGTCATGCTGTCCGTGAGTAGTTTCTGTTGATAATTTTTAGGTTTTTATTTTTAATTAGCTGCTTTGTGATATTATAAATACACAATTAATAAAATATTAGCTATTTAGTTATTAGGCCATTGTGGCAAAGTATCTGTGACTGACATATGGTGCTGAAACGTGGTCTCGAACTATGGGCCTCGTAAGAAAGCTCAACAACCGGTTTTTACCTAACCGAGTGGAGATGGTCTGGAACAGACTTCCTGAAAGTGTTGTCATGGCGCCATCAGTGAATTGTTTTAAGAACAGACTGGACAAAATGATGAATACATAACCCGTAGGATCAGTTAAGTTGAAGTGGCATTGGGCAGAACACATAGTACGGAGAACCTTGGGCCGCTGGGGCCGGAACGTTCTTTAGTGGAGGTCATGAACTGGTAAGCACAGTGCAGAATTTAGGGCCGTGGGTTGATACAGAGTGCTTCTTATTAGTCCTATTGGAAAATTATGGGGAAGGCCTATGTTCAGCAGAGGACAACCTACAGCTGTGTTTAGTATAATTTAAACTGTATTTACAATTAATTGTGTTTGGTGATGGTAATTATGGTATGTGATATGTGGCCAGAGCTCCGGCACGGTGTACACGATGGGATGCGGCGAGCAAGGTCAACTCGGCCGTCTATCGCAGCGGTCCGCGTCTAGGGACGCGCGGCAGGGATTCAGTATGTATTTCCTATACCAATTTCAACCTTATTTCGCTGTTATTTAGTACTCTTTTCTTGTGTTTCGCTAAGAATACAAAACGAATCAGAAGATGCGTTCAATCGTTGTGTTGTATTACTACTTCGTACGCGTTCTAGTTCGTTTTTTGAAAATTCCACAGGAACCTAACATTTTTCCTGGATAAAAAGTATGCTGGAAGGTAAAATTTCCAGGTCCAAGTCTTAATAAAATGGATCGTAAAGAAGTGACGCAAGTGTTGTCAGCCGCTTCTGACATTTTGATGGGTGAGGAAAAAGGACAGATATACATAATCACACCTGTGAAACATAGTATGGGTCGTATATTCCAGATTCAGACCAGAGCCAAATTTTTGCTCTTAGTATATTACTAGCTTCCGGCTCTGCACATGTGCAATTTTTTTTTTCAAATCTATACATATTATAAAACAAATTTCCCCGCCGCGTCTATCTGTATGTTCACTATAATCTCAAACTACTGAACGAATTTTCATGCGGTTTTCATCTATCAACGAGAGTGATTCCTGGGGAATCTGTTGGTGTATAATTCGTTAAGGTTTCATCGTTAGGTTCTTGAGGATTTGCAAATTGGAGCATACTATGTATCATCAAGCAATTCTACCCAAATTGGATAGATGTCGCTGCTTCACCTAATTTTTTTGTAGTTGTTTATGTGTTTACGGGTAAAAGATTGTCGAGATTTTATAAATAATACAACGCACATACACACGTACAGAGAATATTGATAACTAAATACTTCAATTTTTATTATAAAACTAGCAACCCGCCCCCGGCTTCGCCCAAGGTGCAATTTTTATATGTATGAACATTCCCCCGTTTATCCCTCTTTCCATTAGTGACAACGAATTAAAATCGGTCTATCCGTTCACGCGTGATACCGTGACCAAGAGAAATGGGGATTCATTTTTATATATATATCATATAAACAAGCTGTCTAACCCTTCGTACAACACACCGAATACTGAACTATGACTATTGGCGACATCTAGTGACCCTTTTCAGCGAACTCTTATTTACATAAATGTTGAATCGATAAATCGCCTGAACAGTAGTATAGTAGATGGCGCCATCAATAGTGTCATATTTTGTTATTTTTCTAAGCTGACGAAGTCGCGTACACCAGCTAGTTATATGAAAAAAAAACCTTCCTCGTTTAACTCTCTTTCCATTAGTGAAAACCGCATCAAAATATGTGAAGGAGCTGTAGAGCTCCCTTAAAACTTTTTGCTGTTAATAACTTTTCGGAAATCTGTGGGGTTTCATTAAAACAAAGAGTTGAATAAAAATGTCGACTGTATTGACTGAAGGTTGGTTAACAAGTGAGTAATGATGCGACATCTGTTGCACGGTTGATAGCAACATCATGCTATGAATCGTTGCAATTGCCTTTGTTATATTGCAAGCGTTTTTTAAATCCGTTGCGTGCTTTAGGAGGAGTTAGAGAACATGCGTACAGACACACAGACGCGAACGGCGACTTCGTTTTATACTATGTGAGGATAAGGATATTAATATGTATTTTACTTACGTAGAGTGGCTTTTTCAGGTGCACTTCTTGTGCCAACGAAAGTGACGCTTAAGGGCGGAGCGTCCCGTGTTTGGGCTGGATTTCACGCGACCTTCGCCCTGGACGCCGCCAAGGAGAAAATGTACGCATGGGGGCTCAATAATTTCGGACAACTCGGTGAGTCTGTCGCCTTAACCCAATATTATTGTTTAACTAGCGACCCGCCCGAATCGAGCGCGAACCACCGAGCCCATACCCTATCTCTTCCTTTCCCTAATCCTACTATGGTCGGCAGCGCACTTACAGCACATGCAGCGTTATAAGCGACGGTAGCCACCTACCATCAAGTGGACCGTCAGCCTGTCTGCCGACCTTAACATAAAAAAAAACGAGTGCCGTTCTTAAATGATCCTGAGCTATACATGTGGCAATTGGATTTTTATTTATATTCGATAACTTTTTTCGTAACGTGTTATGAAATGTTTCAGCATTTTATATTTAAAAGGTATCGTAAAAAAATTTACTATATAATGTTTATGAAAAGAAAAACACTAGGATCTCGTCAAACCCACATATAAATTTCATATAAAAAATAAGTTCCTTGCGTTCTTTGCTGTTATATTGGCTTAATAATATATAATAATAATAATAATCGAGCCCTCACAGGAACCGATATAGACCCGCTCGCTTCTATAAACTGGCTACGTTTCGGTGACCTCTTTGGGGAAACCGAAGGTTTTGTCTGTGCAATAGCTGACGAAATTATCAAGACCAGAAACTATCGGAAATATATTCTCAAGGACGGTACGGCCGACATTTGTCGAGCATGCCACCGTCCCGGAGAATCATTGAGACATATTATTTCCGGTTGTTCTCATCTTGCTAACGGCGAGTATTTGCACAGACATAATCAAGTAGCCAGGATTATTGCTCTTGCTCTTCGATACCACATTGTTGAGTCTGTGGTACCATATTATCAATATGTACCTGCGCCAGTTCTCGAAAATGGTCATGCAACGCTCTACTGGGATCGGTCAATAATCACGGACAGGACTATTGTCGCCAATAAGCCTGACATCGTGGTTATTGACCGATCCCAATGCCGGACGATACTTGTTGACATAGCTTACCAAATACATTGACTTAGCTCACTAGATGATCGCCATGTGGGACGTCGATTCGACACCGATAGTCGTTTCGGCGAACGGTCTTATAGCGAAGAGCCTCGACCAACATCTCAAGAGGCTCTCGCTAGATGGCTGGTTCAAGAGGCAGATACAGAAGGCGGTACTTGTTGACACGGCACGAATTGTCAGGAGGTTCCTCACTCTGCAGCCCTAACCACCGGTAGCTTGGGCCTAGCCCCGCTACTAGTGGACATCTAATTTTAAGTTTTTTATAATATTTATTGTTTTCATATACATATATATTGTAAAAAATTTAAAATTAAGAAAAGAAGTAAATAAATGTATAATAATAATAATGAAAATGTGCGTGCAGGCATTGTCGGCGAAAAGCGACGCGGCGCAGTTCACGCGCCGACACAGTGCGAGGCGTTCGCGCGTGACGGCCAAAATTGGAGCGAAGTGGCCTGCGGGATGCACCACACCATAGCCTCTAGTGGCGGCCAAGTGTACGCAGTTGGCCGACGCGAATATGGACGGTAACTATTGCTCATTCAGATCATGGAGAAAGGAGGACCAACTCTACACATGAGACAGTGTTTTGTCGGCCACTATTAAATTGGAGGCGCCGGTGAGTGACCACCGTAAATAAAATGCCACTACAATGCTGCGCAAGCGCCACTCAGACCAATTTATGAACTACTATGTATAGTTTATTAGTTTAACACCTAATTAATCCTCCTCTAATTAGTTAGTCCTCCTCACATTAATTACGTATTACGCCATCTAGTTCAATAAGGGAGTGCTAATCTCAAAACAAGTGCAAAGCTACCTAGTTATGTAAATTAATTTGGAATTAATAATTACTTTCAAGTACTTCAAGTAATAATAACTTTCAAAGTATTCCATATTTTAATCCAGGATATTGACTGTTTCATCTGAAACCGTTTTCACGTGATTGAATGGCAAACATTTTTTTTATCTCTACATACTACATACATCTATTCTATACAAATAATAAAATCGTAAACGAGCCCCGAATGTACATTAAATATTAAAAAAAAAAAAACATTTTTACACGTACTAATAAAAAAGTTACGCGCTGTATGGAATACCACGCTTACGAAGTTACGGGCTCGGCTAGTCTTCATACAATTTCGGATTTAACTAAGTTAAGATTTGAAATTGGATTGTCAAGGCGCTGCGCTGGTTCGAATTTCAAATTGAATACTTTAAGACTTTACTTAAAACTTAAAACTGAGTCATCATACGAATTCGAATTCGCTGTGCTAATTTAAAAGAAATCCCTTTTCAGGCTAGGCCTCGGCGACAGAGCCGCCGATGCCGAGGAGTTGGAGCCAATACCGGCGCTACAGGAGCACAAGTGCGTAAGCATAGCCGCTAGCACCAGCAATTCGTTTGCAGTCACAGACACAGGTACGTCAGAATGTTTCTATTTTGTATTTTCTAGTTACCTTTTGAATGTGATATTTTTACAGAAATACTATATTATTTAATTTAACTCTTCGCAAAAGCCAAAATGAGGGGGAGACTGTGTTATCCTCGATGGAAGCACAGTAGTTCAGGGCGACAAGGACCGACATACGTATCGAGCAGCACCACCCTTTGCATTTGGGCAAACAGACTATATCATTTCATAGTTTTGTTTTTTTATTAAATTTTACCTACTTTTTATCTATTTTTGGATTCTAAACATAATTTATGAATAAATATGTATCTTTGCTCGAAAGGACTTTGCGAATATGTGATTGTTAGCTATAGGATTGTAATGTTAATTTCAGGTATTGTACTGTCTTGGGGTATGGGCAGCGAGGGGCAATTGGGAACGGGGACCCGCAACGACGCGTTGACCCCGACCGCGGCAGTGCTCCCCGCCCCCAACCCCGGGGCCCCCGCCACGAAGGCCCTCGCCGTTGCCGCAGGGGGCCAGCACACCCTTGTACTTGTGGTCAGTGTCATTATTTCATATAATACATACATTATATTTACTTACTAATAAAACTATACTTATATAGTATATTTCATTACAAGTTCGGAAAGGCTGTCATTGCAAAGAGTTCCGACAAATGTCTACCTGAGCCGAGGCGCAGCCGAAGGCGAGGGTTGACAGTCGGAACAAGTTGCAATGACGGTTCCGCACGTGTACTGAACGACTATTTTTAATACAGTTGCGAAAAAATGAAGCAATTTAATAAAACAAACAACTAAACTCGCAAAGAAAATTTCTGGAAAATGGCGCCAACCGTAGAATATAAGCAGAGATTTTTTTTCTTCAACCATTCTGGTAGGCAAAGGAAACTATGCCCATACAGCCAAGTCTTCAGTAGAATTTTTTTATTGATTTACGCATGCAATACGCCACTTTTTGAGCAACTGTATTAAAAAAATCTTTTACCATTTACTATCAACGCACAACCAAAACTACTAAGTCTAGAAAGTTGTAATTTGGAACATTTAAATCGTGAATCCAGTCAGTATAAATGGTGTCCTTTATTAATGCATCGTCGAACTTTTGCACAGCTAGTATGCGCCGGCGCTGCTTTTATGAAGTGGTTAAGGTGCTTGCTTTTTAACGCTCTAGTCACAGGGGTCCCCAGTTCGATTCCTGGCATGGTAAATTTTGAAAATGAGCTTTTTATAGTTGGCTCTGGCAAGTAGTGGCAGGGCACACTGCGTTTCGCAATCTTTTCGGCGGCCCGAACAGCGCCAGTTACAGAAGACCTCCGCGAAATAACAGCATGTGTGCCGTTGTGTTTCGGTGAGAGCCATTTCCTACCCCTTTCTAATGTCTTATCCTCTATCCTCCTATTGTCTGCAGCGCACTTGCAGCATCTGTAGCGTTTCTTGTGTTATTGACGACGGTAGCCACCTACCATCAAGTAGGTAGGTGGCTATTATCGTATTACACGTGCTGCTATTGTCGAATGTGGTTTTCATTGATGTATTGTAGCAAGCTTCCCGTCACATTTAGTGTTAATAAAAATTAAAAATAATAACTAAAGCAAACAAATTAATATATATTTTTTTAAATTAATATAATATATTAATATATAATGTATGTAATGTAATTAATATATAATTTTCATTTTATTTAATAATTCATTCTGTAAACCTATTGTTAGTATACGTATACATACATAACATAAACATACAGATATTATACTCATATATGAACTTTTTTTTAACATTTAAGATTTCACTCTGCACTCACTGCAGAGCAGAGACGTGCACTGCTGGCGTATGATGGTAAAAAAACAGTTGTCTCTTGCCTCCGAGAACATTCTCGATGCACCGAGGCATCCCCAACAACGCCAAGAACGCGTTATTGTATTGAATCCGCAGAGTGCTTTGGCGTATATCTTGCCCACAGAGGACAAGTATTAATTGTTGCCTCCTGTGAACACCGTGAGAACCTGTGGGCAAGCATATTCGCCCTCACAGACAACGCTCTGCGTTCCCTCTCAATGTCTGCATCGTCTTCAAGGTCGGCAGTTCAAGGGAATTCGGGAACAGTTTCTGGATACCTACCGTCTGCCCCAAAAACCATGCATTCTCTTTTACGAGCATTGTATCTAAGACCATTCCTATTCGCATATGATTCACAAACTTCAAACAGTTGTCAGATGTCACCAACAGAGGTGCTAAGCATGTATAATGTCATTTTTCTTTGCTCTTATTTACTGCAATCTGTCTCGTTGATCGGACGTTCAACAGTGTGTTTGGCAAGTGACGTGGACTTGCCTGTGTTGACCTGTGTCGCATCTTGCTAATATATTGTGATATTCAACTTATCACATCCTGGGACATCTTATGTTTGAGTCTTCGTTTCAGTGGTCTCGCATCCATTAACTTCTGAACCAGTACATTTGGATGGTTAGCAATCCTTTTCCTATATGCTATTGTATACCTATTTCTTCACTGACAGTAGGCATTTTCAGGTCCTTATGTAGTTGCTCCATTGGTCACATACCATGGTGCATTTGTAATTAATCTTAGCATTTTGTTCTGAAATATTTGAATAAGTTCAATGTTTGAATGGGACGCTGTACCCCATAGCTGTATGCCATAGATCCACACAGCAACCATCCTCGTGTCAGCAATAAATAAATGTCAACAGTTTGAACCATGGACAAGGATGAGTGTTTTGATTTTCGAATTCGAATCGAAATTTAAAGTGAAATGGTTTCTCTGCGTTACATCGAAAAGTAGTAAAAAAAACAGCTATTTTTGTACACTCACCGATGATATTATTAAATGCTAGTAAAATATCTTCAAAACTGTTTAATTTTTCTTTCTTTTTTTTATAATTTTCTTTATGTGGTATCTAGATATAATATATTTTATTTTTCTTGTATTCAGTGCATGAGCCCTTAATGTTATCACTATTAAAAATAAACGTGTGGGTGACGACTGGGAAAAGAAATCCCAATTGCCACTACCGGGGGCGAACACCGTGGTGGCGAATGGGAACCTAATTATTGTGTTTTAATTTAGTTTGCAAGTGGTATTCACCTGTAATTGGTTGCCACACGAAATGTTCGTTATAAGTTTGTTTAAGCGTGTGAGCAAATGTTGGCTAAGAAATAAATAAATATTGAACTGTACAAACAGGAGGACACATCCATAAAGGAGACCTCCCCGGACCCCAAGAAAGAAGTGGAGACTGAGAGTGAGAAGTTGGAAGAGGAGCCCACCCCGGCCCCCAAACGACCGCGCGTCGCCTCCACTCATCAGGAGGAGGAGGTTTCCTCCTCGGCACAGGTCAACCAGATCGAAGACGCAAAGCCTCAGGTGAATTGGAAATTGTAAAATAATTTTTATAGGGATGTGACGATTCTAATACTGATACCGAACAAAATTTTTTTTTGGTACTGTAATACCGTAAAATAGGTAAATTTAAGGGAATACACCGGGATTGTATTCTCAAAAAATAAAAATAATGTAAGTAATACTTAGTTCTGAAATCAATATACCATTCCCAATCCCTTATCCTTAATCCTACCGATGTAGTCGGCAGCGCACTTGCAGTACCTATGGCATTGCTTGTGTTATAGGCGACGGTAGCCATCTACCATCAAGTGGACTGTCTGCCGACCTTAACATAAAAAGATAAACCTTTTTTATGTTAAGATTTGCTCGTTTAAAGTTATATAAACACTTTTTGTAACCTCGATAAGCAATCATCGTCACATCTCTATTTTTTTTTTAATATAATTATTTTCTTAAAAACTATACAAAAAAAATATATTGGTGACGTCAGAAAAGGAAAGTTCCAGTAGCGTCAGCAGCGAGCGCCAAAACTGTTTCTGTAGCGAGTACTTCTACTTCAAGCGGGACGAGTAAGAAAAATGCGAAGATCAAAAAGGCACGACGATAAATTAGGTTCTTGATAGTTTTATGGATAATAAATTTGTCGCGGTTGAATTTTAGTCTTTGCACTTTAGTATATTTATATAAAAAATAGTGGGTATAATACATATTTAGATTAGTATAAATTGATAATAAGTACTGCACCTTTTATGTTAGGGTCGGCAGACAGACAAACAGACGGTCTGTCAACGCCACGGGTGCTGCTCGTGCGCAGCCACCCATGGTATATATTGCTGCCTTATTTCAATAGTAAGATGCACTGCCTTTGATCATTAGACAATCTAAATCTATTCAAAAAAGCACTCAAGACACATTTTCTGTCAAACTGAAGACGACTTTATTTGTTTAATTTTTATATGTAGCTTTATTTTCTAATATATTATTTTCATTAGTCTGTGTTAATATTTCTTTATATTCAATTTATGTACTAGTAATTTACTTATTAGAATGAAGTTTACTATGATTTTTACCACCCACATTGATTTATTTTTCATATAATTTCCCTTACCCTAAGGTTGCCTGGAAGAAATCGCTTATAAAGCGATAAGGCCGCCTTTTGTACTATTACTTGTTGTTTCTTTTTTTTTTTTAATGTTTATAGTACAAATAAAGAGTTTTAATAATAATAATAATATCTTGACCAAAGCATAAAGCAGTCAATTCAAGTCGCATAGGTACCTTAATAGTTTTTAAATAGACACTGTTAAGATTGTCACCCAAACGTCACTGTCGAATGACATTTAGTCTTGTCATTTCACGCGTTTCCATCGGACCATAGATTCGGATTGAAGTAATTAGATTAGCAGGTGTTGGCAGAATGATAAGTAATTTTGCAATTTGTGTAGTTTTTGTATTTTTTTGTTTGTTTGTCTTTATGTTTTGTTTATTTTTATTTGTTAAAATCAATGTTTGAATGTCCAAAATTAGAGGGATTAATGGTTTAATTAGGTGTGCGTGTCTATGGGGTCGAAATATGCTAGTGTACGTAAGGTCTCCAGCGAAGTTGAGAACAGAAGGAAACGTAGATGTCAAATTAGACTCTATTTACAGCTTTTGCCTCTTTTTCTTAACTTTTTCTTTATAATTGACGTGTATGAAAAATTTCATGACGATCGATATTTTTTTAAATGCTAAGGTCGACACACAGCTATCTACTTGATGATAGGTGGCTAGCGTCGCATATAAGTGTGCTGTAGATTATAGTATGATTAGGGATAAGGGAAGGGAAAACGATATGGATACTGGCATCCCTTGCTCACTCTTCGAAACACAACAGCACTGATGCTGTTATTTTATGGTGGTCTTATGTAAAGGGATGGTTACTGCCGCCAGACCAGCTGCCTAAATGGCTGCAAAACGTAGTGCGCATAGCCTCTACTTTGCAATTCCAAGAGCCAACTTTGAAAAGTTCATTTCCAAAGTTGACCCTTCTGGGAATCAAATCCGGGACCCCTGAGACAGAGCGTTAAGTACTACTCTTCAGGGCAAGTACCCCAACCACTCGTCCAATAGGCTCAAAGTGTAAATCTGCAGATATCTGGAACTTCACTGATTCCGACCGACATGGAAAGGAAAGACTGTATTGTTTGTTTGTTGTGTAGCACGCCACTCGCTGGAGATCTAACTTTACTTACACGCAATTAACATAATATTTTTATCGCAAAAGAGTAACTAATAAGTAAATTTTGTGTAAATTTCAGAAAGTGAATGGCGATGAAAACAAAGACACGCCGATGGAGGTAGATGAAGTTGGTGAGTATAGTTTCTTCACTTTTTTTTAAAGTAGCAGGCCGGCTAACGGTCATGTTGATGGTAGATGGCCACAGTCACCTAGAAACACAGGCAACATCGAAGGAAAATGCTAGTGCCTATATATATCCTTATAGATAGGATTAAGGATGAGGGAAAGAAATTGAATGGAATATTTGAATATTGTTAGTTTTTTTACAGAAGATACAAAATTCTTTACGATGCACTTTGTTACATTAAAAAATAATTGTCCGAATGATCTGAAATGATAAAAAAGAAATTATTAGTTTATATAATTATAAATATGTTTGTAGATTTGTTTGTTTTTATGTTAACATAAAAATGTTGTTGTCGCCTTAACACAATCAACGTCAAAGGTGCTGCAAACCTAAGTAGGATAGATTAGGGATTAGAAAACGATCCTCAACCAAGTTACCTAAAGGTCAGGCCCTTAAGACATGGACACATTGGAAATTTAACTCTCAAAGTTGTTGACGAGTTCATGTACAAACTTGTTGAGTTCAACTTCAACAAACAGTCTAATTAGGTAGAGCTAACTTCGAGAAGGAGGCCAATTTTCGAATCCAAGTCGGATGACGTCTTCTTGTCCAAAATTATTCAGTGCCTTAAAACAAAAGTTTTCGACAAATGTGGTCTGTAACTATGGGCCTCATAGGAAAATTTAACGTCTCTCAACGAAGGGCTATGCTCGGGGTTACACTGCGAGAGCGACATTGGGTCTGAGTAACCTAAAATAAAGTATTATTATTTTACAGAAAAAAAAGAAGAGGCCACAACAGAAGATAAAAAGGATAATATAGAGTCAAAATTAGATGGAAAAACTGAAACCGACACATCGAGTCAAGGCACAACGGACGATGACACAAAATCGCAGGATGGCGAATCGCAAGACGCACAGAAAATGGACACGGTGGACACAGTGCCCGCAATGGACATTAACGAAACGCACAACGGCAGCGCGGACACGGTCGAACCGAAACCCGTCGACGTGTTACCAGCCGCCACCCCGATCACGACCACGGCGTGATGTTAACAGGTCGTCTGTCGTTAATGTACGTCTTTGCGTTGCTCCATAGAGCGAAAAAAAAAATTAATTTATTAATCAAAGGGAAAATTTTCATTATTGACGAAATAAATTGATGAATTTTGTCGAACGAGTTCGGTTCTCTGTCCACCAGAAGTCCACCAGAACTATGACGTCATATTTGTTGTTTTTAAATGATAAATGTGTGCTAATCGAGTCCTCGCTAGCATGAGTTGTGTTGCAATCTCTCAATCCTGTCATGATTCCAGCCAGTTTCCAGTGAATATTTCTTGTTTCCATCAAATCAATTGTTTTCCATATAGAAATGTTGGCATATTGCCGTCTCACTCGCACTTAAGAGGGTACTTTAGTAGTGGTAGAACACACTGCGTTTCGCAGTCATTTGGGCAGCCCGCCTGGCGGCAGTGACCACCCCCTTACAGAAGACCACCGTGAAATAACAGCATATACGTGCTGTTGTGTTTCGGTGAGTGAGTAAGGGATGCCAGAGCCCATTTCCTTATCCCCTCCTAATCCCTTATCCTTAATGCTACTGTAGTCGGCAGCGCACTTGCAGCACCTGTAGCGTTGCTTGTGTTATAGGCGACGGTAGCCACCTACCATCAAGTGGACAGTCAGCCTGTCTGTCGACATAACATAAAAAAAAGAGGGGTGTATTATACGCTCTCTAAATTTCAGATGTCAGCCCGTCAGCTTACAGATTAAATTTAAAACTGGCGTGTTAATAATAATACCATACGTTTCTTTAAAATAATTGTTCAGAACTTTGTAATGAAATTTTTGATTAATGTAAAAAATTACAAAAAATATGTTTTTGTAATTTTTTTTTAAATTGGATTAAAAAAAAACTATAGATATATTTCTGCTAATCGTCACTGATTATTACTTCTATTATATGTAGAAGCTTCTTTACTTTTTACTTAATGTCTAAAAAAATAGTCACTGTCTGTATCTTATGAAAGTATTTTTGTAAAAGTAGCGTGTTTTTTTTATTAGTGCGCCATACAATTAAATTTTCCCTCGAAACTGACTGAAAGAATGAATCCCAATATCGTAGTGATGTAATGCTTTAATTTTAATGTTATCGATAAAAATCTGTATTCATTAGAATATTTTTTTATTATTGTTATGAAAATCGTCTGTATCTTGTGAAAATCACATTGATAATTTAAAAATAAAACCGATAAAAAAGAATTATTTAGAAATGTGTAAAAATTATTTTTACACTGATTTATAAGTATAAAAAATGAAATTTCATTCCAGTAAATGTTTATATATTGAATGTTTAATTATTGTCATGAGAATGTTTAGTGTTACATTATACCAACAGCAGTAAATGAAAACCTATTACTATAGTCGTAAAGTTCATAATCCTTTCTTAATTTTTTTTTGGGTATTCTTCGTTCGCGATTTTAAAAATCCGGTGAGATTGCCTTACCTTAAGCTTACTTTTACAGTTTCGTGTCTAGATATTTACGTTTGGAAAAATTTAATGCAAATGCAACCTTACGCCCATAGTAATAGCATCTAAATTGCTCACATATTTTAACGTCAGATTTGCAATCGTGCCTACCGCGATTCGCTTTGCACCGCGTCTCTTCCTATATGCGGCTCGAAGGACCATTATTATACTGTTTGCTAAATTGTAAAGGAAACAAAGTGCATTTCACTGTATTTCGTCCGCGCTAAACGCCCCCATATTATAGGTACCTCTTTGCACCGCATTTTGGTTTCTAGATGCGGCTCGAAGGACCGTTTTTCGTACAATTGGCCTGTAAATACGTAGACAATTAGGTGGCATGTCTTGAAATTGAAGTTAGCTTCTTATAGTTATTGCAAAGTTTTTAATTTCCACGAAATCTTCTATTAGCGACATCTATTGGAGCAAATTAAACATGAAGGCGAAGGTGTACATTAACATATTAATATTTTAATACAATATTGATTTAAAAATAGTATTTGGAAAAGCCGAAACGAGTGAAAACACTGTTTTTTTTTTTTATTTATATGTAGTTTTTAAAACTATTAAGCGTCATTAGATATTTACAGACGTAGGTGGTGTCATATTTTGAAATATATCGCAGGAAAAAATAATTAAAAGTTAACGGTGCAGTGGATTCAAACCGACCAGTCAGTATACAGTAAAAATTCAACCAGTAAAACGCTACGTCCGATTTACTGGTAACTTCTTGCGCTAAAGAAGTTGTCATATTTTTGAGTTTATAAAAGAGAATGAATTTCTAATTCTGCTATGTTGCATTTGATGAAAACTGCTGCAAGTGCTCTGCCGACTACAATAGGATTAAAGGGATTAGCAGTGGATAAGGAAATGGGTTCTGGCATCCCTTACTCACTCATAGAAACACAACAGCACACGTGCTGTTATTTCACGGTGGTCTTCTGTAAGGGGGTGTTTACTGCCGCCAGACGGGCCGCGAACCACTATTTAAAATTACTTTATCGCCTAAATCACAGTAAAATAGATCAAAGTGCTGTTTAATTTCGTCTGTAATCTGGCTGAAATTGAGTTCGGCGTTTAAAATTAAGATTTCTTTTCAGATATCATTTAATATAAAATATGATACCACTACGCTGCGTCTGGTATCCCATTAAAGGCTTTGGCTGCACACACTTGACCCGTTGATACGTACAAAAAACCGTATACGGTTCGACCGTGTGTGGACTTAAGCGTGTAAAACGGTAACAATTTTTTTTCTCGCAATGTTTTTCACGAATCGTAAACTAAAAAAAAAAACTTATTTTTATAACGATTACGGCCCGTTAATTGATAAGTTCCATTGTGACTTAGGAATGAAATATTAAAAAATATTTGACTAAATTCACGTGACGAATTAAAATATGATTTCTTTACTCTTTAGACAATTCACTAATAGTGTTAAGATATTGGATAATTGGTGAAAATTGTAATTAATACGCTAACGCATTAAAGGTAAGGTTCAATTTAATTGTAATTGTAAATAATAATTATCGGAACCGTATAATTGTCGCTAAGTCGTAATTCGTTGTGTCTAACGTAAGGTCTAGAACTCTAGACCATGCTGACAGCTTAAGGTCGAACGCTAGCCTAGTGCTCATACGTGTGTATGTCTATTTTATCATCATTTTGACTGCAAAATAAACATTGTTTTTCTATTTATTTAATTTTTTCAATTATAAAAATGTTTAAAAAAAAAAGGGCCTCGTCAGTTGCAAAAATTGCCAATCTCTTCAAAGCAGTTGAAGTGTGTGAAATTCTTTGAAAATTCCAGTTATTTTCAGAAATAAACAACTTTAGCGAGCTGTGACGTCATCTGCGTTTGGAAGCCATAGAACTAATGACATAATAAAGTTGTTATGTCAATTTAGGAGCAAAATGAGATTAAGTTATGGAGTCATAGAATTGTAGTGTCTCGTTTTGGAAACACGAAGCCGTAACGTCATACATTTGTAGTGTCTCATTTTGGAAGCAAAATTACTTCATGCCGTGACGTCATAAATTTGTAGTTTCTCGTTTTGGGGACATGATCACTTCCAAGCTGTAAGGTCATAAATTTGTAGTATCTCATTTTGGGAGCAATATTACTTACATGCCGTGACGTCATAAATTTGTAGTGTCTCTTTTGGGAACATGATCAGACCAAGCCGTAACGTTATAAATTTATAGTGTCTCAGTTTGGGATAAAGATCACTTCCAAGCTGTGACGTCATGCTCTTCTAATTTATATATTTTATTAATTTCTTTAAAACGGTTTTCGCATGATGCAGTCCCCTTTGACTATAAATAAAAATGCTTGATTTTTAATTAGATTTAGATTTCATTTATTTATCTAAGATTATTATTTGTATCGATAACGCGCCGTAATCGACACTTGTCGATTGTCGACGAATCGCTAGTGATGTGTAGTGTGTCTATGGTGTGTACGTCAAGTCTATGGTTAGTGTTGTCGCGGCGCAAGCGACACTTTCTAGTTAAGGGTGAAACACTTGTTGATTTTTATTATTATTTTATAGAGAATTTTTCTTGATTTATTCTAAAAAGAAAAAAAAAAGTACAAATAGTACAACAACTTCAAGTGAACAGTTTATTGTGTAATTGTTAAAGTAATATGGATTATAAATAATTTTAATGTATTGTGTTTTCCTAATAAAAGTGTAGTGTAAATATCTGCGTTTCATTCACTGTAATTCCTTTTAAAAAGATTTTCTTTGAAAATCGATTAAATCTCCTAAAATGTTTAAGTAGACTAAAATCACAGAAAAAAATGTCATAATTGTTTTCTGAGGCTCTAGTATGAGTTTACGATACTACACTCGCTAGCGAGAACGTGAAACTTTTGTATGGGAAATCGTGAACTGTCAATGTCAAATTATCAATTTTCCATATAAATGTTTTACGCTCTCGCTAGCGAGTGTAGTATCGTAAACTCATGCTAGAGCCACTGGTTGAGGCACTATCGTCGCGTGTAACGGAACGTCGGGCCGGTGAGGCTCGTTCCTCACGCGGACAGTCTGGCGGCGCAACCACATCGTTTGCTCCGACAGATCGTCGCGCCTCAGCTTTTAGTTGTCATCTTTTTTTTATGTTAAAATCGGCAGACAGGGTGACGGTCCACTTGATGGTAGGTGGCTACCGTCGCCTATAGCACAAGCAACGCCACAGCTGCCGCAAGTGTGCTGCCAACTACAGTAGGATTTAAGGAAAATGGGCTCTGTTGTATTTTGTTTAGAATAGTGATTAAAACAGTTTAATTGATAACTTGCGTTCAATTACCCTCTGCCCAGGGGGCCTAGCCAAGATGCAAACTGTTGCAAACGCTTCCTTTGCGTACTTACAAAACGAAAGAAATAAAGCCCGGTGATTGGTTGTTGTAACTTCAACAACCAATCACCGGGCTTTATTTCTTTCGTTTCGTAAGTACGCAAAGGAAGCGTTTGCATCTTGACTAGGGCCCCTGGGGGCCTAGCCAAGATGCAAACTGTTGCAAACGCTTCCTTTGCGTACTTACGAAACGAAAGAAATAAAGCCCGGTGATTGGTTGTTGTGACAGTTGTAACTTCAACAACCAATCACCGGGCTTCATTTCTTTCGTTTCGTAAGTACGCAAAGGAAGCGTTTGCAACAGTTTGCATCTTGGCTAGGGCCCCTGTCGTTGATACGTTATTCGCTATTCACATTGCGAGTCTTAGGAACAGTACATTGGTAAACAAAAGCTTTTCTCAAACACCGAACTACTGATACAAGAGGCGGCTCAATAGTCCGGGTGACGTGTATAACCGGACTAAGTCTCATTAGTTTGGTCAACCGGACTACTAATACCAGACCAACTAATACTAAATACAAACTCCCACGAAGGCAATCCGAAGACAAATATAATGATACTAGCTCTTGTCCGCGACTTCTGTGGTCCGCAGTGGTCTTCTGTAAGCTCACATCGAAATTCGAGCTCATACAACCCAAATCTTTTCGAGTGAATAGGCGTCTTCTGGGTGAGCTCGCTCCATCGTCGGCCTCATCCTTCCTACACGGATAGATGCTGGTCAAGAGCGAACCTATCTTTAATAGAAAAAAAAATGCGACGCGGTTAAGGTGGCAATGCAATATAGAACTTATTTATAACACAAAAAGGCAAGCAGTTCAGCGAGTGCGCGAAAAGTGGTGTCGGCTTCATGCAACGAGCGCGGCATTCCGAGACGTAGGCGTCAACTATTGGATAATAGACTTATTTTAGGAAAATAAGTTTTAATAATTTTAGCAAAAATTCACATTTCTTTAACATAGACAGTTAAAGAAATGTGATTTCGGAATACTTACTGGTTTTGGCAAAAAGACTGTCTTACAAAACTTATTTATACTGAAAACAGGTTCTGGAATCTTTATGAAATAGAGAATCGGACAGTAATCAGATTAAAATCTAAAAAGTACTTAGAAAGAAAATATATAATTTTTTAGGATTATTTATCCAATAATAATTTAATATAATTCATTTAAATATTTTTAAATGAAGAAATAAAATTTTATTGTTTACAATATTTTTAATCTATACTGAAACACCAATCACAGTGCGTGACGTCATTTGTGGGCAATCATTGTCTTATGCCAATGCAGCTGTTTTGTTATGATATGACCACAAATGACTTTACGCGCTCTCAGATGAACTATGGTGGCGTTTTGGCGGCATTTTCAAACAAACAATATTAAAACATGATTTTGAGTACCTAAAAGGCTATAAATAAATAAAATAGTATTTTTTATGGGAATAAATATCCATGAAGATTAATTTAAAACACTTTCTGAAAATTTGTCCGATCCCCTATTAAAAGTGAGCGGAGCGAGTAAACCCGAAATACTGGTTTTTTATATGCTGATGCTGATATTTTAACTAAACAGCGATGAAATGGCGGCGATGAATTGTCCTAGACCCTAGATGTATGCACCAAAGCTTCAAAAGAACATCTTGTTCATAAAACTGGACCTATGAGAGATACAAATTAAAAGACCAAACCATTTTGTTATGCTTTATTACAAAGAACTATTTAACTAGACATTTCAATACAAATACGCTACAGGCATTTTCTTCTTTGAGCTTTTTCTTCGACGTGAACAATGTACCAATATAACATAATATAAATAAACTTATTTTGACGTTTCCAAGGCACAAAGCTTCTAAACTCTATGACAGCTTTTGAATTAAGAACTCCAAACCAAACTGAAAATGACTGGAATGTTGATATTTTATTTAAAAAAAAAAGTTACTTTACGTAAATAGGCAAGTAATTAATGGTATTAAGCCATACTAGAACTATGGATATCACAAACAAGATAGAATAATATTAGGGAAATCAAATAAAACTGAACTTTATTCCAGAGAAATTAAAGTCTTATTCGCTGTACTTAGAGAAAACTGGATACTCGGTCTCAAAGTTGCCACTATTAAAAAAAATGGATGTGGTAGAAATTGTAGGTATCCTAAATCAGTTTTTATTTTTATTCGGCAGTAACTTGTGATTTTTATTCAAGGTTCTGTAGTGCCTCGGGGATGTTCCCTGAATCCAAAGTAGACTGCTTCTATGCAACTATGAGGAAACGGTGTGCATCTCTGGTGTGCGGGGTTCGGATCAGCTCCAATAGCATCCTCAATGCATTTGCCGAAAGGCTTGACTCTCGGTACCTGAACCGTTGTTGTATGGTTCAGCTACTGACTAATGAGGACAGCAGTAAGTCAACATAAAATTTGTACTAACATAGCCTTAAGTTGAATGTTACTAACAAATGATCGGACATAGTCGAAATAAAGAGTTTTATTATTATATAGATACTTAATACAGATTTGACATATTATTAAGTATATCAATGAATTAATATGTCAAATTTGAATGTACATATGATTTAATCAGATATGGTTTTACGATAACCCAACGAAAACACACATTTTTGCAAAGCCCACAAAAAATCCAACTCGCACACAGACCCAAACATGCGTTGTTTCAAAGTCCTCGTGCGTCATAGTACCTTGGAAACTTTGACAGCTGTCAACGTCAAATTATTCTACATTATGACGAAAAAAAATCCTTCAGCACATCGCCTGTCCTACCCCCTACGGTTTAGCAAACACAAATTAAAAAAAACAAATTTTAAAATTTTTGCTTCAGTCAATCGTTTGTGAATCGTTAGTGAACGTTTGTGACGCCTTTAATTTTGTTTGTGACTAGCTAGTTAATTAAAAATTTAATTGTTAATTAAGGCATACTGATTAGCCAACAAATATTAAAAATTAGTTATAAGATAGGCTTCCGGGTAGTCAATCGATCGGAAATCGTTTGTGAATTTCGAATATATTGATAAAAATGTTTCTAACGTTTTTAAAAAAAAAAAAAAAAAACCAAACTCTTATTTTTTTACTTTACAAAAAAAATCAAATTTAATTTTTTTTTTTAATTTGTATTGGCTAATCCGTAGGGGGTGCCTGTCCTATATTTAAAAGATTTATTATGGTTTATCTTTCCCAATTTATATATACAGACGCCTTAATAAGACATAGAACAGTCGAGACATATCTTGCTCCAATTCTCGCAACCCTTAAAACTACAAATACAAGTTACACATCAATATTTAAATGCATCAAATTGGGTTGTTTTTAATTTAAACTTTTAAACCCGTTAAGTGTTACATTCATTGACAGATTGTGTAGTTCTCAGACAAATTCTTTTAGAGGCTAATAAATGTATGAATATTTCGTTCACAACTGGAGTATAAAATTTCACTTTAATAAGACGATATTAAACACTGATATTCGATAAACACTTCAAACACTTGCTGAATTTGAAAAATAGAATGCACTGGCAACATTGGATTTCACTAATACTACTACACTAGGTAGGTACATACGTACAAAAAATTTGTAAAACAGTTACAAAATCAAGGGCAGTTTTTTAAATTTCAGTTACACATAGTTCGGATCAGACGGTTTTATAAAATACGTATACCGTTCACAGTTTAAACAAGGCGTCGGACAATTCATACTCAACAATATAACTATGTAATTTTGATGTTTGCACCAAGTTTAGGGTAGTTATTAAAAATTTTAAAACGGTGGGACAGAGTTTTATCACAAATGGCCCATCGATTAAATTAATACACTATAAATTGCACTGTCCGAGTGTATATTTGCACAATTAGATTATGCAGATTTAACATGTTGGCGCCGTTATATTGTAAGTTTATAGGGCGCCTAAGATATTTTTTTTAATCGTTGAAAAATTTCATTAAAAATTTGAAGTAAAAAGAGATCATATAAGACACGAGAGATTGTGGAGCTGTTACAAAAATATTACATATTTATTTAATTATTCGAGATTTGTTTGTATATTGTTGACACAGAGAGAGGATCAAGCCAAATTGACATTAACATTTTCTGCATTAACACTGAAGCTATTTTAAAATTTAAGTAATAAGACACTTAAAATTAGCCATCTTAGCTTCGAAACTTAAAAATATATCCTAAAGAACAATTTACAGAGTCGCAAGCAATCCTGTGACATACGAACAGTGCTATTAGTCAGAGATTTGACGCACTTAAACAGTGCGTTTAAAATAATATGAATATTAAGGTGACAGTTTTAAAAATGCTTTACGAAAATCGAACAAAAATAATAATCAACTTTATGTTGTATACAGAAAAAAAAAACCACACATTTTTCAAGTAAATGAAACTTAAAACAAGTCACTCACTCCTCGATGCCATCTTCAGCGTCTGAAATAAATATGTTTTTAGTAACAAATTTATATTGTTTGAAGCATAGTGACGAGTCCATTGGATGAGTGGTTAGGGTGCTTGCCTTAACGCTCTCTTCTAGGGTCCCCAGGGGCCTTAGACAAAGTAGCATTCGCTCCGTAGCGATGCGATATCGAAGTTCGTTATCGTCTCAGAAACAAAGAAATCATGACAAGGTATCACGTGTTACAGTGTCGATTCCTTTGTCTCTGAGACGATAACGAACTTCGATATCGCATCGCTACGGAGCGAATGCTACTTTGTCTAAGACCCCAGGTTCGATTCCAGGCTGGGTCAACTTTGAAAAATGAACTTTCAAATTTGGCTCTGGTCTGGATCTGGAAAGTAGTGGCAAGGCACACTGCGTTTCGCAGTAATTTGGGCAGCCCGTCTGGCAGCAGTAACCAGCCCCTTACAGAAGACCACCGTGAAATAACTGCACATGTGCTGTTGTGTTTCGGTGAGTGAGTAAGGGATGTCAGAGCCCATTTACCTATCCCCCCCTAATCCTTTATCCTTAATCCTACTGTAGTCGCCAGTGCACTTGCAGCAGTTTTGGCGTTCTTTGTGTTATAGGCGACGGTAGCCTATCATCAAGTGGACCGTCAGCCTGTCTGCCGATATTAACATAAAAAAACTACATGCAAGTATCATCATCATCTCGGCTCAGCCGTAGGACTTCTTATGGTTGAGCCCGAGTCCAACGTCGACTTGTGGACATCTGACATCTGTCCACCTTGTCGGTGGATGACCGACAAGGCTGCGCTTGTTGGTCTGTAGCCTCCATTTGAAACCTTCTGGCCCCAGCGGCTGACTACACTGCCACTTCAACTTAAACTGTTGTTCGTCTACGGATCTCCTCATTGCTGATTCGATCACTTAGTATATCCCCGAGCATAGCCCTCTCTATTGCTTGTCGAGGGACGTTTAGCTTTCTTACGAGGCCCATAGTTAGAGACTACCTTTCGGCGCCATATGTCATCACTGACAATTGGTCGAAAACTAGGCACTAAAGAATTTTGGATGCCTGTATCGGATATCTTTAAATCCTGTTTGTACAGCGAGTCAAACCCTCTGTTAAAAATGTCACAATAAAATTTAATGTATACATTCTTATACATTAAATTCCTAAATCAATTGTTTCATCTGAATTGGTACAGTATTACCTAAGTTACGGCTATATCAAATTTAGACTTTCTCAAGATGTGACAGTTATGACATTTTCCAAGTAGATTTTATTGTCAAGAAATTCGTAACTTCATAACTTGAGGCATGTCAACATAAATTTAATTGTAATTAGTTTTAATTACAATTACACTAATATTCTACAATAAACTTGAACTGTCAAAAGTAAAATAAATTGGTTAAATAAAACTTACCGTCAAAGTGTTGTGCATTGCCATTGGAGTTATCGAGACGCATTTGCCTCATACGAGAGGCGGCCTCCTCTGGAGAAGAGTTACTCTCCTCTGCATCCTCGAATTCCTCATCTAGTGATAAAAAAATTGTTAATTGTTATAGTACGGTCATTCTATGAATGCGTTTTTGACATTTCTTTATGTCCATTGCATAAAGTTCATTTCCGAATAAATGATACAGAAAATGTATGGAATTGACACCTGTCAGAACAGCACTCTTATAATGGCCGGAATATAAGCTAAACTTGGTCACTAATCAAACAGCACAAAAAAAAACTGGAACATAGTCAGAGAGCCATGGAAAGAGAGAGAAAGATTGGGAAGGGTTAGGGAAATGGCTTATTACCAATTATTTTATTAAACCAATTCACCTAAATGGTATGGTTTCACAAAAAATTAAATTTAAAATACATACCATCATCAGACTGCACACCGTCCATGTAATCGTCATCGTTTTCCATATCATCGGTAGGATCGGGGTGCAGTTCTTGACCTTGACACATGGCTGTATACATGGCGGAGAGGTCATTTTCGTTTTCTGGTACAAAGCTGAAAATAGAGGTTACATAATTCGACACTCTTAAAAACAAAACTTACACCAAAAAAAATTTGTTGGTTAATTGAAATTCTAAGAAAACAATCTAAACCCCTTCTTAAAAGTGAGACTGTATATATCTCGGAGATTGATAGTATTTTATAATTGTTTTTTTTTTAAATTATGTTTAAGACAGACTGGCTGACAGTCCACTTAATGTTAGGTGGCTACCATCACCTATAAGATAAGCAATGCTACAATAAATTCTGCAAGTGCGCTATCGACGGATAGTAAAATAAGGGACCGAAATATAACAGCACACAAAGCTGTTATTTCATGGTGGTTTTCTGTAAGGGGCGTGGTTACTGCCGCCAGACGGGCTGCCCAGATGATTGCGAAATGTAGTGTGCCCTGCCACTACTTACACATTAAAGTATATCCTTTTGCTAATCTTTTCTTTCTCTTTTAAATTTGTGTGTGGGCATGGCGACTTTACCACTTTGATTACACTTGATAATATAATAAGAACATAATTCATTATTTATTTGATTTATAAGCCATTGATATCGGTATTGCCAATTATTTACTACAAAAATCAAGTATCAGTATCGTATCGGAAAACTTATTTCAGTTTTTGCCAGTTTGCAATGCAGAATCTACGAGCAACAAAAAACCTCATAATTGCTCTCTTAACACCAATTTGCTATAAAATTGCTACAAACACAAGTGAATGTCCACTCAACGGTAGATGGTGATCGTCGCCTATAGAGACCAGGATAGGGGATGCAAACGCACTGCCTACACTAAAAAGATTAAAGATAATGGACAAGGTGATATGAAAAAAAAAAAAAAAAATTCTCACCGCAACTGTGTGATTGTTTGATTTTCGTCACCATCATAGTCTTCGTCGTCACCTTCCTCATCACCAGCGCCATCGGGTTGATTGAGTTCCGGCAATCTGATTCATACATTTAACTTTCATTTCATTTAGTTTTAATTTTTTTTTAAATAAATCTGAGTTATGGGTTTCCTAATAGATAATACTAAACACAAAAATATTAGCTAGGTTTTGTATATACTGGCTTTTGCCCATGACTTCGTCCGCACCACTTTTTCTAAGATGTTTAAAACATTTATTCAGTCTTTATTGTTCAAATATTTCATTTTAATTTTTAAATAGAAAAAAGAAACTAATTTTGTATTCATTTGAAAAGAAATCGTGTCATGACACCAAATTACTAAAAAACAAAAAAACTGTTTATCCATTCCCTAATAAACATCACAGTATCACCCGTTGGGCTTACCTGAAAATTGCTTGAAAATTTCATCAAAATCAATTGAGCTGTTTTGGAGTACATAGGGAAAATGCATACAAACATCGATTTTTATAAAGACTTTCACAGACAACAGCTAATTGAACATCCACCTACCTTAATTCATAGTCAAGGGCTAAGAAAAGTGCTGGAATGGGCACCCTTTGTACAGCATGGAGAGAAATTCTAGGGTAGAGAATCGAAACCGAAGACGCTGCAACTCCTGAAGGTCTTACTCCACCTCCCCAAACAACATCGCTACGAAGAACAGTAAAATTATTAAAAAAAAAAACAGATACATATTATGAACATGGTAATAAACTTCGAAACGCATAACATACTTTTCTGTGATATATAAAGTGGCCGTGCCTACTTCCTGATCGCCTATAAACAATTTAGTGGATGGTGTTTGTAAAATTACACCTTCGATGGGTGGTGAGAATGATGTTGATACAACGACCATTTTGGAAAAAAATTGACTGTTTTATTTGTAAACGATAGAACTGAAGGAAATCCTGAAAATCTGAGGAAGCAAATAAATTGATTCGCAATTACAAACTCCAAAAAATAAATCCACAAACACGCGCTTTTTGTTATAATAGTTTAAGAAATGTCAAATTAAAGTCATAAACCATATAGAGTATTGACTATAGACTATAGACATACTCACAGTACAATATAATTGAATGACGGAAATATTGTTGAGGTTTTATTATCTATTGATTAATTTGAAACAATTACCAGATGAGAAATTAGAAGATTATTTCGAAAAATTCTACGAGAACTGGACTGTTCCCAATGACAACCTGACAGATCGCGGCAAAATTGCATATTATTTAACGGCATTGCAATCGTAGTAAGATACCGTTTTGACAGAAAGAAAAACAATTAAAAATATGAAAACAACTTTGTTAAACTTTTTGATAAACTAAGTTTAAACTTACCTCTCTATATATTCTACCATTAAGATTGTTAACTGTGTGGCGCTAGTTCTAAGCAAATTAAATATTTTTCCAAAATTTATTCCAATATTTTAATAATCATGCAGTCACTACCATAAACAAACATATGTACTTGTAGACGTTTATACCGACAAATTTTAAACTTCTATATAATTTCTATGAGTTATATTGTATTGCACGCTCGTCATTTTCCGCATAATAATCAATCATCACGTCTTTGTCTTTCGTGTAACGTTAGAAAGAGACAACGAATGAGTGTGAAGTAGGCACGGATGCCATTATACTACAGAATCTATCGAGTTGACTGTAGTGACCGTAGTTAACGACAGGGTGACTCGTGGTAGGTATATTAAATCCGACTATACGAATGGCGTTCGCTCGCTTACTACATTCGTCGTGTCACTCGAATCAACTATCGAAACTCATACTAGAGCTACTGGTGTAGTATACTCTACACAGGAAAAGTATTGTTTTATGCATGGACGTAGTATATTAGGTCCATGGTTTTATGTCAGTATACCATAAACTAAAAATATGTCTATATAAACCGTAGGTTTGTGAATATAATATCGTTTTCTATGGTAGCAATGTTATTTGTTAGCATCTCAGTTTGTTAGCATGATGTTAGCATTGGTTAGCATCATGTAGCATCTACTTAATAATAGTCTGTGGCTTGTCTGTGGTCATTCTGTGGTATTTAATCCAACCGCCAACCATAGAGTAACTTTTTATATATTGGTCATTGGACCGCCAACGATACGCACTAATATAATATTAAACAAAGACTACAATTATGATATTAATATAGTTTGTGCTGTGCGCCAACGGGCCAACGTAAACAAAACAAAATTGCATTCCGAACCGAAAAAAATAGTATGCACACGAAACAACCAGGTTTTTTTAAAAGATTTATCAAGTTTTTGATACGAGTGAATTAAAAGAAGAATTGTAGTAAACATTTGCAATGAGCAGTAATGATTTGTCTTTTGTAAATGTACGAAAAATAGAATTAAGCGAAGTCGACTTCCTAGAGAACTCTGCTGAGCAAGATGTAAGAATTTGATACAATGGTTCTATGTAGTATAAATACTTCGTAGAGGTATTTAATGGTGGCAGCCAACAAGCTTAAAAAAGCAATTCTTGTCATCGTCATGTCATGAATTGTTAAAAAATATAATGTTCAATAAATAAATGTATAAAAAAAAACAACTTTTTTGCAGCCTTTAGCATGTATCGGCAAAGAAGTGTCACAACCCATTTACTACAAAGTGAAGGATAAAGTATTTTCTGAACCATTTAATATTTCAAATGAAGAGATTTCAGAGGAAGGTAAGTTCAAAAAATAAAAATAAAAAAAAGTTAATGCCACTAAGTATTGGCAGAGCAGTCTGCATTTCACAGTCATTTGGGAAGCTTGTCTGGTGGCAGGGACCAACTGCTTACAGAAGACCACCGTGAAATAATAGAATGTTTGCAGTAGTGTTTCCTTATTATTATTAACACTATTATTAATAATAATAATAACAGTGTTTCCTTGAGTGAGTAAGGGATGCCAGAGCCCATTTACCTAACACTTCCTAATCCCTAATCTTTAATACAAGCAGAGTCTACAACAAAACCTAAGCTACTAACCCAGCAGCTTTTCCATCCAGGGTTATTCGATAGATAGAGTAAGTTCATCGTCACTAAGTGACATCCCTGAAGTCCAGCTCCAACGTCATAAAATGGCATATGATAGTCAAATATACAACAGACACAACAAGGAAGCAAACATCAGTTCTAATGTAACCTGGCAACGATATCAGTTAATTAAACAAGAACAAGAGAATCTTTTTACCTTTTGAAAAAGACCAGAATAAGAATTTAGAAGTTATTACTTCGCTAGTTTTCTCCTTCTAGGTGTTGACTGATACAGACAGACGCGGCGGGAGACTTTGTTTTATACTATGTGCCCTGCTTCTCCGGAGATTACCCTCCATCCACATATAAACAAACTTACAAAATATTCTCTCTCTTTCTCTCTCCCTCTCTTGGAACTTACTGCCGGCGTCTGTATTTCCGAGCTCATACAAACCAAATCTTTTCAAGGTTTGAGCGAATAGGCATCTTCCCACTGAGCTCGCTCCATCGTTGGCCTCATCTTTTCTACACGGATCCTAGATGTTGGCCAAGAGCAAACCTATCTTTAATTAAAAAAAGCCAAGAGTAATCTTTAATGACTTTTTTTTTTCAGTTAAAAATGACAGTAGAAAACAAGAAGAATTCTTATTTATAGACAACGTGATTGTCAAAAAGGAGCATGGAAAAAGAAATAAATATATCGTTAATGTTCACCATTTAACTGGCCTGACATGTCCACAGGTAATTTTATTATTTTTAATTCTATGTCCTATTCTGAAACTATTAAAATAAAATGAAAATTCTTTCGTTAATAGATTATGGGACAATGGGATAGTAATGGTAAAAAAAAAAATTAATATATTTTTTAATATCCATACTAATAATATTTTATGTAAATGTGAAATTAACTTTGTCTTTCTGTCTGTTACCTTTACACGCCCAAACCGCTGAACCGATCACCATGAAATTTTGCAAACACGTCAGGGATGCAGGAAAGGACATAGGGTACCTTTATCCAAAAAAAAGTACTGTTCCCTATCATTTGTTCATCTAACGTCTGGCAAAGCTATAATTGCAATAAAGGTGTTAGGCGTTACATTGCTCATATATTTACGCTTATTTTTTATTTTTCAATGCGTTCGGACATGGGCACTAGCATAATAAATAATGTTTTGTCATAACAGATTGCAGTTTCAATTCTTGTAATTTATTAATAAATAATATTGACACGTTTTTTTTCAATGGTAGGCAGGCTGACCCTTTATTTGATGGTGGGTGATTACCGTCTACTGTCCCTTACCAATATAAGTCATAATTAATATTAGTAGATAAGTAGTTAAATGTAAATTAATTGGTAATTTTTAAATGGTAATTTTGTTTATCTGTGCTGAAATTATACTAATAAGGGTGTAAACTGCTTTTAGCTACATGATTACTCTGTCATGTGAAAGTAAACACGTCTCCGGAGTGCTTTTCAAGAGCCTTTTCTTTTCTCATTATAGTCAAATTGCGGTAGAAAATTTTCGGAGTCTACCCTCCTAAAAGCTCACATCCGCAAAGTGCACTGTTCGGAACTCAATCACACTTGCGAGGTCTGCGGGAAAACGTTCAAGGCTAGGTATCTTCTTACACGACACGCCGTGACCCACAAGAACACCACCAGGCAGTGTCCGGTTTGTAAGAAGGAGCTCTCCTTCAGAACCAAGTGAGTTCATGAAGCAGCAAGTGGTTGGTATTTTTGTACCATATTCATCTCTTAAAAGTCTTTTAACTCTTTAAAACTTATTTCTTTCTTAAAACTTCTTAAATTCTTTAAACAAGAAGAATCGATTTTCATATAAATGTTATGAGGAGTAAAATTAAAACAAGCGTTACATTATCCGTCACTTTGACATTTGTGTGACAGCTGATGCATGTATTTATGTTCCCTAATTCTATTCTCTGGGCTTTTATAAAAGCAAGCGTCGAAAAGTGTAGTTCGCGTTGAAAGTGTAGTTCGCATTGAAGCGATAGCGCGTTATAACCTGCCGGCGCAGCGACATCTGTCGTCAAAAATATGAACTATTTGAACTTATAAAACGTAGTGACATCTGTGTATATCGAACGTAACTAACATAACTTTTGTTGGAACACGTGACATCTGAGTATGCAGAATGTAAATAAATAATATAAAGTTATCTAGGAATACATTTAAGACACGAGGAAGTACATTTAATTTTATACGTTTAAAGGAATAAACCCCGGTCGTGCGCCGGAGCTGACACACACACTTTTTTGAACATTTATTTTATATTAGGTCTGCAGGATAAGGATAAGGATTTAATAGGTGATATGGAAATGGCAACATTTTTTTGAAATTAAATTAAATCCTACTGTGATGTATGTGTGTTTGTTACTTTTTTGATGAAATTTGGCACACAGGTAGTTTATTACCTGTAATTAACATATATTAACTTTTTATCCTGGAAAAGTGTTAGGTTTCCGAGGGATCGTCAAAAAATGTAAAAATTCGGCGCCACTGTCGTCAACGCAGACGAAGTCGCTAGTTATACAATGCTTGCGAGCCGTCTCCGGTTTGCACAGATGCTTTTTTTCTGCAAGTTATTTATATATACAAAAAAATGGGGCCATGGACCAATAGGGTATTTTAGTCTATATGAAAAAAAATCTAAAAGTATATTATTGAGATAGCTTAGGCAAAAAGCAGTCGGAAAATGTTAGTTCTAGTTCGTAAAACTAAATAAATTTTAAAATTAAATTCAAAGTTTTCAGAATTTTTAGTTTGTTTTTCTTAAACACAATGAAACAGTAGCCGCCATGTTTACGTCATACGGTTGTGTAAACAAAAAAGTGTCAGTCAGTGTCATGTCAATTACCGGCGCATTTGTTTACACAGCCAACTGACGTCATGACCACAGAGCAAAATGGTTTCCAGCGTTTTCGTCAAATTACGCGCGAAATTTGAAAATGTAAATTTTTAATGCATTTTTATTAAACTTGTCGATTGAATAAAAATTTGGTGTTTTTTTTAGTGGTTCATTAGCACTACAGAATCTAATTGTAACACTTTTTAAAAATGGGTGTAATACCCTATTGTAACATCCACAACACTCACAACGAACATCTACATGCACACATAGAAATTAAATGCTGTAAGCATAGAAGATACAGATTATAATATACTAATTAATTGATGTTAATTAAGAGAAAAAACTATTAAAATTTTGGTCTTTGCAATAGACAATAGTCTTTGTCTTGTTATTTTGAACTTTCTAAGTGTTCTCAATTCGGTTTCATCTTCCATGATAAAGATACTTCTGGCTGAAGTAGACATTCTCTGGACGAAGTTTAATAAGAACTGTTCTGTTTGTGCAGCCTGTCGACGCATATGCGCATGCACACGAACATTCGCTCGCATGCATGCGACGCGTGCGGCAAGCGGTTCGCGCGCGCTTCCACTCTGGCGACACACGTTCAGTTCCTCCATAGAGACGGCGATATTGTGTGCAAGATATGCGGACTAAGGTAAATCCTTTTTATGGTAAACGGTGGTAGACAGGCTGACGGTACACTTGAAGTCGGGTGGCTAAGGGAGAAGGGCAGAACAAAAGCATCCCCATTCTGCTCAACCCTGACTTTGTGGATCTGAACCCACGAGGGATGAACATTGAACAATGCTTATATTACAAATATCTTTATTGCTCTTGTACATTTGACAGCCGTTGAATCTTTATTTTTAGATACTTGATGCCCGTGGCTTCACCCGCGTGGAATACATAGTCCATTGTCCATCCTGAAATACTATTCTAAATGTTGGTAAAAGTTTTTTTTAATCCGATGAGTAGTTGCGAAGAATACCTCCTAAAAACCCAAACTGTAATAACAATTCGTTTATTAAGAAAAACTGCATATACTCAGAAAAGGCTTAACCGGTATGAATGCGGTTTTCACGTAACATTTCATTTCAATCGGTTTACAAACTGCGTACCACACGTACGAAGTTGCGGGCTCAGCTATTCTATATCTATACTAATATTATAGGAGGCTCATTGGCGATGATACACTAATTTTATTTTTACCAATAGATTCGCCACACGAAAGCAATGGAGCAGTCATCGCTCCTGCCAGACGGTTTCCTGAAGCATTTCAAGGTGAGTTTTCTTATATGACATAGCTCATTTCCTTATTACGCTACAGGGCTCGATGCGTACGTCGATCGCGTGCCTCTTTGGAAATTTCTTTGGAATTGTATGAAACGATTGCAGTGCTACACTGACAGTACGCTCTCTCACAGTGTACATTATACTCAATAGTACATTATACTCAATACCAGTGCTGCACCGATAGTACGTTATACGCACGATGCGCCTTGCGTACGAGGACCGTCGTCGGTAAAGCGCGTCAGTCCTGTGTACGTCGGTCGACCGACGCGCTATGCAAGTATGAGAGCATTCAGTCCTGCATTGACCGATCGTACGTTATACGCACGATGCGCCTTGCGTACGAGGACCGTCGTCGGTAGAGCGCGTCAGTCCTGTGTACGTCGGTCGACCGACGCGCTATGCAAGTATGAGAGCATTCAGTCCTGCATTGACCGATCGTACGTAGTCCTGTGTAAGTCGGTCGACCGACGCGCTATGCAAGTATGAGAGCATTCAGTCCTGCATTGACCGATCGTACGTTATACGCACGATGCGCCTTGCGTACGAGGACCGTCGTCGGTAAAGCGCGTCAGTCCTGTGTACGTCGGTCGACCGACGCGCTATGCAAGTATGAGAGCATTCAGTCCTGCATTGACCGATCGTACGGGTGAGTATATCCACGATATATATTCCGAAAAAGTCGAAGACGCAAGCAAAAGCTTTATTTTGTACCTATATTACTAAATTAACTAGCTGTGTTATTTCACCCGGTTTCACCCGCCGTTTAATTTAAATTACCATAACATGTCCGCTCTTTTCGGTTATTCTCGGCAAGGGCTTATGTGTAATGTTTGGTACATACACTAAAATTATAAATCCTAATCACAATATTATCCCCCTATGGCAACTCACCCGATTTCACTTGTTGTCTTTATTCTTGTTGTTTCGCCTCCTGTGTCCGTTTACTATGATCTTCGTTGGTGGCAATCAAAATTATCAATACTTAACACCTAATTTCTTTTAACTTTAAAACACCTTTTCCGTTACACCAATTGTTTTCATAAATTTTTCAATTCAAATTATACAACCGACGACGACCTCCGAGTCCGACACTGACAGTGAGTTGCCACATCCCACAGGCTAATATATATGAGATGTCAAGAGTAAATTGTGTAGTCTGTAGGTGTGCAACTAATGATGACAGTATATATTAAACAACTTATATTTCTTTTCTTTTTATGTTAAGATCGGCAGACAGGCTGACGGTCCGCTTGATGGTAGGGGCTACCGTCGCCTATAACACAAGCAACTCCAAAGCTGCTTCAGGTGCGCGGCCGACTACAGTAGGACTAAGGATGAGGGATTAGGAGTGGATAGGTAAATGAGCTCTGGCATCCCTTACTCGCTCACCGAAACACAACAAGTGCTGTTATTTCACGGTGCTCTTCTGTAAGGGGGTGCTTACTGCCGCCAGACGGGCTGCCCAAATGACTGCGAAAACGCAGTGTGCCACTACTTTCCAAATCCAGACCAGAGCCAAATTTGAAAAGTTGATTTTTAAAAGTTGACCCTGCCGGGAATCGAACCCGGGAACTCTAGAACAGAGCGTTAAGGCAAGCACCCTAACCACTCATCCAACGGGCTCGTCATCAATCTGCATCATATAATTACAATCTGCATCAAGTAGTGGCAGGCTGCATTTCGCAGTCATTTGGGCAGCCCGTCTGGCGGCAGTAACCACCCCCTCACAGAAGACCACCGTTAAATAACAGCACGTGTGCTTGTTGTGTTTCGGTAAGTGAATAAGGGATGCCAGAGCCTATTTTCCTATCCCTCCCCAATCCCTTATCCTTAATCCTACTATGGTCGGCACCGCACTTGCAGCACCTGTGGCGTTGCTCGTGTTATAGGCGTTGGTAGCCACCTACCATCAAGTGGACTGTCAGCCTGTCTGTCGAACCTAACATAAAAAAAAATCAAGAATTGTGCTATCAAATGCAAAAAGAATTTTGAAAATCCGACTGGTAATTCTAGAGTTTAACCCGTTCAACCAAACCAACAAACTATATAGCTTCATCAGTGGTGCTCATTCTTGAACTGCTGCTTTGTTAAGACTACTCGTTAGATACTTAAGTAGTGTGGGTAGGTAGGGTGTGTCATGGTGTAGGTAGGTAGCTATGACCTGAACTGGGTCACGATGAGAAGTTTCCAGAATCGGCGGGAATCAAAGGCCGCCCGCGCCGCGACTTTTCTTTGAAACAAACAGTCCGTTCCTGCTAGCGGCGAAAGGAGGTTATTTAGACATAAAAAGTAACAAGGGGTTTATTCTGGCCTAATTGTGAATCAATTTAAATCGAAATCATGTCGTCGTCGAACAAAAATTGCGAATCGAAATTCGACTAAATATTTCCCGTGATTGACTCCAAAAGGCGATCGATTGATACAAATTCAACCATTTTGAATATTTATTGCATTGTAATGCTGTTTGTTAATAATAATAATAATCCCAGTTGTTCTGTCCGTGAATGGTTTAATCCCGATCAGCCTCAGGGACAACCTGAGGCGGTTAGGATTCCGTGGCGGTTCCCTCCCGGGCCAGATGCAGAGAGCGGTGCTGCTCGATACGGCCAGAATAGTACGTCGGTTTCTGTCCTTGTCGCCCTGAACCCCGACCGACTGTGCTTCTGTCGGGGGTTACACCGTCTCCCCCTCATTTTGGCTTTTAGAGGGGAAGACGAGTCAAAATTTCAAAATAAATAATAATAATAATAATTTATTTATTTGCTGAATATAGGTGATTACAACAATGGTTTTAAAATGTTGTAATGGCTATTGTGTCTGCACTATTTGACAGTGAAACTTTGAAGAAAATGGTTTTCTTTTTAGGATATTTACAAAACAAACAACCTTTCCTCAATAACATGTTCGAGAAAGTTGAAGATTTTTGGACAACTCTATAGAGGCATGACTAAAGACACTCTTAATCACATTGCAATATTTGCAATTAGGTAATTGCTGTTTATGTTTTAACGATATTGTTTTCGTAAGAGAGAACATGGCCGGAGTTGAGATTTTTTTTAAGCAGGATTATTTTTTTATTACTAATATTATTTTCACTTGAGACCCGCCCCCGACTTAGCACGTATGCAATTTTTTCCGCAAATTATATACACAAACCTTACCAGTTTAAATTTTCATTAGTGAAAACCGTATCGAAATCCTTTGGGTGTTTTAGAAAAAGTTAGCGGAGAATAATACGGAAATACAGAAGCGGACAACGACTATTTTGTAATATGTAGAGGTATAGATATGTAAACATATTTGGAATCAGCCATAGTTTTCAATACCTTTTTTGCTAAACGCTCTGCTGTTATTTCGATGCGAATTGAAAAAAAAAAAAACGAATGCGTTCCTGTAAGGTGTTAGTGAATCATGGTGTTGGTGATATCCAACATTTTCCATGAGGAAATTTGTAATTTTGCAATTTTTATGGAATAAATAGTTTAGTCAAACAATTTTTTTTTAATTATAGTGTCCGGTGAAAATCGATTTTACCGTGTAAGTTTTTACTAGCGGCCTGCCTTCGACTTCGCCCGGGAGCAATTATAGGTTTTATTATATCTAACTAATAGTGAAACCCGCATCAAAACCGGTTGCGTCGTTTAGGAGGAGTTATCGGATATACATACAGGCAGACAGAAGCGGTATAACACTAACGCTATCCACATGGTTTGGCTAGAAATTTTGCCTAAGCTTTGTGTGATAAAGGTACAAAAGGAAAATATTACACACTAGCTGAGCCCGCAACTTCGTACGCGTGGTATTCGGTTATAGTCGGGGAAAAGTCTTTTCGCATATAGTATGTATAAACTTGTAATAAAACCTCTTTGGCTGTACTATTTGTATCTGGCCGGTTTTGATGGCATTAAAAAAGGCTGCATTTCAAAAAAAGAAACAAATTAGTAAAATGTTGTTTCCAGCTATTTTTCATTTGTTTTTCGTTCTGTCAAAACGAATGAATCTATTGAAGAAATTAGATACATTTTAAAATTTTATTACTAAAAAGGAAAAAATGCAACGCAAGCCTCGAAAAATTTTTTTTGACGTTTATGGACCTAATGCAGTGTCAATAAGAGTACTGGTTGCGACATTGAAGAGTTGTTGGCAGTAGAGATCCGAATCGATGGTTCTGCCCGGCGGTAAAAGCTCATAAATGAACAATGCCCCCCTTCCAATCCCGCCATACACACAGCATCACCTTATTGCGAATTAACCCAGGTTTTGGCACAGTCTGAAGCCTGAGCGACCTTTGACCGTGACCTTTTTTCACGTTCTTGTCATACGTGATCCACTTTTCATCACCAGTTATCAATATCTTCAAAAACAATTCGGTTTCATTACGTCTCAATAAAGAATCGCAAATGATTACACGATTCATAAGGTTTCTTTCAGTGAGCTCGTGTGACATCCAAATATCAAGCTTTGTTGTGTATCCAGCTTTTTTCAAATGGGTCAAAACTGTTTTGCGGTCAATTCCCAGTTCTTCAGCTATGTCGTAACTACTGATATGCCGATCTTGCTTCACTTTTTTAAAAATGGCATTCATTTTATTCGTAACAGGGCGACCAGAGCGAGGTGTATCTTTGGCATTAAAATTCCCGGATTGAAAACGCTTAAACCAACTTTGTGCTACTCTTACTGACACTGCATTAGGTCCATAAACTTCACAATTTTATTTTCGCAGCTTGCTTTGAATTTTTTTTTTGTAATAAAATTTTAAAATGTATCGAATATCTTCATTAGATTTACTCATTTTGATACCAAGTAAAACGAATGAAAATAGTTGGAAACAACATTTTACTAATTTGTTTCTTTTTAGGGTTCCGTACGTCCGAATAAAAAACGGAACCCTTATAGGATCACTCGTGTGTCCGTCAGTCCGACCATTCCAACCCACTGTCTCCGAAACCACTGAACCTACAATTTTGAAAAAATACAGAAATTAGTTTTCTACTTATAGATTATAGGAAAACCTATAAGAGGTCCATGATATTAAAAATAACATGGTAAATCACTCAATATTGTGCGGATAGGTAACATCGTACGGAACCCTCTTCACGCGAGTTCAATTCGCACTTTTCCCTTCTTTTTGAAATGTAACCTTTTTAATCTCATTAAAACCAGCCAGATACAAAATTTTTTTATTACAAGTTTATACGTACTATATGCGAAAAGACTTTTTCCCCGATTTAATAATATTTTCCCTTTATAATATTAGTATTAGATTGATCTAATAATAATTGTTAATATTTATTTTTTTCCGCAAAGAAACTTGTGTTTGTGTCGCATTATTAATTATGTAAGACAATGAAAATGTTACGCCCTATATGTACATACAAACTTGAGATAACTGTGTATTATTTACATACGATATGTTCACGTTATTAAACATATGTAGGTATAGCGACACAGATATTATTAATTTTAGACATTTTTAGATACTTATATTTGCAGACTAATAAAAATATTAGATGGTATAATAAACGGTTGTATGTGATTTACTACAAATTGGTACTGTATTGTAATTTATTTATTATTAGTGAAAATTAAACGATTTATTCACGCAACGGCCTCTCGGTATTGCCTATTTTGCTTGACCGCCATGTTGACTACACCCGCGCGCGTCTTCCGCCCAGCCAGTCAGTCAGTCCGTTCCGTCAGTCTCACGCTGAATTTCGTTTAGTGCGGTCGTTTTTTGCGTGAGTTCTGAGCTACAATTGTTTGTTCGAGTTGCGTGCTTGAAATTTTTTTTTTTTTTCAACTACAAGAAATAATAAAACGACATGGTCAGACACAGAGACACTGACATAAATAGTAACCTGATAATTGAACATGTAAAATTTAGACCGTGTTTGTACGAATCGAATCATCCGAATTTCGGGGATAGAGCCGAGAAAAGTCGCGCCTGGGAGGAGGTCTGCCAGGCCGTGGTGCCGATGTGGTGCAGCATGGCATCCGAGGATAGGTTCGCCGCTGGTGAGTTTTCTGAGATTGTATTTGCGAACGTGCGGATGTTGCGGGCGCGTGCGGCGAGCCAGTACGGCCGCAATGGAACTAGCGGTTTATTATATGCGTGATGCGATTCTTTTGTTCGTATTGCGATTCTTGCCAGTCTTAAATTTTTTATTTTAATATTTTTAAAGCTTTTTTTTATATATCTTATCTATAATTCAATTATATAAATATGCATTGTATTCAATTCAATTATTTGCAGCTTAAATAAATGATAATTTGTATTATTGTATGATTCGAGTTGAAGACGTTTTTTGTATACTGGCGTCATTCCCACCTACCTAATGATAATTTTATTTTGAGAATTTCATCAGTAGAATGGACACGTTACTTATTCAAAATTTCTGGAATTCATTCTGAAAATTTCAATATGTAAAATTCTAAAATTGATTAAATGAAAATTTAAAAATATTAATAAATTATTAATTTATTTATCATTGTATGTATACAGATAACCGTATATGTAATTGTGTTAAAATGGTTATATTTAAACGTGTATACAAACCCAATTAGAACAGCGTACTACAAATAGTTTATTTTTTAAATCTACTTATAATAAAATTACTTGTCATACATTACAATTGGAATTATATTTTAAATGGAATTTAAAACATATAGTGGAAAATAAAATATTGGAAATTTGTATTACCTAAATTGAAGCAGGACAAACGAGTTATTATCATAATAATAAAAATATTGATTTTATCTATGCATAAATTCAATACAACATATAGTTACATCGCCGCCATTTTGTTTGAATGGCTTTTATAAATCCGAAGCGTGCCATTCAAATGCCAGTTTATAATAATAATTTTGTTTTAAATATGTACATAATAATTAGAATACAGGTTATGTTATATAAAATAGGTACCCATATTTTTGAATATATAGTACTTAAGTATATATGTTATGTAAAATACCTATATTCCAATTATTTAAAACATTAAAAATTATTATATCAACGCCTTTCAAACAAAATGGCGGCGATATAACTATACTTAATTAAATAATAATTTTATTTTAAATAATTGGAATATAGGTATCTTATAGCTATATTCTAATTATGTATTTAAAACAAAATTATTATTAAAAATTGGCATTATAAACGCCGAAACGCACGCTTCGGCTTTATAAACGCCATTCAAACAAAATGGCGGCGATGTAACTAATACATGTCGGTTTTGAATTTATGAATAGAATCAATAATTTATTAATAAATATTTAAAAAATCATTGGCTACTCTAATTCAGGTGATATTTTTTTACCTGCCAGTTTAGAATAAAAAATTTCTCTTATCGCTCGAGTTTTTTCTTAGGATTATTTATCTGCGTACAGGCATGCCTCGCATTGCGTTTACTGTTGTGCTCTCTGCTTTGATTGTCATGTCAGCCAGTAATCGCTCGCTGGTAGAGGTAATCGTTAGATAACAAATTACAAAACAAATATGTAGTAAGGACGTACTAAATATATCTAATTATCTTAGGGCGTTGACGACTTGGCGTTCGCTTACAAGACTTCCTTAATTCGCTTGGAACTGGTATTATAATACCTATTGGTATGTTAGTTAAACGCAAAAGGTTATTCCGTCATTTTGGCGTTAGGAAAAATTTAAAAGAAACATTTTTATATATCTATATCTCTATATATAAAAATGAATTCCCATTTCTCTTGGTCACGGCATCGCGCGTGAACGGGTAGACCGATTTTAATGCGGTTTTCACTAATGGAAAGAGGGATAAACGGGGAATGTTCATATATAAAAAAAAATTGCACGACGGGCGAAGCCGGGGGCGGGTCGCTAGTTGTAAATAATTATCAAGGATTTTGATACTTTTCATTAATCGAGAGTAAAACAAAGATTTGTTATAGGCAGAATTTTTTTTTGCATCTGTCGCTAGTTTTTAGGCCTAAGGCCATAGAAAATAAACTTGTAAATAATATATATTATATACTAGCTGTTGCACGCGACTTCGTCCGCGTCTCTTTAAAAAATATTACTCGTTGATAATGTAGCTTTCTACAGATGAAAGAATTTTTAAAATCGGTCCAGTAGTCTTTGAGTTTATTCATTACAAACATACATTTGTATGGAGAGGGTAAAGGGTGGAGATGGGAGGAGGGTGAGGAAGGAGCCTATGTTACTAGCTGATAATGTAGCTTTCTATAGGTGAAAGAATTTTTAAAATCGGTCCAGTAGTCTTTGAGTTTATTCATTACAAACATACATTTGTATGGAGGGGATAAACGGTGGGAGATGGGAGGAGGGTGAGTAGCCTATGTTACTAGCTGATAATGTAGCTTTCTATAGGTGAAAGAATTTTTGAAATCGGTCCTGTAGTTTTTGAGTTTATTCATTACAAACATACATTTGTATGGAGGGGGTAAACGGTGGGAGATGGGAGGAGGGTGAGTAGCCTATGTTACTAGCTGATAATGTAGCTTTCTATAGGTGAAAGAATTTTTGAAATCGGTCCTGTAGTTTTTGAGTTTATTCATTACAAACATACATTTGTATGGAGGGGGTAAACGGTGGGAGATGGGAGGAGGGTGAGTAGCCTATGTTACTAGCTGATAATGTAGCTTTCTATAGGTGAAAGAATTTTTGAAATCGGTCCTGTAGTTTTTGAGTTTATTCATTACAAACGTACATTTGTATGGAGGGGGTAAGGGTGGAGATGGGGGAGGGTGAGTAGCCTATGTTACTAGCTGATAATGTAGCTTTCTATAGGTGAAAGAATTTTTAAAATCGGTCCAGTAGTCTTTGAGTTTATTCATTAAAAACATACATTTGTATGGAGGGGGTAAAGAGTGGAGATGGGGGAGGGTGAGTAGCCTATGTTACTAGCTGATAATGTAGCTTTCTATAGGTGAAAGAATTTTTAATATCGGTCCCGTAGTTTTTGAGTTTATTCATTACAAACATAAATACAAATCTTTTCTCTTTATAAATATTAGTATATATATGTAGATAGATTGTATAATATTATCGCTTTGTATATGGCGAGACCTAGCAGAAAAGCTTTATTTTCGTCGCCTAATTTGACTTGTTAGAGTAATTAAAACTTCGATAAAAATAGAGACCCTATACTAATATTATAAAGCTGAAGAGTTTGTTTGTTTGTTTGAACGCGCTAATCTCAAGAACTACTGGTTCGAATTGAAAAATTCTTTTTGTTTTGAATAGTCCATTTATCGAGGATGGCTATAGGCTATATAACATCACGTTACGATAAATAGTATTATATATAAGCAGTGTCAAGTACCGCGCGCCCCATGTCGCCGCCGTATGGGCTGCAACGAAGCGTGGCCGAGTTCAGCTAGTAGAATATATTTTAAAAAGTTTGAATCGGACAGATTTATACAAAACAAATATTTTCTGAGAAAAAAAATATAAATATTTTAATGCCCAAAAAAGCTTTTACGTCAGTCATATAAATTTTCATTATTAATTAACTTAAGTTCTGTACTAAAGTTTTAATCGGCTACTTTTATTTCTTTTTTCATATACATACACAATATTTAAGAAAAACCTTCCAACTTTAAATCTGTTCGGTTATCTCCGAGGACCTACAAAAATTTGTTGTGCAATATTGCACCTTAATTCATAGGTTTTTAGGTTGCGCTCATTTTGGTAAATATTGTGTTCGGTCTGATGTTATTCCTTGTCTTAACTATTCAAACGATCATTATGACGTATACAGAAAAGGACATAGGTCACCTTTGGGTACTTTTTTATTTTTATTTGTTTTGTTCACGCTAATCTTGAAAACTGCTCAACCGGTATTGATGAAATTTTGTGTGCGTGTATAGTTGCTTTCCAGCTTAAAAAATAGGATGTAATTTATAAAGTTATACGCGGACGAAGTTGCCAACAAAAGCTAGTCTATACTAATATTATAAAGAGAAAATATTTGTATGTATTGTATGTATTTTTGTATGTTTGTAATGAATAAACTCAAAGACTATTGGACTGATTTTAAAAATTCTTTCACCTATAAAAAGCTCAATTATCAGCGAGTAACATGGGCTACTCACCCTCCCCCTATTTCCCCTCATTTACCCGCTCCATACAAATGTATGTTTGTAATGAATAAACTCAAAGATTATTGGACTGATTTTAAAAATTCTTTCACCTATAAAAAGCTCAATTATCAGCGAGTAACATGGGCTACTCACCCTCCCCCTATTTCCCCTCATTTACCCGCTCCATACAAATGTATGTTTGTAATGAATAAACTCAAAGACTACTGGACCGATTTTAAAAATTCTTTCACCTATAAAAAGCTCAATTATCAGCGAGTAACATGGGCTACTCACCCTCCCCCTATTTCCCCTCATTTACCCCCTCCATACAAATGTATGTTTGTAATGAATAAACTCAAAGACTACTGGACCGATTTTAAAAATTCTTTCACCCATAGAAAGCTAAATTATCAGCGAGTAACATAGGCTACTCACCCCCTCCCCCTTTACCCCCCACTCCATACAAAAATGCGAATAATATTTTATAAAGAGACGCGGACGAAGTCCTGTGCAACAGGTAGTGTTATATAAAATTGTCGTCAGTTCACAACGAAAAGTATGGTACAGAATTCATTGCTAAAGAAATCGTTTGTATCTATTTATTTTGTTACGTCGTTCAAGGGCATGACGAGAAAGACTGGTCGCCGTGAGGCGCGATTGAAATTATAAATTTTTACGCTATTTTATAAATAAACTAACGACTCTCTCCCGGCTTCAAATGGATGCATTTTTTTTTAAACGGATGCAATTTTTTAATCAATCAATCAATTTCAATTTATTTGTAACTTATAAAACATACATTTAACAGACACAGAGAAAAAAGAAATAACAGTAACAGCAAGAAAGAAAGTTACAAAAAGGTCCCTACTCAGCATTTTGCTGGCATAGGCCAGCACTGATCTTCCGTAGGAACCCTTAGTTAATACACAAACACAAACACGGTCACACACCATGCATGTACCCGCTAACAAATGAAATAAAAAAATATTTATTTAAATTTATTTGTTGTCAAGAAACACAACTGCTTGCACGAATATTGAAAACATTTCTCCAGTTCCCTGCCGCACATAAGTAAATATTAATGCTATTATTAGATGATATTTAAAAGCTCAAAAATGAATAAATAAATAATAAAAACAATAACAATAATGAAATCATTTTAATTTTTTGGCTGAGTGCGAGGAGGTTGGTCCTGGAATTTATAAAAAACTGCTCTCTATTCTTAAATTCTCCTCTTTTTTCTGACTGTTAATTAAAAAATTTTTTAGATTTGCTCTAAATCCGTGAACAGTGCACTGATTCCGTATTGGCGGTGGAATATTGTTCCAACATTTGGTTGCTGCATATCGGAAACTGCCTCGAAAAGCGGCTGATTGGTGGACTTGCATTGTTAGCTGAGCCGCACATTGGCGAGAACCACGAGACCGACTCCCTACCCATGATAATTTATTAAAAAGATAATGAGGAACTTTATTTTTTATAATACCAAAAAGAAGACATGCTTCCTAGTTTATCGCTATTTCCATTAGTGAAAACCGTATCAAATTCCGTTGGGTGGTCTAGAAGTTAGCGGAGAAAGAGATACGAGGTGAACAGCGACTTACTTTATTTTATAACTAGCGACCCGCCCCCGGCTTCGCCCGGAGTGGGTCGCTTATCCCTCTTTCCATTAGTGAAAACCAAATTAAAATCGGTCTACCCGTTCACGCGTGATACCGTGACCAATGGAAATGGGGATTCATTTTTACATACAACGTGTCTCGTAAGTATAGGATAACTTTGGAACCAAAGATAGGTCTAGTCATGAGTTACCTGTGACCAGATTTTAGCCTTAGTAAAAGTCGCATGGTTTTCGATATTTTTTGCATTTTTATGATTTTCTTAAAACCCTTTATAAGTCATTTGCATGCCATTTCTACACAAGGAGGAATAAACTTTCCTTAGTCTTTTCTCTATTTTCACTAATCTTCTTTGTTTATATTTTAATTATAAATTTATAAAATATATACTAAATTAGCGCTCCACCTTCTGCTTCGCAGTTATGCAATTTTTTGCTGCAAATTATTTATGTACATAAACCTTTCTCGTTAATCGTCTTTCCATTAGTGAAAACCGTATCAAATTCCGTTGGGTGGTCTAGAAGTTAGCGGAGAAAGAGATACGAGGCGGACAGCGGACGGCCGGGCGTCTCTATTTTCGAGCTCATATAACCCAAATCTTTTCAAGGTTCGAGTGAATAGGCATCTTCTGGGTGAGCTCGCTCCATCGTCGGCCTCATCCTTCCTACATGGATGGATGCTGGTCAAGAGCGAACCCATCTTTAATAAAAATAATAAAAAAAAAATTTATAACTAGCTGAACCCGCAACTCTTCGTATGCCTGGTATTCGGTATAGCGTGTGACTTTTTTGTTTGTAAACCGATTGGAATGAAACAAACACTAAATGTTATACGGGAAGCTTGCTACAATACATCAATGAAAACCGCATTCAAATTGGTTAAGATTAGCGTGCACAAAGGCACAGGCAAGTAGACAAAAATTCTAAAAAACATTCCCCGTTTATCCCTCTTTCCATTAGCGAAAACCGAATTAAAATCGGTCTACCCGTTCACGCGTGATGCCGTGACCAGGAGAAATGGGGATTCATTTTTATATATAAGATATATATTCCAGAAAATTTAATTCTTATTTTATCAAAGTATAATAATAGTATTATTTAATAAAAGTATAATAATAGTTTCATAAAAAATATTATTTTTTGAAATTTATCAGTAGTTGCAGGGCACACTGCGTGTCGCAATCATTTAGGCAGCTCCTCTGGCGGCAGTAACCACCCCATTACAGAAGACCACTGCGAAATAACAGCGTGTGTGTTATAACTCGGTGCCAGAGCCCATTGCCCTATCCTTTCCTAATCCCTTATCCTTAATCGTAGTAAGGTACGAGATTACGGTCGCACACTTGTAGCACCTGTGGCGTTGCGTTGGCCCCCTACAATCAACTGAAAAAAAAATTATAAAGATAATGTCTGGTTAGTCTTTTCTATGTTTTTTTTTTATGAACACTGTAAAAGTGAGTGATATCAAACAGACTTTACATACACATAATGACAGTTCCTCGATATCGCGCTTAACAATATCACTTCAGCCTTGAACCGCAGCACCTGGCAGTGTACGCGAGATTCTCTCGAAGCAACACGTAGGTATTGCAGGTATTGCTTGCATATATGTAGCAATAGGTTGGTAGGTATAGGATCTAATCTATGTGACGATTGATAAGGATTGCCGCACATATACTAACTTCCCCAATCGCACCAGGGGCGAAGCCGGAACGGCTCGCTCTATTGTTCTCCAACTCATCGTACGATAAATTTGCCTAATTATTTTTTAATTTTTAGGCAATAAAAAATTGCGTCTATCTATTTAAACTATAGTATTTTCACTGTACGATGATATGTGTGACAGTTCGTAACTGACAATTTTAGTGATGCAACCTAACGACATTTAACGATATTTTGTTTGAAAATATCGAATCAGTTGGCAAAGCAAATGGAATCGAACTACCTGTTTTAGATTTTCAGATTTAGAAATAAATTTTGAAATCTTAAAAAACAGGTTATGTTAAATAAATTATAGAGTACAATGCAGTCTGTTTAAAATATTAGTTTATTTATTCATTACAGTCAGAACTTGAAACTTTGAAACTCGTATCAGACTCAGAACAAAATTTACTTTTGTTTTATTGTTATTATTAGTTTATAAATACATGGAATAGAAAAAAATATTTGTTAAATCTCCGAATATCCAATGGTAAACATAGAGTACCTTCGATATATCGAATATAAGTGAATATCCCTAGTGTCAACCCCTATTGAAACAAGTTAATTGAAAACAGTATGCGTGACATGAAAAAGTGAGAACTGTCACGCATATCATCATACAGTGAAAGTACTATAAGTGTCTATGATGTTTTATTAATTTTTAGTTAGTTTCTTTGCCTATAAGGTCAAAATTATAAGGTGTTTGAAAAATAATTTTAAACACTAAAGCTAATAATAGTTATAGGTATTAATAAATAGGTTCACAAACAAACGAGAAAAATGTACTGAACTCTCTTGTCTTTTACCTATTTATGTATATATAGTCCAGCTGTTGCATGCGACTTGTCCCGAGAATTTTTATTAAATGCAATATTATAAACTTGGACAAAAAATAAAATGTCTAGGTAGATTAATAGATTAAACGTAGGTAGGCTTGCCAGATGGCAAGAAAGACTGAATTATCTGGGCAAAATTTCAAAGAGTCGGGATCATGGGATTATCGTCGGGACAAATAAATGTTATATATCAAAATTATTAAATAATGACAAAAAAAACTTAAGTTTTTTGTCACAGAGTTCAGACAAGTCATACATGATATAAGTTTCGTATAACCAATATACACTTATTTTTTAAGTGGTCACATGTACATACTTGATATTAGACTTCACTGAATTCACCAATTTTGATCGGCTTTATTAAATCGGCTTTTATTTAATTAATGGCAACGTGATTTCTCCCTTTGATGTACAAGTTATTAACAGATACTAACAGGCTGTACTCGTAGGAAGTGATTTAGAAACTGCGTGGTCATTTTTAATTTAGGTTTTGTTAAAAAATTTACTAGAAGCTGTTTGTCGGGACATTTTGTATTTTGTCGGGAATCTGGACATCAAATAAAATGTCGGGACAATCCAGACGAATCCCGACCATCTGGCAACCCTAAACGTAGGGCTGTTCGCACACATCGTGGCATTTTTTTTACTTGTAGCATTTTTATACCTGTCGTTACTTCTAAACTAGGTAAATTCCCGAATCCAATGATTTAAAGATGAATTTACATCTACATAATCAACCTTGATTATGAAACTATTTGGTTGGATGAGGTTTAATATCATGAGACCGTTGAATGAGTGGTTAGGGTGCTTGCCTTAACGCCCTGTTCTAGGATTCCCGGGTTCGATACCCGGCACTCCGGCAGGGTCAACTATGGAAAATGAACTTTCAAATTTGGATCTGGAATTGGGCAGCCCGTCTGCCGGCAGTAACCACCCCCTTACAGAAGACCACTGTTGTGTTTCGGTGAGTGAGTAAGGGATGCCAGAGCCCATCTCCCTATCCCCTACTAATCCCTTATCCTTAATCTTACTGTAGTCGGCAGCGCACTTGCAGCAGCTTTGGCGTTGCTTGGGTCATAGGCGACGGTAGCCACCTACCATCAAGTAGACCGTCAGCCTGTCTGCCGATCTTAACATTAAAAAAAGATACCAATGTCACACAATCTTGTGATTCTACCCGTGTTTTGATTAATTTGAACTAATGCCGGTTACTGTGACTTAACTATAATAGTTAGACATATAAAACAGCGAACTTTGTTCTTGTTAAGTTATAAGTGTAGTTTTCTCAGTGCACGCCGAATAATGACCTTTATATGCAAATTTTTCATACCTTACGTTAAACAATTGTAATTTTCGTGAAGATCTCTAATATTTTTTTTTTTTTTTTTTTTTTTTTTTTTAAATAAAACCCAGTCCACAATACTCGCTGATAACGTAGCTTTCTATAGGTGAAAGAATTTTTAAAATCTGTTTAGTAGTTTTTGAGTTTATCCATCACATGCAAACATACAAAAAGTCATATCTCCGCTCTTTGTGATATTTGTGTTGATAAAATATTCGATGTGTGGACGATATAGTGTTCCAAGTTCCAACCACGAGCTCTATTGAGGTGTTTATAAGAAACCCGTTATGCCAATGTCCATATTGATTGCCCCCTCATCATAAATTCACCATCAGGTGGACATTGTAACGCCCGCCAGCTGTCAAATTAAATACATAAGCCAGATTATATTGCCCTATGATATGTGATATCGGAAAACGAATTTCGCGATAACAATATCTATGGTTTTTTTTTTATATGTAGAAAGCAAAGGGTGAGGTTATTTTGAAATGTTTCAATAGATTTTTTTTACTATTTTTTTTTTAATTTGCCGATCACATGAACGTATATTTTATTTCATAACATTATTAAAAATTAGCGACCCGGGGTGCAATTTTTATATATATGAACATTCCCCGTTTATCCCTCTTTCCATTAGTGAAAACCGAATTAAAATCGGTCTACCCGTTCACGCATGATGCCGTGACCAAGGGAAATGGGGATTCATTTTTATATATAGAGATAGAGATTAGCGACCCACCCCCAACTTCGTACGGAGTAGAAATTTAAAAAAAGTTTTAGTTTTCTAGACTTAGTAGTTTTGGCTGTGCGTTTGATATAGTCATTCAGGACAAACATTTAGAAGTCTAGATTAAGTTATCATTGAAAAAAGGTAATTTATTGCAATGCTGAGCAATGCAATGCATGCTTAATTTAATACAATGCTCAGCACAATGCTGAGCCAGTATCCTATTCGCTGCCACGAGGACACACACGCGTTTTTTATTAATTTCTGTCCTCTTCTTGTACATAATGTGTCTTTCGTGCAGTGAATAAAAGTCTTTTTTTCTTTCTTTCTTTCTTAAAAATTAAATTGACATAAAATGTAGAATCGCAATTATTTTAGATGTTAAGAATAGCTTAAAAAAAATATCACATAATTTAAAAAGCTATTCGGACAGATATGGTATTAATCATTATCAAATTAAATACCTTAGTTACCTTAAACATTTCATACACATTATAATACACCATACAATTTAAATGAATATCTTAGGTGTTATGGTAAATTAAAATTAAAAACCATGCCCGAGAAAATAAATTCAAGCGGTCCGCTTGATGCAGACGCAGGTTCATAATTATATTTTCTAATTTTTCAACGCGGATGAATTCGCGGGCAGATTAGAATTTATTAGGGTTCCGTATGTCCGAATAGAAAAACGGAACCCTTATAGGATCACTCGTGTGTCCATCTGTCCGACCATCCCCCCCCCCTTATCTCCGAAACTACTAAACCTAAAATTTGACGAAAATACAGAAATTAGTTTTCTACTTATAGATTAGGAAAACCTATAAGAAGTCCATGATATTAAAATAACATGGTAAATCACTCAATATTGTGCGGATAGGTAACATCGTACGGAACCCTCTTCACGCGATAGCTTTCTATAGGTGAAAGAATTTTTAAAATCGGTCCAGTAGTCTTTGAGTTTATTCATTACAAACATACATTTGTATGAAATGGGGGTGGTAAAGGGCTGGAGATGGGAGGAGGGTGAGTACCCTATGTTACTCGCTGATAATGTAGCTTTCTATAGGTGAAAGAATTTTTAAAATCGGTCCAGTATTTTTTGAGTTTATTCATTACATACATTTGTATGAAATGGGGGTGGTAAAGGGCTGGAGATGGGAGGAGGGTGAGTACCCTATGTTACTCGCTGATAATGTAGCTTTCTATAGGTGAAAGAATTTTTAAAATCGGTCCAGTATTTTTTGAGTTTATTCATTACATACATTTGTATGAAATGGGGGTGGTAAAGGGCTGGAGATAGGAGGAGGTAGAGTACCCTATGTTATTCGGTGATAATGTAGCTTTCTATAGGTAAAAGAATTTTTAAAATCGGTCCAGTAGTTTTTGAGTTTATTCATTACAAACATACATTCGTATGAAATGGGGGTGGTAAAGGGCTGGAGATGGGAGGAGGGTGAGTACCCTATGTTACTCGCTGATAATGTAGCTTTCTATAGGTGAAAGAATTTTTAAAATCGGTCCAGTATTTTTTGAGTTTATTCATTACATACATTTGTATGAAATGGGGGTGGTAAAGGGCTGGAGATGGGAGGAGGGTGAGTACCCTATGTTACTCGCTGATAATGTAGCTTTCTATAGGTGAAAGAATTTTTAAAATCGGTCCAGTATTTTTTGAGTTTATTCATTACATACATTTGTATGAAATGGGGGTGGTAAAGGGCTGGAGATAGGAGGAGGTAGAGTACCCTATGTTATTCGGTGATAATGTAGCTTTCTATAGGTAAAAGAATTTTTAAAATCGGTCCAGTAGTCTTTGAGTTTATTCATTACAAACATACATACAAATCTTTTCTCTTTATAATTAATATTAGTATATGTAGATAGATAAATTAACGCGGAGTAGATGTAACCTAGTGATAATTAAAATATCTACTCGTTCAAAAATGTTAACACACATAGTTATTTAATTTTCATTTAGTTGTCTTGTGAAATTAGTTATATGTTTAGTAATTAAGTAATTACTTGTAATGCATGTGAAAATTATCTCGTTTATCAGCACTGGTGCTCTTGTAATAATATAGTTTATCTGTGACACGGTAGAAGGTAAATCTTACGTGGCGGCGGCCATTATTGAGGCGTAGGCGCAGCAAATAAAAATAATTTAGTTTTCGTTTAAAAATATACTTAAATTCCAAAAATATTTTGAACGCAGCGGTTGTGTATTTAAAATCAGTCATCATCATCATCATCTTCATTTCAGTCACTGGACGTCCTCCCCCTAATTGTCCAAAAGGATCGGGTCAGGAGCAACCTGGATCCTCCTTTGACCGCGGCCCTTATCAGGTTGGCCGTCGCGTCCTGGTCGGGTCGGCTCTCCGTACTATGTGACCTGCCCATTGCCACACGAGCGACGCACGACGTTGAGTGACAAATCAAAAGTACACTCAATAACAAACTCCTTGGAGGAGCGTGTTCTAAATTTAAAATCCGGATTGTCCATTGGCATTTAATGTTTAAAATTAAAATACATGATACTTGTAACACAGAGCGACCTATCGCTTTCCAAGTATAAATAAATAGCGTTGTTTAACCGCCTCCTTTGATAAATCATTTTAGATTTGAGAGCGTATAAAAATTTTAAACGATATTTATACATATTTTTGTTAGAAAACGTCATCCTAACGTACCTATATAACTCGTATCAATTTGCGCTTACAAAAAAAAAACATCTAAATACCTCACCTAGAGAAGCGATGACCTTACTACTTTTGGGATTTTTTCGTCGTTTTATGTACATTGCCGTCTCAGTGTTGTAATTTTATTAATTGCCTCCAAAATAACTCGGCAGTGTATAGTGAGCACAGCGAAATTGTTGTGGACTATTTTATCATTGTCAACGAGATGGTAGCGTTCGTATTCGTGACTCAATCGAAGCTAGGGGCCGGCCCGTACCCGCTTAATAACCGTTCTCGTTTATTTAAAATTTTCCCGCACTTGTGCTACTCATTGCGGGCTAGAAATGCTATTTTGTAAACATCGCGCCGAGTGGACGCGGCAATGTATTTTGCAAAGATATTTTTAATATAAATTTTCGTATTGCACTGAACGTTATCGACTTGTTGGCTGGTCTAGTTTGAAATCTTGCTTGAAGAATTTCTTTAGTACTTAAAACGCTCGCAATTACTTCTAATTATATTATTATGCTTGTTTGCATACCTAAGTGAAAATATTGGCTAATTGTTTAAAAATTATTCTAATTTATTGTTAAGTATTGGTAGGTACCTAATGTTTGTACGAAACTCACGCTTCGGAATTTAAACGCCATTTCAAAATGGCGGCTCCGTGTGTTATTTAATTGTTAATAGATTAAATAAATGTTTTATTATTATGACAATGGTTTATGGTATGATTAAATTATTATGTTTTTTCTTAAAATATATACTATAATACCGTACTTAAAATATAATCAATTTATAAGATTGGTACAGCAATAATAAGAAGGTTTTTTTGTAATATTTTTCTTATCTATTTTTATACCTAATTCAATGATTTTTATACATATTATAAAAACTAGCTGAGCCCGCAACTTCGTACGCGTGGTATTCGGTATAGCGCGTAACTTTTTTGTTTGTAAACGCATTGGAATGAAAAAAACACTAAATGTCACGGGGAGCTTGCTATACACCAGTATACGTACTATACCTAGTATACAATGTACGTTGGCCAAAAAGATTAAATTTATAGAATATATAGAGAGGGCTTTGGCAAAATTTTCCTACAAAATATTGATCCTGATCGCCGTAATCGGGTGGCCATGGCGTAGCTAAATAACCTCGTAATGGACTGAGCGATTTTGTACCACATGGTTTTAATTATCACATTACGGATTCTTTCACATTACTTGAACGTTAATTCCTAAATAGCTCACTGGTTAAAATCGCATTCAAATTGTTCTGAGCTGTTTCTGAGATTAGCGTCCACAAACGCACAAACAGACAAACATTCTAAAAATGTTAAAGGTCGGCAGACAGGCAGACAGTCCACTTGATGGTAAGTGGCTACCGTCGCCTATAACACAAGCAACGCCAAAGCTGCTGCAAGTGCGCTTGCCGACTACAGTAGGATTAAGGATAAGGGATTAGGAGAGGATAGGAAAATGGGCTCTGGCATCCCTTACTCACTCACTGAAACACAACAGCACACGTGCTCTTATTTCACGGTTTTCTTCTGTAAGGGGGTGGTTACTGCCGCCAGACGGGCTGCCCAAATTACTACGAAAACGCAGTGTGCCCTGCCACTACACACTTTTTGACCTTAAGTACCTACAACGTGTACAAATAGTTTTTTTTCTTTTTAATATTTAATGTACATACACGGTTCGTTAACGATTTAATTATTTTCCACTGACTTCTTCTAAATCACCCAACTGATTTTGATGCAGTTTTCACCATTAGAAAGAACGATATACGAGGAAGGGTTGTGTATATAATATTTTTAATGCAAATCGCTAGTTTAACTATTATATGAATGAGTGTGTATGTATCTCTGTAGATGCGCGCATTGTCAGGTAACTATGTATGTGAATCTTGGTAAAAATGTCGAATAAGTAGATCTACGCCTTGCGATGTAATCCGATTTAAACCTTTATTAATAAATAATTTGCTCTTATTACAAACACGTGCATAGTAGGAATGTCTCGTCAGTATAAAATGTGGCAATAACAAATTTCAGTTGTAAGGGGACATTAAAAATAATCTATCTCAGAAACGGCTAAACCAATTTGAATGCAGTTTTCACTGATGTGTTGTAGCAAGCTTCCCGTAACATTTAATGTTTGTTTCATTCCAATCTGCTTACAAACAAAAAAGTTACGCGCTGTGCCGATTACCATGCGCACACGAAGTTGCGGGCTCAACTAGTAAATAATATAAGTCGCCAAGACTAAGCACACCTATTGTATGTCACCTAAAAAGCACTTGTGGGCATTGAAATATAATGTACTAATATTATCTCCATGCTTGTGGGCTTGTGTTATTCAAAATTCCTGTGTTTCAGAACAAAAGTTTTCGACCAATGTGTGTTGCCCAGTGTTGATGACATATATAGCGCTGAAACGTGAGCTCTATGGGACTCTTAAGAAAGCTTAAAGTCGCTCAACAAGCTATGGAGAAGACTGTGCTCGGGATTACACTACGAGATCGAATCGGGAATGAGGGGACCCCAGGAATGATATAACCCGACAGATTAGTAAGTTGCAAGTGGCAGTGGGCAGGACACATATTGAGAACGGACGGCCGCTGGGGCTGGAAGGTTTTCGAGTGGAGGCCACGGACCGGCAAGCGCAGCGTATGACCTCTGCCCACAAAATGGACAGAGGACCTGATAAGGGCTGTGAGTCAACGGTGGATTCAGGCTGCTTCTGATCGGTACTTTTGGAAAATAAGGGAGAGGCCTTTGTCTAGTAGTGGACGTCCTACGGCTTGTGTCACGGGATAACCATACAAAGAACAGGGGGTGAAATCCTGTACACCCAGAGCAAAATGAAAAGTTCATTTTCCAAGATTGTCAAATCGAACCGGGAATCCCCGAGTCAGAGCGCGTCATGTTAATTTTTAAGGCGATGGTCGGCAGGGCAGGAGTCCCCAGTACAGAAAGGTTTTCCCTGACGTATTGTAGCAAGCTTCCCGTAACATTTAGTGTTTGTTATTCCAATAGCTTTACAAACAAAAAAGTTACGCGCTATACCGAATACCACGCATACGAAGTTGCGGGCTCAGGATATTTAATGAATGCTCCAATGAAAGCTCAAGGGGCTTAAGAACTTAAAACAAAGCTTAAAAATGTATAATAGGAACTTTTGATTTCTTAGAGCCAAATAGCAAATACATATTTCTTTTTTCTTTCTTTCTTTCGTTCTTTCTTTCTAGAATTGGTACGATACCTATATATTTTAGCAGGAAGTTGTATAGGTATTTTCTTGGATACGATAACTAATAATAGAAAGTTCTATTTTTATATTAATTAATAGGAAAAGAAATATCTCTTTTTCCTGTTTATTTTGACGATTGTGATATAATATGTAAAGGTTAGTAGGAAGGTATATTTTCTAAATCGCAAATTAATACGAAAAGATATATCTCTTTTCCTGTTTATTTTGAGTTTTGACGATTGAGTTGAGATATAATTTTTTTTTATGTCTTAAATTCATTGTGTTAATAATAATATACTGAGCGATAGTGCCTTAGTCATCGCGACCAATGAGAATTAGGGGCCATTTTCAAAGGATGCGTTCGTTATAATGGATAGCGATATGGCCACGTCCTTTATAATCCATTAGTTAAATTATACGTCATCGGAAATGGGATGGTTTTCGCCGCCAGGCTGGGTGTCCTGCAACTACTGCGTGTGTTAAAAAAAAGAAATTCATTAAAGAAATACAATCAATAAGGTTAGACATTTCGATTGCCACTTTTAAAATGACAGGTTTTGTTTTTTAATATCACTGCTACACGGATCGTTTGCGTTACTTCAAAATGTGCCTTTATCGTAAAGCAGGCATCGCAAGTGGCGAACGTGCCTTATATCGCGTTCTCTGGCAACATAAAGTCAGATTGTAATTATAAGGTTATTGAACGCATTTATAAGACAAAATTGTCTTTAATTGATGCTTTTTTACCTACTAATTCAATTAGTTTTTTTAAACATATTCTACATTAGTTTTAAAAAAATATTTTTAATACAATAGTTGAATGTCTTGTTTTGTTTTTCGAAAATATTCTCAAAATGTTATCTAAAACGTACAAAAGATACTTGTTATATTAAACACTAGCTGAATTCGGTTACGCTTCGCTACGGCCCATACGGCGCGGTGGTGTGCGCGTGGGGCGCGCGGTACTGGACACTGCTTGCTTATATATATATAATACTATTGATCGTAACGTGATGTTATATAGCCTATAGTCTTTCTCGATAAATGAAATATTCAACACAAAATAATTTTTTCAATTCGAACCAGTAGTTCCCGAGATTAGCGCGTTCAACCAAACAAAGAAACAATCTCTTCAGCTTTATATTCGGCATAGCGTGTAACTTTTTTGTTTGTAAACGGATTGGAATGGAACAAACACTAAGTGTTACGGGAAGCTTGCTACAATACATATGTGAAAACCGCAATCAAATCGGTTAAGCCTTTTCTGAGATTAGCGTGCACAAACGCACAGACAAACAGACAAAAATTCTAAAAACTATTTTTTTCCACCTCATTCGCATAAGTACAACGCGTACAAAGGGTTTTTTTTTTAATATTTAGTGTACAGACATAGCTCGTGTACGATTTTATTATATGTATAGATAACTCGAGTACGAAGTTAAAAAGTATATTCGCCTACATCCAACTAGGGATAGCGTAGGGTTGTCAATCGAGAGTCGCTGTTGTACTCGAAATAACATTATGTAACATCCGATTTTAATATTAAAAAATATTCATTTCTCTTACGTTCAATAGATTATTTTCTTGTATCTGTATTCTGATTTATATCTATAGGTAAAAAAAAAAAACTATTGCTCGAATAGAAATGAATGAAACTATTTTGTGAATTTTTAAATTATCAGAACCTAGATATGTTAATAAAAATTCTATAGAACGTTAAAGAAAAGATAATTAAAAGAATCTATAATAAGAGATAAGAGAAATGAATCTTTTTGCAAATATACTGTATTGTACACATATCAGTTACTAGCTGTGCCCGCTGCTTCGTCCACGTGGAATTCAGATTGTTTCTCGGCATCAGTAAAAAATAATAGGGAATATGCGTCTTAATTCAAAAAAGGCTTAAATATATTTTTTTATCAACATTTTTGCTTTAGAATTATGTCTATGTAAATATTTTTTAATATTATTTCTTTTTCGTTAAGAAAATAATTATTAAAAAGTGCATAAAAATGTGGGAAATTCAAAATACTTGAAACGGTCAGATCGAATGTGACGTCAAAGTCTATGGAATGTCAACAAGCGTGTAGATGTTTGTGATTTTTAACATTTGATTGTATTGTAGACTTTGATGTCACGACAAGCGCGCCAAAAGGGCGGGTGTTTAAAGTGCCCGTAGCTGTTAGTTAATTTTAACTTTTTTTTGTTACCAAATTTCTGTTTTTTGGCGCTGAATATTTTTTTACGGTTATATAACGATATAACCTATCGTATGAAAATATAAAAAAAAATGTTCATATTCCCTATTAACTACTTCGCAGCCGTAGTGTACGCGTACGCTTTGCACAGCCTCTGTGGTTTCACGGCGCGGTCGCGCTTTACATATATCGTATTATCTTTTTAACGATACGTCCAAAACATATGCAGGAAAAAGCGAAAATCACCTGTATTAATTTCTTGTGACGATAAACTTGCTGATTTTTTGATTTTGGATTCGTAATTGTTGATAATATGACCAATAAATGTCACCTAACAATTTTAATTACCTATTTTTTTAATACAAAAAGTAGTTTTGTGGCTTAAATATAAAAATTAGAGATCTGCTCTCGCTGACTTTTTTGTAGGCATCATCAAGCTTTGCAACTTTTCCATAGAAATCAATCATATATCTCTCACCGTTAAAGCAGCGTTCGTAAGAAACGTTTTCGTTCCACCGTTTTTTCGTAGAATTACTTTGCAAATTCGATTACCACGAAAAAGCCTTTTCATTTTACGGGATGAATGTGGGGTATGTCCATCCCGAAATTCTATTCTAATTTTCTATTGGTGCAAGTGAAGTTCTATTGGTGAAGAATTTCTATTGGTAAAAGTTTTAAATCGCATGAGTAGTTTCGAAGATTTCCTTCTACATACATACAAACAAACTTTACCTCTTCATAATATTGCTATAGATATACCTACATACACTTATAATAAATCTAATATGAATTATTTAATTTACAATTTATAATTAACTGGCGACCCGCCCCCGGCTTCGCCCGGGATGCAATTTTTATATATATGAACATTCCCCGTTTATCCCTCTTTCCATTAGCGAAAACCGAATTGAAATAAGTCTACCCGTTCACGCGTGATGCCGTGACCAAGGGAAATGGGGATTCTTATATATATATATATATATATATATATATATATATATATATATATATATATATATATATATATATATATATATATATATATATAGAATAGATAGATTTGTCGTTTTTGTACAACCCTAATAACTGTAGATTCAAAGATGCGAGAGACATTCGCAAGGTTCTGCGTGGGCTTTGTTTTGTCGTTACGAAAATCGGTTAAATATAATTCCAATATCATTTTGTTAATAACTCGTACGTAAGAAGATTCATTACAAATTAATGTTTATTGAAACTATACTAAACTCCATTACTTACTGCTAAATCTACACGATCTATCATTTGACTGTTTTGTGTTTCGGTTATTGAGGAAAAATGAGTGACCAAATTTCTTTTTTTTAATGTTAAGATCGGCAGACAGGCTGACGGTTCGCTTGATGGTGGGTGGGCGCTGCCTACTACAGTAGGATTAAAAATAAGCGCTTAGGCATCCCTTACTCACTCACTGAAACACAACAGCACAAGTGCTGTTATTTCACGGTAGTCTTCTGTAAGGGGGTGGTTATTGCCGTAAGACGGGTTGCCCAAAAGACTGCGACTTTATTATAGATAAGCCTGACCTAGATTTTTTTTTTAAATTTCTCTTCACCAAAGCAGAGGTGGTAGAGCTTGCTTTTATTTCCTACTGGATAGTGTCCGCGGCTTCGCTCGCGTTGTAAATTAAAAAACAACACCTGGCTAAATATATGAGCAATCTTATTGCAGTTATAGCTTTGCCAGGCGTTAGATGATCCTTCGGGAACAGTACTTTTTTTTTCTGGATGAAAGATAAATGTCCTTTCCTGCATCTCTGACTACGTGTACATGCAAAATTTCATAATAATCGGTCCAGAGGTTTAGGCGTGAAAAGGTAACAGACAGAGAGACAGTTACTTTGACATTTATGATATTAGTATGGATTGCTCTGATGACGTAACAAACACGCCTGGCTACATTCCGTGTCCCAATTAGGGCCCCGTTTCTGTATGACAATTATGATTTCACACTTTTGTCTTACCTTGTCAAAACACGTCAGTGTGTTGATTGTCATGGCGTTTACGTATAATATGTAAGAGAAATAATTTTTTAGTAGACATTGTAACGATTTGAGGAATTGACGTGGTTTCGAAGTAAGGAATCGCTAAGGGCGTTAAGGTACTGACATACATGTTTATAAAAAACATGCTCATAGGCTTGCTTAAAACTATAGTTAATTCCGTAACTGTTTCACATTTCTCAGCAATAAGCATGCTAATTTTAAGCATACCCTACTCCTAAATAAGCATGCTCAAAGCAAGCAATTGGACACACGTGCTATTTTAAACCAGGCTCTCGGCCAAAATGGAAGTAAAAATATATTATGTCAGTGCTATCCGTACATAACTCAATAAAATAATCACATTGGTTGCAATGTAGTTGTTTAAGACCATCTGGTTAAAAATAAAAAAAAAAAAAAAAAACGAAAAAAGGAGAACTTGTGTTAATCACTAGATTTATATAGTAAATGTATGTGTCACGAAAAACAATGTTTTTTTTTTCTTCTTGCCAACGCGACGTAATTTTTTAATTGACGCAATACATCGCGGATCGAGATCGATCGAATCAATACTAGCATGCGCATAAGCAAGCTTATTCAGACGCGCTCAGAGCACGCCCCATTCCACCCGCACCTCAGGTAGCACGCTCAAAAATCAAAGAAGAAATCCCGAAAGAAACTCAGGATACCATATATACATATATAACAATCACAATTGTTACACACAAGTCACAGTATAAACAACACTAAACATAGTATGAGCACAGGTATGAGCTTTCAGCATTAAATACATATATAAAAAAACTTCAAGTGCGAGTTGAACTCGCCTGAAGAGGGTTCCGTACGATGTTACCTATCCGCACAATATTGAGTGATTTAACATGTTATTTTAATATCATGAATTTCTTATAGGTTTTCCTATAATCTAGGAGTAGAAAACTAATTTCTGCATTTTTTTTTCAAAATTTTAGGTTCAGTAGTTTCGGAGATAGGGGAGGGGGGGGGGGGGTTGTCAATTTTCGTCTATTTTCTTGAATAACTTGGAAACATTAAAATTAAAATTACAAATACATTTAAGATCTTCACAACAAGACCTCCCATTTGATATGTCACACGATGCAGTTTTCAAAAAGATTTTAATTTTCCACCTTCTCCCCAAAAATGACTTCCCATATACAGATTTAATCTATTCACGTCACACCTCTGCGGTTGGGTCACGGAAATTGATATGTGTACCAAATTTCAACTTAATCGGTATAGTAGATTCCGAGATAATTGACTGTGGACAGCACGAGTGATCCTATAAGGGTTCCGTCTTTTTATTCGGACGTACGGAACCCTAAAAATTATAAAATACTTCAAAAAACAGACATATACCCCAGCGGGGGAACTGACATTACTCGGAGCTCGCGTGGGAACTGTCAAGTCTGATTTTTGTAAAAAATTGAATAATGTTGAAACAAATAATCAATATTTGAGGTAAGTCGCGGGCAAAAACTAGTATATTATATCATACTAGCTGAACTCGGCCACGCTTCGCTGCGGCCCATACGTCGTAGGCGTCCGCGTGGGGCGCGCGGTACTGGACACTGCTTATATATAATAATATTGATCGTATGGTGATGTTATATAGCTTATAGCCTTCCTCGATAAATGGACTATTCAAAAGAAAAAGAATTTTTCAATTCCGACCAGTAGTTTCTGAGATTAGCGCGTTCAGCCAAACAAACAAACAAACTCTTCATCTTTATAATAGTAGTGTTTTTAATTAGATGTTTTTTTTACATTATTTTTATATCACAAAGATAATTTGGGCTATGGGTTCGAATTTTTTGTCGCTAAGTAAAGAAATGAAACTTAATAATAATAATCAAAATGTGCAGAAAAAAAAGTTGTGTGTGTCAGCTTCGACGGACTCCTTTAAACGTAAAAATTTTCCTCGTGTAAATAGATAACCGGATACCTGATTACTTTATATTAATTAGTTACATTCTGCATACTCAGATGTCACGTCTTCCAACAAATGTTATGTTAACTACGTTCGGTATACACAGATGTCACTACGTTTTATAAGTTCAGATAGTTCATTTTTCGACGACAGATGTCGCTGCCTAGTCGGCAGGTTATAACGCGTTGTCGTTTCATTCCTCGACGCGGACTACACTTTTCATACAAGATTTCGACGCTTGCTTTTATAAACCCAAAGAATAAAATTAGTACACGAGTCAATTGTCACACAAATGTCACATTGACAGATGACGTAACTCTTGTATTAATTTTACTTCTCATAAAATTTCCATACCGCGGGCTATTAGGCCTTACATGAAAATCGATTCTAAAGGAGTAAACTCGAATAAAATAATGTTTTGAAACGAACAATGAAATATAAACCATTTTAAAGTTTTTTAAAGTATTGTGCTTATCTTTTAAATTTTAGATAAAATGATTATCGTCCTATATCGGATTACAGTGAGGTACAGTAGGCCTAATATATTTTAGTCATTAAAATAGCGTAGCATAGTGAAGTCATAAATTGGACTGGCTGTAACTATGTCTCTCATGGAAGACTCATTAAATAACAGCATAATGTGTGTGCTAAATACCATTTCCATGTATCCATTCCACTTTGAGCTTAAAGGCCGAGCTTAAGACTTACGCTATGGCACGGCATTTTTCCTAAACATATTATTTTCAACCTTATTACAATGATTTTAGCTCTGACACTCGTTTATTGCCGAAGCATGCCGCAGCCTCAGTATCACGTTGTATGAAGAGGAACGCTGCTACAGGAGTGCGAGTGCTAAAATCATTGCAATAAGGTTGAAAATAATATGTTTAGGATTCTTTGCTGTGCCGTGCTGAGCAATGCAGTCAGTAAGCGCCGGCCTTTACTCTTTTCCCCCACCCCCATTTTTGTAGGTGACCTAACCTCGAATAGACCTAAGTGTGTCTGGATGTTTTATTGAATTTTTGAAACAGATGTCAGCATATGCAATGCACCTACTAATATTATAAAATAGATTTTTAAGAATGTATGTATAGATTTTTGCTAATCTTTCATGCGAAAACCACTCAACTTTTTTTTTTATGTTAAGGTGACTCCAGCCGCAAAACTCGTCCCGCACTGAATTGACGGGACTGCTGAGGGGGAGTCGCTAATTAATTTTTCTTTTGAAGAGACTTGAGATAGTGGATCTTAAAATTTATTTTAAGAACTAGCGGCCCGCCCCCGGCTTCGACGCAATTTTTATAAATATGAACATTCCCCGTTTATCCCTCTTTCCATTAGTGAAAACCGAATTAAAATCGGTCTACCCGTTCACGCGTGATGCCGTGACCAAGGGAAACGGGGATTCATTTTTATATACATATATAGATTAGCTATTTAAAATATTGATTATTAAGCAAATCGCACGGTTACAACATCGATATTAGACCGCAAATTAGTAATTTTTTTTATATATATAATTAAATATAATTTAAAAAATAATTATAATGATGCCCTTTCATATTATATCCTGCAGATGATTTGACTATTTTTTAAATTATTTTTAAACTATTTTTTAATTTCAAAGGAAAACGATTCCAAATAAGTGGATTTTTTTATCATTAGGGGCTAGCGTCGCCTTAAGATCGGCAGACAGGCTGAGTATCGAAAGAAATTTTTTTCACTTAAATTTGGATGCACTGTACACTTTGATAATGTGTTTTGCCTCGTACTTGCTTACATAAGGTTTTACAAATAGCAGACACAGTGTTTCTCAGTGCCAATCGGTAAATATGATTGTTGAATCGTGCGTTAACTGCATTTTTGTCGATTGCTTTGCTTCTTATTTGAAATCTTCGTTTTATAAATAGACGTGTCATTGGCGGAGTGGGGATGTATTTTATATGAGTTTGATTCCGGCCAGCCAGTTTCGAATGAAAATGTTTGCTCTAAGAATCTATTAATTGTACAAAACTATTTGTACACTAGAAACCTTGCCTCCGGATTCGCACGAATGCAGTTTGTTTCTTCTCTAGTGAAAAACTTACTAATGAACCTAGTTCTGCTGGGTTATGTCTGTCTGTTTGTCCTCGACAAGTATAAGTCACTAACAAAATTCTCAATTAAAAAAAAAAAAAAAACAAAAAAAAAATAGGGTATTTAATTTTAGAACAAATTATGGCTAATCAGAGGCGACTCTAGCTCATACCAATACCCTGGCGCCCTCTCCATCATTATGTTGAAACTCATTTAATATGTCTTATTTTTGGTTTTATAACATTTTAATTGCTTTGAACTGTTGGCGCCTTGCTTTGCTACCACGCCCGGCGATGGTCATAACATGGAGACAGCCTAAGACTCTGCCCCCTAAGACTCTGCGCCCGCACTGTACGTAAAGCCGACCCTGTGGCAAATTTATATTTTAAACTAGCTGATCCTGCAATTTCGTGCGCGTGGTATTCGGGTATAGGGCGTAACTTTTTGTTTATAAACCGATTGGAATGAAACAAACACTAAATGGCACGGGAAGCTTGCTACCAATATATCAATGAAAACCGCATTCAAATCGGTTAAGCCGTTTCAAAGATTAGCGTTCACAAACAAACAGAAAAAAATTCTATAAACTATTTTTTTGACCTCTGTAACATAAAAGTACAATTTTTTTTTTTTTTTTTTTTTTTTGAAAAAATCTTTAATGTACAGACACGGCTCGTTTACGTTTTTTTTTTTTTTTTATTATTATAGATGGGTTTGCTCTTGACCAGCATCTATCCATGTAGGAAGGATGAGGCCGAAGATGGAGCGAGCTCACCCAGAAGATGCCTATTCACTCGAACCTTGAAAAGATTTGGGTTATATGAGCTCGGAAATACAGACGCCGGCAGGGAGTTCCAATCCTTAGCAGTGCGCATCACAAAAGATGTTTTAAAGCGCTTGGTCCGAATTAGAGGGATATCGACAAGGAATTAATTAGATTTAATTAAAATATAAACAAAAGAAAGGCTAAAAGAAGACCTTTACTGCCTGCTGCCATTTTTATATCAGCTGATAGCAGTGTGCCTGCAACTAACTACTTGAAACATCTATGCTAGAATAAAAAGATACTTTAGATTTTCTTGTATCGCTTACGATGTTTAACTAACATTGTCAAGAAAATTAAAATTATAGCAGAACAAATGAGGCGGTCATCATGGCTATCTTGACGTTGGAAGCTGCTACACGAAAGAGGGAACGAGTGCTTAAACCTAACCAGCGGTTGAAATTCTTCAACCGGGATGTCTTTCTCCTGCTAATGAATTTCTAAATAATTATCGACTTGCTAATAAATTAATACGGTGTTTTGTTTAAATAGGTATTCATTAAATTAGGTTTTCAAAAAAACCTTTTTAATCGTCACTCAATTTTACTAGTTTCGGAAAAAAATTGCCAAGACTATGTATAAACTCTGATGTTTCTAATTTGACAACGACGATATTATGGCAAATTTCAACCAATATTATAGTCGCGCTCAAAAATGTTTCTTATATACTTATGTAATAATGTAACATTTCGCGGACGACCTTCAACTTGTATCTTCGCCTCCACTCACGAGTCTTGACCTCGTTTTTCTCCTCAACGGTTGGCGTATCCATTTGCGCACGTTTACCTCACCGACAACACTAGTGTTCTTTTTTTTCTTTTTAATTGGCACAGTTACAAATAAATTGGCCATTCGATTCTTTTTAGTGAGTCGCTTTGTTGTAGCTAATTTGCAATAACATCAATAAGTAATTAATACCCTACTTCCATACTAAGTAATATACTAATAAACAGACAGACAGAGTGAAAGTATTTCTGTCTCTGTTACACTCATTAGTTACTCAACCGATCATCGTGAAATTTTGCATACACGTTATCAGGGATACAGAATAGAAGGACATAGGGTTCCTTTCATCCACAGTAAAAGTACTTATTGTTCAACGCGTTGAAAAATAAAAATTAATTCAATCTTTATTGCTGTTATAATTTTACCAGGTGTTAGATTTTTATTTTTATGATCTCTTGACTAGCCCGTTGGATGAGTGGTTACGGTGCTTGCCTTAACGCTGTGTTCTAGGGATCCCGGGTTCGATTCCCGGCAGTCTCAACTTTTTTCAAAATTTTCAAATTTGGCTCTGGTCTGGATCTGGAAATGATCTGCGTTTCGCAGTCATTTGGGCAGCCCGTCTAGCGACAGTAACCAACCCCTTACAGAAGACCACCGTGAAACAACTGCACGTGTGCTGTTGTGTTTCGATGAGTGAGTAAGGGATGCCAGAGCCCATTTCCCTATCCCCTCCTAATCCCTTATCCCCGGCAGCTTCGTTGACCCACTTTGAAAAATCAACTTTTCAAATTTGACTGGTCTAGATCTGGAAAGTAGTGGCAGTCTGGCGGCAGTAACCACCCCCTTACATGAGACCACCGTGAATAACAGCACGCGTGCTGTTGTGTTTCGGTGAGTGAGTAAGGGATGCCAGAGCCCATTTACCTATCCCTTCCCAATGCCTTAACCTTAATCCCACTGTAGTCGACAGCGCCCTTGCTGCAGCTTTGGCGTTGCTTGTGTTATAGGCGACGACGGTAGCCACCTACCATCAAGTGGATCGTCAGCCTGTCTGCCGATCTTAACATTTAAAAAAAGATAAATTATTTTTTGTCCAGACTTCACGCAGAAAAAGGCAGAATTCTAAACGGCAATCTCAGCCAATTAGAAATTACATAAAAATTAAAGTACACGCAAGTGAAGCTGCCGGCAAACGGTAATTACTCTGTATCTTTAAATAAAATGTAAGTAATGGACTCAACGAAAACCGAGCGCTGAGTGATGAGATATGCATATACTTTATGGCACGAATAATCCATGACGAACACAAAAGAATATTTTTTAGCGTATGCTTAGGGAGGGGGGGGGGTGTCCTGACCCCTAAACCCGCCCCCTTATATACGCCCATGCGATTACCGATCATTATGATATGTTGGGTTATCCTGTATTCATCATATGACGACTCGTCCCACTATTATTTTTTTCCTAACTTGACCTTTTGGTATTCCTCTGAATATTCCTTACTCAACCCATAGCATTAAAAGCTATGTGTTTACCTCATTTTAATCGTCATTAAATAGGCTTAGCAGCTTTTTTCACAGTAAAGTTTAAAAAATAAATAAACGCGCCATCTGTGTTATAGAATTAGGTATAGCGGCGTCTATCGGATTTGGGTAGAACTGCTTAGAAGAACATATAACGCTTTTTAGTTAACGCTTGTATTTTCTCCTCTTAAAATTTCCATACCGGGGGGCCTTATATGAAAATCTATTCTTTAGGAATAAACTACAAAAATTTCGTAACGCTTAAAAGATATTGAAAAAAATAATGTTATAAAAGCATTTTTGTAGTGATGATACATAACCTAGAAGCAATTGTGTTTATTTATTTTTTGAAAAATGGTACAAATTTTCTTTTAATTGCCTAATTATTACAAATTTAGGTATTTCCTTTAAAAAAACCACCCGAATAGTCATATTTTTTAAGGCGATCGAGTTGGGGATCCTACCTAGTGAAATTTTATTGCAAATGACTGCCTCTATCTCGATGTTTCTTTGGATTCATGATTTTGAGCCACCCTATATATAATTATGTATATAATATAATAATATAATATAATATAATATAATATAAAGGAACCCAGGCTTAGTATACAGTTGTGATGCAGACCACAACACTGATGTTCTGCCAGGAACCAGATATTCAGAGCTCGCTGCGACCATTGGATTTGACTTCTCTCTGCCGGCCGTAGTGAAAGCTATGGTCGGCAGCAGAGCCGCTTGGGAAGCGACTCAATCCTTCTGCGAGATGACATCTTCGCAGAAAGAGGCGGCGGAAAGAGAGCGGGAGGACGACGTCTTGTCCCATCCCCTCCGTCGCCGACGAACAGGACGCAGGCGGCAGCGGTAGATGGGGACTCTACCGCCCGCTTCATCCTGAGAGGCACGTCGCACCTTGGCAGTTCGGGTGCGCCGTCCAAATGAGCCGTGTCCGGATGCGGACCCCCGCGGTGGAGTTGCGGAAGAGTGCTCGTCCGACCTCGCAACTTCACCAATAGCGGATGAGAAGGACGCCAAGAGGTTTAGTCGGTAGGTCTACCCCACTACCATCTCGGGGCAGGAGTCCGACATAACCCACCGGTCTGTCCCCAGACGGGTGGGTATCCATGATGGATTCCTCTTGTAAAAAAAAAAGTGACCAGATATTAAAAAAAAAACATTTCGTGCGACAATTCAGAACATGATTATACAATCAATGGCTGAAATTATATCAATGACCTTAAAAATTACTGAAGGATTTCATGCAGTATACCTATATATATTATTCTGATTGATACGAATTAATCGTAGAGACGTGGGAGTTTCGAGTTCGACATTTCGACAAGTCGCAAGGCACACTGCCGATTCGCAGTCATTTTGGGCAGCCCGTCTGGCGGCAGTAACCACCGTGAAATAACAGCACGTGTGCTGTTGTGTTTCGGTGAGTGAGTAAGGGATGCCAGAGCCCATTTCCCTATCCACTCCTAATTCCTTATCCTTAATCCTACTGCAGTCGGCAGCGCACTTGCAGCAGCTTTGGCGTTGCTTGTTTTATAGGCGACGGTAGCCACCTACCATCGAGTGGACCGTCAGCCTGTCTGCCGAAAGTCGAATCAATACAATGGTTATATATGAATTTTGACTAAGTAGTGTTATGCAATCCCTGATTTACTTACCTTGAACTTGATACGATATAAATATAATATTGTATCTTGAACTCGATTACATAGGAGGTTATACAATGCAAATGTTTGTTTCCATTTTGAAAGTAACGAACGGCATGCGTTGAGGTGAATTTTTCAAAAATCTTTTCCTAGCGGATGTTTACGTTATAAAATAAAGATATGTTCCAAAATTTAGCTTTCTAGACTTAGTAGTTTTCGCTGTGCGCTTATAGTTAATCGGGACAAACTGTTTCATAAAAATAAATGAGTATTGCTTAGGCAATACTTGGTCCAATGGTCGGTTACGGGAAGCTTGCTACAATACATAAGTGAAAACCGCATTCAAATCGGTTAAGAGGGAACGTGGGTCCATCGGAATTTGAAAAATAGGTATTTGAAGAAACTATGGCCTGAACTGCCCGATGGTTCTTTGCGCCCTTACCAGCAAGCTCTCTATGTGTGTGAATAGTCTGTGTTTGTGTGCGTGGCAACTCTAGAATATCGATAACATTATCGATAAATAACCACTTCCTTTGTTATATACGTATTAGTCTGAACCCCCCTCGCCTTCAGCCTTCCCCCGTAGAGTGCGATAGGGACAAATGCAGCTCAGACCGATTCTACCTACTAAATTTTTGACTAAATCGAGGTTTCGTATTCCCCTGTTTTCTCCCTAAAAATTGAGCCTAGGGAATAATTTTTTGTACAAATATTTTGAAGAAAAATGAGTCTATGTCCCTATTAATTTTTTTTATCTCTAAAATATTTCAAATTTGTTTCATAGTCGTTTGATTAGGATGGTATAAAAGGGCCATTTATTACGATTTTTGAAGAGTTATATTTTCTTATGTAATTAGTTGGTGGAAAAAAAGAAACGATAGGGACATGGTATTAGCAGACCTATATTTTATGACAAAAAATTATTGCTCTAGAAGTAGAAGTATAAGAAAAACGCTGCCAGCGTTCCCTGTTAAGCCGTTTCTGAGATTAGCGTGCACAAACGCACACACAGACAGAAATTCTAAAAACTATTTTTTTGACCTCGGTAACATAATTGCAACGTGTGCATTTTTTTTTAAAATATTTAATGTACAGACATGGCTCATTTACGTTTTTATTATATGTACATATATATGTGTATAGGGTTTGTGTATATCTTTCAATGTAGGTCATCTTTTTTTAACTGCTATTTTGATTAAAAAAATCAAAATTGAGTAGCAATTTAAATTACTTTTTAAAATTATATTTGAGAATATTTAATATTATAAAATTATAAATGAATAATTTAGTTCATAACTAATCCTACTAATAATTGATTACAAATTTCACTCAAATTTTGATGGTAACTAGCGGGTATTAGGCCAGTTTATAATGTGGATGTAGTTGTGTCCGTTGAATAAACTGAAAGTTACAATGAAATGATTTTCTCTTGTCCGTCAGGTAAGGAAGTCCAGAAGAGGTGGAGGTCCATTCGGGACTCCTACACCAAGGCGTACCGTCAGGGCAAGTGCGTCCTGCCAGAAAACTGTCCACCGGCCAGCCGAAGGTATCAGTACCACCAGCAGATGTCATTCCTTCTTCTCGCTTTACAAAACAAGTAAGTTTCTATATGTGATACTGTGTCGACTTGACCCGTTTTTTAAGAAAATATAGCTAATAGTAATAATAATTTCGATTGTTTTTACGCCATCATGCGCAAACGGTGCACATCCCTCGTACGCAGGGTTCGGGCTGGCCCCGGCCACATCCTTCACGCCCTGGCTGGGAGATTAGATGGGCAGTACTTGAATCATTGCTCTATGATTCATGTATTGACCACCAAGTCATGATTTGTTTATTGTTTAGTGTGTAAGATTTTATTTTATTATTATGTACATATTTTATTTAATTATCTTAATTTTTAATTTTATTGTTGTTATTATGACCCTCGATGGTTGATATAAAATAAATAAATATATAATAATAATAAACTGACGTGCCGTACTTACAAGTAACGTGTCCTACGCTCGTTCTCGAAAATGGATATGTAACATCGCACCGAACTCTCTCGCACTTGTCCCGTTTTTTTTTACTTAGGTGGATAGGATTCTTTAAGGTGGGCTATATGTAAACCGGAAACTGGGGAGGTGGAGAATTTGCTCGTTTGTTTATAGGTTAAATTATGTTTAAACACTTACCTTTAATTCTCAGGAAGCCTCGTTACTCTCAAGAGAAACAAGAGCCCTCCATATCGGACGTCTCCAACTCACCACAACACTTGTCCGCAGAAGACGAGAAACAAAAAATCGACACCTCCAAGTTGACAGTGACGAGCCAGAGAACAGAGACACGAGAGGACAGCACCGAGATGACGATAGACAATGACACAACGATCGAAGCTCGGAGCCCATCGTTCGAGATCAAAATTGACGCCACCACGGTTATGTCCCATGACCATTTCTACGACGATGAACAGTTTATGAATTCGCTGTTGCCGTTCTTCAAGAATATGAGCGACACGACGAGACTGCTGTGTCGCATAGAAATACTGAAAATAATACATTCGGCGCTCAATAAGTTATCTTCGGAAGCTTCCTCCCAAACCACCACGAACACAAGCGAAGCAAGAAAAGAGAGAAGCAGCACAAGCATGAACAAGAACGAGTCCACCCTCACGATGACAACGAGGTCTGCTGATGGCAGTCGCCCAGTAAGGAAACGATGCGTAAGTGCACGCATTTTTTATGCTTTTTTTTATCATTTGTTTTACTTTTTGAAGGGAAAACTTCTTTAGGCGCGTTTATTGCTGAAGAGTGGACGTAAGTGAACCGTCACGCTCGGATCGGTGACGATGATTCGGTTTTACTTGGCTCCACTCGACATCAAGCTCGCTTGGATTGATGACGCACTGAATCTTGTGTAAATTATATAATTTTTTTTTATGTTAAGGTCGGCAGACAGGCTGACGGTCCACTTGATGGTAGGTGGGTACCGTCGCCTTTAACACAAGCAACGCCAAAGCTGCTCTAAGTGCGCTGCCAACTGCAGTAGGATTCAGGATAAGGGATTAGGAGTGGATAGGGAAATGGGCTCTGGCATCCCTTACTCACTCACCGAAACACAACAGCACACGTGCTGTTATTTCACGGTGGTCTTCTGTAAGGGGGTGGTTACTGCCGCCAGACGGGCTGCCCAAATGACTGCGAAAACGCAGTGTGCCCTGCCACTACTTTCCAAATCCAGGCCAGAGTTCAACTTTGAAAATTCATTTTCCAAGTGCCGGGAATCGAACCTGGGACCGAGCGTTAAACAATGGGCTTGTCTCGTCGAGTCAGTGACGTCCTAACGCGTTACCGAATCGATTTCTTATAAAAATCGACTCGTATTTTTTTGTATTGTTTAATTACGATAACCAGTTGATGGTAGGTGGCCACCGTGACCACCGTCGCCTTTTACAGTTGCTGTAAGTGCGATCTAGGATATAGGATAAGGCATTAAGAAGAGGCTCTTTCATCCCACTCTCTCACCGAAACGCAACAGCGCATAATGTTATTTCTTACTAGCTGGTGACCGTGGCTTTGCCCGCCTTAAACTAAAAACATTAACGACTTTATTGCGGTTATAGCTTTGCTAGACGTTAGATGAACAGGCGTTAGGGAACAGTACTTTTTTTCTGGATGAAAGGTACCCTATGTCCTTTCCTACATCCCTGACAATGTGTAAGCAAAATATCATGATGGGTTGAATAGTTAAGACGTGAAAATGTAACAGACAGACAGAGTTACTTTCACATTTATAATATTAGTATGGATGGGTAGTCTTCTGATACATAATAGTAGAAATTGAAAACTGAATATTTTTTTTGCAGAGAAATTCTCCTCCTCCAGTGGCCGTAGTGCCACCGAAGAAACGAGGACCCGGCAGACCGAGAAAGGTAATTATGTCCACTCACGCCATCTATCTATCTATATATAAATAAATTCGCTGTCAACCTCTATATGTACGTTCTCACCAACGGAACGAGGAAAGTTTGTGTTTATAATTTGCAGAAAATAGCATCCCTGCGTGTAGCCCAGGGCGGGTCGCTGGTTTACCTGTCTATGAGTGATAAGTGTGTATATGTATATTTCTGTAATAGGCATGATGACAGATTTTGAAATTCCCTTCCATAATGTAGATACACGTCTACCATATCCGAAAAAACAATATTTCAGCAAAAAACTAAATTTCAACGCGAATTATTGAATGTTTTTAAATCTATTTTGGATTACGCGCGAAAACGCTCATAGGTGTCATGGCGTCGCGTCTGATGAACCGTGACGTCACCGACATCTCATCAGATTTTTCATTCTGTCAAGGCAAAGTCAAGCAACACGATGGCACTTACCTGGGCGTGACGTCATTCGCTCTGATTGGTGTTTCAGTTATCATGGCCGATTGCAGTTATTTATAATTCTATTTTATTGAAAATCTTATTAATCTCAATTTTAATACAAAAAATGAGTAATTTTTTAGACTCCTTTCAACATATATTTTTCTCCAAAACCATTTATTCTTTGATTCTTTAATACCGTCATCATGCTTATTTTTTTTTTTTTTTCATTTATTATTTACTAAAAAATATACATAAACAGGAAACCAGGTATACGGTACATTATAAACTACACTAAGTTTGTCTATGTACCTACCTATGTATTAAATCTTTGTTAGGCACTGCGAGTGATCTTGATACTTTATGTTTTCCCTACATATCACTAATCTGAATTTAAAAAAAAACAGTTCATTTTCATCGTTGGAATCAGTATCCGAAGAACACTCATTTTCCGCTATATTTTTTTTTAATGTAAAGATTGGCAGACAGGCTGATGGTCCACTTGATGGACCATCAAGTCTTGTCTTCTGCTTTAACTAGGCTTCTCTTGTTTCTTTATCACAGGTTCGCCCCCCGACAACCGAAGAACCGGAACAACCGAGGGCTCCTAAAGTCACTGAGAAACCGAAGCCTACGAAAGTCTCTGAGGACATAAAGACCCCGAGAGACTCTGGCGAAATTAAAGCTACAAAGAATCGTGTACCTCAGCTCAAAGTGGCGCCCGTTGAGGTTCCAAACTTGATGGAAATGGAAGAGTCTTTGAACAAAGCAACCACAGTCGTGAACATGTCCATACCGTTGTTTATGAAGGTAGGTGGAGAATATTATTTTTAATTCTACCCACTAAGTAATTTATCTGTTTTAGCCATGAACACATCTTTTAATGGTCTGGTGGTCTTTTAATGGTTGTTTTAGCCATGAACACATCTTTTAATGGTCTGGTGGCGCGTCTGGCGGCAGCAACCGTAATCTTACAGAAGACCGCTGTGAAATCAGTTGTGGGTAAAGAATACCGGTCTGTAGCATCCGTCGATTATGTTTGGCTCGCCTACGTATCACCACGTGCTACCGGTCTAAGGGTGACACCGACTACCGGCCCGCACTTGTGACGTATACGCTCGAGACAAACAACACTATATTTACATATTGTGTTGTTAAAAAATTAAAATTAAAAAATTAAAAAATAAATCATATATGTAAGTTATTTATTAAGTATACTATCTTTTGCCCGCGTCCTTCGTCCTTATGTCTTATTTAATTTTATTCAGTCTTTATTGCTTATATATTTCTGTCAGGCATTGAGTTTTTTTTTATATTTTTTTGAATTAATTTGTAGGAAAAATGTGTCAAAAATACAAAAAATAAAATAAAATTGATCGTTACTAAAGTTCACAGGATCACCCGCTGGGCTAATCTGAAGATTGCCTGAAAATTTCATCAAAATAGGTTGAGCTATTTTGGAGCTATTTGATTTTTATATATAAAGATTTATTTGTATATGTATGAAATCCCATTGCTTGGCCTTTCACATATGTAAGAATTATGGACCATTGCAGTGATGACCTTGAGACTAATAGGATTTCACAGGTCTCTAAAGATGCAGAGGCTACAAGATTCCTTTCATCGTTGGAACAAAATATGATCTTCGATTCTAACCTACTCATCAAATCTAAGAAGTACGGACCTACTTATACTTATCGGCAGATAAAATTTTAAAGCAGTCTGTCCTTTATGTAATAATTTTTGACATTGATGTATATACCTATATATTTTTTTCAGATATATAACTTAAAACACACAACTCTGTCGCCTGAACCAAAGACGCCGTCAATCAAAGAGGAACAGCCCGCGGATTGAAAACCATCAAATTGGAAACATTTGGGAGCCATTGGTATTTTTAATCAGTTTTATTGAGAAAAAACTGATATTTACTTTTATTAAAATGAAATAAACAAAGAAAGAAAGAAATGTTATCTTTTGTCACGAGATAATATAACGTGAAATACAGAAAGATAGAATTAAAAAAAAATAAGGTGTGTTACATTTTAAAAGTAACAAAAACACTTGAGATCTTATTTCAAATATAACAATGGAAGTCAATGAAGATTGTATAATAAACAACAATAGGCAGGCATGATGACAGATTTTGAAATTCCCTTCCATAATGTAGATACACGTCTACCATATCCGAAAAAAAACAATATTTCAGCAAAAAACTAAATTTCAACGCGAATTATTGAATGTTTTAAATATATTTGGAATTACGCGCGAAAACGCTCTTAGGTGTCATGGCGTCGCGTCTGATGAAACGTGACGTCACCGACATCTCATCAGATTTTTCATTCTGTCAAAGCAAAGTCAAGCAACACGATGGCACTTACCTGGGCGTGACGTCATTAGCTCTGATTGGTGTTTCAGTTAACATAGCTGATTGCAGTTATTTATACTTCTATTTTATTAAAAATCTTATTAATCTCAATTTTAATACAAAAAATGAGTAATTTTTTCTCCAAAACCATTTATTCTTTGATTCTTTAATACCGTCATCATGCCTATTAAATCTATGTTAGGCACTGCGAGTGATCTTGATACTTTATGTTTTCCCTACATATCACAAATCTGAATTAAAAAAAAAACAGTTCACTTTCATCGTTGGAATCAGTATCCGAAGAAGACTCATTTTCCGCTGATGGTCCACTTGATGGTAGGTGGCTACCGTCACCTGTAACACAAGCAACGCCAAAGTTGCTGCAAGTGCGCTGCCGACTGCAGTAAGATTAAGGATAAGGGATTTGGAGTGGATAGGGAAATGGGCTCTGGCATCCCTTACTCACTCACCGAAACACAACAGCACACGTGCTGTTATTTCACGATGGTCTTCTGTAAGGTGGCGGATACTGCCGCCAGACGGGCTGCCCAAATGACTGCGAAAAAACGCAGTGTACTCTGCCACTACTTTCCAAATCTAGACCAGAGCCAAATTTGAAAAGTTCATTTTTCAAGGTTGACCTTGCCGGGAATCGAACCCGTGAACCCTAGAACACAGCGTTAACCCTAACCACTCAAAGACAATCGTACTCAAGGAGTAAAATCCAGTCGTGCATCGGAGCTGACATACAAACTTTTTTTTAATGTTTCAGTAGTAATTTTCGCATTCTGCTTAATTTTTTGGTAATATTTTGAATTTAATAAATACATTTATAATGTGACGTGTGCCTTAGCTTGACCAAACGATGCAAGGACAGGGCTTTAATTGTATTAGACTGATGTGTTTAAAGTAATTAATTGTTGTTAGGTTAAGATTACTGTGATGATGTCGTAATATTTTGAGAATGCATTTTCGCCATTTCTATTTTAAAAAAAGTCACTGTTATGCAAATGGCCGTGTATTTGTGTAGGTTAAATCAATTGTACATTTAATAAAAAGTGATATTGTATATTATTAAATGATTACATATTGTAGATAATCAATTTCTGCTTTGAATATTTCTTATATTATATTTTGCTCAATGAATTATTATTTTTTATATATCTTGGCATCATTTAAATGAAAATATAAGTTTTAAAAATTGTATTTTTTTTTTCTTTGATTTTTTAATTCGCTCTGATCAGATTTTTTAAGCTTCTGTGTTTAAATGTTTATTTCGATGTGGAGATGTTAGTTAATAGTATAATATTTTGTAAAATAAAAGAAGGAGAAAAAATATTGGTTTTTATTTTAACTTGAGCTAAACTTAATCAGCTTGACCATTATTCATCATGCTGCTAAGGTCTGCAGCGCATTTGCTACAATTATGGCACTGCATCACCTTTTATCAAGTGACGCGTCAGCCTGTCTGCTGTTCTTTATTCAAATTCAAAATAATTTATTTGCTGAATATGGTAAGTATACACAAGTTGTAAATATACATAGAATTATGAATGGGCGCGCGCCCGGAAAACGTTTGGAAAACGTTACAAAACTTTTGCCGTCTTATCAAGCATACACTACTTTGGTAGAGTACCTGCGCGAGCAACAGTCTGCTTACGTACGCTGACAGATTCGCATCAGAAGAAAATTAAAAGTTTTCAGTGAAAAAATGCCGAATTGTGCAATTAAGCAATGCAAAAACAATTCTAAGAACCCCAAAATAAAATCTCGTGGGGTTACTTTCCAGTAGTTTAAACTTCATATTATTTTAATATTTTACAAATATTGATACGTCATTACCATGTCAAAATATGACTGTCATCGATAGTGCTGTGCTTGCGTCTTCTTTATAAATATCGATTAACAAGATTTACACACATAATATCTTAGCAATATATTTATTTATTTAAATTAAGTTTGTGAACGATAAAAATACAGTTTGTTTAGTGTTAAATTATAACCGTATTGTTGTGAACTGTCATTAATTTATTATTACGTAAAAATTATAATTATAGTATTGGAAATAAGTATTTTACCTCCAATTTTTATATATATTTTATAATTTTTTGGAGTTCTTTATTTATTTATTATTACGCTTCTGACCCACCATACCACCGACCATACCCTCAGTGGTACGGTGGGTAATTATCTTTCCCTTCAATACCACCGTTGCTGCAGTTTTCCTAAGGTTGTTTCAAGGTTGTTTTCTAGCACAGTGTTTTGTAAAATATGTAAAATTTTGGTAAAAACATAAAAATTAAATACAATATTTTTTACCCCGTACACGACTACTCTAAATTTTCTTTTATCCTTTTAATCTCTCATCGATATATAGACAATCTAGAATCGACACAGTTACGCTCTATTCTTTCACTACCTCGCCCCCACCTGCACTTCAGACCCCGCGCAGATGGCTCGCACGGTTTCTATGCATTTCATCTATTACGAGACTTCTATTGGTTTAAAGCCGTATCCGTACTTCTATGTAAATATATATGTATGTCCACATATTCAACCGACAAGCGGCATGCAAGTCTAAAAGACAAATTTATTTAATTTAAAAGACATAGTTTGCATCGTTTGCACTATATAGTCTTTTACTCGGAAATCCGTTGACAGAATAATATTGTTGCGTGCGGGGTGAGTTAAAATGTCGTTAAAGGCGAAATGTACGATTTATTTTCACAAACCAAGATGACTTCCAAAATTACTAAACTGCGACAATGAACCGGCGACATATTTAGTGTCGCCGGTTCATTGTATAACTTCGCAAAAGCTCCGAAGAGTCGCTTTCGTAATGCGTGTTGTCGCACAACTAAAAGCCCACTGACCCCGCTTCTTATTTATACTTGGCGCCAAACGCCTCGATGTATTTCGAATTTACTAGAAATTGCAATTTCTATAGTAGATTGTAAACAAACCATTGAAAGTTCGGGAATGCTATTTCTGTTGAAATGTAAAAATATGTTGTAAACATAAGCACCAATTTCCTTTGACACTAGTCGGGAAGAAGAAATGAATTTCTAAGCTTAAAATTCATTGTTTTGGTTTTTCAATATTTATTTTTAGATTATTATTTTGAAGCCATATTTATCATGAAGTCTTTATATAAAAGTAAAAAAAAAATGAAATAAAGAAATTGCTATGTATCTTTTTTTTTTTTAATTTGAATGCAATATATCTTTAACGGGGGTAGAAATGGATATGTCGCTGAATTTAACTTTTAATCCTTCACGCTGTGGTGTACAGCACATGAGCCCAACGAAGTACTGTTCAGACTGCGGAAACGGACAGAGTCTTAGTAAAGTCCAGTTTTCACCATTAGTGGAGTATTTTACGCACACCACATCGTTCTTTTTGGTCAAACGCAACCAGAACTTACGGGGATTCCCGGTGAAAACACCTGAAAATCAAAATTTGTATGTTCTTATTGACTAAATAAACATTAATATGTTTGAGAAATTGACATAGTTTTATTTTATTTAATAAATTATTACATTAATGATTTTCTTAAAATTTCTTTTTATTATCATTCAGTAGCGACCCGCTTCCGGCTTCGCACGGGTGAATTTTTTCCTGCAAATCTATACTAATATCATAAAGAATAAAGTAAGCATGTATGTATTTTTGTATGTAATGAATAAACTCAAAAACTACAGGACCCATTATAAAAATTCTTTCGCCTATAGTACATTATCAGCGAGTAACATAGGCTACTCACCCTCCCGCCATCTCCGCCATTTACTTACACTCCCTCCTCCATACAAAAACGCCGTTTTCCACGAATAAACTCAAAAATGTTTATAAAACAAATGTCTACCCGTGCGAAGCCGGGACGGGCCGCTATATTTTATAAAGAGACGCGGACGAAGTGCTACAGCTATTATATCAGGGGTCTAATAAACCTTCTCCCTTTAACGCTCTTTCCATTAGTGAAAACCGCATCAAAATTCGTTTAGGAGTTAGAGAACATACAGCAGAGACAACCAGACGCGGACGGTTATGTAAGGAAGGATAATGAATGCCTGATTTAGGTTAGGTTTTGAAAGCCCTCTTCTAACCTTTTCAGCAGACCAGCAGACGAAAAAAGAAAACTGATAAAGTTTCCGCATTCATAATAATAGTATTGTTACGTGTGCGGTGAGTCAATCTGCCGTGTAAGGATGAAAATCAATTATTTATTTCCACAAATCAAGATGACAAGAGTCGTCAATGATACCCTTATGAGTCGCTGGTTTACTGTCGCAGGTAAGTTCCGAAGTATCGCTATCGAAAATCGCAGAATCGAACTGTCCCGCTAGCTCGCCACTTCGCCTATTTATATCCGCTGCCAATCGTCTAGATCTTTCTCGAATTTAATACAAACAAACAAATACCAGTAAACAATTATTGTAAACAAGGTCATTGAAAGTTCGGGAACGCTATTTCTGTTGAATGTGAACTTTATGTTATGTGCATAAGGACCAATTTCCCTTGACAATAATCGGAGAGTGGCGTGACTTCTATTCTAGGGTGGAACTTTCCAGATTTGTTGTCAGGCGAGAACGCTTTTCTAGAACGTTCCATGGTGAGTCATGTTGTATAGACAGATTTTTTTATATTGTTCTAACAACCACACCAGCTTGTTTTTTTATGGCATCTAAATGCAAATATCGATAGGAATAGATAAATACGTTAGTTAACATCAATGACCTATTTGACGAGCCCGTTGGATGAGTGGTTAGGGTTCTTGCCTTAACGCTCTCTTCTAGTGTTCCCGGGTTCGATTCCCGGCAGGGTCAACTTTGAAAAATAAACTTTAAATTTGGCTCTGCTCTGGATCTGGAAAGTGGTGGCAGAGGGCACACTGCGTTTCGCAGTCATTTGGGCAGCCCGTCTGGCGGCAGTAACCACCCCCTTACAGAAGACTACCGCGAAATAACAGCACGTGTGCTTTTTCGTTTCGGTGAGTGAGTATGGGATCCCAGAGCCCATTTCTCTATCCGCTCCTAATCCCTTATCCTTAATCCTACTGTAGTCCTAGTCGGCAGCGCACTTGTAGCAGCTGTGTCTTTGCTGTGTTATAGGCGACATACCATCAAGTGGGCCGTCAGCCTGTCTGCCGATCTTAACATAAAGAAAGATACAAGCCTTTCTTTATGTGCCTTGGATTGGTGCCTGCCTCTCTGGAGGCCATGTAATAAATAAATAACAAGTGGACAGAGGCCCAGAGGGAAAGTGTTTGTTTGGTGAGCTTCAAGTTCTAATTCAATCGGGGGTTGCGAAGAGAGCTCAAGTAATTCAAAATCTTCGAATCACAGTCAGTCAACGAAGAGCATTTACGCGTTTTAAATTTTAAAATTATCAAATTTTATTCTGTAAATGGGGGAATTAGTTTGCAGTGGGAAGAATTTCATGCAGTCGGATTTCAAGGCGAGCCAATTAAGCCATTGTGCAAAGCTGTGTTTACGAAATCTGCTTAAAACTTACCACTCGACCAATCGGACAATTCTTTGGTGAGAACTGAGCTTATCATTGGATCTCCATCGTTGAATTCTATTCCCGATTTGAGCCAATGCTTTTCATCCAAATATATCATAAGACCAGCTTGGTCGTACAATGTCGTAAAGTCTGCTTCGATACACCCCTGAAATGACCAATGTTGCGTGAATATTATCCAAGGTTTCTGTGAAATTTTCTCTTATTACTGAGATATCCATAAATAGAGTTTTTTAAAGGGCTCTACGTTGTTAAGGAAAAGTACGTATAAATGGACATAAGGTAGACCTTGACTTTCTAACGAATGTTATATATTTTTTAATGTTATCGTCGCCAGACAGGCTGACACAACACAACTGTCGCTTTCCCGAAAACTTTAATATTAAATGCGTAGGAGGACGAAGCTGTTCAAAATATGTATGCTTGTATTTTTTTATTTCTATTTCCTGCAATTTTTCAGGCTGGGATGTGGTGCTTATTCCCTGTGATTACACGTTACTAACCTCAGACGCGATAACACTAGCGCCATCTATAGATTACTTTTAAAAAGAGATCTTTCTCAAATTTTTCATGCACGTACCTACTATTTTCACAAACTAAAGTTAATATCACAGAGGAGATAATTAATTAGAGTTTACACGTACCGTGAACGTAAACTCATCTTTCACGCTCACCCCAAAAAGATGGCCGGTATTAAAATTAAAATTATACCACGTTCCTTGCCAAAAATCCGTTTTGTTGTCCGTCGTAACTTCAAGATGATCAGCGTGCTTTTCCCACTTTTTTGGTTCATTCAACCATTTAAAATCAATCAAAGATAATTTACTGAAATCTTTAGATTCCATATTAAAAGACAATCTTTGAAAAAAAAAAAACTAATTTAAAATTTAATCAAATTGTAACAAAGTAGGTACTTCAACAATTGATTTATCATAGCTTGTGTTTTTGTTATGTACTGGTCTGCAATTATTACGTGGGAACGAAGCTCGTTATCTACTAACAAAGTGATTTGGTCAGGTATCTTATTGCATTGAGTTACTGTTATCTGAAAATGGATAACAATACGTATTACCTATGTGTAAAAGAACATCTTTTTAATAAATAAATAAATAGGTATATATATGTGTTAAAATTTGAGTTTAAAATAAGAATGTTTTAAAAATATATGTAAGATGTCATTGTGAGAAAAATTAGTGAGAATGTGTTGAAGTTTAGAAACGATATGTAAAGGATAGAATTTTATAGTGTTATTTATTTTAAGGTATATAAGAAATGGATTAATATATGTGCATGTATATAATAAAATAAATGAGTTTAATTTAAAGAAAGAAGACTGGATCCCACAACAAAAAAGAAATAGAGTGTAGGCACGCAAAAGTGTTTAAACAAACCAAAAATTTTAACAATATGTATATATTGCGAAAAAAGGATTAAATTAAATATAAAAAGATGCAAAAATAAATCCTATAGGTACCATTATACCAACCAAACAATGATAAAAAAAAACCAAACCAAATTCCACAGACAAATACCTGCACAGATCTCAGATATAAAACAACTTTTCCTTGAAATGCTATAATAATTTGTGGATGTAAATCACGCCATATAATAATATATAGCGTGATATATAATAATTATATAATAGTAGATGCTAACGCATAATCAAATTTAAGGTTTAAAATGGACGAAGCCCAGTATTTTACAGATTAGTAATAAAATATTATAAAAAATATTACTGTTATTTGCTATAACTGCAAAATCCATTTTGCGAGTTGGCAACATTTAAAGTGGTAACATTGAAATTTATTTCTCGCTCAATTCTCTTCAATATTTGGTTCCGTTCCCATCCTATTTATTCTGTGTCTATGTTCTTGTTCCCATCTTTGTTCCCATCCCATGATCCCACCCACAGACTATCATAGATGCTAGCGCATATCCCACCCATAGACGTTCATTCTCTATCTACGATCCCATGGAATTATTTCTACGATCCCACCAGTGTTGCCAATGCCAATTTGCCATTTTTATACTATATAAACAATACTGTAGTGTTGTTGTTGTTGGTGATAAATTATAAAATTAAAAAGGAGTGTATAAGCCCAAATTTCACGATTCTTAACAATTACCAATTAAAAAAAAGTAGCTAACTTTTAGATTATGTAATACATGCAGGTTATTTGGTATACTATAATCATAATTGCAACGAATTAAATATTACTATAATCATAACTGCAACGATATAGTTTAATAAATTGTGACATTTTATGTCATATTACATTACATGCCACAACACTTGCATGTAATGTAATATGACATGCCACTTATAAGTATCACCTCATATATGAGGAATGCGAGTGTCTACCTTACCTAATTTATTTCCATTTACATAAGTATGTATTGTAGAGCCACGAACAGTGGATAAATTATTTGAAATTGACCAGTGTCTATTAAAAGAAAAAAAAAAAAAAAAAAAAAAAACTTGTAGATATTATAAATCTATATACCAACTTTCATCAAGATTGGACGTAGTTTTGGCACAATAATTTTGAAATCTCATCTACTCGTCAGCTTGGGTAAGTTATTTCGATTTTTAATATTCACAATTTATGTTGTTCGTAATTTATGTTGTCCTAATTTATAAAAACGCCACTCAAAATATAGTCAAAATTATTGTAGCCCCGGAATAGGAGATAGTGTTGCACTATAAATGTGGTTAGACAAACGTTTTTTTCATTTGTCATAAAGCAACGATAATTGCAAAAAAATGAGAAAAAAATGAGTTTCCGAAAGAAATCTACATAGGTACACAGAATTCAAAAGCTTCCTAGCACTGTTTATCTGAGTTTCCTGTGATTTTAATCGTCAGAAAGGATGAAAAATTGTATAAACAGTATTATTTAAGATTATTTTGCTCATATTTTTAAGACCGCTAAAAAATTGACCGTAAAATAGTCATTGGTGTGTTGTATAAACTTATTTAGTTATGTCAACAATGTCAAAACCATGTTATATTAAAATAGTTATAATCACTGTCACAAACAATGCTAATACATAATATTTTATTTTTTGGCGTTTTTAGGGTTCTAACAAAACAGTTAATAAAAGTTTGGCTTTAAAAGCTGCAGGTAACATTTTAGCATTCTTACAGTTGGCAACACTGCATTGCACCCCACTAGAGATGGGCTTAAACGTTAAAAATTAATAATACTGCTAAATGCTAATGCTAATAATAATTAACACTTAAAATTAGCAGTTATATTTAGCAACTGTTAAATTTATCACAGACAGATTGTTACATAATATTTTTCAACTGAATTGCTGTATTTGCACTAGTGGAAGGTCCTGAAATTACTTCGCAGTCTAAAACAATCGATTCAAAATCAAAATTTCTATTTATAAAATGCCCAGTAACGGCCATGAAACCATCATTTCTTGCTAAAGTCCAATTATCGGTCGTAATGCAGATTGTTTCGAGTTCATTATTTATGACTTCTTGCACCTCTGTTCTGCATTGTTCATACATTGTTGGTAAAAGTGTATTTGAAAGATATTTTCGAGATGGAAGCGTATATGAGGGATTCAAAGCATATGAGTATTGAGTAAAGCCAAGGTCTTCTACAATCGAAAATGGTTGAAAATCAAGTATGAAAAGCTGCATTAAACAATAATTGAGTCGTTGTTTCTCTTTTAGAGTCATTTTTTTACAGCATAGGTTGATACACTTGGTAGAATTTTTCTCTGCTTTGCTGGTGGTGGCAAAAACTCATCATTAGTACACGAAGAATTTGAAGTACTGGGAGCATTTTCAGAAATAGCAACAGGCTGCTGAGAACTAACTAAATTATCAATCTCAGTTATTGTAAAAGCACTTTGTTGTTGAGTCTGTTGAATTTAATCGTAGGATGTTTGAACTTCATATAGGATTTTAAGTTTGAAACTGAGCTCTTGTATGAAATAGTTTTTTTACACAAATTACACATTCCAATTTTTTTACGGTATCCAAAAAAGTTCTATATTTCACTTTTTTTTTGCCGTTGAATATCCATTTAACTAACACCACACAAACAGCGATACAATTAAAATGTCACTCACAACACTCATTATCTAATAGCTAGTTGTTGAGTCTGTTGAATTTAATCGTAGGATGTTTGAACTTCATATAGGATTTTAAGTTTGAAACTGAGCTCTTGTATGAAATAGTTTTTTTACACAAATTACACATTCCAATTTTTTTACGGTATCCAAAAAAGTTCTATATTTCACTTTTTTTTTGCCGTTGAATATCCATTTAACTAACACCACACAAACAGCGATACAATTAAAATGTCACTCACAACACTCATTATCTAATAGCTAGTTGTTGAGTCTGTTGAATTTAATCGTAGGATGTTTGAACTTCATATAGGATTTTAAGTTTGAAACTGAGCTCTTGTATGAAATAGTTTTTTTACACAAATTACACATTCCAATTTTTTTACGGTATCCAAAAAAGTTCTATATTTCACTTTTTTTTGCCGTTGAATATCCATTTAACTAACACCACACAAACAGCGATACAATTAAAATGTCACTCACAACACTCATTATCTAATAGGTATACTACCTAGATAACACACACGTAAATTATGTATATTTACGTGTTAGTTATCTAGTACCTAATGAAGATCAGTCTTTATTTAACACTAACTAAATATAACATTTCCAAATTCAACAGTTAGTAGCAGTTAGTTAAATCAACTCGACTAAATAGCAATCTATCTGACTACTCTGACTGAACAGAAAATTAACAGTTTGCAGTTGCTAAGTTGAAAACAATTCAATAGAGAGAGACGGAACGAACATCATTGTCATCGCGTCCTTTCCTTTCCTTTGTTTCGCCGTCCTGCGCTGCGGCCTGCAGTAGTGGGATAAAGGGAGACAAATATATATCCGTCCGTGTCACCGCGCAGAATACCTGTACACTGCTCTGCTGCCATTATTTTTATCTGTGTTCGGTGACTTGTGACTACTAAATTTAACAACTATCTCAGAATTTATTTAACAGGTGTTGACACTAAAAAAATTTAGCAGCGTTAATTTAGCAGCTTATTAATTTTAGACCCATCTCTACACCCCACTTGCGTCTTCTCCGCGTCGGTCGATTCAATCCAGCATTGCCAGAAGGTTACTTTTGTAACCTTTTTGGTGATTTTTAACTCCTTCAGGTTACTTCGAGGTTACACTACTCAGAAGGTTACTTATAGGTGATTTTTTGGATCTTGTAGAATTAATTCATAATATCTTAAAACAACGCAAAAATTCGTAATGCAATTAAACATGTCTTTCTCGTTCATACTAAAGAATCACAAAATTATTCACGGCATATCTGCTTACTCTCTCGATCAATCCGATTCAAACACAGGTTGTTTTAGAGTCTGCGCAACACCTACTCTACTTGTTTCATATACATACACTTCCTAGGTTATCTCCAGATTTTACTACTCGCTTATCTCGTCATTTGTGTTGTGAAGTTCTTAGTTTTGTTTGTGTGTTAGTGTCTTGTATGAAAAAGGGTTGGAAACTTGGAAGTGCACAAATTAGTGTGTTTACATAAGTTTACATAACTACCTAAATAATAATTTTTTACAGAATTTTGGTAAGTGAATCCTGTACATTTTTGTGGATTAGATAATTTTTTTTTTCACTTACAAATTAGATTTTCTGTTCTTAATTTCAGATATTTTGAAAAAGTAGTTGGTGAAATGCAACTTAAAAGTGAAAATACATATTCATATTTGTGTAAGATAATTCAACCAACATGTATTTTATCAACTTTTAATACGTTTTCACAAAAAATAAATAAAAGGTTACTTTTTACGCTAAAAGGTTACTTTTTTATTTATGTCAGGTAACTTTTAACGGGACCCGGCTGGCAACACTGATTCAATCATTCATTTTGCTTTGCTTCAATTCATTCATTTCATTTCATAGTGCATTTTCATTTTGTTTTTGATTCCAAAATGGCGTGGCCGTGTCGGTGACTTGGGCTTTAGACTGTAGGAGAAATTTTTCCATATTTTAAGTGACAAACTTACCATTATAAGTTTAGATAGACGTTTTAATGACTTTATAAGTTAATTGTGATATAACAAATATGGGAAAACCAGGTATGTGTATACTTCTTACTTTTTGTTACACGTGTTCGGCGTCTCCCGCGTGGTTATCATTTTCTAGATATTGTTTCCTTATTTATTACAAAATTACAAAAAAGTATATGAAATAATAATTAATTTAAATAACAAAATTCCAATTGTATATAGCTGTAGAGAATCGTTTTATTTTTTATCGCATGGCATGTATGTATATGTATTGGCATTGTTTTAGGTTAACTTATTTAACCAAATAGAAAAAAAAATTCCGAAACGTAAATAGATATAATTTTTCAAAGTTAACGTAAATCTTTTTTCATAAAAGTGCATTTATATCTACTTCACGAAATAGAAATTCAATTCAATAAATACATACCTACGTCTGTGTGTTTTCTATAAGATGTACTTCGGAGAGTGAGCTCGGGAGCTGCATGAGATCATGCCGCCTTCCCCTTTCTTCTAACGGACATGCAGACATCCGGCTAGTTACCAACCTTACCTTGTCGAAATCCCTGAGGTCCCTGAGGACAGGCTGAGGGTCCATTTAATGGTAGATGGCTACCATCTCCTATACCACAAGCAACGCTAAAGCTGCTGAAAGTGTGCTGCTGACTATAGTAGGATTAGGAGGGGATAGGGCCCTGGCAACCCTTACTCACTCACCGAAACACAACAGCACACGTGCTGTTATTTCACGGTGGTCTTCTGTAAGGGGGTGCTTACTGCCACCAGAAGAGCTGCCCAAATGACTGCGAAACGCATTATATCCTGTCAGTACTTTCCAGCTTCAGACCAGAGTCAAATTTGAAAAGTTCATTTTTCAAAGTTGACCCTGCCGGGAATTGAAACCAGGAACCCTAGAACTGAGCATTAAGACAAGCGCCCTGACCACTCATCCAACTGGCTTGTCAAAATTTTTGACAAATCTAGTCTTGCTACAATAAAAGAAAATAGATGATTAGTTTTAAATAAATAATTTTAAATACTGGCTGGTGTCCGCATCGAGAAATAAAAAAGTAACACCTGGCGAAATATATAACGCCTAACATCTTTATTGCAGTTATAACTTTCCTTCGGGATTATTACTTTTTTTCTGGATGAAAGTCAGATGTCTTATGTTCTTTCCCGCATCCCTGACAATGTGTAAGCAAAATTTCATGATGTTCAGTTAAGTAGTTAAGACGTGAAAAGGTAACAGACAGACAGTTGCTTTCACATTTATAATATTAGTATGGAAGTTGAAGTAACTGGGGCCTTAGACAAAGTAGCATTCGCTCCGTAGCGAAGCGATATCGAAGTTCGTTATCGTCTCAGAGACAAAGGAATCGACACTGTAACACGTGATAAACACGTGATACCTTGTCATGATTTCTTTGTCTCTGAGACGATAACGAACTTCGATATCGCTTCGCTACGGAGCGAATGCTACTTTGTCTAAGGCCCCTGAATATTATTGTTTCTCCATAATGCAATCGTTATTGTTATTATTGAATATTATTGTTCATCCATAATCCATAATTTTTGCAATCGAGGGCATTGCAATGCAGGAGCAAGTGAAGTCAGTAACAGGTATTTGTCAGAATTTGTTGTCTTTAGTAGTATCAACTTACATGTCTTCAATAAATGAAGATCGAAATGGAGGCGAGACATTCACAGCACTTATTGAACTCTTAAAAATGTAAAACATATGTGACAAATTCTAATATTTCAGAACAATCTTTATACATGGTTTAATTAGTTGTACCTTATAGCCATATACCTACATACTTGCATAGTATTAAATAGTCTTATGTTTTGTCTAACATGTCTAACTTTTTTGAGATTATATAATGTTATATATAATATTTGCTCTTCTTAGTTTTGATTGAATTTGTTTATTTTTTGTATTCTCAAAAAATTCTCAATTTTGCATTATTTTAATATACATAATTTAAATTTTATTAATTTATCATTTTGACAGTTTAAACTACTTACGTAATGAAAATAGCTTCTTTTTCTTATAATTGATTTGATATATCCATATATATGTATTTTTATAATATATGAACATTCCCCATTTATCCCTCTTTCCATTAGTGAAAACCGAATTAAAATCGGTCTACCCGTTCACGCGTGATGCCGTGACTAAGGGAAATGGGGATTCATTTTTATATATAGAGATGTAACAGGACTTTCTTTTGTTATGTATAGATATTGGATTTTTGCAAATTCTTGTAATATGTTATGTAGTAATTCTTTTTTTATAGAGTTTAACAATCGTGGCGGAGGCGGCCGCGGTGGAGGCGGTGGCCGGGGAGGGGGAGGTTTCCGAGGAGGCCGCGGCGGGGGCAGAGGTGGATTTGGCGGAGGCGGAGGCAAGTTTGAGAAGAGAGGCGGAGGGGGCGGCAGAGGATTTGGAGGCAGGGGAGGAGGTGGTAAGTTATCTCCATAGCTTTGATGCAGATGACCAAATTACTAGGAATTTAGATCTATAAGCCATAAAGTAACATTACTTTATTCTTTGTATTTCTCACATATTTTTTAAATAATAGGCAACTCCTGTCAACTCTAAGCAGATGTTGGCATTATTTTAATCGATATAATATAATATTATTTGCGATTAAATTAAATCGATTGGACACTTTTTTTTCTTGCCGTTTGTTTTTGTGAAAACAATATTGCAATCGATCAATATGAAACTTGCTTTTTTTTAATTATTCCAAGACAAGTCTTGTCAAAGTTTGTTCTATTTGTCCTGATAAAATATAATATTTTGACTTATTTTCTATATATAAAAATAAACTACCCTTATTTTTAATTTACTTAAATATAAAATTGCGTTAAAATTGGTTCAGTGTAATTTAGTCTCAAAATAACCAATAGATTTAGTTGCGTTTCAACAGGTAGTTTATAAAAGTAGAAATGTATCTAAATGATGATTTGTGGTCCCTCTAATCTTGACCTATTCGTGAAGACCATATCCACATACCCACTTCTGATAACATGTCAACACACATTCAATTTACATATGTTATGTATAAGGTTTTGACAGAAAAATGTTTGTCGTTAGGTCGTGGCCGGGGCGGCCCTCCCGGTAGAGGTCGTGGAGGCGGAGGAGGCTTTAAAGGAGGCAAACAAGTCATTATAGAACCCCACAGGTAAGTGATATTCCTGAACTATCCCTCGCTAGCTAGCTTTTATCTCAACGGTAGTAGTTGAAAAATTACATAAGTAATAAAAGTCCCTACTTCAGGGTTCAAAGTTATTCTAAAAGATGAGAAATAAGTAACCATACTTAAATTTAGCCTATTTTCCATATAAATATTTTAGCGAGAGCGTAAAATATTTATATGGAAAATAGTCAATTTGACATTGACAGTTGACAGTTTTTCATATAAATGTTTTAACGCTTTCGCTAGCGATTGCGGTCATTGTAAACTCATGGTAAAGGTACTGAAAGAATCCTTAAAATCAGTTAAGTAGTTTTTGAGTTTATCCATTAGAAACAAACATACAAAAAAATTAAATCTATCCTCTTTATAATATTAGTAATTTAAAGTAAAGCCAAAGATACAATGTAAACAAACCCGACCCCTGCTGAATTACAAAATGGAGTGGTTATGTATATCTGTCCTTTTCCCTCGCACGTAAATGATGTCGAAAGCGGTCCGCCCGCGCGCTATCTGTTTCATGGTACAAGAAAGCGATCTTGACAACACTTGGTCACCCTTTTATGATCTTTTTTTATGAACGGTTGCTCTACTAAATAAAATATGTGTTAATTATTTGTTTTATAATAAAAATGTTATAAACTCCTGAAGGTTTGTTCACATTCTTTGCATTATATCCATGCCCTTGATTTAGATGTTGGTATAAATTTAGTAGATGTGATGTCAATATATAGTAATTAATTATACAATTTTCAATGTTAATTTTCAATTGCACCTCCGTCATTCTCTCTGATTTACCCAATGGTTGACTGGTAGATAATTCCTTAAGGCATTAAGTTCGCCTTTTGTACGTTTGTGCAATAGAGTTTAAATAAATAAATAAAATTAATAAATAAATTCTAAGTGACTTTAGTAGAAATCTGTATTATTATTTTTTTCTAAAATATTCATGAAGATTTTTGAAAATACTTGAATTGTTTTGGAACTGTTATCTATACTAATATTATAAAGCTGAAGAGTTTGTTTGTTTGAACGCGCTAATCTCGCGAACTACTGTTTCGAATTGAAAAATTCTTTTTGTTTAGAATAGTCCATTTATCGATATAATTAAGACAGAAACCTTACAATTTTTTTAAAACTTTAAGTACATAATGTTTTATTTAAAAAATCAAAAGGCACTTATCTATTCCACAAAATCGTGTTTAAAAATTTCAATTTTTTTCTTCAAATAACATTAGGAAATGATGTTATCATAAATAACTTTCGTTCTTCTGAAAGCGAAAGCTTGAAGACAATTTTTTATTACTGATCTTACTTATTTTATGCAATTGATGAATGATTAATTTTGATAGTATACAACAATAAAAGGTGATCCCCTTGGCACAGGCATCCCGGTGTTTTTATTGCAAGGGGAAAGGAAGACGCGTTAGTTACGAAGAATCTTGTGCCTGGTTCAGAGGTGTACGGTGAAAAGAGGATATCAGTTGAGGTTAGTTCAAATTTTATCATTAAATATGTCTTTTTTTTTATGTATAATTCATTGTTTATACGATAAAAGCTTTTATCAAATAAAAGCAATTTTTTTCTGTGTATGGTGGAATACACAGCCTATGTAAAAGTGCTGTTAAAGATAGATGGAGTGAAAGAGACTTTGCGCGCAGCATTGCTCGTCAGACAAGGTGTGAATATTCATGAATGAAAATCCACTTATAAAGATGTTCAATGATGATCAGTGGTCCCTCTAATCTCGACCTAGTCGTGAAGACTATATCCACTTACCCACTTCTGATCCTACCCTATGCTGCCCAAGATACTCGCGAATCAAAGACAAGAGCTGATCCGCGTCTTTGCTTCAGACCGACGGTGAGAAGGTGGAGTACAGGGTGTGGAATCCGTTCCGGTCTAAGCTGGCAGCTGCAGTCATGGGAGGAGTTGATGCCATCCATATGCCGCCCGGATCGAGGGTTTTATATCTTGGCGCTGCCAGTGGTACCACGGTCAGCCACGTCGCCGATATTGTTGGACCTGTAAGTTTTTTATTTTTTTATTGTATGATTACATAAGCGATGGATTGCTAATGAATTATTGTTATATCAATAAATTGATTAACAATTAAATAATATAATTATTATTATACTAGCTGTTGCACGTGACTTCGTCCGTGTCTCTATAAATTATTATTCGTAGAAAACTGAAATTTTGTATGGAGGGGGTGAGGGTGAGTAGCCTATGTTACTCGCTGATGTAATGTAGCTTTCTATAGGTGAAATAATTTTTAAAATCTGTCCAGTAGTCTGAGTTTATTCATTACAAACATACATTTGTATGGAAGGGGGGGGGGTAAAGGGCGGAGAGGGGGAGGGTGAGTAGTCTATGTTACTCGGTGATAATGTAGCTTTCTATAGGTGAAAGAATTTTTAAAATCTGTCCAGTAGTCATGAGTTTATTCATTACAAACATACATTTGTATTGGGGGGGGGGGGGGGGGGTAAAGGGCGGAGAGGGGGAGGGTGAGTAGTCTATGTTACTCTGTGATAATGTAGCTTTCTATAGGTGAAAGAATTTTTAAAATCTGTCCAGTAGTCTTTGAGTTTATTAATTACAAACATACAAAAATAGATACATACAAATCTTTTCTCTTTATATTTAGTATAGTATAGATATGAAATATTTTAATATATTGTAGTCGCTCATGGTCCGATTATATTAATAATTTAAATAAAATGAATGATATTTTTTAAAACAACATAGTTATTGAATAGACAATCCAATCCATAATAAATGAAATGTAACTGAACACTTGTATTTTTCGGTGTATATCATTGTGCAATCAATTTGTTTTGTATTTCAGGAAGGTCTGGTGTATGCGGTGGAATTCTCACACAGATCCGGCAGAGATTTGATAAATGTTGCCAAAAAACGTACCAATATCATTCCCATCATTGAAGACGCGAGACATCCGCTTAAATATAGGTGAGACCTTTTTAACAACTGGGTACTAATTTGTAAAGATATTTTCTATAAAATGAATTTCACAAATTTTGTCTATTTTTATAGTTTTACATTTTCCTTTTAACTTTACTTGCACAGTGAACTGTTTACAATCTACTTCATACTTCATAGTGAGATATAAAATCATAAACGAACCGTGACTGTACATTAAAGTATTTCTTTCAACAAAAAAAAATTGCCACACATTGTACTTACCTTACAGAGGTCAAAAAAATTAAAATTATTGTGTCAAAAAAAATTAGAATTATCGTATATTTGTGCACGCTAATCTCTGAAACGGCTTAATCGATTTGAATGTGATTTTCACTGATCTATTGTAGCCCATCTCCTTATCCCCTCCTAATCCCTTATCCTTAATCCTACTGTAGTCGGCAGCGCACTTGCAGCACCTGTAGCGTTGCTTGTGTTATAGGCGACGGTAGCCACCTACCATCAAGTGGACCGTGAGCCTGTCTGTCGACATAACATAAAAAAAAGCAAGCTTCCCATAACATGTAGTGTTTATTTCATTCCAGTCGGTTTATAAACAAAAAGTTACATGTTATACCGAATACCTAGGCTGAGCTAGTTTAATATAATTTGTATTTATATTAATAGTAACTTTTATAATATATATATAAATCAATTTTAACCATACTATAGTGAAGTATATCTATCCTTAGGTATAAACATAATATGATGATTTCTACAAACTAAATTTTTCATGTTGATACATTTGAACTCTCTCTCTGATAAATATTCACAAATGTCATATTATATATCTTTGAGCGATTTTTTTAAAAATTATTTTTCCTCTCCAACAGGATGTTAGTCGGTATGGTGGACACAATATTCGCTGACGTGGCTCAGCCGGATCAAGCCAGAATAGTTTGTTTAAATGCCCAGTATTTCCTCAAAAACGGTGGACACTTTGTTATATCGATAAAGGTGAGTTTTGAATGTTACATTTTATTATGTGAAGGTCGTCGGACAGACTGACGGTCCACCTGATGGTAGGTGGCTACCCGTTTGCCTATGACACAGCGTCACAGTTGCTGGATGCAAGAGCGCTGCCGATCATATAATTAAGGAATGGGGATTATTAGGAAGGGAAATGGGCTCGGGCATCCCGTACTCACACACCGAAACACAACAGCACGCATGCTGTTATTTCATGTCTTTTGTTACATCAATAAAATATAAGTTATAAAATGCAAATAAATATGGATACAGCTAATTTATCTATCTTGTCACAGACTTTTTTAAATGACTTAATTGCATACTAGCATTGCTTCTACAATGGTTTGTGCTTGCGGCGATGGTGACCATTTAACCATAGAGTTCACCATTCTCTTGTTTTGTAGATAGAGAGGCTAACACTTGAAAGCAACCCTCCAGCGACTATGGGCCACTTTCTAGCTTTTCTAATTCATCCACTCCCTACATCCTTTTTTCTAAATTGAATTCTCGACATCCTTATCCACTTCCTGAAGAGTCCAATCCTAATTTCCAAAATGCAGTTCGCCCAATCGTGGCTTCAAAATGAATTGCGTCATGAAAGAAATGCGTGTTTAATGGGGGCTGTACATATTGGACCAAGGTGCTGGGCTTCGATAAAGATGGATGTGGAAACTCCATCTTATATAGTATGTTTAATGTTTAATTATTAACTAATTAAACGTTCTTCTGTTGTGTTATGCTTTGGAATCCCTATTACTGGTTCATTACGATACATTTCAATAAATTGTAAAGCCTCATTGCTTGTCCACGTCATCATCATCGCCATCGTAACTCGGGAACGTAAATTTCACTCACGCTCAAAACTAGTGTCTTTGCTGACGAATAAAAACGTACTGATTACTACGTGTGAACACTGTTTGCGGAGCGCGCCAAGATCCTTTGATGTGCGCACCGAAAACCGACACTATTCGATTGGCCGGCCAACATGCCGCCAACTAGATCTCTACACGTTGGCCCAGTACCTTGGTCCAATATGTACAGCTCCCACTAACAAATCCTTTCTTCCTAGGCAAGTATATGCCATTATACCGCCTGGACGATTTCGGCCACTACCTAAGGCCTCGCTAAGCTAATTGAAAAAATAATTCATTAAATTAGTACAGATATTGGACAATGCTTGAATAAGAGAAGACTCTTTAAGAAAGTTAAACGAGTCGGGAAGTGGCGATTTTGGAAATTGTTAGTCAGAATCATCGACGTAATATCCAAGTAGACGGCTAATACCTATTTATTCACAATGCAAACTTTTCTGGCAACTAACTGAGGTGCGCGGGCGCGGGGTACTGAACGCCAATTGGTCCGAACAAGGTTACGACGAAATTCTATTGGTTGTTACTGCCCATAGTAACTTCTATTGGTCGAACATTACCGAGCGTGGAATTATATAATATCTATTTCTCAAATGTGTTGTCTGAATGCGTTCGCCCTGTACTTGAAGTCTAGTTGGATATTACGTCGATGGTCAGAATGAAGGATATTTATGAAGTGGAGTACTTTGGAAATGGACAACTTAGGAAGTCGTCAGAGTTATCTGGAGGGGAAAGCAAAACCTAGGCTGCCATCCTTCTTGATAGGTAGCACAACAATGTTGGCATGCACTTGCAAATTCTCTATGGCCTTATTGTAATCACCTACTGCCAAATGGACTATTTTCAACACCCTGTGTGCTATTTTCAAATAATATAAATCTCTCTCAATCGTTTGCACCCATGATGATACCAAAAAATATCTAAATATTTCATGTTGAAAGCTGAACTCTCTCTCTGAGGTTTACAAAGATTAAAATTTTATGTTAGTGCATAAAAAAGAAGGAACATGAGGAAATATTATGTATTTACTTTCAGGCATCCTGTATAGACTCGACAGCGCAGCCGGAGGCAGTCTTCGCGGCGGAGGTAAAGAAATTGCAAGCAGACAAACTGAAACCTCAAGAACAGTTGACTCTGGAGCCGTACGAGAGAGATCATGCGGTGGTCGTTGGAATCTTTAGGCCTCCGGCGAAGAAGAATTAGTGCTTTCTAAGTGTTAAAAGACTTTTTTTAAGTTTAAATCTATATAGTATAAGTGTAAGTTTAAATAAAGTGTAAAATATAAAAAAAAACATTTGATTTATGAACTACTAGCCGATGCCTGCGACTTAATCTTGAAACTAAAATAAACTAAACAAAAAATAAAATGTGTAAATTGCTAATAGACTAAGCGAGCGCTGTTCGCTCACATAGCGAGATTTGTAATTTTTAGCATTTTTATACCCACCGTAACTTCTAAACGCAAAGTCAGAGTTATTTACAGAGTAATTTGCAAGTAAATACATAATGAATGAAACTATTTAGTTGGATAAGATTAATAACATGATATGAATGTCCATCATCTTTCAATTCAGCGTTTTATTCCCCCTTACAAAAGACCACCGTGAAATAACAGCACGTGTGCTGTTATGTTTCGGTGAGAGTAAGTGATGCCAGAGCCCATTTCCCTACCCCCTCCTAATCCCTTAATCCTACTCTGTAGGCTTGTTTTATAGGCGACGGTAGCCACCTACCATCAAGTGGACCGTCAGCCTGTCTGCCAATCTTAACCTACCCATATTTTGAACGAAAAACGGTTATATTCGATTGTAATTTTTTTGTTAGTGGTACATGTAATCAAAGGGCGATGAAATCTGCCATCTACCTCGTGGATCACCAGGTCCCTGGTCTTCCAGCGACGAAGATCCCAACGGGCGGCCACACACAGAGTCCAGAAGCTCCAGCACTTCACCACTTCAATGATTACACTCGCGGAGCAATTAGCGGATAATTTCGCGGATCGCGATCCCTGGGATGAGTCCGTACGCGTGTTATCTTTACGATGTTTTGCTTAGACTGAGTTTTAAAAATGGGCGCTTGCGCGTTTACGGTGGTGACAGATATAGGGATAGGCATATGGTGGGAGTGAGACACCACATACTATAGTGAACAACTATCAATTAATTGAATTGGCAATTGGTGTTAACTAGGTACAGACTAATACAACATCTTTGGTGTTAACAGTGACTGAGCGAAAGTCTTTTCGCATATAGTATGTATAACCTTTTAATAAAATCTCTTTGGCTGTACTATTTGTATCTGGCTGGTTTTGATGACATTAAAAAGGTTACATTTCAAAGAAAGAAATTAGTAAAATGTTTCCAGCTATTTTTCATTTGTTTTTCTTTCTAATGAGTGAATCTAATGAAATTCGATACATTGTAAAATTTTATCACAAAAAAGGAAAAAATATTCAACGCAAGCCGCGAAAAAAAATTGTGACGTTTATGGACCTCGTGCAGTGTCAATAAGAGTAGTACAAAGTTGGTTAAGCGTTTTAAATCCGGAAATTTTGATGTTAAAGATGCACCTCGCTCTGGTCGCCCTGTTATGGATAAAATGGACGCCATTTTTGAAAAAGTGGAGCAAGAACGGCATGTCAGTAGTTACGACATACATAGCTGAAGGCCTGAGAATTGACCACAAAACAGTTTTGACCCATTTGAAAAAAGCTGGGTACAAAGAAAAGCTCGCGAGAGCCTCACGAGCACACTGAAAAAAACCTTAGGAATAGTGTACTCATTTGCGATTCTTTATTGAGATTTCACGGCACTTATCTGCGCAGTTCCGCGAATGTGCCCGCGCCACCCGCGCAACGTAACTTGACCCTGACCGACTTGCACTCGATTTTAAGCTTTAATACTCTCTGAATAAAGTTGAAATTTGTACAACAATTTATCGAACGAATTGACCGAACTTTTCCGTTTTTATTTCACTCTTTTTAACCTAAAAAAAGCCGGGACATACGAGGGGTTAATACTTGTGACCATTCTTATCAAATTCCAATAAGGTTAACAAAAAAAAAATCAAGTTTACAAAAATACTTTGTACTAATTTATTATTACACTAAACATGTAATAAGTATTACATTTATTATTACAATAAACCGTTGGCTACTAACGATCAACCAACACAATACTAATAAATAATTTAACATACATACATGATTTTATCCATACACGTCATGCTTCCTAATCGCGTACAACAATTAATATTGCTATAGTTAAAACTAAAGGCAAATTATTTTGCAGATTTCATCCAAAATTTACAAGCAATTACCATACATTTAAACTTCATTTAACATGATTATCAATAGAAAATAATTGTGATGAAACATTAGGTACTATTAAATAAAACTAAAAATAATGCTCTATTTCCATTCGTTCAATTACATTCAATTGATTGAACTGTTCGGATTTTTCAGTTTCAGCAGTTTAACTGTCAGAATTGTAATTTGTTAAATTATTAAAATTTGTTATATACTTACCTACATTTTTATTTAATTTTATTTGACACGCTACTTTTTTAAAGTGGATAGAAAAAGGGGATTTTTATATTTTATAATAATCTGTAACAAAACTAAATTTAAAACAATATTTCATATTGCTTTTTGAACTTCGACTCAAACTCTGACAATTGAACTACTGAAACTGAAAAGTTCAATCAATTAATTCGCAAAGATGAAAATATTGGTGTGATAACACAAACATTTAAAAACACTTTGATTTCATTAAAGCGTCATGCAAACCGGATATATTATAAAATTTATTTGTTTCTATCCTTACATTCATATTGTTAATAAATCGAGCACGCATACTGCGACAAAGGGAGTAACTAGATTTATTCAGCTTAAGTTCATACTAGGTAAACAGGAATTTTGTAAGGAGTTGCGCACGCGTCCGTTCAACTTGCACGGTTCCAATTCTGGGGCACAGGCCTTCAGACACGTTTCGGCTCAGACAAAATATTCTCTCCGTGAATGAGTGTATGATGGCGTCTGAGCGGACACGTTAAATTAGTTCTTACATATATTTACGACTAACTATGGGACGTTCTGGAAAAAGCGTTCGCGCCGGCGATCGTTCCACCCTATCGATGGTAGCCACGCCCCGTTCCGATTAGTGTCAAAGGAAATCGGTCCTTACGTTTACAACATAGAGTTTACATTTCAACAGAAATAGCACTCCCAACTTTCGATGGCTTGTTTACAAATCCCGTTTACATTTTGTGGTAGATTCGAAATACATCGAGGCGTTTGGCGCTAAGCATAAATAAGTGTGCGGCCGGTCAAAGGGAGTTGTGCGACAATAAGCTATACGAAAGCGACTGTTCGGAGCTTTTGCGACAGGGAACCGACGACACCTTAAGGGAATCATTGACGACTTTTCATCAGAAAAGTTTGGTGATTTTGGCAGTCATCTGGGTTTGTGAAAATAAATAGTTCGTTTCGCCCTTACTCGGCATTTTTACTCACCCCGCACGTAACATTATCATATGAAATAATATATTTTGTCTGACCGCTACGTGTCAGATACGTTCGTTGTCTGAAGATATAAATGGACCTTCATTCAGCGTTGTACGCGGCCGATAGAATCCGTTTAGTGGAGATAGACGGCTGCAAAATCGTCCAACGAAACGGGAATGCGTCTGAACAAGTGCAGTTAGTCCCTCAATCCCGCGATTTATCCCGACTTATCTAAGTGAAACGCTTAAGTGCTAATCAATTTTGCCAAAGGGATTACTCTAAACATAATCATTAAATCTTATTTTCTATACGCATACATATTTTGTACAATATTAAATACTAAATGCTAGCAAGTAACGAATTTAAAAATAATTAAAAAATAATTTAATTAATTATTTTACTTAATTAAATAATAATTTAATTAAGTAAAATAATTTAAAAATAATTAATTAATCACCTACAATAATTTAATTAGGGGAACTGGTGTAGATATCTTTCAGTATTCCTCCGCATGTTTTAAAAGAAGGGTTAAAAAAATTCTTTTATCACGTACTGCATAATGGTTTGTTGTTTTATGAGTTTTTGTTTTTTTATTCCTTTATTATTGGTTTATTTTTTTAATTTTAATTTTTTTTGTTGTTTTCGTCTTAGTGCATGCCAAGTTAGCCTATAAGTGGAGTATACGATATTGTAAATTAATTTTTGAATGTGTTTATGTATAAGGATGATTGTATACTGCGTTGGCTTCCTAATAAAATAAATAAATAAATAAATAATAAATGATGTGAAAATTGACACCATCCACGGTTGATTCACGGGGATGGGTGGAGACGGTTTATGGGGGCGGCCGGTCCATTTCTTGAACATTCTCGTGTGCTATTGCATATTTGCAGTGAGTTTCCCATATAGATAACTAGCTGGTGAAATCCTTCAGTAGTTTTTAAGAAAATTTCGATAATTTCAGCCATTGGTTGTACAATCGTGTTCTGAATTGTCCCGCGTAAATGTTTAATTTTTTTTTCTTTTTGAATATCAGAGGCTCTAGTATGAGTTTACGATACTACACCAATACTACACTCGCTAGCGAGAACGTAAAAATTTCTACACCAATACTACACTCGCTAGCGAGAACGTAAAAATTTAGTATGGAAAATCGTGACCTGTCAATGTCAAATTATCAATTTTCCATATAAATGTTTTACGCTCTCGCTAGCGAGTGTAGTATCGTAAACTCATGCTAGAGTCACTGGTCCCTGGCAGAGTATCAGTGTTAAGGTCTGCACCACAACTGTATACTGAGCCAGGGTTCCTTTTCCTCTCGTTACTTTTCTATATATTTGTTTGCTTGTAATTATTATTTTGTTGTTTGTTGTATATTGTTCACATATGCTATTAGAGGAATAAAAGATGGTTTCTTTCTTTCTTTCAATTTATAACCACTGAAATCTGCTTGCTCAGCACTCATTTCAATGGTTATTATGTAGTGTAGTTTTATATTTTGTGTATTTTACAAATTACAATGTTCTAATAAATCTGTGCCGACGTCATGTTAAGATTTGATATATTATAAGATCAAACTAATTGAATGTCCAGGGTAACACGAGGAAATCGGAGCCACCGGGTTGGGTAATGAGAACCACTTCAGTAAGATATACGTATCTAAAAACATGTCAGTCGGTCTAGCATGAGTTTATAATGAACGCACACAATAGCGAGAGCGTAAGGGTCAGCGCCGACGGGCGGAGTGGCGGCGAAAGAGACTAATTTAGTAACAATTTAAATTCAACCTTAAGGGGACGCCAGCCCCTAATGATAAAAAATCCACTTATTTGTAACCGTTTTCCTTTTAAATTATCATAATTATCATTTAAAAAATACTCAAACCATCCGCAGGATCATCATAATTATTTTTAAGTTATATTGAATTATATATATATATAAAAATTACTAATTTGTGGTCTAATATCGATGTTGTAACTGTGCGATTTGCTTAATAATCAAAATTTGAAATAGCTAATTCTTAAGATAAATTTTAAGATCCAGTATCTGAAGGTTCATCAAAAGAAAAATTTGAATTATACTTTATTTAATTTTTAAAATAGATATTTCCGAGATTTGCAAGTAGCGACTCCCCCTCAGCAGTCCCGTCAATTCAGTACAAGACGAGTTTTGTGGCTGGAGTCACCTTAAGTGCTCCTGAATACGACTGTATTTGATACAATGAAATAAAATGACGGCAAGCGACTCAAAGCGAGGTCGAGAGGCGCGCGGCGAATCGACTCCAACGCCTCTCACTGCTGGCGCGCGCCGTTCTGGGCTTTGCGCTGACCCTAACTGTAACTGCGCTGACCCTAAATGATTTATATGGAACTTGTCAAATTGACATTGACAATTTCCATATGAATGTTTAAAGCATGCGATAATGGAATTAAAAAAATATATATTCAAGCTAAAATCTATGACCGTATATTTGCAAACCGTTGCAATGTTGGCTTTTAGTTGTATGTTTGATTACGTATAAAATGTAAAAAAATCAATATTATTTATGCAGTAGCTAATCTTATAAACTCATTTAAAATTTTCCGCACATGTGCGTCCACGGCACGTCGACCAAGATTTGTTTAAACGCATATATGCGTCCAAAGCATCCAATGGGTTAACGCGCTCGCCAGAGAGTGCGGTCATTATAAACTCAAGCTAGACCCTGTTTTGTTTCGAAGTAGAACAGAGAGACGCGGGAGGAGTACGTGTGACCCGTTGCCCTTTGCATCGCTCGACTGCACGCCGTTTCTCGAGCAATTGATCTAATTTATTACGATATTGTATTAAAATTATTTTTCTCAAACATGCTCGGAGAAAACTATAAACAAGCCACGAACTTTGTAATTCTTGGCTCATGCATTTCTTTCTCGACCTAGGCCAAGAATGTTGTATGAAAATTCATTCCCGGCCGCTGCTCAGCCCGATGAAACCCGAAGTTTCACGAGTCTTCACGAACGCGCCCGCCGCTGTCACAGGCGTATTAGGCGGGGGCGTTTCCTTTGCACTCATTGATATTTTTTTTTGCATTATCACGTGTTTCATTATTTCCTCACATTATTGAGAAAAGCACTATACCAGGCTCGACCGGAATGAGGATTGCCGGACTCAGATCTTTATCAAGGCCTCGCTAAAGCCCGGGCTTGAAACCACTTCGTCCGGCAATCCTTCACTTCTTGGACTCTGCAGTAATGTACTATTATTAAAGCATATTCACATCTAAGCGTTATGTGTTACCGGCGTGGGTGACGGTAATAGCCAAGCGATATCCCGCCGGGAATTTGGTATGGCATTTATGCTTCTGTTGCGAAAATTGGACCGCATACCAGAATGGTACGCGATGCGTACCGCGTGTTCGGCAAAACTTTGTTACCTCCCGCAGATGCACCCCCCAGTCAATCGCCACTCAGTGTTTCCACTTTTAGGCAACTTAAAGTATGGTTAAGAGCTATTTTATATTTTAAGGATTTAGGTTAAATTGGGGTTAAATACAAGATAAAGGCCTATGTTAACACTATTTTAACATACTTTTGTCTTTTTTGGCGGGGGTTACCCGAAATTCCCAACACATTATTATTCGACCAATTACTATAGGCTTTTTTGTTTTTTGTATTTTTTTAAATATAAATCTATTAAAAAATATGTTTCCGTATATCTCATATCTTATGTCCTTTTTATTCGAGAGCTGAGAAGAGAGTAGTCTGAGATACTCTAGGTAGGTAATTACGTGACTTATAAAGAGGTAGGTAGGTAGTTAAGGGTTCACTATTGTGCCAATCCGTAATAGCTGCACCATATCTGATTACTACACGATTTTTCTGCCCTAAATCAAGGATTTTCGGAGAATTGTCTAAAAAATCTCGGGTGAAATTAAAACCTGATAGTGGAAACAATGTCGCCACATACCCATTCCAAAATAGGTTGTTTCACGAGTGCGATTGCTACTACAATGCGAAGTATACAAATATATGTATAGTTCAACCTATAGAGATGGATGACATGACACACCCCAAATTAAAAGACGTATTTTTGAAAAAAAAAAGTTATGGGAAGAAGTCGGAGAAAAATTAAACATAGAAGGTTGATTTACATTTTAATTATGTAATATTTAAATTTTATTGAGACAGAGGGCTAACACTACCAACAGGCTCCTCAAATTACTAGTAAAAAAAAAAAACGGTTAATGACGATAAATACATTTTAAACATTTCGGGTATAAACATATTTAATTTTCAACTTGAAATTCACAATTTCAATACAGAACAATGGGTCGGTTGTACAGTTAAAAAAATGCATGTGAACTAATTTGACTCCCTAGGTAATAAGTTTGATCAGTGTTTCAATGATACTCAAATTATGATCAAAATGATCACAGTTCGTCCAGTGTCTTAAAACAATAAGAAAGCTCAACATTGCTCAACAAGCTATGGAGAGAGCTATGCTCAGGGTTACACTGCAAGTGGTAGTGGGTAGGACACAATAGTAACGGAGAGCTGACGGCGCTGGGGCCGGAAGGTTCTCGAGTGGAGGCCACAGATCGGCAAGCGCAGCGAAGGATGTCAGACAACCTGCTAAGGGTTGGGGGTCACTGGTGGAACCAGGCTGCTTCTGACCGGTCTTTTTGGAAAATTAGGGGGAAGGCTTTTGTCCTAAAAGTGGGCCTTCGGTTGATTAAAATGAAACTCATAAAAATTATGTATCATCATATACGCAATTCAGCTACATTTTAAACAATCAGATTTCATCTGAATCAGAAGGGCTGACGAAAAAATTCTAGCAATACTATTTCAAAGATAACTTAGCTTATTAAATTCAAGTTGAATTTAACATTTGTGACATCACAATTCAATTCTAAAAGCAACTAAACAGGCAAGCATCTTTGCGTCGCGCCGCGTTCTGGTGTGAATTGACAGTTAGGATACAGGGCTGTCTTCCAGCGCTCCTTCGGCCGACGCTAACTTTGCTCTAACCGCGGATACACGCCGTTCCAGCACTCTATTCGACCATAATTTGATCTGGACAAGATTTGTCCGGGCGACCTGTCAGAGCTAATTATTATGCTCTGCCTACCGGAACGGGTGTTATCAAAAATGGGGATCGGAGTGGGTGTTACTAGCCTTGGCTGAAGTTCTGGAACACACCCCAGGCACAAGACACCTAAAAAACAATATTTGTGGTTGTATGACCATCGTATTTCACTGCTCAAGAATCTTTTGATAGCTCTAAGTATAACTTAGATAGTTTTATCGGATAGCTTTAGCTCTAAGTATAATCAGATACTTTTAGCTCTAAGTATAAATATCGGCGGTAACAAGCATTATTTTATTTATATGAATACATGGACTCCAGGTTTGGATACCAACACTGTCACTGGAACGTGTGTGAACACATTTTAGAGTTCACCATTTTTCTTTAATAAATAATCACAATTCAGTAAATTAATTAATTAATAAATAAGTTGTATGAGAAAAATTGGATATACAATTTACCGTAGCCGTTGAGGATATTTAAAAAATAATCGTTCAGCGATAAATAAGCGTATACCCTACAAATTGTCCGCCCGTGAGATATTCACTTAGAGTGCACTTTTCACAGAGGGCTCGAGTGATACTTCACCGACACCATTCTCACTAAGCACAGTTTACCGATTGAACACAGATCACGAACACAGAGTCCACGGTGTGAACCAAACTCATATCAACCCGTGCCGCTTCTTATACTCTTCCAAGTTCAGAGAGCGTTTCGGACCCGTCTCTTTCACTTTGGCGGTCACTGGTTTCGGTTGAACGTTTGAGTTTACTCCTGAAATAATAAAACAATGTAATTATTTATTTAACTAAAAGTTTAAAGTTTTTTTTTTGTACTTATGTATTAGATTCTACGCATGTAACTATAACATAAACTTGTGTCTGTTAATTCTCCAAATAAATAAATAAATAAACTACTCTACTACTTGAATGACCTTGGGCAACCTGGGCTCTCAACATCCGGCCCCAGCTAGGGGCATCGCATTTTTGATACTTGAAAATAACATTTTTTCATTTAATTAAATGAAAAACCGTTCGTGTCATTTTTAATAATAATAATAATTCATTTATTTGCTTAAAACATTGTATAGAAGGTGCAAAAGGGCTACAAAAATAACATCATGTTTCGCCGTTTTACAAGGCATGCAAAAATTAATTAACAAATTAATTAACATTATCAAATTTAACAGCAAGTATAACACAATGCCATCAAAAACATAACTTGTAAAAAAAACCAAGTCTCGCAACTCAGCTCTACTTCTTCTACCGTCAAAAGTTGTGAGATCCATGTTATGCCAAGTCGGTTAATTTATTCAGTCCCTACTTAAGTAACCTTCTGTCTTGAGTTATTACGAAATTAGCTCACCTAACAACATCTTATACTGACCATATCAATATTAAAAATCTTGTATGTTTTAAATAAATAAATTGACTTGGCAATTTCAATAAGGATGTCATGTCAAATAATTATTTATGTCAAAAAATAAAAATAAAACAGAACCGATTCATTTGAATTTAAGATATAGAATAATGCTATAATTAAATCAATGCTATAATTTTTTTTATCTTTCAGCCATATCACAAGCTTTTTTTAAAATTCATTTAAGGACATTTGTAAACTAGCTGATTTTCGGTGTAGCGCTTAAATTTTTTGTTCGTAAAACTTTTCAAAAAATCACTAAATGTTAATGGGAAGCTTGCTACATTAAATCACTGAAAACCGCATTTAAATCGGTCAAGCCGTTTGTGAGATTAGCGTGTACAAACGCACAGACAGACAAAAATTCTAAAAACTTTTTTTTTTGACCTCGGTTACATAAGTACAACGTGTACAAATTGTGTTTTTTTTTGAAAAAATATTTAATGTACGGACAAGGCTCATTTATTTTATTATATGTATACATGAAACTTTATCATTTGATTATAGACACATTGCAATACTTCTTGAAACAACCAAGATGAATCGATTTTTGCAATAAAGCAAGACATTCAAATTTTATTTATTTTCTCGTAAACCCACTATACCTAAAACAAAAATAACTCATCAGTAACATAGACCAAGAAGTTATGTATCACATATTATTAGATTGGCTTTAAATTGGAATAGGAAAAAAATAGTGAAATTTTCTTTCTGACGGCGTAGAGCCACTTAAACAAAAGGAGGGCCGGATGGATGTCGCATTTTTTAAATAATTATCATTTCATTTTATTATATTATTTATTTGATAGTTAATTATAACATTCTATGCTATTGCCTACTACGATGAAAGGTACGTTGGATGAGTGGCATGGGTGCTTGCCTAACGTTTCAGGGGCCCCGGGTTCGATTCCCGGCGGGGTCAAGTTTGGAGATTTTAATGTAATTTTAAAAATTGACTCTGGTTTGGATTTGAAATGTAGTGGCAGGGCACACTGCGTTCCGCAGTCATTTGGGCAGCCCGCCTGGCGGCAGTAACCACCACCCTACAGAATACCAGCGTGAAATAACAGCATATACGTGCTGTTGTGTTTCGGTGAGTGAGTAAGGGATGCCAGAGCCCATTTCCTTATCCCCTCCTAATCCCTTATCCAATCCTACTGTATTCGGCAGCGCACTTGCAGCAGCTGTGGCGTTGCTTGTGTTATAGGCGATGGTAGCCACCTACCATCAAGTGGACCGTCAGCCTGTCTGTCGACCTTAACATAAGAAAATAAAAAAATCCTATATGCTTTTTTGTATCCCTGGACAATGTGTATGCAAAAATTCATCATGATCGGTTGAATAGTTAAGGCGTGAAAATGTAACAGCCAGACAGAGTTACTTTATAACATTAGTATGGATTTAAGATATTATGTATTATGCTGGATGCTAAAATGTAGGGAGTTTACTAACTATGCAATTAGTTTAACAAGACGAATCGTGCTGGTACGCCATATTGTGACGTCATTGACTTTTTCCATAAAGAAAATTACAAATATCAAAAGAAACTAGATATTGCCAAGATTTGCTTTTTTAGAGAGGAGACCTCAAAATAGTCCCGTCGCTGCGTATTGTACACGGATCCAAATTTACTCACACACCTCTTCATGAAATACTCTTGCGGTGCAGGCTCAATCAAGATTCTACCAGGGTCTGCCGTGGTAATGGGTCAGCGTTTTATCCACAAGTAACAATACTATGACTAACAGTCAACAGAGACACTCAATGATAGATGTTACCAACAAGTAGTCCGTCAGCTTGTCTGACGGCCTTAATATAAAAAAAGAGGAAATGGCTGTACTTCGAATGAATGAATGATCACTAACAAGAAAAAAAAACAGTGTAAATAATTTTTTAAAGATAATCATACACAAAATATAACTCACTAGCTATCGGTAGATCCAGATCAATGTTGATGTCAAAGTCATGCAATGAATATAGACTTGCATTGTCTCCGGTCACTGACGATTTGCTGTCGCTGCGACTCTTCTCCTCTTGCTGCTGCTGTCAAGAGAACAAATTATTATTAAAGCAATGGAGAAAATTCAGCAGATCTTTTGAGTTCATGGTTATAATTCGGTTGTATGACACAGTCTGCCTAATAGTCTACTGGATTAGCAATTGCATATGGTTGCCTGCAAATGTTCTGAAATAGACCTTGACTACAAAAATTTATGTATTTTTTTAGAGTTTATTCCATAAGAATCGCTTCCCATATAAGGCCTCCGGCATGGAAATTTTATGAGTAGTCAAATTAATACAAACGTCACGTTAACTGTCACTTTGACATTTGTGCGACAGCTGACGTATTTATGTTCGCTAATTCTATTCTCTGGGCTCGAATCTTGTATGATAGCTCGTTACAAACTGCTGGCGCAGCGACATCTGTCGTCGAAAATCGTCAATATTACGCATTTTATCTGGTATACGATCAAGGTCACTCAGAGGTGACCTGGATCAGGTTGCGTTCAGAGGTGCGTAGGTGGCTCGCTGCACCTCTTAGTGCCTTTTAATACTTTTTCGGTAGTAATCAAATAATAGTGTTACTTAATCATATCAATATAGGGTGTAAAATCAGTGGTTGTTAGACTACAAGCAAACGACTCGGTAATGAGTGATGCACATAAGTAGTGTAGGTAGATAGGTATGCCCTAACTACACCATGATACCTATCTGCAGAATCGGTAGGAATCAAAGATGTTGCGCGTCGCGGCTTTTATTTGACAAAAATCGCGGGTTTTTGAATGTGAATCATATCGTCATCGAACAAAAATCGACCAATATTTCCATCGACTCAAAAAGCTCTCACATCGGCCGGTTGTTCTATTTCACCATACACACCTCAAGCCTCTCCTTCTCCCTTTCTCTGGCGACTTTCTCCTCTTCCTCAATTTGCTTCTGTATTTGTGCGTTTTGCTCTTCATTTCTCTTCAACTCCTTAAAAGAAAACATAATCATAAAAGATTTGTATATATAAATAAGCCCTATACAATGTCATCATAATCTCAGCCCTATGACAGCCGCTGCTAGTAACAGGCACCCCCCCCCCCCCCACAATTTTCAGTTCACCAATGATAAAATATGATGCTTATTATAATATATTTGACGAGCCCGTTGGATGAGTGGTTAGGGTGCTTGTCTTAACACGCTCTGTTCTAGGGTTCCCGAGTTCGATTTCCAGCAGGGTCAACTTTGAAAAATTAACTTTTCAAATTTGGCTCCGATCTGGATCTACAAAGTAGTGGCAGGGCACACTGCATTTCGCTGTCATTTAGGCAGCCCGTCTGGCGGCAGTAATTACCCCCTTACAGAAGACCACCGTGAAATAACAGCACCTGTGCTTTTATGTATCGGTGAATGAGTAAGCAATGCCAGAGACCATTTTCATATCCAATCCCCTTATCCTTAATCCTACTGTAATCGGCAGCACACTTTAGAGCAGCTGTGGCGTTGCTTGTTATAGCCACCTACCATCAAGTAGACCGTCAGCCTGTCTGCCGATATTAACATAAAAAATATATATTACGTTCCAATGCTCTTTGAGGGTGTGGTTTATGACGAAGAATATTCGTTACTCTTTCACGCAAAAACTACTAACATATTTACCTGAAAACTTACAGTATTTTAGTTTGTATAAACATAGGCAATAATGTATAAAGATAATGACGAAGTGTATAAATAAAATACCTGACTCCGGCTGCCTTGTGACTTGAAATTCATGACTGGCTTTGTATGTCTTCGGGTGAACGGATCGTCTGCTTTCTTTCCTTTATTCGCCCTTACCTGACAAACAGAAAGAAACACAGTCAACTCTCGATCATTTGAAAATTTTCCTCCGGTCCCTTGAAAAATACTGACCTCCTCCATGATGGCTTTCTCGGCGGCCTCCACGTTGAGTTTTCTGTTTCTGTTGTTTATGTACGATATGCTCTGTATGGAGGAGGTTCTTGTCTTGTCCAGCTGGTTGGCTCGGTCCTCTAACTCCTGGATTTTGGAGTTCAGGTCTACTACCAGCTCGTCGTCGCCTCTGAAAGTTGTAAACATCAATTTTTTGTTACCGTCACGTCACCACTTTTGCCGTCACGGATATTTTCTGAATATGAAACACTTTTTTAATGGTAATCCGTATGTGTCAAGTGGAGAGCATTTAAAAAGTTACATATGGGTCATTCCATTTGAAACGCTACCAGAACCAATTTTCTAAAGTTAACTAATTTTACAGCAATTATTGTTTAAATCTATCATAACATACTAAATCATCCGAATTTATTACATATTTTACATAAAATTAACTTTTATTTACTTTTTTTAATGTGGAACGCGAGTGAACTCTTATACCTTACTGGCAGTATATTGAAACCTAAAATGGCAGCACTAAATAACAGTCAACGAGTCTATTTTTGACAATTACTTTTGCGCCATTTCAAGGGTATAATGATTAATAACCTACAGAAACAATAAAAAATTAGATATTTTACGATTTTCTTAGCTTTTCTGGACGATAATAGGAGCAAATTCACTGGTAACGACCGTTACAAGAATAAGGTAATTGTTTTTTTTATATCTAATATAATAAATGTATATCAAAATGGTTCTAGGAAAGTAAGGTTGGGACTGGAGGCAAATGATTTATGTGCAATTTTTAATGCTAAGCTTTGCTTATTATTAATTATTCGCGGGGAAAAATGTGTAACGACCGTTACGTAATGGCCGTTACATAGCTTTTCCGAACATTTTGGAGTACAAAGATTTTAATTTTATAGACTTATAATGAGCGTGTTCGTGGTTTAATGTATGAATTTTTATTATGCTATAGATTTCTAGTGTGTATTGCATGTTAATAGTAAAGAAACTCAAAATTATGGTACTTTTCATCTAACTATGGATGGTTTGTGGTGGTTTTAAATTTTGGTGTGGTATTTCAGGTAGGTATAAGATGCCTTCTGCAAAAGAGAGAATGAAAAAGTTTAGAGAAAAGTTGAAAAATGATATCGAAAAATATACTGAGCATATGGAGAAAGAGAAGGAAAGGAGTCGCAAACGGCGAGAAGGATTTAAAAAGAAAATTAATTCTAACCCCCAATTACAAGAAAAAACACGCGAACAGACTAAAAATCGCGTACGTGCTTTTAGAATGAGACTAAAGACTAAAAATAAATTGGACAACGTTGGTGATAGCCCTATTGGAAGTTACAAATGTTTTCAAACCTTTGGAAAAGCAGTTCGTAAGATAAAGCAAAACTTGCCTTATTCCCCATTAAAAAGAGCCGCAGTAGTAAAAAAAATTGCTTTAGATGTGTTAGGATGCGATGTAGACATTTCTAATAAAAGGGTTAACTCAAAGACAATAAATGAAAACACTGAAGGTGCAGTTAAAGAGTTCTATTATAGGGACGACATTAGCTGACAGGACCCAGGTAGGAAAGATTACAAATCCGTCAAAGACCCTGTTTCAGGCAAGAAGGTGAAAAAACAAAAGAGGACAATGATCATGACAATTCGTGAAGCTTATGAATTATTTAAAGACCAACACCCAAACATAAAGATAGGGAAATCTATGTTTTACCAGCTGCGACCAGCTGAAGTACTACCAGTAGTATTCACAGAGCATGTTGTCTGTGTATGTGCACAACATTCAAACTTCATAAATGCAGTCGAAAGCGTAAGGAAATGTGTACCCGAGTTTCCAAAATCACACACAGAACTAATAGAGGCAACAGTTTGTAGTTCTCAAAGTGAAGTTTGCATGACCGGTTCTTGCGCAAACTGTCCTAAAAATTATTGGGAAATGTTCGAAGGTAACAGCAATTTAAATGAAACTATTTCTTGGAAAGAATGGGTTAGCTTGGGCAACAGGCCAAAAATAGTCACAAAATGTATGTCATGTGAAGCAGCAATAACAGAACTAAAAGGCAAAATTGACAAGTTTAAATTGCATTGTTTCGTGAAAAAAATTCAATCAGAACACTTCCAAGATTCGATGAGAAACCTAAAAGAGGATGAAGCTACTATTCAAATAGATTTTGCAGAAAATTACTCATTAGTCAGCCAAGATGAGATACAAAGTGCTCACTGGAGTCATGACCAGGTAACTGTATTCACCTGCTGCATCTGGTTGCCTAAACAAGACGTAAAACCTGTGGTTATTGTAAGCAACGACACATCACATACTAAATATGCTGTCTGGACTTTTTTAAAAAGCATTTTCGATTACATACGTCAGATTACAAATGCTGTGTCATGTGTGAAAATTTTCAGTGATAACTGTGCTGCGCAATTTAAAAACCGCTTTATTTTAGTACTTTTACCAGATCTTAAAGAATATGCGAAACTGAACAGCTTGAAATGGATATTTTTTGCTGCATCACATGGCAAAGGTGCGGTAGATGGCCTAGGTGGCACAGTGAAACGAGTTGCGTGGACTGGCGTGAAGTCCAGAAGAGTTGTTCTGAATACAGCAGAAGATTTTTTTCTGTTTGTTAAAAAAGAAGTGAAAGGTTTATATTTAATCTATGTTTCTAAAACGGACATTGAAGCAGACAAACCCTATCTTAACAGCATTTGGGAACATATATTAACAATTCCAAAAATTCAAAGTCTACATCAGTTTGAAACCATAAACGAGACCGAAATAGCAGTTTCAAGAACATCCAAATCAGAATCGTCAACAATTGTAAAGGTAAAGGACTTAAACGGCGACAACACGGAGTTTCCCAACAGTGACGATGACAATCAAGTCTGGGAAGACGAAGATTTACAACCTCTTGCTACTTTGCGAACCGATCCTGTGCCTGAAAAGTATATACAGCCTACTGCAACACTGCAAACACCAAGCTGCTCAAATAAAAAGGACGAATACTATATCACGTCGCCATTGTATTCTTATTATGAAGGAATTGAAACAGATTTACTTCCTATGTCCAGAGATTGACAAAGTTAAGACAAAACTGCGGTTCAGTGACATATACACAGACTCGGAAGAAGAAACAGAATCAAAGACTTTAACTGCAAAAAACATCAAACCAGGAGTATTTGTGCTTATAAGAATAGTTGCAGAAGGCAAGAAAAAGACTGAATATAGATATGTCGCCGTTTGCCAAAGTTCTGTGTGTGAAGATGAGGGTGAAGTACGCGTTATGTTTTTAAAAATGGTTGGGGTTGACGCAAAAGTGTTCAGTGCCGATGAAAATGATATTTCTGATATCAATTTTAACAATATTATAACCATCGTGGCAGATCCCATCCTAAAAAATAAGGGTGATCGCACCTACTATAATTTTAACACTTCCATTGATGTTTTTGAGAAATAAGTGCATACAATTATTACAATATGTTTTTAAGTAAAGTTATTCTAATGTTTTGTTTTTAAATATTTAATAAAGAGATAGTTTCCTTTGAGTTTTTGTTTGAATTTCGTACGTGTAACGACCGTTACAAATGACTTGTAACGACCGTTACAGATATTAATTCACATAAAATATTAAATAAACCCTAACCAGTTATTAAATCACCTTGTGGATATTGATCATTTAGTTTAATATCACCTTAAGTTATAATATACATGTAATCTAAGCAAAATTCGCAGAATTTCGCAATTCTGTCAGACCACTAGAGAGTTGAGGCAAAATAGCGTAACGACCGTTACACCCCTTTGGCGCAAAATTTCTTTAATTTAGTAAAGTGCACTTAAAATATATTGACAATTATAAGAAGTATGAGATAAAAAGGTATTGTTTTATTGATTAAGTAATATATGTATCTTGTGATTATTGAGAAATTATAAGCGAAAGGTGTATGAACTGTAACGACCGTTACATGGAATGACCCATATACTTCCCTTACCTTGCTTGTATATAAAGACGTTGTGTATATTTGTTAGAAAATATCCGAACTGTTTTTTCGAAAATAACGAAATAGGAAGCAAATTAACTAGGCAAGGTAATTTATTACAAAGACCAAAATGTAGATTAGAACTATTTAATAGAAATGTTTATGTTTTGGCAATTAAAACATACAATAAACGACCTAATATTATAAAGGAATTGCCGGGTCCTAAATTTACAAGAACATTAACAAAATGGTTATTAGATTGTTGTTATTATGATGATGTTAAAGAATTTTATAATAAGAAACATTAATTCATTTATTAATATAGTTTACAAACAATTAAACACAAATATTTGCATGCCCTTGGCGGGTAGAACATACTTTGTACTGTAACTGCTGTATACAAATTAACACGTAAATAAAGATTTATTTTATTATTATTTTATTTATTTATGAAGCAACTCGACACAGATAGTGTCCACGTCCACACAAATTTAAAAAATATTCAATGGTATCATGTATCAAACAAAAGACACAAGTGTAGCAATACAATAAGCTAAGTAAAAATGTATGTAAACACAAAATTAAAACATGTTTATATGTTACATAAACATATATATGTTATGTTATATTTATATGTTTATATGTTCCTTACATTTATATGTAAGGAAAGTAATAATCAAGAAAACCGATTGCAAAATATACACTGTAAAAATCAAATTGCAAAAAGGCAAATCGTAAGTCTCAATAATAAAGAACATGTGCGATGATTAGTTCTCCCAAAGTAGTAAAATGGAGTACATCGAGTGTAGGATTAGACGGGCATCTTACCATCTTCCTTAGCATGGAAGTACGAGAGGCATAAAAATGAGAACTGGCATGGAACAGTAATTAGTAAAGACAGGCTACGGCTTATGCCGGAGGATATGTAGATAATTTAAAAAAAGTAGACCATCAGACCACCTACCGAACTTTATATAAAAAAAGGTTACTTTTTGATATATTTAAGCGAAAAGTGACCTAATCTTCCGGAATCTAGATTATTTTTCACTTAACATTACTAACCTATTTCAATCGGCATAGATATCTAAAATATGCGTGATTCTTCAACATTATGTAGATACTTAACATTTAGAAATCATAAATGAGATTAAATGGTGAGTGACAAACAAGAGTAGAATGGACAAGTCGAAAAGAGTATCCGGAAACGATAGAACTCTCACCTGAGCTGTGCGACGTCTCTCTCCTTCATGAGTTGAGTCTTTTTCATGGCATAATTTGTTGGGTGCGAACGGAATTTCTCCTTTTCGGCGACTATCTTCTCTATGTCTTCTTCCTAAAAAAAAATTACTGTGTAATTTAAATGTTTACTAAAATAATTTGGACATTATTTCCGTTCGCAGTTTAGGTATGATCCGCCGGCCGTTTGTGGGAAGGAACTAAACTTGGCGGACTGTGTTAAAGCATTGTGTCGTTTTGTTAAATTATTTACTCATCTATTTTTGGGTTTCAATTTTTATTTTATTTTTCTCTTTCTGTTCCTAATTTTTATTGTTGCCTTGCACAGCTCGGTGAGGTATTTTTCAGGCCTTGACTGAAAATCAGCGCTGTGTGTCCCACCCACCGCATTATGCCGAGTCAGGGACCTAATTTGATGTATGTGTGTGTACAGAAAAAAAAATTCTTTTTTTCTTACCATTGTGTAACACAAAATAAGTAAGTAATAGTACTTTAGTAATTCAAATAGGTACAAAAAACTCTCCAGACTCAAGTGACAACCCTACGAGTGCGCCGGCGGCGGCTCGGCAATAAAACTGCGACGCGCTAAGGAGTATGAGCGTTCGTGCGCAATTATAAGTTTCAATTTTACTTGCACGCGGGTGGCTCTGGCGAGTGTAGGTATATTTTTATACCTAAACCTGACTTGTTAGAGTGATCCTTCTGTACGCCAGCATTATTATATATTCTATGTTTCAGTGTTCATTAATAGAAAGATTTCCATGGTCCAAGTACAATAGTCTTTTCAACTGAACTACAAGGGACCTCGATTCTTAAACCTTTATGTTAGTATTTTATTTTGGCCTTTTTTGTTTTAGCTCTTTCTGCATTAAAATAAAACATGAAACTTAAAAAACAGATATAGAAAGAAAGAAAGAATTAATTAATCTAGTCATTTGGGCAGCCCGCTGGCGGCAGCAACCACCCCCTTACAGGAGATCACCGTGAAATAACAGCATATGTGCTGTTGTGTTTCAGTGAGTGAGAAAGGGATGCCAGAGGCCATTTACTTACCCTTAATCCTTTTCCTTATCATCATCCTTAATCTTGCAGTACCTCTGGCGTTGCATGTGTTTTAGGCGACACTAGCCAGCTCCACCAACAAGTGGACAACAAAGTATTCACATATTTTTTTTAAAATAGTAAACATAGAAAAAAATTAATCGAAAACTTTATAGCAAACTTAAAAAAGCTTTATTTCCAAAACCAACCTTAAACTCGTACATTAAAGCTTCTTTCACTTCACTGATCTTGTTTCTAACAAACTCCATTGTGGGCGGTTTCTTCCCGGCGTCCTTTATTGCTTTATGCCACTTCTGGAATTCGCTGTCTGTAAATTCCTGTGGACAAGACGAAGTTACATTATTTTGCCACTAATTTAAGTAGATTTTTTTAAAATAAGTCGAAAAATAAAATAATAAGAGTGATATAGACTTATAATATTCTTTACATATAATAAAAAAATACACCTGAAAAAAGCGGTCATAGCGTGATGATAAATAACCTATAAACATTCCCAAAGAATGAAGGTATCATATCATAATATCATAGATTCTTATTAATTTAAGACGTAGTTTCTAATTTGAACTTGATTCATTGATTGTCTAATAAAACTTGATTGACTAATTTGAACAAAAAACAGTCATTATGGCACTAATAGTTAGGACATAAAGCCACCCTAACTTATTTGTAAGTAATGAGTACTAACGTATTTTTGATACATTGTTTTACTTTATCGTAATATTAGTAAAGATCTCTAATTTTTGTAAAATAAAATACAGCCCAAGTTACTTGCTGATAATGTAGCTTACTATAGGTGAAATAATTTTTAAAATCAGTTAAGTAGTTTTTCAGTTTATCCGTAACAAACAAATATACAAAATTATAAACTTTTCTCTTTATTAATTCATTGGGCCGTGTGGCATGTGGCAAAAAGAGACGTCTCACCTGATTACTGACGAACTCCAACCGAAAAACCCTGTCCTGAGTGCCGTGCCTCAGCTTCAGACCTTTGTTGGTTCGTGTATTGCCCAGATTGTACACTTTCGCTGTCTCGAACACGTCTATTATTTCGGCTACCTGTGATTTTTCATCATGCAAATATTAAAAAAAAATGGCCAATAAGTATTTTTTACACTCATTCACATAGGCAATATGCACATTTTTTGTACAGTAGGTCATATCGTTATATAACCGTAAAAAATATCAACTAAATTTTAATAAAAAAAATGAAATAAAAAACAAAATATTAAAATTTACTAACAGCTACGAGAACTAATACCCGCCCTTTTGGCGCGCTTTTCGTGAAGTCACAGTCCAATCAAATATTAAAAAATCACAAATCAAACAACACGCGCTTGTTGACACTGTCATTATAGACTTTGACGTCACATTCGATCTGACCAATAGCGTTGCGTTCAAGTATTTTGAATTACTCACTATATTTTTTTTTGCACTTTTTAATAATTATTTCCTTAACGAAAAAGAAATAATATTAAAAAATATTTACAGTTTTTTTAAAGGGTTTGGCTAGTAAAATATATTTACAATAATCAATGGTAACCTGTACACAAAAATTTTATAATAAGAAACATTAATTCCTTTATTAATATATTAGTTTACAAACAATTAAACTCAAATATTTGCATGCCCTTGGCGGGTAGAACATACTTTGTACTGTAACTGCTGTATACAAATTAAAATCCTGTAAACATGTGTTCGCGCAAATAAAGATTTATTTTATTTATTTATTTATTTTTAAAAAATAAAAGACAATTCACTCACCCTATAAACTGGATTTCCATTATTATTCCCTATACCGATTCTGACGAAGCACCCGTTCACGACGCGAGCAAAGAACGGCAGGTGAACTAGTCTTTCCAATTTGAATCTGAATGAACGAAATTAAACTTAATCATAGTCAATTTGAAACCGGAGGCTATTGGTGACATAAAATTACTTGACTAGAAATAAATACAAATCTATATTAACTACCCACAAACAGATCAACAGCTCATACTGTTTAATACTATATTTTACTTTTTACTAGGCGCTTGCGACTTTACTGCGTAGAAAAATGAAAAATATAATACCTAAACAACGCCTGGCATTTTTGTCAGTGGCGCCGAATTTTTTCATATTATTTTCATATTATAATCTAACATTTCTCCACGATAGAAATAAGTATCCTGAATGTTAATCCAGGTAATAAATTATCTGAATGTTAAATTTCATACATTCAATCCCTTATCCTTAATCCTACTGCAGTCGGCAGCGCACTTGCGGCAGCTGTGGCGATGCTTGTGTTATAGGCGACATTTTTTTAATAATAATAATAATAAGAATTTATTTGCTACATACCATCAAGTGGATCGTCAGCCTGTCGTCGATCTCAATATTAAAAAAAAAATCGAATTTCAAAGGAGATCAATCAGTTTTGCATGGAAATCGGGCCATCAGTGTATGGTATTTTCGTTTTAACGGTTGAAAATTGTACCATTAGGCAAGAAGAAATTATAGATTTCACTGGGAAAATATCGCGTAATTTGGTAATGGGGTTTAATAGATATACATAGATAGAAGTATGACTTGTTATACCCATTTAAAATATCTGAAATATTAACAGAAAATTACTGCAATTAAGAAAGACTTTTATCACGAAATACTCCAAAGTGTAAGTTAAAAAAAAAAAATTTGAACGATATCAAAACCAAGCAATTTGGTGATGGTTGTCAATTCAAATGGTTGATGTTTGTGAAAACCAACCAAAACAAAAAAAAAATGGGTTGATTCACCTATACTAACACTATTGCGAGCGACTTCGTCCGTGTTCCTTCTTCTTAGGTGTTAAAATATTAAATTTTTGTCCATTGTGGAATTTTTCATTTTCATTTTTAAATGATCTCTCGGAAACAGTACCCTTCTTCTGGACAGTACCAAAGTAAACGGAAGCTAAATATGTCTGGGCACAAAAAAGATATTATCATTTGCCATTCAACGCACCTGCTAAGTCTCAATTTGTTTATCTGATCTCTTGTGTCCGCATACACGATTTCGACTTCCTCTCTCTTTTTCTCTTCCTCTTCTGCTCCCGACGAAGATGAGCTCGAAGAACTCCTCCGACCTGCATAGAGAACGTCATTTTACACTAGAACAATTTCTAAATATAAATAAAATAAAAAATTATAAATATATTGATCCAATTGGTGGTAGGTGGCTACCGTCGCCTATAACACAAGAAACGCCACAGGTGCTGTAAGTGCGCTGCCGACTACAGTAGGATGAAGGATAAGGGATTGGAAAGGGTTAGGGAAATGGGCTCTGGCAACCCTTACTTACTCACCGTAACACAACTGTACACGTGCTGTTATTTCACAGTGTGCTGTTATATTTCGGCGAGCGAGTAAGGGATGCCAGAGCCTTCATCATGACTCCCTTATCCTTAGTCCTACTAATGTTCGGCAGCGCACACGCAGCACCCGTGGAATTATTTTTATCATAGGCGACAGTACCCAATATTAAGTAGACCGTGAACCAGTAAACCATAAACATAATTGTTTTAAACTTTTTTTCTCACCTGGCGATTTATTTGACTCGGAATCCGATCCGGAATCGTCCGAATAAATATCTGACGCCTTCAACTTGACACTCTGTTTGCTTGTACCGCTTATTATTTCTTGATCAGCATCCTGATAAATCATTTATTTAATTAATTTGACATAATCACTGTTCCCATACAAGAGCAGTAGATTTTACATAGTGAAATTCGATTAACGACTATGTACTAGACATATCTGTATATCCCACTTAAAGCTTTACACTATATTTCACGATGTCACTAGAAATGGACAATAGATGGCGTTAAATGAACTTTCTCAGTACTTTTATACACTAATATCACAAAGAGGTAAAGTATGTTTGTTTATAATTATGCATTAGCCATCTAAACAATATTAGTTTCGACTACTCCGAGAATATTAAAATCTATTCTGGGAGTATTTCAGTCTTGACAATGAATATCGTTCACTTGTAATTTTATGCTATAAAAAAAAACACGATTCAAACTTAAATAAGTAATAACATACTAAATTTTCCTCGTTAGGACCTTTCAAAGAGCCCAAACACGGGGCGTCTACCTGCTATCATTACCGACGGTCTACTGTGTAGACCACAAATGTCAAATTTCTAAATTCGGTCTATTGGAAAATAATAGTCTCCCCGAGACCTCTTAAATGAGGCCCGTTTATTACAGTGTCCCTCGACCTGTGAGAAGGAAACTTCGGTTGAAAAATCCACAGACTTGTACACTAAAATGGTTCATAACACTAACGCAATAGAGTAAAAATTAGTCCAGACTACACTCACATCCTCCTCGTCCTTGTCCTTATTCTTCTCCTCCTCGAGCCTCCGCTTCTGCTTGATGTGTTCGACTCGCGTGGCTTTAGCGTCGCGCTGAGCCCTTAGAGCGGCCATGGCGTTCTGCCGTCGGTCGTCCACGTTCCTTTTGCGTTCGGTCTTCGCACCGAACAACGGTGACGCGGAACGCTCCGACGGTTCTGCGAAACGGAACGTTATAAAACTATCTTTCAAACACAGTGTCGTATTCGCTCTGAAGGACAAACAGTTACACACACACACAAACATACCCTAATCTATAGTATTTTCTATGCGTGACAGTTCTCACTTTTTCATGTCATGCATACTGTTTTCAACTTAAAAAAAAATAATATATAATTTTTTTATATATAATAATATAAAAAATAATAATAAAACTAAAGCTGACTAACAATAACAACAAAACAAAGTAAATTTTGTTCAGAGTCTGATACGAGTTGTCAAGTTACGAGTTCTGACAGTAATGAATAAATAAATTAATATTTTTAACAGATTCTATTATTTATTTAACATAACCTGTATTTTAAGATTTAAGAATTTATTTCTAAATCTGAAAATTTAAAACCGGGTAGTTCGATTCAATTTGCTTAGCCAACTGATTCGTAATTTTCAAACAATCGATTAAAATTAAATGTCGTTAGGTTGCATCACTAAAATTGTCAATTACGAATAAATAAAAATCTCGTGTCACGGTGTTTGTGGTCGCACTCCTCCTAAACAGTTCGATGGATTTTTATGATATTTTTTTTCGTATATTTGGTGGGTACGAGAATAGGTCGTAAAGTATTTTTCGCCCGCCTACCCCACCTCCCATTTTTTAATCGCGATTTTAGTATTTTTGTATGAAGAATATTCAAATAATTTAACCGTCGTTTATTGAAGTGCGTCACGTTACTTTGACATATATAATTCTTATTGATTCCGATAGGTGGCGCCACGATCGGGTTATAGAATTATTTTTGGGTTCGCGCAGGACAACGTCTGCTGGGTACGCCAAAACAGTAATTTTTAAAGGTATTAAAGAAAACACTTAAAAAGAAAACAGTACTCAAAATTTGGTTCCTAATAGTCTCATTTGTTCAATAGAAATGAGTGGCCTTAAGAGCATACGATGCCTCAGAGACTTTTGAAAAATAGGTATTTTAATTAAATGTTGCTGTCTCGCTGCACCTCCCCGCCGCGCCGCTCTACTGTATTTATGTGTGAGTGTCGCGGGTTTGTGTGCGTGCGCATAGGTAGGTGCGCTGTGGCTGCGGGTCGCGCGTTTCACTTCTAGTATTTGCATCGTTGTTTGTTATTATTGCGCGTAGTGATCTCCTTCTGACTTTGGCTTATTTATTGGACTTTTTCTGCTTACTACTCTTGTGCTTGTGACTCGGCTTACGTTTACTGGATTTCTGATACTATCCAATCTTTGGACTCGGCTTGTGTTTACTGGACTTTGAATACCTACTCTTTGTGACTTGAATACCTAGATTTACTGTAGAATTTTGTACTACCCGTGACTTCGTACCTACCATCATTCCGCCTTTCGGTACGCGGCCCTAATAATTAATCGACAAATTAAAATACTAAAATGTTTGATGATGATAATGATGATGAATGATGATGTTATTAGACTGTCCCACAGGAGCCACTTGATGAATCGAGATAAAATGTAGCCTATTTCACTCTCTGTGCAAAAAAACAGGTCGATCGGATGCTCCGTTGCTCTGTGAAAGAAGGACAAACAAACAAACAAACAAACACACTTTCTATATATTTATAATATTAGTATGGAAGTATGGATAGAGTACAAATTGTATGCAATTTAATTAGTTTATTGTGTTATTCAATGAATAATAATCGCAGTAACCGAAGACTTTAATGTTAACTTAGTACCTAAATATCGATATCGACTAACAACTACAACACTAGTGTATCGATATAATTATCGACTATGAGGCATCACTTTACTGACAGTATACGTATACGTGTTCCGACCCTTCCCTCCCCCAAACCCCCCGTAAACAGCAAGATAGGGACAACTGCAGCTCAGACCGATAATAGGCATATAAAATTGATCAAAACAGCATTTCGTAGTCCCTTATTTCCTCCTCCAAAACTTGACCTATAATAATATATTTTTTTTTAATAATTAGAAGAAGACTTTAGCTATGCCCCTATGTTTTCGTATTATTGTTAATATGACTATATATATTTTTATGAGTGTCCAAAAATGATGTAGAGATTGGGAAATTTTCTTAGTTTTTGAAGGCTCCTATTTGTTATGATAATTAGAATATGGTAAAAAACAAAACATAGGGGCATAGCCGTGGTGAATATAGATTTTTCGGTAAAAAAATATTTGCTCCAATGCCATTATCCAGGGAGAAAACAGGGGACTACGTTTGTATGGAGAAATGAGTCGCATCGTACCCTCTTAAAAAACCGTACATTATAGGGTCAACGTCACACACACTGCATGTCTGTTGCAACTGTGTGAAAATAAATAAACTTATTATTATTAAAATACAATTAATACAAGAGGATTTTATTATTAATTAATAACTAATTATTATTAATTATTAAATTATTATTATTATTATCCTTATTATAAAATAAATTAAAAATATAGTTGAACTAATAAAACTATATACTTAGTTGAATTCACATATGTGAATTTAAATACCTTCATCCTTAGAATCGTCCAAAATTTCCCCTGGGCTCGTGGGCGGTTTCTCCATTTCTTTCTCCGGCTCTTTCGCTTCTTCCATGTCCGACGAACGGGATTCTGAAAAGAGTAAAGGCGTGTGTCATTCAAAATCATTTATTACTTAGCTGGCGCCTGCGACTGCGCCTGTGACTGAATATATATATCCTGGGGTGGATCGGAGTTGTTACCGATTTTAAAAATTCTTCCACCTATAGAAAGCTACATTATCAACGTGTAACATAGTATTTTATAAAAAGCCGTGGACGAAGTCGCGTGCAACAACTAGTATTGCATTGACATTTGGGTTCATTTAATAACTAACACCTATAGCATCACTTATAGCGAATACAAAGAAGATAAGTCGCCCCGTGAGTCACCAACACTATGAATTAATGGTGTTTTTAGAGTGTAAACTTATGGCTTGGCTTCGAACAAGTGATGCCGCTTTGTAAAAATTCCAACAATTCCAACAAATCCAACAACAGTGGACAAACAGTCCTAAAATTGAATGCACATATCGACATGTATAGCAAAAAACAATTTCAAGCGATTGCGACAGTTACACATCGCAATGCTCATTCTGCAAACATAATCACATTTTTTTAAAGTTCAATAAACCCTGTAACGAAGTACAATTAATAAATTAATTGTACGTAGAAATTGTCTCTGATAAATGCGATTCATCAAAACTGTGTAAAATATGTATCAAAGACAAAATACAGTTCCGCATGACGCAATTGTCCAAAGCGAATCAACAATGATATGTATAAGTTCGGCAGACAGGCTGACGGTCCACTTGATGGTAGGTGGCCACCGTCGCCTATAACACAAGCAACGCCAAAGCTGTTGCAAGTGCGCTGCCGACTGTAGTAAGGATTAAGGATAAGGGAAATGGGCTCTGGCATCCCTTACTCACTCACCGAAACACAACAGCACACGTGCTTCACGGTGGTCTTCTGTAATACCAGGAATGACTACGGGACAGGTCTTACTCGCCGACTCCAATGGCTACATCAGATCGACAAGAGCAATACAAACAACACAAAACCAATCACGTAACAGCAGACGATGACAGTATAAATCAATCAAAGTGAAATCGGCAGATGGTTCTTTCGCGTATCTAAGAGACCTTTTTTAGATCAGGGCTCATAGATATCCTAATTTCGGAAAATGCTGCCCAAATCGCTTGGCCTAAAAGGAAGATATCATGCACCAATATCTGGCATCGGAAACTGCGCTAAACAGAGCAAAGGCCGCTAACAGTCACAGACCCAACACACGGCTTGCAAAACGCGAATTATTGTCATATTAGTTGGGTGTCCGCGACTTCTGCGTTGAAAAATGAGAACATATATGGGTAATACTAGTTAAACCCGCGACTTCGTACGCGTGGTATTCGGCATAGCGCGTAATGGTCAGCCATGTAATTTAAAAAAAAAAAAAAAAAAAAACTTTTTATAGCAAGCCAAGACTTTGGTGAATTAAAAAAACTTTACAAGCGTCGCAATCAGTCAAACTAGCTGAGCCCGCAACTTCGTGCGCGTGATATTCGGTATAGCCCGTAACTTTTTTCGTTTGTAAACCGATTGGAATGAAACAAACACTTTAATGTCACTGGAAGCTTGCTATAATACATCAGTGAAAATCGCATTCAAATAGGTTACGCCGTTTCTGAGATTAACATGCACACAGGCAAACAGACAAAAAATCTAAAAACTAATTATTTGACTTCGATAAAATAAGTACAAACTGTTATTTGGAAAAATATTTGATGTACAAACACGGCACGTTTACGATTTTATTATATTAAAAGACGCCGAGATATCCTGTTAAGGGCTTCACTGAGGCAAATGACATTTACTATAGAACTCGCTGGCGGCGGATCCAATTCAACAGGCCTAGAAATGGTGTTTTTTTGTTTTTACCATTAGAACATTACACAAAAAAATATATTTTTATTAATACAATTTTTTAATCTGACATTAACTTATTAATAGGTACAGGATTCATATGCGTGCAATAAGCCGTTTTCGAGAGAATTTTCAATAAAAGTCAAATTCTTCTAGTGTTCTAACTTTTTTTTGTGGAGTTTCTATTACTTTAACGAAAATTCTAATTAATACAATTGGTTCTTCACATGTTTAAGTATAATATAAGTATTTAAGGTTTGTCTCCCCCTTAACAAAAACTATATTTGCAAACTATAGTTGAAAAAGCGTATACTTGCACTATTTACACAACAGCATAAGGGCGACTACACATCGAAATTATTCACCGCTAAAACAGAGTTAGCACCGAGAAAACACAAATCAACACTCTCTCTCGATTAGAACTACTTGGAGCACTTCATCAAACTTTACACGCGATCTGACTCCATGGTACTCCTCGGTTGGATCCACAACCGAAACTAAAACAAACGTTGTGTAAACAGCCTTAAGTCATGACTAAGTAATAAAATTATTTTAAATAAATAATCACAAAAGGCTGGTTATTACGCTACATGGCATGGTTGCGTAACAGACATATTCATCGACCTAATTACTTAACATCAGCACAAATTGAAACCTCTTACACTTAATAATTAAAGTAGTACAATCAAACTTTGAAGACTATATTGACTGATTGAAAAAAGGCAAGATAGAGGAATGGGCTTTTGCATCTGTTGGAGGAAATGGAGGAAGTAATCTGTTCTGCCTCAATCCTTATATAAGGATACGAACTATTAATAAGAGTGACTACCCAGGCAACTCCTGTAATAATCGTTTTTCGTGTTCATTCAATAAACAAAAAAATTCACCTTCAAATTTAAGATGGCGGATGACGGTACAGAGTGCGAATCCGGAAATGTGACTCCCAAGAAAATTGTAACTCGGATTTTTTTTTATTATTAAAGATGGGTTTGCTCTTGGCCAGCATCTATCCATATAGGAAAAACCTTGAAAAGATTTGGGTTGTATGAGCTCGGAAATACAGACGCCCGGGCAGGGAGTTCCAATCCTTAAAAGCGCTTGGCCCGAATTAGATGGATTTCGACAAAGTCAGGATGGTAACCAGCCGTACGTCTGCATGACCGATAAAAGAAAAGGGACGGTGGGCGGTATAATCTCATTCAGCTCCCGATCACACTCTCCAAAGTACACCTTATAGAATACACACAGACAGACAATTTTGCGTCTATGTGCCAGGCTCTGCAGCTTAGTTCTTATTAGTGCACCGTCGATAAAAATAGAAGATATTAATATAATTATGTATAATGTATTTAATTAGAATATTTAGGATATTTCAAATAAAACGTGTTTGCTTTGGAGCGGTCAAATCAACACTGCTTTATTCCTATTGCATTTGTTTACATTATAGGGCTGTGACTCAGGCACAGCTATTCGCCAATGACGGTATTGTGTAAATAATGAAAAAAGAAACAAAAGTAGCCGATTAAAACTTAAGTTAATTAATAAGCTTAAAAAATAATGTAGATGTCGCTGAAAATTTTTATTACTGTGGCGAGAAAGTTTTAATTTGGGCAGTAATTTAATTTTCTTTCTTAGAAAATATAATTTTTTGTATAAAACTGCCAGATTTAAACTTTTTTAAATATAGTCTATTTTTTTTACTGTAACAAGTCAAACTAGGCGACAAAAATAATGCTTTTCTTCTGAGTCCTCGCCTTAAGATCCTGTGGTAAATAAAGATTTTTAATTTTAATGTCTCACCTCTTTTCTCTTGTTTCTTCTTTTCTTTGAGAGCTCTCCTTCTCTTTCTCGCCTCTCTTCTTCTCGCGAGTTCAGTTGGAGACGTGGTACGCTCCACAGCCGAGCGACGCGCCAAACGCAACTTACGTTCTATCTCCCATCTAAAATGGTTCAGTGAAAACAAAAAATACATTTAACTTTTATCCAACCCCATGTACAGTTTGTTTATGATTTTTTTTGTTCTTAATTTCATTTTTATCAGAATGTTTAAGGAAATGGGCTCTGGCATCCGTTATCATTAACGCTGCACTAAGGTCTGCAGTGCGCTTGCAGCACCTGTAACGTTACTTGTATTATAGGCGATGGTAGCCACTTACCATCAAGTGGATAGTCAGCCTGTCTGACGACGTTGCATAAAAAACTGTCTCCACAATTTATTGCAAATATTATTTTAATCGTGCTGAAATGAGGGGTCTTTTATTACAATGGTAAGTGCCTATGTGTGCCTTAAATTGTGGAGATATGGGGTTCATATGCCATAAATTATTTTTGGATTACCCGCGTCCATACCAGTCGCACGGGAAAATATTAATACCAGAAGGCAGGCTGTGCTGTGTCAGAAGCTCTCGAACATACATTCAGTAATGTAGTCATTAAAAAAAAAAAAAAAAACACGTTTCAAAGCAAGTCAAGACTTTGGTGAATTAAAAAACTTTACGAGCGTCACAATTAATCAAACCAGGTGAGCCAGGTGGCCAGATTGGAAAAATGGAACCAGATTGGGATTTGAACCTCTGACTGTCTCAATCTCGACTCACTGGGCTGCACGTTAAAAATTTCACGATAAGACATTTAAGACACAAATCTCACCTTGTCTTCATAAGATCTCTCCTCTCGATTCTCTTGAAAATCTCCTGTTCCCTCTCTTTCTCAGACATAGCAGCCAAACGGGCCCTGTCCTCATCGTCGCCCATAAGATTTTCGTCATAACTGAAAAATAAAAAATAAAAATTTTAAAACCGCCGAGTTATAAATGTATATCTTTTTAAATAAAATATTCTTTTTTTTTTAATTACAAAGGCCTTAGACCTTCGAGTAGACAACCAACCATTTGAAAGCTGAATTTTGTTATGAATTTTGATTCTCTGATGCTATGAATTCTGATGAAGAGTTCACTGCGACCCATGATGAGTAATCATGGAATTACGTAGTATGGAATAAGTAAACTGTTCCGAGTTGGAAAGTGCCCTATTAATAAGAACTTTTTCTATGACTATGAAATTGTATTTCTATATGTATTTACCCATCATCGAATTCCTCCTCCGAGTCTATTGTATCATTGTCCGACGAGTGTGACGACACCTCCCCTAAAAAACAATAACATATTCATAATTGATTTAAAACAACTACGACATTTAGTTATAAAAAACTGGTTTAATAGAAATAAATATCAAATAAATAATTCTTTTAAAATTTATAATGATAATTTATCTAATTATGTACTTTTTATTATTTATTCTAATTATTATAAATGCGAAAGATTACATGTTTGTTCCTCACTAACGCAAAAACGGCTGAACGGATTTCGATGAAAATTGGCACACAGATAGTTTATTATTGAAATGATTCATTCCAGCTGGATAGCTTGAGAGTGCTTTAGCTATGCCCCACCCATAAGACAAATATCAAACGACAAACATGACAAATGACAAAAATAGTTTGAAAATTTATTTTTGAATTTCATAGCCCAATTAATGAGAAAAGTTATGGGATATTAAAAAGCCTACGAAGTAGTTTATGTAGTGCTGTGGGCGTGGCCACCTGATGAAATGGGCATTACAGCATTACTGAGAATAGTCAAAATAGGTATGCTTATGTCAATTTCAAAATAAACTGCAGGTGTAGGTATATTATAAGTTAATAAATCTATGCCCACCTTCCTCCGGTTCGCTGAAAATCTCTTTCTTCTTTCCCGATCCAGCGCTGTCTGTACTCTTTCTAATGTCACCACTTTTCTTGACATCCCTTTTACGGCTGTCCTCCGATTGATCCGAAGATGTCTTTCTGCTGCGAGGTGGATCCTTATTGGACTTTTCACTAGGGGCATCACTCTCAGAATCCGATCCAGATGATGATGAAGATTTTGCTTAAAAAAATACAATCTTTTCGTTAAAATATTTTGGGGGCTAATTAAAATTCATAAATCATAATTAATGAGAAAGTAACTGTTTGCTCTTGGTTTCTTCTTTATGTTAAGGTCGTTTAGACAGGTTGATGGTACACTCGATGGTAGGTGGCTACTATCGCCTATGACACAAGCAATGCCACAATTGCTGCTAGCGCGCTTCTGACCACGGTAGGATTAAGGATAAAGAATTAGAATTAGGGATAAGGAAAAGTTAAATGGCATATTTTACTCACTCCCCGAAACACAGCAGCATTAATGCTGTTATTTCACATTAGTTTTCTGTAAGGGGATGGTTACTACCGCCAGATGGGCTGCCCTCAGACCTAAGAAGAACTAAAGACAGAATGTTACAGACAACACAGTGAAGCCGGTTTTATAAACACGCGTGCGTAAGGCCGGCAATAACCTCAATTTTTATTTATTCTATTGAAAATATTGGTTTCCAAGTTTAATTTTTCCTACAAAAATATTGATCCTGATCGCCGTAATCAGGATGGCCATGGCGTAGGTAAATAGCCTTATACACTTGGCGAGGACTGAGCGATTTTGTACCACGTGGTTCTAAATGTCACTTTAGGGATTCTTATGTCTTGCCGATCTATACAGTTGAGAATCTTTGGATGGGCTTAAAATTAAGGTTTGAACTTAGTATGGTTTTTCTGGAATTATTGATAGAACACTTGTCTCATAAAATACTTACGTTTTTTCTTATCATCGTTCTCCTCCCAATCCGATTCACTATCAGATGATTTCCCTTTGGACTTGGACTGTACGGGGGAGTCTGGCTTTTTCTTCTTTTTAGCCAAATTTAGAAATTGCTGAAACATAGAAACACAATAATTTAGAAGGCATTAAAATGTAATAATTAGTAAAATATTCTATGCAATAGAACACCCAGAATCTCTACATCACAAATTACTCGTAACTTTGTATAGGTATCTAATATGAATTACTATAAAATCCTAGATGGGTCGTGTATGTATATTAAATATTGAAAACAAAAAAAAAAAATTGTACACGTTGTATAAGTTCTTATGTTACCGAGGTCAAAAAATAGGTTTTAGAATTTTTGTCTGTGCACGCTAATCGATTTGAATACTGTTTTCGCCTATGTATTGTAGCAAGCTTCTCGTAAGATTTGGTGTTTGCTTCATTCCAATTGGTTTACAAACAAAAAAGTTACGTGCTATAAGTAACAAAATAAATTACTATAAAATAAAATAAATAAATAATTACTACAAAATATAAAAAAAAAACAAAATAAATTACTATTCCAAATTTAGACTTTTAGCACTAAACACCCATAACACTATAAAAATTTTATATAACTTTCTAACAGTAAGGAAAGAAGGACAAAGGCATAAAAATATTAATTAAAATTATTATTGACAAATAATTTCTACATATTACATGTATAGACGTGACACCATGTGGGTTGTGGATGTATAACATACGGGCAGAAAGGCACATAAGCGGAATGTCCAGGTCTGTGGGTGGCTATGGAATCATTATTAATAGTATGAAGTAGGCGCAAATAGTATGAAGGGTAAGGGACAAGATTACTATACGGAATGCCTGGAACTGTATTGATCATAATTTTACTCTTTACCTTTATAGACTGTTAGTCTATGAAATAATTAACCAAATTCATGGTTTTTTTTTAAATTTTGGGCATAGGCTGAGTAAACTAAAAAAAAGAAGCCCATAATATTAACAAAGATTGCCATTTCGTAATAAACTACTGGTATACAAAGTGATAACCAATCTGGACATATGGTATTGAACTTTGGGATTCTGCCAGCCAGTGCAATGTAGAATCACTTCGAGAGATTCCAGAACATCGCCTTAAGATCCATATCAAGTGCTCCCTGGTTTACAGGTAGTGAAGATATGTGAATAGGTTGAGAAAGCATAGCAACAAATTAGCCAAAAATCTTCTGGACACTAATCAAGATGTCACTGAAGAGATGGCAGAACTTGGGAGTGTTGAAGTTGAATCTTGGGATAATGCTCACAGGAACATTGTAAAAAACATAATTTTCTCATCAAATTATACCTCTGGACAATGATAAATTTAGAAAAAAAAAAATGTCATGCTTATGGGGATCAGTTTTTCTGATCCCCATAAGCATGTCACCAAAAGTGCAAAGGCTTTGGGAAAGATAGCCCCCATTTTTTAATCGCAATTTTAGTATTTTTGTATGAACAATATCTAAATAGTTTAACTGTCGTTGATTGAAGTGAAGTGTCGCGTTACTTTAACATATGGTTTGAAAATAAAATTGGACCCGATAGGTGGCGCCACAAGCGGGTTACGTAATTATTTTCGGGTCAACGTCTGCTAGGTCAGCTAGAACTCTCCACATGTGAGAAAAGTGTGGTGGCTTGGCAGAACTTCACCTATTTGAAGTTGCCGATCTTTAAGGCACACATGGAATACACTCAAAGAATCCGACAGAATCTGTGTCAGCATTTGACATTGCTTGATGCATACACGTGTTTAACACTGCTTAATGATTGAATGAGGTCTTCAGGTCTCCTCTACTTCTTTATAATATTTGACATCCTACTAATAAGATGGAAGTTTGTTAGCCTTTCATTCAAAAACCATGAAACTTTTGCAGTGATAAAAGTTAACTTCTTAACGTGTCGCTTCTCCACAAAGAATGGTGAATGTCATGTGTAAATCGTTAAACCATGTTTGGTTTAATACTTAAACTAAACTAATCTCTCAAATTCTTCAATCAGGATGTCGTTCTCCTGCCTCTGGTACGTTTCCCTTGTATTTTTCCCTGCATCACTATTTGAAGAATATGGTATTTTTCGTCCCTCATCATGTGCCCGAAATACTGTAGCTTCCTCCCATTTATCGTTCTTAGCATTCCATTCCTTTTCTCATTAGACGCAAAACTTCTTTGTTATTTTCTGCATCCATGATATGTCAAAATTGCGGCTGTATAAGCAATGTCGAATGCATTCAATTTCGAGGACAATCTGAAGTTGGGCTCGAATCATATGCATTGGGCGTGACCGAGTGGCCGGGCCGCTCCGCTGTGAATTTGTATGAAAATGTATGTGTCGCGCCTGCTGCTCATTTAATTCGACATGAACAGTTTCCTACAATGTCAATAGCAGTGTAGCCTGGCGGCTTGGTCGAGTGGACACATATAATTCGAGCCTTAGCATCGAACTCTCCATTCCATAAAACAAAACACACATAACAGGGGACTGATATCATGCGGAGTTCGAGTCTGTATCATTTGCAACATAGGATCTTTCTCATTTTCAAAAAGGCGCCTATGGCCTGTTCAATGTCCTTCTCCTCACCCGATCCTCCTCCTCACCGTCCCAATATTAATTTGAATAAATTTGTTCACATGACATAACGACAAGAATTCGTTGAAGTCTGGGACGTTAGAAGAAAGTTACATATAGGCAATAATTTATAAAGGTACAGATGAAGTCACAGGCACAGGTAGTACATAACACAGAAGAAATTATATACAATATAACAAATTTTTTCCTTCCCTCTTTTTGTTTTTCTATTAGCCATCTGCAATCAGCCTCTGGGGATATAATCATATTTGATAGACATTATCATGTTTAATTAATTGTGATGAGGTATCTCATGTGACTCATCCAAGCATCATCAAATTGAAGCCAGTTGTTGTCTTTTTAGGAGGTATAAGCTGGTATTTGTCAGTGCAATAGCCAATTAGTTTCTATGATATTTCAGTCTTCGCTTGTAAGAGTACATCATAGACTTCATTCTTAACATTTGGGACCGAGAGGTATTCATGTACCTCTGAATTCCTTACAAAACATGGTGTACTACAGATGTTATTTTGAAAGAGCTGCAAGATCTCAATATTCAAGTGGCTAGCCGACCCCAAGTTGCAAGCTTAAAAATAGGAACTACAAACCATGCAGACACAGACGTAGCTCTTTTGAGGATAAAAGTGTATCCTAACACTTTCTCTCTAACAGAGTGGTTATGTCATGGTACAAAGTACCAACACTCATGATATAAGCTAAGATTGAACCAGTTCAGAAATAAATTAGATATTTAGAAGCTTAAAAGCAGATGTCGACACATCCATAAGTCTATTTAATAAATAAATTAGTAATCATTTTGAATTACGTAACGGTACATGACACATATTATAAAACACATCAGTTAAAGCTCTGCAAATGGTGATTTAAGCGTGTGTGACTGTACAGGCCATTGCCATTGATTTGGTCGAGTGGTTATGCCTGCTTTGGATCTTGGCAGGGCCAACTTTGGAAATGAACTTTTATAGTTCTGGATCTAGGAAATAGTGGCAGGTCATTTGGGCAGCTCGATTGGCTGCAGTATTGACCACCTAACAGGCTCATTGTAAGTTGCTGACTTGCTTTGTATATTAATTATTATTTGATGATACAATGTCCATGATTATGTCCTTGGAGAATATGTTAAATTCAGTTTTAAAGATGTTTTGTGAGCGGAAATCATACATAGCCAATAAATGTAGCAAGTTTTTATATCTAAGTACACTTTTCTGTCCTCAGCATGACTAATTCACTATCTAACATCTGAATAGTGAAAGTCTGGCTAGATTTCTATGTTACATCATAACACGAAATTCTAGAATTTTAATTTACAATTTAGTTTCAAAATGGTTCTAACACCAAGACGAAACAATCAAGACTTAGCACGCAAATGCAATAAACGAGCATTTATTATGCTTAATTGTAGATTATATCTTGAATGTATCTTTGTAGATACACTATAAACATATTTTTATCGAATTTCGAATGAGTCACGTTTTTAAAAAGCAACAAACACGCCATAAACAAATTGAAATGAAATTTTTGTGTTGTTTTTTACGTTTTACGCATTTGCGTTAAAAATATGTTTTAAGTATTTAGTTTTGGTTTCCACTTTGAATAATGCGCAGTAAGAAGAAATAAGTCCGTCAGACATTGATCTTGGCCTAAATAAGGAGACAAATTCGACGAAAGAATGTCGTTGTAGCTGTTGCCAGGCAGACTTCAAATTTCAATATATAACCTACGATTTATATGTGAAAATAGACTTACCGAGTCCAAATCTGAACAGTCGCTGCTGGAGTCGGAATCAATCAACGGTTTGTTCTTTCTTTTAGCCATTAGTATGATGTAGCTATTCAATAAACAATTTATATCGTATTACGAAAAAAGAAATTACGCTTTCCTTTCCACAAATACACTCGCGAGTGATTGATATGAATGAATCGATGAAATGACTTGACTTGACAATTGACATGAATTGAAATTATGAATGAACTGCACTGTAATGAAGGAAACTTTTATTCATCTGGTTGCCATGGGTTGCCATCATCCATAACCATAGACAAATAAAAATGCGATACGCAGAAGGGAAAACAAACTTAATCTGCCTCATTTACTCTTACTACTGGTGCAATTTATGTGTCTCTTTGTGAATGCCACTGTCACTTTAGTGACGTAGTAGTGAACGATATGGTTCACTATCTATGTCACCAAACCTATGAATTAACAATAGAAAAATAAGTTATTTTTCTATGGAATTAACAATGAAGTCACAATGAAGGGATACCACTGACTATGATATTGTCTAATCGAAGCAGTAGAGTAAACCCAACTTGGACCACCTTTTCGTTCCTACATGTAAAATTTTTTCTTCAAGTTCAAGATATTCAGTCAGTACTACATATAATATTATTTCAATAAAATGGTCAGTGCCATTAAGGACCTACTCATGATGCACTTATTTATCTAAAATAATCTGTCGATTCAGTTAAAGTTGATTTGACAAATTGCAATGTGAGAAGCTAAATGTATTATTTAAAAAAAACTACATATTTTTTACGTAACTCTAGCCATAAGTTACAAAATGAAAAGATAATCTTAATAAAACTTACTTTGTGAGACATATAGTATCCTGTGTTCAGTGCGTAATGCGTTAGCGTATACTTAATAGTCTGTGGAAATGAGTATTTTGCTGTGGTATTTTGGTTTTGTCAATCAATGTCATATTACGCTAATTCTACGAAACTACGAAATAAACTTGTAAATAATTTTGAGTTACACATAATTTGCTATGTTCAGGAGTCATTGGCAGTAATGGTCGCTAACCTAAAAGTGACCCGATTGCCATAAACAAAAGTTGAAGTTGAGTTACACAACACAACTAATAAAATCTTATTTTATTTGATATTACAGAATTACAGACAGAATCATTTCGTTAAACGTACAGTGGAGATAGTTTTGGCAGTATTTTTGTTGTAAGAACATTACCAAGAAATAATTTCAGTGCAATACTAAGTATTAAAAAATATATATATTTTATGAAATTAATTTGTGCAGACACCACCGTTACTATAAAAAGTCAGAACAAACGTTATTATGCCTCATGATATTAAGCACTTGGGAGGAAGGAAAGCGATCATGGTAAGAAACGAAGGCTATAGAATTTTTCTCCACGATGACTTGCAAGTTTAAGGAGTTCACATAACGCTATATTTGCTAAAACCACACTCGTTAGTTCCGTTTTACTTTACTATTACTTAGTTCCGTTTTCTTAATCCTATTTGTTATTTTAGGGAAGGTTTGGAGTGTAGATAAATGAAAAACTATGCGGATCTATCCAAATACCAGCTGAGCCCGTAACTTTCGTGCGCGTGGTATTCGGTATAGCTCGTAACTTTTTTGTTTGTAAACCAATTGGAATGATATAACACTCTCCTATAACACCAGCAACGTCATAGGTGTTGCAAGTGTGCTGCCAACTATAGTAGGATTAAGGGTAAGAAATTAGGAAGGCATAGGGAAATGGGATCTGGCATCCCTTACTTACTCACCGCAACACAATAGCACTCATGCTCTTATTTCACAGTATTACGGGATGCTTACTGATACACATGTTATGTACAAAGTTTGATCTATTTGGCCAGGATTACCAAATTTTGTGATGGCTGCTTTATTTCTGTCTAATATTTTGTCCATTGACTGATTTCAGGCTCCTTTATCACCAACTCCATGTGCCGAGATCAGTGATGATGAATTAGTTTCCATATCGGTGAGAGACCTCAACAGGCAACTAAAAATGAGGGGTTTAACTCGTGATCAAATTGTAAGGTAAACTTGTATCTTTTGCGGTAATGAACAACGCTCTCAAAGACTGTCCCCCATGTTAAGACCAACGCCGGGCGTGGTAGCAAAGCAAGGCGCCAACAGTTTAAAGCATTTAAAATATTATAAAACCAAAAATAAGACATTACTGATACATACTGATGAAGAAGGCGCCAGGTTATTGATTGCACACGGGCGCCACATGAGCTAGAGTCGCCTCTGAGTAATAATATACTGAGTTATAAAAAAAAAGGGACACTGAGTAAAAAAGAATGTATGTAGTTAAGTAACCTGCACAAACAATAATTGTCATGTAGGCACCATAGTGACATTGTGGTACAATTATTATTTCAATATACAATATTAGGTCTAGTTCCAGTAGTCACTCTAGTTCAAGTAGTCAGTCTAGTTCAACAGTCTAGTTCAGTATGTCATCATCAACAGCCTATTATATGTCCCCACTGCTGGGGCACAGGCCTATCCTCTCAACAAGGGGGTATGGGCTAAATGGTCCACCACTCTGGACCAGTGGGGGTTGGTGGACTTCACATGCGACTTAGAATTTCTTTTTGGCGTATGCAGTTTTCCTTTAATTGTAGGCAGTGTTATCCGTGGGGCCACGGATAACACTGCCAACGTGTGGGACCACATGGTCTTACATGGAAGTGTATCATTCTATTTCTTTGGCTTGGAATGTGTTAAAGTTTCATATTACCCCGTATGTTCAATTTTCAAAGTATGACAAAACCAGCCTATGCTAGCGTCTTCGTCCGCGCCTTTTTCTTGGCTGTTAAAACATCTATTCTTTTTTATGTTATGGTTGACAGACAGGCTGACTGACCACTTGATGGTAGTTAGGCACTGTCACCGATACCTTTATTCAATCTTTACTGCAAAAAGATTGATAAAGATCCCAAATAAAGACCCCAAAATAATAATTAAAAAAAAACCATGAACCATATTCTATGATGTATATTTGTCAGGAGTTAGTTTTTTAATTTTTGGATGATCCCTCGGGAACAGTCTTTTTTTAGGATGAAAGGTACACTATGTCCATTTTCATATCCCCGACGACGACTATAACGACGTATGCAAAATTTCATGATTATCGGTGGAATAGTTAAGGCGTGAAATGGTTTTTTTATTTAAAATTTTCTCATTTTTTTTTAGAATGAAACAGCGGCGTCGTACATTGAAGAACAGAGGCTACGCGGCGTCGTGTCGAATCAAACGTATAGAACAGAAAGATGAATTGGAAACTGAGAAGAGTCAGGTATGTATTTTTTATCTAGATTTTTCTCGGGATTTGCCCTTGTGTCATTATTAAATTAATGCCTATGTCTTATTCTGATATATGAACTACATGATGAATAAAGTTTCATCAAAATCCGTTTAGGCGTTTTTGCATGAATGAGTAACAAACATCCATACATCGACACTTTCTCATCCTAATCCTTATCCTATTAATATTATAAATGCGAACCCAGCTGAACGGATTTCAATGAAATTTGGCACATAGATAGTTTATTAACATATAGGATACTTTTTACACATAAGATTTATGTAAAAAGTATCCTTTAGCCTCGATTAAAATATAGGATACTTTTTACATATAAGATACTTTTTATTCTGGAAAATGCTAGGTTCCTGTGGGATTGCGTATGAAGACTAGGGCACAATAGTAATATTATAAATGCGAAAGTTTGTATGTTTGTTACTCAATAACTCCCTAATCCCTTATTTTTTCCTATCCCCTCCTAATCTCTTATCCTTAATCCTATTGTAGTCGGCAGCGCATTTGCAGCAACTTTGGCGTTGCTTGTGTTATAGGCGACGGTAGTCACCTACCATCAAGTGGACCGTCAGCCTGTCTGCTGATCTTAACTTTAAAAAAAAATGCAAGAAAGGGCTGAACGGATTGGCACAAAGGTAGTTTATTTATCTGGATTAATATATAGGATACTTTTTATTCCAAAAAAATGTTATGTCGTGGGATTTAAAAAAAAAACGAACTACAGCGCATACGAAGTCGCGGACACAGCACAGCTTGATTTTTCTTGATGCCTTATTGATATCAATTGATAAGGCATCAAGAAAGTATCAATATTGAATATATATTTTTTATCTTAAGATCGACAGACAGACCAACGGTCCACTTATGGTAGATGGCTACCCTCGCCTCTAACACAAGCAACGTCTTAGGTGATCTGCCGACCATGGTGGGATTAAGGATAAGGTTTGGCATCCTTTACTTACTTACCGAAACACAATCCACCGGCCTCACTCATTTTGTTCCTAATTCTAAAATATTTCCAGGAATGGCACGACATGGAACGCATGCAAGAAGACAACTCAAGAATTCGCGAAGAAATCGAAGCCCTACGGAACAAATACGACGCGTTGAAACGCTTCGCTGTTATGAAGAATATCCCCTTGCCACCGGAACTAGAGATATTGCCGTGAAATTGATTTTTTTTTTTTCATTGAAACTATGGAGGTGGAGAACACTTAACGCAGATACCACAGAACAATGTCGTACTATTAGTATATACTATTGTATTTTCACAACATTGATGAGGAAATTATTGTAAAAAAGTCGCGTATAATTATTCAATTTTAATTTAGATTCCTTGTATGTATCGCTGGCATTTTACCGTACAAATTGGAATTTACATAATATCTTTTTAAATTGATAACATAATATAATATTCCAAGCGAAAACAGGATAAATGCGCGCTAGTTTCGCCAACAAAACAATACTTAATTCGATAACATAACGTCATCGTTTTTTTATGAATAATATCAATTCCTTCAGTCAAATTAATGGTAATCTCATATTAAAATAATATTCACGCTGTTATTATATCAATAATAGGCATGATGACGGTAAGTATTAAAGAATTAAAGAATAAATGATAGAGAAATATATATGTTGAACATTTTCTAAAAAATTACCCAGTTTTAATATAGAAACATTAACATTAATAAGATTTTCAATAAAATAGAAGTAGAAAATAGTGCAATCCGCCATATTAACTGAAACACTGATCAGGGCGAATGACGTCACGCTTTCGTAAATATCACCGTGTCGTTTGGATTGTGTAAACTGTCAAGCTGCTCAAGAAAGCGTGACGTCACAACAGACGCCATTGCTATTCTAGCGTTTTGGCGCATAGTTTAAATTGTAAAACCTCTATTTTTTGGAGATGAAATTTATTTTGTGTAAAGAAAATGCGTAGAAACACAGTGGAGTTGTTTTTCAAAATCAGTCATCATGCGTATTATCATAGATAAAATACTACTTAACCAGTATAGATGGTCACTCACGTACATTGAATCCGTACCCTATCCAATTTCGCTTAAATTTGTTGTCATTAAAAATCCGCTAGAGTCGCTGCAGTCGACCATTCAGTCAATTCTCGTGTACAAGAGATGGCACTACTAAAATTTATTTAAAATATAAAAGAATTGGGCACGAACAACGATAAAAGGGCCGTATGAACGGTATAGGTTCTGTTCTAAAAAATAGGGCAATAAGGAACTAAAACGTTAATTACTGACCGATTATATCCTATAATAGAAAAACGTGTTGTCAATCGATAAAATATTATTAATTATGTTTTTTGTTATTTGTATTCGTAATCTTTACATACTTCGATATAATTTTGCTTAGGTACGTATGTTTGTGTTCAGAAACCTGAAAAACTGGGTGATGGATTAACTTAATTTTTTTGCAAAACGATGCATTTTATCACAAGAGTGTTTATATTATACTTTCTATTCCGAAGATTCAGGGGAAACGAAAATAAAAATGAGCTTACAGCAAAGCGTGGCCAGGTTCAGTTAGTTATAACATAGATAAAAATTAACCAGTTTTTGGCGATTGTGTTACGAAGAAAAAAATGATAACTCACACATTTTAATTTGTTATTTTTGTACTATGGTTATTATGCATTATAATTGTAAAACAAATTAATAACATAATGTTTTCTGATATAATAATATTAAATATCTAAATAAAAAATTTCTATCATTTTCATTAAAATATGCATGAAATGGAACAATATCATACCACAGTTTTGCAATACATTTACAATAAAACTGTGATCATACATAAAAGTACTCCCAGCAACGTCGCCCTCTAGTTATTACCACGATAATAAGGAACTATAACTGCGTGATTGAATTTGTTGGTTATAATTTTTAACAAAATACACATTAATGTTAAATTCGAGACTATTAGTGACATCTAGGGAGTGGAAATCCCAATATGAAATTGGCTTCAGATCGTTATATGGAGGTTGACCATCTATACTGGTTAAGTAGTATTTTATCTATGGTATTATGAAACATTTTTACAAATTGTCAAATGGACTTACTCGTAGTTCCAGAGCATTTTAAATTTTTGTCAATGGACAAAACCGATATTTTTTTAATTTTATCTCAATATTATTTATGTCATAGGTAAGATATTGCACGTAAATACATAATTTATTTATTAACTAAAACTTATTTATAAGGGACAATATCTTTGTCCGCAATATTATTAACTACTTGTATGCCGGAAGCCGAATTACCCTTGTCTGCCAGCGCTTAAATTTATCATTTCAAGTGCCATTTGCATATATATACAGGTTGTTCAAATTTCAACTGTTTTTACCGATTTAACTACTGACTGACTGACCTAATTGTCATGGGGGTTCTACCAGGATTTATTAATAACGTGGCTCCACGTTCCGGCATACAAAGGGTTAATTGTGTCTTGTAAATAAATAAATGTTTTAAGTCTTACTATGTATTTTGTTATCAATTTTAGTAACTAAAGCAAAAAGATTAAATATAGAGAGGGTATTAGAAAATTTTTCCTACAAAAACATTGATCCTGATCGCCGTAATCAGGTAACTAACTAAATAGCCTTGTAAAGTTTACGCACTGTTTTTTGGGAAATTTAGCCACAGCTTGCTTCAGAGATTTCTTAAGAGACTCAATGTCGGCGTGTCATTTAGAGCAGGCCATGTCCTCTAGAACTGACAATAATTTGTAGTCTAAGGGGTTCACATCTGGGCTAGACGAGGGCCACTCTTCAGCTCTTATAAAGTCCAGAATGTCGGTTTCGAGGCAGGCTTGGGGAGTTCGTGCCTTGTGACCCAGGTGTAGAGTTCTGCTGGAAAGTATACGGTACATTTTTAAAAAGTGTATTGCTGAGAGGTTTCACAACACGTTCCAAGATGGTCTCTTGATACACTTTGGCTGAAGTCTTCACACACCCCACCCCCCACCAAACCATAACTGCAGCAGGATGATGACCGCGTTGTACCTTTCCTACCACTAGGGCAGCTTCTTTAGAACTGTGAGCGTACACTTTGTCATTTTGCTTGCTGTAGTGCTTTTCAACCGTGAAAATTTTTTGATAAATTTTCATATTTTTTTTTTTTTTTTTTTTAACTTTATTGCCGGGACGCTACTTCGACTTTTGTTGGCGTAGGCTGTGCCTCCTTTAATTGCGGCGGCATCTGCCATGTTATTTTTTCCTGTTCCTTGTTGTGTGTTTTTTTCGGTGCCCACCTCGTTGGAGGCCATGTAATAATAAATAAATAAATAAATCAGTAAAGAGGATATTTCTGTGTCTTTAACCTGCGTATCGGGACAGAAGGAGTTTTGATCGATCCATTCTCTTTATCTGTAGAGATTGATTTAGGGAACGTCCTGTATATCGACTATAAGCACCGAGCTTCAGGTCTTGTTTTAATATACGCGACACAGTCCTAGCGGGTATCTTCATTTCTCGCGATAAGATTTTTCGTTTCCTTGTGGGGTTTTAGCGAATTCTGGCTTTAACAGCATTAGCAGCCTCTGTAGTAATAACAGAACGCGGCCGCCCCGATCTTTTATGGTCATCGACAGAGGAAGCGTTGGTATATCTGTCGATAGTACGATATACGAACATACGGCTGATACCAAGCTTTTGAAGCGTCTTGAATATGACCGACGGCTCCATACCCACTCTGTGTAAGGCAATCACTGCAATCCTATTATCTTTAACATCTCATTCCATATTGTAATTTGATAATAAACACGAAAAAAATATGTGAAATGACGAGAATTCAAAAGAAGTTTTTGACATAATACCTAAGCGCTTTCCAAATTCAAAATGAATAAAGAGTTGAAAAAAGAAAAAGTTCTTATGGAACAGTATTTTAAGGCCAGACTAGTTTTATCCACAAGCATGAAAATGCAATCAAGTTATCAAAACGTAGCTACGTGTGCTTTTGCGTTTTTTTTTATGTTGCGGTCAGCAGACAGGCTGACGGTCCACTTGATGGTAGGTGGCTACCGTCGCCTATAACACAAGCAACGCCAAAGCTGCTGCAGTAGGATTAAGGATAAGGGATTAGGACTGGATAGGAAAATGTGCTCTGGCATCCCTTACTCACTCACCGAAACACAACAGCACACGTGCTGGAGGTCTACTGTAAGGGGGTGCTCAAACGGCTGCGAAAACGCAGTGTGCCCTGCCACTACTTTCCAAATCTAGACCAGAGCCAAATTTGAAAAGTTGATTTTTCAAAATTAACCCTGCCGGGAATCGAACCCGGGAACCCTAGAACAGAGCGTTAAGGCAAGCGCCGTAACCACTCATCCAACGGGCTCGTCAAAATCGCGTTTCGGTGATTTGAGTTATATGATGCATTGATTGATCTTCATTTTGTACTTAATTTTTGCTTGCTTTTGACTGGCTTTTGCCTGCGATTTCGTCTGCGCCAACAAACACATCAACGCCTAACAAAAACATACAAACTAATATAGTCTGCGCAGACCAGACACATCCGTATCCCGTACGGCGCGGCGTAGCGCAGCAACCGCCCGTCTATCCGCCACTACAGGTAACACTGCGTCGAATTCTACATATACACTCACTGCGCCTATACTCCATCACGTCTAGTGAGCCTAGGGTTGCCAGGCCTCAAAATCGATAATCCGGACACAGACTTATATTTAGCCGGACATTTTACCACAAAAGCCTGACACACGGGTTTTTAAAAGAAATACTTAGTTCTTTTTATTGTGCATTTATTACTTGCCTTGCTCTACTCTTTATTATGTATCACATATTGTTTTCTTAAAATAAGTAATTTGTAAGATCGCGAATCATGCAAGTCCGTGTGATTCTGGCCGCTGTGGGGTTGACCAAATCCTAACAAAAGCCGGACGGGCCGGACTTGTATATATATATATGGCCGGACACGACTGTAAAAAGCCGGACACCTGGCAACCCTAAGTGAGCCATCAATCTCAAACGTATCGCCGTCAGCGTAACGCGGCGCCTCCTCGATACGTATAGGACGGAAATGCGTAAGAGACGACTTGAGCAAGTTTTCGCGAGGCGGCGAAGGGGTCGGATCTCGTTCGGGGGGCTCCGGTAGCGGCAAAGGAGGCCCGCGTCTCGCTTTCGGGGGCACCTCCGAATGATGATACGTATATGAGCAATATTATATTCAACCTTTGCAGGCCTTAATTTTTTTATCTATAATAATATTATAAAGCTGAAGAGTTTGTTTGTTTGAACGCGCTAATCTCAGGAACTAATGGTTCGAATTGAAAAATTGTTTTTTTTTTTGAATAGTCTATTTATCGAGGAAGGCAGTGTCCAGTACCGTGCGCCCCACGCGCACGCCGCCGCCGTATGGGCCGCAGCGAAGCGTGGCCGAGTTCAGCTAGTAATTTTATATGATGCCTCGACAATCGTACTTTATTCTGGATGAAAGGTAGGTACACTTTGTTTTTTTTCTGTATCTCTCTATAAATATTATAAAACTAGCTGTTGCACGCGACATCGTCCGCGTCTCTTTATAAAATATTATTCGTGGAAAACGGCAATTTTGTATGGAGGGGGGGCGGGGGGTAAATGGGGGATATGGGGGAGGGTGAGTAGCCTATGTTACTCCCTGATAATGTAGTTTTCTATATTACCTACAAACATATAAAAATACATACCTACATACATAGAAATCTTGTCTCTTTATAATGTTAGTTTAGATGTAGTATATTAGTATATAGATAAGAAATAGTACAGTTAAAATCACCTGCCGCGTCTGTCTGTATTTATGTTCGCGATAATCTCAAAAACCACAACGGATTTTCATGCGGCTTACATCTGTCAACAGAGGATTCCCGAGAAATCTATAGGTGTACCTATAGGTTTTATGCTTAGGTTCTCGAGAGTTTGTAAATTAGAGCATAAACACAGGTGTTATAGGTTTTATACTTAGGTTCTCGAGAGTTTGTAAATTAGAGCATAAACACAGGTGTTTAACTCTCGACCATAGAATTAAGGATAAGTAAATGATTAAGAAAGCGATAGGGCAATGGGCTTTGACTCATCGACTCCCTTACTCACTCACCGAAACACAACAGCACACGTGCATTTATTTCACAAGGGGGTGATTATTGCCGCCAGACGGGCTGCCCAAATGATTGCGAAACTCAGTATGGCCTTTTTTGCGTTGGAAAATCTGGAACCAGATTCCACCGATTTCCCCATGATCATGGTGTAACTCTTTCCCAGCCCAGCTAAACATGGGAAGTGTTAGCAATTGAACAAAAGAAAATATAGATTGGGCGCCAGTGTTTACCTACTAAATTAAACACAAATTTGATAATAATTAAAATTTAATAACACAAAAAAATAGGTAGGAAATATATATAAAGAATTAATTAAATGAGACTCTAGAGGGCGAAGGCAAAAACCCCTAGTCTATGAACATTATACTTTTAAGTATTAACATAGAAAAATACAGAAGAAAATACAGAAGTCAATAAGAAAACACCATTACACTTAACTTATGATCAGGAAGGTCGCAAAAGTCCAAATATGCAATTATTAAGTTCCGTTAGTGTTCTGAAGTAATATGTAATGGTTGCGAAGATCTTCACCGCAAGCTGCTTCCAATTAATAGAGCAATATTGTAATTCGCAAAACGCAAATTTGGTAATCATAAATTTGCTCCCTGGAACAATCAGGTAAAGTAAGAAAAACCCACAACAAAAACCATAAGGAACAATCGCCTGACCATTTACAGAGACAATAATTATAATATTAATTTACTTGGTCAGGCAAAGCTAGATAAATAAAACATTGATACTCTTATTCTTAAAATGGGAAAACCAGACATCAAGGAATTCGATTATAACATTAAATGAACAAATACAATAATTTAGCACATTAAAGACAAAAATATTAAAAGATAAATAAGATGACGTATTAATAAAATTACATACCCGAAGGAAAGAAACGGGGCTAAATATTATAGTTATTATTGTTTAAAATATAACATAAGGATTAATTATAACATAAAGAATAACTTTCAAAATAAAAATATGAGACCGGTTCATCAGCTCTGAGAGACCAATCCGTCCGTCCCGACAGAAAATCGAAGAAAAAACAAAACGTAATGACAATGTCGAGATAAATGTGTATATATAAAAAAAAAAACTAGATTAAGAAAAATAAAGAAATAGAACAAATAAACAAAAAAAAGGTTGAATAGGTAATGAAATGAATAAAATATACAACGTAAATATAAATAAATGGCTAAATATATAAAAGAAACTATAAATATAAATATACTACGTTACAATGGTGATCATGATATGATCCCATATGTGAGATTTCTCCTCACTAAGAAACCACGGTGTTTCTTCGCGTCGTCTATGGGTCAGGGATCGTTGAGACACACACACAACCTTCTTATAACCCTGCCAAACGCAGTATGTCCTGTCACTGCTTAGGGTAAGTAAATTACAAAAAAAAAATCGTATGCAACGTCATATCTAATACATAACAAATAAAAAAATAATTACACACGAATTATTTCGATTCGCTTCAATAGAGAATTAAATTCATTTAAATGCAATTAAAATATATTTCATTTGTTTTTTGTATATTATTATATTCCTTTTGATACAACTATGGAACTTAATTCATTTATTAAGAAATTGAATTTAATTCAGCTAATAAGTTAATATATATATTTTTTTTTTATGTTATGTCGACAGATATAACATAAAAAAAACATATATACAAGGCAGATATAAGATATAACATATATACAAGATTTATTGATTCTGAGGCGGTACGAAGTTCTCCGGGTCAGCTAGTTATATACATATACTAATGTCAGTTGTCATATAAGTATTATATACGTAATATCTATGTATTTTTTTTAATGCTCACGCCTCCTTCGAAAACCCCGTTTATTCGATTTCAACGCAAAATATATTTATCGGAGTACTTTTTAAAGAGAGTACATTCGCTAAAAGCCCGGGGTCCTCTTAACTCCGGAGTCAATAATTACATTTAGCCCATCGACTCGAGTGCCATACTACACGCATTTTTTTTTAGAAAAAGTCGCTTAAATAGGCTCCAAAACAAAGTTAAATGGTTCCGCACTCGAATGTGGATTTATTATTCATTCATTCATTCATTCATTGAATGAATGAATGATGAATCAGATATTATTTTTGGTCGGCGCAATCGTAATACTTTTTTATAAATAGACTAGCTCTTCCCGCAACTATGTCCGCACCCCTTTTCTTAGGCGTTAAAAGATAAATTCAATCCTTATTGCTCATAATATGCTTTTGTCAGGCGTTGAATTTTCTATTTTAATTTTTAGATATCCGTCAGCCTGTCTGCCGATCTTAATATAAAAAATGACAGTCAATGGAGATTGTAAACAATAAACTTCATTGTTGATACTTTTTAATATTTTCTTACATTTCACACATCAACATTATAAATAAAAAAAGTGTGTGTGTCAGCTCCGACGCAAGACTATTCCTTTAAAGTTTATTCCTTTAAACGAATAAAATTTCAATACCTAATTACTTTATATTATTTAGTTACATTTTGCATACTCAGATGTCACGTGTTCCAACAAGAGTTATGTTAGGTACGTTCGGTATACACAGATGTCACTACGTTTTATAAGTTCAAATAGTTCATTTTTCGACGACAGATGTCGCTGTTTCATCATTCTATAACCATAATACCTACTGTATTCCTTGTCTACACACGCACGCACACACGCACGCACGCACGCACGCACGCACGCACGCACGCACGCACGCACGCACGCACGCACGCACGCACGCACGCACGCACACACACACACACACACACACACACACACAAAATATACACACTACACGTAAGTACGTCTCTTTTATGTCTTTAACTATCGTGTTTATTATCTATTTATTACTTAAAAGTCCGTTATTGGCATTAACATTTAAAGCATACATAATGTATTTTGTATTTTATTTTTCGATATTAAACAAGTTCTGTGTGACTTTGTTCTAATTATAAATATAAAAAAAATTTTTTTTTTTTTTAATGACATGAAGTATCAAAACCGTTCCTAAAATTACCACAAATGATATTTAAAAATGCGACGGCATTCTGATAGGAAACCAAACAACCTTTTGTTTCTTTTATAGCATTGGTCGAAGTGTTTTCATTGCTTTTAAAATGTTACATGTTATAGGCAGTTTTATAATAAGTTTTACGATGTATTATATCGTACTCTGTTTCGTATGGGCCAGTGATATCGGGTTGAGATTTTCATGATAGATTTTAAATGTCAATCTGTTAAAATAAATTAACATGTCCACGGTAATAATGTCACACTGGTAAAAGGCGTACTTTGCATCTGAAATTGAGTAAAATGTACATTTGCGAGGTTTAATTAAACTGCATTCTAATCTAATTTGTGACAAAATGTCAATTTGCCACAACGGCCAGAGCTAGTTTCATAGCTCTGCGATTTTTAAACATTTTATGAATATTTTAATATAATAAGTTTTTTAGGCATTGTATGTATGTAAATTAAATAAGAACTAAAAATGGATCATGTTGTCTAAAATGTAAATAAAATAAATAGCTGTGAAATTTGTGGTGAGTATTAAATATTTCAGAATAAATTATTTAACTAATTTATATTTACATGTAGGTATATAGTATTAAGAACATAGCTATTATTTATTTTAATTAACTTTAAGTGTGTTATATTAATAACATAGAATTTATATTTGTACACCGAGTTTTTTTCGGTTGATCATGTTTGGAGCAAGAAGAAAATGTCATCTGGTATTTACCATACCCATGGTCATAACAAATAATATTATTAAAAAAAGATTTAACATTATTCAAAGGCTTATTAAAGTAGCAGAAGGGCAAATTCTCCTTAAGGCAATTATGCATAAATTCTTTTGAGGGAAGAGTACACCTTAGTGCTTGCTTTAACGCTCTCTCAGGGGTCCCGAGATCGATACCCCGGATGGCATGGTGGCATGGAAAGCTTTTGAAATAAATTTTAAGAAGTGTAAGATTGTATTTTGGGGATACATTTGGTTAGCCTGCTGGCGGCAGTGACCATCCCCTTATAGAAGACCACCGTGAAATAACGGCATGTCTGCATTTTCTTTTTCTCTTAAAAATATCCAAAAGTTTCAGGTGGAAGCGGCCTTCGACTCTGCGGTAGATTGTGCCGCAGAGAAGAAGGTTAGAGAAGAAGCCCCTCGCTGATTGCTCGCTGCTAGAGATGAGTATGAGCGGCTCGTGCCGCTTCGTCCGGGGGCTGCGGACATGGGGTCGTCCGGCGTCATCAAAACACCGGGCAACGAGGGGAGACGTGCAACACGTGCTGTGTGTTTCTGGCATCCTTCTTCACGGCACGGAGGTCAAACTCCGCGCCTAATCGAAGTGGAGCCCACAAGTGTGTGGGCCTCGTCTGGCGGGAGAGGCAGATGCATATGTTTCAACGATAATAGGCGGCGCGAGAAAGCACCGTGGGTTTTTAGTGGGTAGAAGTCCCACATACCCCATCGATCTCTCCATGGATGGTGGGGATCTGGCTCGCAGAATTTCCCAGCCAAATAAAGGTTTTTGTTGAAATTACCCCCAAAAGTGATAATTAAGAGATGTGATAATTAAAATGCAAAGCAAGCAAAAAATGTGCATATTATAAAATAATTCACGTCCGAAGAACGAAATATTTACACAAATGGCTGAACACAAAATATTTCATTTTATGTATAATGCAATGTCGCTATCACCGAACCGTATAATATAATTTGTTAATAAGCATGTTGTTTCTTCAAGTCTTCGTTCCAGCATATCTGCCCAAAATAAACTCATTGCTCCAATGCCCAGATGTCCTCCTCAACGCATCTCTCTCGACGTCGTCGTGAAAGTTTCGAATGTTCATGCCAGCTACATTGCGAGGAGTATGCATCCTATCGTAACCTAATAGAATGTAATCACTTCTTGTCCACAGGGTATGTTATCGCAAGTAATAAATAATAGTACTATTATTTATTCTGTGACAATACTAAATTGAGTAGTCTCTATGCTCCAGTTAACGCGATCGCTTCTTCTTGATTGTTCTTGGGATAAAATATGTAATATGTACAGTAAAAAATAATTCGTAAAATAACGTCACACTGTTGGGTTACACAGAAAACACGGAACCTTAAAAAACCCGATACCAAGGCGAAAAAAGGGCAACAAGTGTCAATTAGTGACGATTGAGGTAACTTTTGAAGAAAATACAATTGATCGTGAACGTCCTTGAATTTTTTTTTAAATTCACCTAATTCACAATTATAGCCTTTATTGTTGGTCATGAGTGATTTAATTTTATTCAGACGCTTTTATTCAGCTGAGCCCGCAACATCGTACGTAACTTTTTTGTTTGTAAACCTTTTCGAATGAAACAAACACTAAATGTTACACCTTGCTAAAATACATAATTGAAAATCGCATTCAAATCAATTAAGTCGTTTCTGACATTAACGTCCACAAACGCACAGACAGACAGTCATAAATTCTAAAAACTATTTTTTTGACCTCCGTAACGTAAGTCCAATGTGTACCTACAATTTTTTTTTAAATATTTTATAGACACTGCACGTTTATGATTTTATTATGTATGTATATGTAGATGGGTCATATGTATTATATGTATATTATTATAAGTAAGTAAGTACATATACAATGTGTACAAATTGTTTTTTTTTTTTTTCTAATTATTTTTTTTAAAAATAAAAAAAAAATATTGTAAAATATTTGTCTGTTTGTTACCTTTTCACGCCTTAAATTTACTCAACCGATCATCAAGAAATTTTGTATACATATTGTATGTTCCCATAGGCCACCACAATGTTCGTCACAAGTGGTGGTAAATGTGATTACGTTTCCCAGTCGCCACCTACGCGTTTATGTTTGTTTTTGATGATCACCCAATTTTATCAATCAATATTTCATCCAGAAAAAGAGTAGGGTTCCTACTGTTCCCGAGGGATCATAAAAATAAAAATCCAAAGCCGGGCTTGGATCTAACAATCTAACAGCAATAAAGATCGAATAAATTATTATTGTTGTAGATTTCACTTCTTCGGGTTACTTCATTTTCTCAAATTTTATTGGATGTAATTAAAATTACTTATTTGGATGGTGCACATTATCTTGTTTATTTCTTAACATCCCCTCTGAATCTTTTCCGTTGATTACAGAGCAACCAATGATTTTAAAAGTAAGGATACGCCCAACGGAACATTTTACACAAACTTACTTCTTATATACATATTTATATATACATAAACATTGTTTCTTAATAAAATCTTACATTCATGTTTTCCTCACTGTTACATTAACTATAAAACATTTTACCCGAATTAAAAAATATATTTACACCTACACAAAATTTCTAAGAAAAAAAAAAACAAATAAAAGAATGACGTCAATACAAGCTTACGTTTATTTTAATTCGCGTGCGGCACATCGCCGTCATTATGAACTTTTACTTTAGAATGAAATTAATTACATATTTAATATGTAACAAGATTACTTACCGACGATACGATATTCCCTGTTCCTTTTTAACCTTCGTGTCACAGTTTTTGCAGCCTTTTACTACGCAACTTGGCATTTTTATAACAATTTAGTACAAAACTTCTCTCAACCACAATCTTGCACGAATGAGGGACGAAGACTGTCGTTAGCTGGTCCTAAACTGAGATTTTAGGGCCAATGTGTTGGTGCCATTTCGCCGCGCCGCGTGGCCCGGTCCTTACGCTAGTAATATATACGTCAATGAGAGCAATACAATAGTTTAATTTGCCAATTTTAATGAATTGTAGACGAATAATCTTATATATACAAAACTTTCTTTCTATGAAGTTTAATATTTTGATCAGTAAAATGTTTAACCATTAATTTTTTTCTAATGTACAGGAAGTCAAGAAAAAGTAATGGCGATAAACAAAAAAATAATAAAAGCAAGAAGGAGGCACAATAAATAAATAGGGGGAAAAGAAATAAAGTAATTTGTCTTTGCTCGCTTCACAGCTTCTAACTACAAAGTGTTTGAACTTCGGCTAAATTTTTCAATTTAGCATGCGAATAAATATTCTTGGTCTAACCAGGCCTTATAATAGTAGTGATTTCTTCAAAATGAAATACCCCAAAACTTATCCGTTGCACGTTGTATTCTTTTCTGCAAAAGAAAACAATATGTACACACTACAAATTAAACCGGGAACGCGCGAACTTTATGGCCCTGTCACACATTTGTCGAGTGACATGGGAAGTAGCGAGGAAAGGAGGATGTTGCAAAGCGTTTATTTACAACAAAATAATAATAAAAGTACAACTACGGTACAGGCGGAGACGTAGTGTGGCAACGGTCGTCATGCCGCACTTCATGCTCCTCGTCATGCCCACCGTCCCCTGTCTTGTCAAAGGACCGGACAATGAGCGCGAGTAAGCCGGCCATATAATCGCACGGACGCAAACTGAATCGAGCGCTCATTACTGAAGGACATCATAAGTCGTTTTTAACATTATTTTAAAATCATTTTTTACTTTCTCGTTTATCGTTGTTATTAGTCTTGTAGTATGCCAGAGGTATGACCACAAAGGGCATCTAGAGAGATGCGGGCGGCGGGCGCGCGTAATGTGATACACAAGAGCGAAATGCCACTGGCAGGGCGCACTGCGTTTTCGCAGTCATTTGGGTAGCCTGTCTGGCGGCAGTAACCACCCCCTTATAGAAGACCACCGTGAAATAACAGCACTTGTGCTGTTGTGTTTCGGTGAGTGAGTAAGGGATGTCAGAGCCCATTTCCCCATCCACTCCAAAACCCTGCAGTCGGCAGCGCACTTGCAGCAGCTTTGGCGTTGCTTGTGTTGTAGGCGACGATAGCCACCTATCATCAAGTGGACCGTCTGCCGAACTTAACATAAAAAAAACAAAAAACCTCTCTCGGTCCCCTTTGTTGTCATACCTTCACGCCCCTGTACCGCGCGGGCGAGGACTCATTTAAACGGTCTATCTATACATATTTCTGGTTCTATAAAAGTTTTGTTTCTGCTCAAACTTTTTTATGCATTATGCTCTTTTATGCTCAACCTGTCTGTAGATAAGCCTCTGGAACGTGTGTTAATTTATTGTTTTTTTCCTATATTGTAATTTAATTTCTGTTTTCGTTCCAAATATTAATAAAATAAAGTCGTTGTTCCCTTCTGTCTGTTTCTTCGCTAACTTCTAAATCACCCAATGGATGGACTAATCCGGTTTGGACTTATTATTATTATTATTTATTTATTTATTATACATGAAATAATTAAAAAAAATATTTACAATGTCCCATAAAACTGGAAAGCAGTTTGTCTATGGGATCAAACTGATGTTATCAAATAAAACTAAATTTAAAAATAAATGTAACCTAAATTAAAAACCCAAAACCTAAACCTAAATTTCATTAATTAATTTAAAGATTAATAACAACGATAAACGAGAAAGTAAAAAAATTACAACTGTACTAAGCCGGGTTGCTAATTTTATGAAAATAGGAAAAAAAATCTCACAAAAAAAGTCCCAAGTTCCCAGTTTTAGTGTGATCTCCGAGCAAATAACAAATGATTCAGCGGAGCATTGTGAAATTATTAATTAATTCTCCAACAAAAATTGGAGAGTGCCCTCTCGCTTTCGACTTTCGTCTGGAGCCATCACATCCTCAGCGTGCTGTTTTAAATTAACTGCAGCAGTTGGCTTTTTTGGCACTTTTCTTATCGTCAACGGTAACAACAGAATACGGTGACCATGATTTTCTCATATTTTATAGGATTAGTGACGACCCTTTGGATGAGTGGTTAGGGTGCTTGCCTTAACGGTCTGTTCTAGGGTTCCCGGGTTCGATTCCCGGCAGGATAAACTTTGAACAATAAACTTTTCAAATTTGGCTCTGGTCTGGACCTGGAAAGTAGTGGCAGGGCACACTGCGTTTCGCATTCATTTAGGCACCTTGTCTGGCGGCAGTAACCACCCCCTTACAGATGACCTACGTGAAATAACAGCACGTGTGCTGTTGTGTTTCGGTGAGTGAGTAAAGGATGCCAAAGCCCATTTTTCCTTTCGATAATCCTACTGCAGTCGGTAGCGCACTTGCAGCAGTTTTGCTTGTGTTATAGGCGACGGTAGCCACCTACCATCAAGTGGACCGTCAGCCTGTCTGCCGATCTTATCATAAAAAAAAGATTATAATAAATATTTTAATATTATTTATATATGGGTAAACCAGCGATCCGAGCGATTTCACTAGTTAATACATGTCTTATCGGTTGATTTTTTTAGATTAATTTCCTACTACTTTTGTGTATCGAAATCCATACTATGTAATATTATACATACACCAACGCGCTGCAGTTGGTTTTTTGTAAATCCCACAGGAACCTAACATTTTTCCAGGATAAAAAATATCCTATATATTAATCTAAATGATAAAGTGTATGTTTGCTAAAGATCATCTAAATTCGTTCAGCCATTTCTGAGATTAGCGTGCACAAACGTACAGAAAAAGAGACAAAAATTCTACAAGCTATTTTTTTGACTTCGGTAACGTAAGTACAACTAGTACTAATTGTTTTTTTTGAAAAAATATTTAATGTACAGGCACGGCTCGTTTACGATTTTTTTACATTACATTACATTACGTTACGTTACGTTTCGTTACATTACGTTACATTACTTTTCATTATAAATGTGAAAATAATCTGTCTGTTACCTTTTCACGCCTTATCTACTCAAACCGATCGTCGTGAAATTTTGCGTACACGTCAGGGATCTAGGTGAAAATTTTTTATTTTATCTCTAGGAATAATAATTGTTTATTCATTTAAACAAGTTTTTTATACAAATAAACGAATTTTACATTATTTTAGTTTTCATTTTAATTTTTTAAGAATCTATTGAAAACCTTCTAACACACATAGAGCAGGCGGAATGATTTTTTAAAAGAATTTGTAACTTGGTTACTAAGTCTGTTGTCGTTCTTAAAAACAGGAGAGGACGCAGGGTACCTTTAATCAAAAAAACCTAAAAAAGTAAGTTTTAGGTACTGTTCCCGAGGGATAATCTAAAATAAAAAATAAATAAATTGGTAATAAAGATGTCATATTTACTCTTACTTTGACGTGCTATATTTTTGATTTCTTAAATTTAACCAGCCAGTTACATATAATCAACGCCATAAAACAACACAGTGTCACGACAAACAAAGGCACAATGAAAACCTATCTTGTCCTTAGGTCAACGTACAACTATATATCTGGTCGGTCACTCGATACTTGCTGAAGATAAAAATGTTCAGCCATTTGTCAATGATACACCGAGCCAGTTCTGCCGGCAAAATGTATTTATTGTCTCTTGGAAAATATTGTTATAGAAATTTGTTGTTATTGCTTCGAAGTTGAGTTTTTCCTTCGCCCACAAAGGCGGCGACTTATGTTCTCACTTCTTAGAGAAAAGATAGAGACATTTCTGTTTGATGGTGAATGCGTTTAAAATATATCTAGGTATAGTACCCGGTAAACTTCTTGGCCATCGCGTAAGGTGGTGGGGGAAAGTTTGCGCATGTACAAAAATATTGTTTCATTGAAAAACGCTATTTTTTTTATTACTGGGTTTTATTGATTGAGCTAATAACGTTTTAGTTGGTGGTATAGAGAGAAAAGAGATCACGAGAGACAAAGAGACCTATTTTCCGTTTCTGCGCATTCAAGGTTGTTTGTCCAAGAAGTTTGCCGGCTACTATATACTAATATTATAAAGAGAAAAGATTTGTATGTATTTTTGTATGTTTGTAATGAATAAACTCAAAAACTACTGGACCGATTTTAAAAATTCTTTCACCTATAGAAAGCTAAATATCAGCGAGTAACATAGGCTACTCACCCTCAGGGGCGTGCATTCCATATAGGCAGTTAGGTAGTGCCTACCTTATCATCATGGCTATTTAATATTACAATGTAGCTATAAACTAAGCTAGAGAACATAAACTATTTTAATTAATTTTTACTTAAACATAAACTGTAGTCAATTTACACGCATTAGTACCACGCGCTCAAGTCAAAATCGAAAATAATCAGGCAGTAGGCTGCCGTGCCGAGCGACTGCTTGCTAGTTGCTAGCACTGTTGCCAACGCAAATTTTGAGGCGGCCGTGTATGTTAGATAAAAAAGCCGTGTTTATTAAGGAAAAGCATCGACTGTCGGCCGTGTCATTTGCCGATCTTATCTAAATTATAACTAAAAAAAAAAATATCTATGGAGAGCGCGTCCCAAAGAACGTGAAAATCACTCAGTGAACAATTTGACAACAGTCTGTCTCTTTTAGAACAGCAATCACAGACAAGGATATATATATTCTTGTCGATTCATTCACCCCAGTGATTTTCGCTTTTTGGAACGCACTCTAATTTCCCTAGTGTTGCGCACTGCAAAATTTAATTTCCTTATTTGCCATGAGATTCTGGTAGACCTATACCTACTCTAAAAGTAAACGCTCAATAAATTGATTGATATACTGTGGGATCAATTAATTAATTACTGTAGAACTTGCGAAAAGCCGTAGATTCTGCTACGGCTTTAGGGTGAAGGCCGTAGCCCGTAGATTTAGTATTTTCTGACCTGAAAGCCGTAGAACACGGTAATTGCCGTAGCATTGGCAACACTGGTTGCTAGATACACTACACGCACACACTTGCAATCGCGGCTTATACCTACAACGTCACACATTCAAGTAAAAGTTAAAGTTAAAACCCGACCAAATTAAAAATGGCACATTGTTCATACAACTCAAGGTGACAGGTGACATACGCATCTTAGACCCCTAAAGTAGGCATGCATACTATCTAATCAAAACCCAACTTATTACGATATACTTTTGTATTGAATTATGTTCAAATGTTGGTTTTAAATTGATAAATCATGTTTTTATTTAAACCAAAATATTGTATTGACAAACTAATATAATACCGAAAAATGTAAATAAAATTCTTTAAAAGAAGTTCGTGTGTAGTTCGTGTTCGTTCGTGTGTCCATTGTTTCGAATGCAGACGACATTTTATGTTTTTAATTTAAGGGGGAGACAAACGCTAAATACTAAAAATATCCATTGTTTAATGAAAATGTTACAAGAAATAGACAAGACAATTGCCTTAAAAAAAATATATATTATACTTAAACATGTGAAGAACCAATTGTATTAATTAGAATTTTCGTTAAAGTAATAGAAACTCCACAAAAAAAGTTAGAACACAAGAAGAATTTGACCTTTATTGAAAATTCTCTCGAAAACGGCTTATTGCACGCATATGAATCCTGTACCTATTAATAAGTTGATATCAGATTAAAAAATTGTATTGATAAAAAAATTTTTTTTTGTGTAATATTCTAATGGTAAAAACAAAAAAACACCATTTCTAGGCCCGTTGAATTGTCTCCGCCGCCAGCGAGTTCTATAGTAAATGTCATTTGCCTCAGTGAATCCCTTAATGCGCGGTTGTTGAAGAGAAAGTAACAAATAACAAAGGCTTTTCTCAAAGCCACTATGGGTATCAGTTAAATGATATGTCATTATAAATTCATTCATTTCCTTGTTATCTGTGGTGGTAAATTAAATCATCACTTAAAGAACATACTACACTCTGCTTCATTCATAAATTGCACAGATCAAGAAATCTAGGTAAGTCATTCTTTGCTTTGATGGTGTTACGCCGTCATTACACAGAGCGATGATACACTAATAAGAACTAAGCTGCAGAGCCTGGCACATAGACGCAAAGTTGCCTGTCTGTGTGTATTCTATAAGATGTACTTCGGAGAGTGTGCTCGAGAGCTGCATGAGATCATACCGCCTTCCCCTTTCTTCTATCGGACATGCAGACGTACGGCTGGTTACCATCCTCACCTTGTCGAAATCCCTCTAATTCGGACCAAGCGCTTTAAAACATCTTTTGTGGTGCGCACTGCTAAGGATTGGAACTCTCTGCCGGCGTCTGTATTTCCGAGCTCATATAACCCAAAACTTTTCAAGGTTCGAGTGAATAGGCATCTTCTGGGTGAGCTCGCTCCATCTTCAGCCTCATCCTTCCTACATGGATAGATGCTGGTCAAGAGCAAACCCATCTATAATAAAAAAAAAAAAGCTGTAACTTAAAATTTGTATGTGCCTACTGCAATAAGAATCCAATGCACGCCCCTGGCCACCCTCCATACAAATGTATGTTTGAAATGAATAAACTCAAAGACTACTGGCTCGGTTTTAATAACTATTTCACCTATAGAAAGCTACATTATCAGCGAGTAACACAGGCTAGTCACCCTCTCCCCATCTCAGTTCTTTACATACAAAATTTATCCCTCCCCCCTCCATACAAAATTGATGTTTTCCACGAATAAACTCAAAAATGTTTAAAAATCGTTGTTTGCCTATTATGCATTTGTAGACCTAATCTCTGAAACGGCTTAACTGATGTATTGTAGCAAGCTTCCCGTAACATTTAAATGTTTGTTTAATAAACAAAAAAGTTACGCGCTATACCGAATACCGCGCGTACGAAGTTGCGGGCTCAGCTAGTAGGGTATGTAATATAATTTATATATAAGTAAAACAAGATGGCGTCATTAAATGTCAATTCGGTATTTATTTTCACAAAAAGAAAAGAATGCAGGTGTTGCCACATTATTATACCAACTTCACTTAAAACATTCACATCGGTACGTGAAACTTTATAAAATTTTCTTCGCTTTAGTTAGATTTTTATCAAAGTAATACGCATTTTCCCGAGGGAGTTGCTACGCGCTTTTCCCTTAAAAAAAAAACTTACAACCGTTTTCAGCCGGCGTTACGCATGTATAATGCCTGAGAAACTTAATTCTTTTTATTTTTTGTTGTTGTCCGGTAATCAAGAGGCTGAAGTTGGTTATGCTTTTCCTCCTTGTTTTTTCTTTTTTTTTTTGAGTTCGTTAAAGCGAGGCAATCAGCTAGAAGCAGCTTTTGGCAAGTTTTCCAAACTTTTCACGCTTTAGTTAGGAAAGGTGAGATGTATTCAGTTGATTAGCGAAGGTTCAACTGGAATTACAATTCTTGTTTAGCTGTACTGTTTTTATAAAGAAAAAAGTGCGAGTTGAACCCGCGTGAAGAGGGTTCCGTACGATGTTACCTATCCGCACAATATTGAGTGATTTACCATGTTATTTTAATATCATGGACTTCTTATAGGTTTTCCTATAACCTATAAGTAGAAAACTAATTTCTGTACTTTTTTTTAAATTTTAGGTTCAGTAGTTTCGGAGATAAGGGGGATGGGGATGGTCGGACAGACGGACACATGAGTGATCCTATAAGGGTTCCGTTTTTTTATTCGGACGTACGGAACCATAAAAAAAGAACGTATTTTGTATGTTTGTTAAGCCACTGAACCTACTTATGTAATGTACTTGTAAATCAGTAAAAAAACATTTATGTTCATTCATCAGTTTTGTACGGAGATCAGGCAATCAGTTTATTTTTATTTTTTTAACGGTTGAAAGTTGTACTATTATAGGTAAGAAGAAATGATAGAATTTACTGGGAGAATATCGTGTATTAAAAAGTTAAAAAAAAAAAAACAAAAGTATTAAAAAAATCCAAAGTTTTTCAACTGTATAATAGATCGGGTAAGACGAAAGAATCCTTAATGTGACATTGAGAACCATGTGGTACAAAATCGGTCAGTCCATCGCCAATTTTACAAGGCTATTTACCTACGTCATGACCATCCTGATTACGGCGATCAGGATCAATATTTTTGTAGGAAAATTTTCCCAATGTCCTCTCAATAGATTCTATATGTGTATTTAATCTTTATGAAAAAATCTGCTTGTACTGACTCGAACAACGTATCGAATAAGTGCTTCGCGCTCAATGTGTTAATTTTCGAATATTAACCCCGTTTACAAAATCTGAATTATTCACAGAAAATTCCTGAAATTAAGAAAGACTTTTTTACCAAATTCTACAAAACGTAAATAAAATAAAATAAAAAAAAAAACAATAGCCTGATTTTGATTCATGTCCTTTGAAGTCCAAATTCAAATGTAATTTATATTACTTATTATTACTTACAAGCGACCCGCCCCCGGCTTCACCCGGGGTGCAATCTTTATATATTAAAACATTCCCCGTTTAACCCTCTTTCCATTAGTGAAAACCGAATTAAAATCGCGTGATGCCGTGTCCAAGGGAAATAGGGATTCATTTTTTCATTTTAATATAGAGATGTAGAACTAAACACATCAAAAAAGTCTAAGCAACACATACTATTTCAAATTATTAATCAATTATTATATCATTTCTTACCAAGTAGGTAATACCTATGTAAACTTTTTTGATCTAGAGGACATACTGGTTGTAAGAAAAAAAGAAAAATGTAAGAAAAAAAGAGTATCATTTGTTTTTTTTTTTCACAAATTCAAAAGCGAATGCATTTGTCCGAATTTTATAGCGTTTTCTTTGCTTATTATAATTTTGTATTCTGTATCAATTTTATGATTTAAACAATAATTTGATAAAAGTTTTGAACAAATTTGGATTTTGAGACATTTTTTACGACATGGAGCGACGTCATTTGAACGCAGATGAAATGCAAAGAGCTGTAGGGATGTTGCAAGCGGGAAGAAGTCAATCTCAGGTATCTCGGTATTTTGGTATCAACAGAAGTGTTATTTGCCGTCTTCATCAGCGTTACACTAACACGGGAGATCCTGCTGAGCAGCACCCAGGTCGAGAAAGGTGTACAACCACACGGCAAGATCGATACATACAACTGACTGCAAGACGCCAGCCGATGTTAACCGCCCGAGAGATAGGTTTAAGGCTACAAAATTCAAGTGGTGTTGTTGTTAGCTGCCAAACTGTGCGAAATCGACTGCATGTGTATGGCCTACGAGCACGACGGCCAATTAGGTGCCCACCGATACGTCACGGGAATCGCGCTCGTCGAAATGAATGGTGTAGCGAACACATTACATGGACCCGGGAACAATGGGATAAAATTTTGCGATGAGTCTCGATTTGGGTTCAGCCCTTCTAGATACTAGAAGGGTAGTGTACCGTCGTCCTGGAAATGCTGAAAGACTGAGGTGCGTTCAGGAAGTGCATCCATACAACGGCTCAACAGTTATGGTATGGGCGGATATTATGAAGAACAGACGAACTGAGCTCGATTTTGTAAATGGTAACATGAACGCTGTAAATTACGTTGAGGATGTTCTAAGGCCTTACGTTCGTCCATTCGCACAAACGCTTGGCTCCGATTTCACGTTGATGCATGACAATGCGCGTTCGCATACAGCTTTGCACACACGGGAGTACTTGGCAAGGGAAAACATCCTTGTATTGCCTTGGCCTGCACAATCGCCAGACCTCAACCCCATCGAGCATGCATGGGACATGCTCCAGAGACGTGTTTTAAAGGACTCGGATGGAGTGACAACAACCCAACAACTGATGGACTTACTAAAATTTCATTGGGAACAATTGCCGCAGGATAACATTAACAGTCTCATCGATTCTATGAATACTCGGTGCCAGCAAGTTCTCAATAACAAAGGAGGCCACACTTTGTATTAATTTATGCAATTTTATTTTAAGTTTAGTTGTTTAGGCACCTTACTTTGTACTACGTACATACAGTACTTACTCGTAATTATTGTTAATTAAGATTATTAAAAAAATAAATAAAAAAACAATTGAGGTTTAATATCAAAAAAGCATTAAAAAGTAATATAAATAAGAAAACACTAAGGATTTAATGCGAAAACACATTGTAAAACTGAAATTTGTATGTGTTGCTTAGACTTTTTTAATGTGTTTATTTCCATAAGTGACAACGTAACGAGCAGACAGACAGTAACATTTGTATATATTAATAATGATTGATCCTGTTTTTTTTAATATAAGTTAAGATCGGCAGACAGGCTGACGGTCCACTTGATGGTAGGTGGCTACCGTCGCCTACAACACAAGCAACGCCAAAGCTGCTGCAAGTGCGCTGCCGATTACACTAGGATTAAGGATAAGGGACTAGGAGGGGATAGGGAAATGGGCTCTGGCTTCCCTTACTCAGTCACCGTACACAACAGAACACGTGCTCTTATTTCACGGTGGTTACTGCCGCCAGACGGGCTGCACAAAAACGCAGTGTGCCCTGCCACAACTTTCCAAATCCAGACCAGAGCCAAATTTGAAAAGTTCATTTTTCAAAGTTGACCCAGCCGGGAATCGAACCGGGAACCCTTGAACAGAGCGTTAAGGCAATCACCTTAACCACTCATCCAAGGGGCTCGTCTAGTTGAATATGTACAATGAACGGTAGGTCCAAAATTATCAGCACAATTTATCTTTTTTAATATTTAAAATGTTGTTTCATTAATATGGCCGCAGACAGATTCCAAAATAATTAGGCACGTAAATAAATTATGAAATAAGCCACGTGCCTTGAATACTTTATTTGCGAGTATTTCGAACACATTATTATTTGAATGGAAAGACTTAATTCATAAGCGGAAGCGGTTGCAATGCGATAATACTACTTGTCATTACACTTATTTTTTATTCTTTATTTGTATACAGGAAAGCGATCGACCTCAATCTCATCTGATGGTAAGTGAAGACGAGGTCGAAGTTGGAGTTCGCTTGAACTCATCTTCGACCACAGCCTATTGACTATGTTCTTGAAGTCTCAAGTTGTAAATTTGTAAACAATGTTGCATGTATTAGTCAAATACTTTAGTAATTTATATTCATTAAAATATTAATAATATTAATTATTATTAATAATATGATTAATATTAATTAATAAAATATCTATGACTAGCTAGCTGTAACTTCGTACGGCTGGTATTCGGTTATAACGAATACCACGCGAATACCGTTTTTGTCGATTGGAATGAAACAAACACTAAATGTTACGGGAAGCTTTCTACAATACGTCAGTGAAAACCGCATTCAAATCGGTGATGCTGTTTCAGAGATTAGCATGCAGAAACGCACAGGCAAAGAGACAAAAATTCTAAAAACTGTTTTTTTAACCTCGCTAACATAAGTACAACGTGTACAAATTGTTTTTTTTTTTTTATCTTTAATGTACAGACACGGCTCAATTACTATTTTATTATGTTAAATCTTCTAATATTTTAATAATAATTTAAAGCATAACATGATAGCACAAGGTTAAACCTAGGTGGTTTGTAGTGCTATCATTATATTAATGTATATTTAGTTTTCTTTTTAAATTGTTAAAATTATAAATAAATAAATATTATAGGTATAGTTATAGATGAGGTATTAATAATATTAATTAATAAAGAAATGAACACAACGTAGCAACAGTGTTGGACTCTTTATCGTTTAAAAATATAAAAAATTTAGCGCCACTGTCGTTTATTTTCTGAAGTGTCATATTTTTCATTTTTAACGTGGACGAAGTCGCGAACACCAGCTAGTTATAAAATAAAGTCGCTGTCCGCCTCTGTCTGTTTCTTCGCTGACTTCTTCTAAACCTACAAACAGAATTTGATACGGTTTTCACCAATGAAAAGAGAGATAAACGAGGAAAACCAGGAGCCGATCGCTAGTCGTATGTTCTGAGGTTCTTAATTTTTATCAACCTATTTCTTGGTCTTTACAATACCACCCAGAAACCGCTATCAGATCATGGAATAGACCACACAATGTTATTTCAATTTCGATACATTATTAAAAATATGTAATTGGCAGTTGAACAGGGTTTTGGGAATTAAAATTTAACTTTTTAAATGTATTATAATAAAAGTTTAAACGCATGTTTTTATAATTTACAACTAAAAATATTATAGTTTCTACCTTACCTTATTCTCCTACTCTAAACTTGTCCCTTACCCTTCATCATGTTAGTTTCGGGGTTTAAGGTGGATTTATATTAGACCGGGCCGTGCCCCGGCCGTGCCGGTGAAGATATTATTAGTATGCTTTTGTATGACCCAATTCATACTTCACCGGGACGTGTCCAACCCCCGGCCATTGAGAAAAACACGGCGAGCGTACGGCCCGGTGGCGACACGGTTTAATATGAATCATCCTTTCTCTTTCTAGCGATTTTGTCTCTGTTGAATGAGTGGTGCTGTCTCAGGGGTACTGAATTCGATTCCCGGCAGAGTCAAGTATGGAAATGACTCTTCAAAGTTCGCTCTGATCTTGATTTGGAAAGTAGTGGCAGGGCATACTGCGTTTTGCAATCATTCGGCCCTCCCGAGTCGGGAGTCCCGACTGGCGGCAGTAACCACCCCTTTACAGAAAACCACCGTGATGTAACTGCATATGTGCTGTTGTGTTTCGGTGAGTGAGTAAGGGATGCCAGAGCCCTTCCTTATCCCTTATCCTTAATCCTATGGTCTGCAGTATCACTAGCCACTTACCATCAAATGGAAAGGGGAACAGTTTTTTCCTGGATGAAAGGTAACCAAGTAGCCAGGATTTTTCATCAGCAACTTGCCCTTCGATACGGTCTTATCGAGTCTGAGGTGCCTTACTACAAGTACGTGCCTACGCCCGTTCTCGAAAATGTTCATGCTACGCTCTACTGGGATCGCTGCATAATCACGGACAGGACTATTGTCGCCAATAAGCCTGACATCGTGGTTATTGACCGATCCCAACGCCGGACGATGCTTGTCGACATTGCTGTCCCGCATGACGAAAACCTCGTGAAAGCCGAAAAAGAAAAGCTTACTAATTACATTGTCTTGGTTCACGAGGTGACCGCCATGTGGGACGTCTTTTCGACAATTATCGTCCCGATAGTCGTCTCGGCGAACGGTCTCATAGCGAAAAGCCTCGACCAACATCTCAAGAGGCTCTCGCTAGATGGCTGGATCAAGGGACAGATACACAAGGCGGTACTTCGTGACACGGCATGAATTGTCAGGAGGTTCCTTCACTCTGCAGCCCTAACCATAAGAATAAATAATAACAAGTAGAACGGATTCTTCTTTATCCGAGTCCCAAACGCCGCCATTTATATAACTACTTCCCCCTTCACGTCGTTACGCCTCTCTGTTGCCCATCAGGCTTGTCGCCAGGGTTACTTACTGTTAAATATTGCCTACGAATAAAGATGATATCGCTAAAATACTTATAAGTTTTTCTTTACTTTGAAACGATTATTTTATTCTAGTTTTATAAAATATCAGATTTGTAAATACTTATCTACATTATTATGTTACTTACCCACATTAAATATAGTTATAAGTAATAAATTATTATAAGACAGTACCATACCAAATGAACCCATTTAAGTAAGTAGGTATCACTTGCCTACAAATATAAAATAAAAACGTATAGGCTCACGTAAAACTATTAAGTAAGTTTATTCGTGCTGAGATGCCGGCCGTGACAGCCCGACTGAGTATCCCGTTTAACGTGTAGGCTAATATCATGACCTTGTGCGCGTCCGGAGCGGGAGTTTCCGTTCTACGTGTTCTTATTTATTCTTATGCCTTAACCACCGGTAGCTGCGGCCTTGGGTCTAGTTTTAAGTTTTTTTATGATATAACTATATTGCTTTTTTTTTGTATTTATATTTAAAAAAAATTTAAATTAAAAAACAAAATAAATGAGTGAATAATAATTAAAAAAAAAAATCGACGCCTTACAAAATTAAATGAGCAATAAGTCTCAACACTTTACAAAATGGGACGCGGGCGAAGTCACGAGCAAACTCTACTATCAATATAGATGTTTTTAAATTTCACATTAACACTAATGAATAAATAAACGATTTTTTTATATACATTGTCGCAAAAAGGCCGTGTAAAACCGAAGATAAAGATTAGTCTCGCAACATATAAAAACCCTCCGTTGTACGAGACAGTGAATGATTGTGTCTATTTTTTCTTTTGACCGCAACATTATCTGTAGTCTAACACGTTTCAAAGATAGGTACCCCGCTTTATATGTAGAGAAAAATGTTCGGGAATTTACGGCTGGAAAGCTTTCAGACCTCTTGCACACACGCGGGAATTGAGTTCTTTGCCATATCCACACATTATATTATGGAAACACAACTTATCTTCACTGTCTGCCATATTATAGGTACACATATAAAATAATAAGTGACAAAGGAGAACCCCATAGAATAATAACTAAAGCATAGAACCAAGAATAAAATAAAAATCAATATTTATAGTGTGTTGCTCCTTATGCTTTTGCATTAAGACTATAAGTAAAAAAAAAAACGGGACAAGTGCGTGTTGAATTCGCGTGAAGAGGATTCCGTACGATGTTGAGTGATTTACCATGTTATTTTAATATCATAGACTTCTTATAGGTTTTCCTATAATCTATAAGTAGAAAACTAATTTCTGTATTATTATTTTTTCAAAATTTTAGGTTCAGTAGTTTCGGAGATAAGGGGGGTGGTTTTAGGTTCAGTAGTTTCGGAGATAAGGGGGGTGGTTTTAGGTTCAGTAGTTTCGGAGATAAGGGGGGTGGTTTTAGGTTCAGTAGTTTCGGAGATAAGGGGGGTGGTTTTAGGTTCAGTAGTTTCGGAGATAAGGGGGGTGGTTTTAGGTTCAGTAGTTTCGGAGATAGGGGGGTGGTTTTAGGTTCAGTAGTTATTCCAGACAGTTTCAATTTTAAATCTGCCTGCTCAGGTACACAATATGTTTAGCATAAATGAAAATATGGTAAAACACGACGAATAGAATTGCAAATCTACTTTCATCGTCCTCGATGTAAGTCCGGCTGTGTATACTTTTTAAATTTTTTTTTCACAAGTTATGAATATTTAAGGTGTATTGTCGTTGAGACGTTTTGTTTTATTCATTTCTCCTTGTATCTTTCGATAGGAAATGCATTTTTATTATTTTCTGTCCATTGTTTACATATCTCTATATATAAAAATGAATCCCCATTTCCCTTGCTCACGGCATCACGCGTGAACGGGTAGACCGATTTTAATTCGGTTTTCACTAACGGAAAGAGGGATAAACGGGGAATGTTTTAATATATAAAAATTGCACCACGGGCGAAGCCGGGGGCGGGTCGCTAGTATTCTATAAAACATTCACTACATGAAAATACAAATCAAAAACTATCCAACATTATATATACTTTTCGGTCTCTCAATACATTCTATTTTTTTTACATTTTTTCTTTTCCGATATTTGAAAATCAAACCTATTTAGTTGCAGCCAGTATTTAAGTTCAAAAATTTATTAACATTTTCTTATTAACATAATAAGAAACATTAATTCCTTTATTAATATAGTTTACAAACAATTAAACACAAATATTTGCATGCCCTTGGCGGGTAGAACATACTTTGTACTGTAACTGCTGTATACAAATTAAAATCCTGTAAACATGTGTTCGCGCAAATAAAGATTATATATATATAAGTCAATTATATAAATTTAATATATGTATACTCGTTCGAAAGATACTAGATAAATCAATTCACTCCGATATTACTTTGCTTAAACAAAAAGATCTTTTCAACTGCACAACCAGACGAGCAAGCCACGTGGTTTTACCAAAAGCACAGATTAATAAGTAGTTACTACCGTAACAGATAAATCACTCCCTAACAAAAAGACCATCACAACTTTTATAAATGCCTACTGTTTTGCCTCGCCAACTGCTTAGCGGAAAAATATACCTTATAGTTCAAACGTTGAGTTGTTATTGCTCTGCAGCCGCACGCGCCCGCGTGACATTGAAATAATAGTAATAAAGTCAGGGCTACTACTACTGAGTTTTTCTAGGCCGTCCCAAAATACAAAGCTAATTAAGCCGCTAGTAACTATTTATTAAGTAATTAACCAGTAACTATAAGCTTACAACTTCTCAGTTCAAGTTGATCAGAATAACATGATTTTTAAGATGTAAATAAGTACTAGTAGGTAACGAGCAATGATAAAAAACCTTGTAGGTACCTAAAGGTTTTCATATTGGTAGGTACTTATTCCTATTTCCACTGACGAGACCAAATAAAAAAGCTTAAATTGTGTATATCATTAGTCCACAAATCCACACAACACAAAGTCGACCAAACATCGAGTTTTGATGAAATAGTCGGAGAGTTCGCTGCTAAATTGTTCTCGACATAAAATTATTTGGCGATACATTATTGTTCTATAGTGAAAAAAATTTTGAACAACGGCGGAGAGTATTTATGTAAAGTATGTAAGTATTGAGTAAAGTAAGTATTTGTTATGTTACTAAATAAAACTGTTTTTACAGATTTAAATCATATTAAAAAAACAATGCATAAATAAGTGTAATACACTCTTTATTTTTAATCTATCTTTAATAGGTACAAATTTTTTTTACAGATGAATAATTTCGTTTAAAGGTAACTAGGTGATAAATTTTGTAGTCAGCTCTCAAACTATGTAGCGGACAGCGTGCGCGTGCCTTGTTGCCAGACCGCATAGCAACGCCACTTGGCAACGCGGCGGCGGCGGCCGGTGCAGCGCGTTGCCGCGCGAATGCTAATAATACTTATTACCTACTTGAGTTTATTTTTACTAAACATTGTTTTATTAAAATTTCGTTTGCACTAGTAACTTTAAAAGTTCCATTTCGTAAGTTGTGAAATTTATTTATTGTACAACCACATAAACAATGCACATGACCCGAAAAGATACGTAGGTAGATAGGTAGGTACGGATTTCACAAGTTCAAGTATTATAATTAAATACATACCTATTAATTATTAAATACAAAGAATATTTAGGTAGGTGCATGTCATTCAATGGATTTTAAAGTTAAAGTATTAAAAAAATATAATACGGAGAATTTAAATTCTCCGTATTATATTTTTAGTTTTCACGGATTTACATCCTTCCACTGCACACGTATTACGAGGCATAATACCTATTATTCTTTCCGAAATGTAAATCAAAGACACGGAACACAATTACTCCTGGCGGAGATCAAAGAAGAAAAAAATAAATGTGATGCGCGCGCTCGCGTCGGTGGCAACCGCGTGAATGTGTACCTTGGAAAGTACAGCGGCGCGTAGGCACTTAGCGCGCGCAAGTACATGAAGTGAAAGAGGCCTGCCAAAAGTACGAACTACATATGGTAAGAAAACTCTTACTTTTGAGGGAGCACAACTTTTTAACGATATAAAACAGGCAAAATCTTTCGGAGAATTTAAATCCAAACTGTGTAAGCATGTTATGTTAAGTATTTGAATGTCATGTTTCGATAGCAGTTATCAAATTTGATTTAATTTTCCTTTATTATTATTATTATTTTGTCTCTCTGTTCAGTGTGTCGTTACCTATTTAAGTTTTTTATCAGAATTTCTCATGTAAGTAGCTATAAGCTTTAATGAGAATAAAGAAATATAAACTGAAGATTTATTTTATTTTATTTTATTCCTAAACGTGACCCGGCTTTGTACTTGGACTTTGATCCTTGTTTAAATTTCTTTATGCATTGATATTCGAATGACGAATATGCTGACATTATCATGTGTTACGGATTCTGCGAAGGAGTAACCCGTGCAACCAGAGCAGAATATCACCGACGTTTTCCTGGTCGTCGAACACCACACGCTATTGTATTCGATAGTGCATACCGGCTGCTGAGAGAAACTGGTTCTATTCAAAGTCGACATACAGACATGGGTAATCCACGTCAGTACGGTGTCAACGAGGAGGACCAAATACTACGACTTTTCCAAGAGGATCCAACAACTTCCACTAAGGTTGTTGCTCGAGGCCATGGCGTCCGAGTAAGCCTAGGTCAGAGCCCAGGCGTAAGTACTTGAAATTGGAAATACGCCGACCATCTCGGAGACCTTACGATAGGCGATAGCCTGCCCTAATGCTACCGCCCAGATCCTTTTAAAACGGAAGGTGTCGGATATATTAGCTGGGAGAAGATATCCTCTCCACCATCGCCTCCTTGCGCTAAATGACGTGCTCGCAAAACGTGGTGTGCCTTGTCACTATATCCCCGTATGTCTTTCTTTGGTGAATTTTGAACAAACATTAAACAGTAGCAAAACATTCGTGCAAATAGCCAGTGATACCGTGAAGTAAGATGGGACTCGCCACTCGTAAACCGCAACCTCATATACGTCAAATTCTGTCAGGTTGATGCATGTTCGCATTGTCGTACGAGACGATTTTGTGGCTATAACTAAGGAGTAAATGTTAGGCAAGCGTCGAAATGAATTTAAAAAAAAACCTATTATTTTTAAATTTTAAGGTCGGCAGACAGGCAGACGGTCCACTTGATGGTAGGTGGCTACCGTCGCCTATAACACAAGCAACGCCAAAGCTGCTGCAAGTGCGCTGCCGACTACAGTAGGATTACGGATAAGGGATTAGGAGTGGATAGGGAAATGGGCTCTGGCATCCCTTACTCACTCACCGAAATACAACAGCACACGTGCTGTTATTTCACGGTGGTCTTCTGTAAGGGGGTGGTTACTGCCGCCAGACGGGCTGCCCAAATGGCTGCGAAAACGCGATGTGCCCTGCCACTACTTTCCAAATCCAGACCAGAGCCAAATTTGAAAAGTTGATTTTTCAAAGTTGACCCTGCCGGGAATCGAACCCGGGAACCCTAGAACAGAGCGTTAAGGCAAACACTCTAACTCATTTTGTGTGAAAAAGGTGTGAAGATTTCAGCCAAAGTGGATCAAGAGACCGTCTTGGATCGTGTTGCGAAAGCCTGGCTCGAAACTAACGTTCCGGACTTTATAAGAGCTGAAAACTGGCCATCGTCTAGCCTAGATCTGAACCTCTAGAAATTATGGTCAGTATTAGAGGACATGGCTTAATAAATCTCTGGTGCAAGCAGTGGCTAAATTTCCCATGGAAACTGTTCATTTGATGGCAAGTGGTTACTTACGCTTATATACTGGTACAGCAATACCAGGAGGTTTTCAAGATCACTCCTATCATGAGAGCATATAGGAAATGGATGAGGATAGATGAATGGGTTTAACGATGGTCTTTTATAAGAGGATGATTACTCTCGGTTCACAATCTGCCCAGTGTATGACGAAATATGTTTGGATTCATATGTCGCTATAGCCTCAGACCGATAAAAACTATAGACAGAGCATTTACGAACAAAAACGTTTTAAAAAATGAAGCCGGTTCGCTGAAGATGTGTGCATAACCCTACTTGTCGTATAGTGGCCATGCGTTGTGTATGCAGTTAAAAATGTTACCCACTAACGACTTTTAGCCCAATTAATCATTATAATACTTATTAAACAAAAAATATAGTTAGGTATATCAACTATTCGCGTCAGACTATCGAGCGGCCGTCATCAAATCAAAATCAAAAATCAAAATCAAAAATCAAAATATTTATTTATCAATTAGGTTTCTCCAGGAAACTCTTATGATCGTCATTTAGAATTACCAGTTAAATTTAAATTTACCAGGGTTTCGGAAAAAAGCAAAGATGACGATCCTGAGAAGAAACCCCGAAAGAAACTCAGGATTAGTATTCTTTTTGTCATCTTTACAATATAAAAATTACAACAATTATAATCACACACTTAATACCTAAAGTAAATATACAATACTAAGCATAGTATGAGCTCCGAATCCAGGCTTTAATTCCAGGCTTCATTGTCATTTGAATAATCAGTAACCTTATAATAGCCTTTCGAGAGGAGTTTGGATTTAATGACGTCTTTAAATTTAAATTTATTGTAGAATCATCTTCCTATTACCTGCCTCACTTAATGGTGTGTACCGTTCAGTCTATAGTTTTTGTCGGTCTGAGGCTATAGCTAATATTTTTTAATCTATAAGTCGTTGGTTGATTTTGATCATGTTTTTGCAAAAAGAAAGTGTCATCTGGTATTTACCATAACAAATAAGGATTTATTATTATTGTCACAAGTATTTGATATGTGGCTACCGTCGCCTCATGTATGTCAGACGCTACAGTTGCTGTGATACACAGTTGCTACACATACAGTCGTATATGTAAAGCCACAGTTGCTGCAAGTGCGCTGCCGACTACAGCAGTATTAAGAATAAGGGATAAGGAAGGGCTCTAGGATCCCTTACCGAAACACAAAAGCACACTTGCTGTTATTTCACGGTGATCTTCTGTAAGAAGATGCTCTGTAATGCTCTTACAGGGTTATGCCAGATGGGCTGCCCAAATGACTGCAGTATGCCTGCTACTACTTACCAGATCCTGACCAGGACCAACTATGAAAAGTTAATTTCCAAAGTTGTTCCTGGCGGGAATTGAACCCGGGATCCCTTAGACAGAGCGGTAAAGCAAGCCATTTGACTTTAACCTTTCGACAAATGTGCTCGTCAAATATTTATATTATTAACTAGCTGAGCCCGCGACTTCGTGCGCATGGTGTACGGATTAGCGCGTAACTTTTTTGTTTGTAAACCGATTGGAATGAAACAAACACTAAATGTTACGGGAAGCTTGCTGCAATACATCAGTGAAAACTGCATTCAAATCGGTTACGCCATTTCAGAGATTAACGTGCACAAATGTACAAATAACATAAGTACAAAGTGTACAATTTTTTTTAAATCTTTGATGCATAGACACGGCTCGTTTACGATTTTAGATAACGTCCGACATCTTTACCGTTGTGACGACGATGATTTTTTATATTTCTCGACGATCCCTCGGGAACCTAACATTTTTCCAGGATAAAGAGTATCCTACATGTTAATCCGGGTAATAAACTACCTGTGTGCCAAATTTAGTCCAAACACGTTTGGCCGTTTTTGCGTTATTGAAGAGCGAATATCCAATTGGGTTAACTTTTGGTGGTGACCAAATGATAATGAATACCACCAGGTTTTTTAACGACACTACTGACGAATAGTTTTGTAACCAGAAATGATTATGAAAAGAAATTATTGTGAACAAAAAACAGATAACTAAATTTAAATTCAGATGAATTCAGATTTATTCAATCAAAGTTCGTAATGTAATGGAGACGAGAAATCCTCACACACGTTTGTGGGAAATAAAAAGGAGTTCTCGTCTCGCGTAGTTTTATGTTACTCGTAGTTTTACTCGTGCCCATCATCCGAAGGGTCGACGGTGAATTATGTAGACCTTTCTCGACCTCACAAACTTTAAAATCCCGAAGGAATGACGGTTGTATCCGTAAATCCGGTTGTAATGTAAAGACGTCTATTTTTGACATTCCACTGTTTTGCTTTTATTGTTTTTTTTTTAATGTTAAGATCGGCAGACAGGCCGACGGTCCACTTGATGGTAGGTGGCTACGGTCGCCTTAGATCAGGAATGTACACCGTCGCCCATAACACAAGCAACGCCAAAGCTGCTGCAAGTGCGCTACCGACTATAGTAGGATTAAGGATAAGGAAATGGGCTTTGGCATCCCTTACTCACTCGCCGAGACACAACAGCAGACGTGCTGTAATTTCACGGTGGTCTTCCGTAAGGAGGTGGTTACTGCCGCCAGACGGGCTGCTCATATGACTGCGAAACGCAGTGTGCCCTGCCACTACTCTCCAGATCCAGACCAGAGCCAAATTAAAAAAGTTGAAGAAAAAAAATAGTTGAAAAATGGTCAAAGTTGCCCCTGCCGAGAATTAAACCCGGGAACGTTAGAACAGGCTCGTCAAAATTAAATTTTAAAATAGAAAATTGAATTGAAATTTCCCTATCCGTTATTTAATCCTACTAAAGTCGACAGTGCACTTATAGCACCTATGGTAGGGGTCACCAATTAGTTTCGCTCGGAGTCCGCTTTAAGAAATTAAATGACCTTCCGGCGGCCGGCAGCGCGATCGCGTGATTACCGCGTGCATCTTGGGCCTAGCCAAGATGCAAACTGTTGCAAACGCTTCCTTTGCGTACTTACAAAACGAAAGAAATAAAGCCCGGTGATTGGTTGTTGAAGTTACAACTATTACAACAACCAATCACCGGGCTTCATTTCTTTCGTTTCGTAAGTACGCAAAGGAAGCGTTTGCATTTTGTGCATCTTGGCTAGGCCCCCTGCCCTCGAGACGCCCCGCGCGCTTCCTCACCGCGACGATCAACGCTTTCGCAATGCGCGAACTCTTTCTCGCAAGGATGAGTGGATGAGTGGCAAGGATGCTTGCCTAACGTCTCAGGGGCCCCGGGTTCGATTCCCGGCGGGGTCAAGTTTGGAAATTTTAATGTAATTTTCAAAATTGACTCTGGTCTGGATTTGAAAAGTAGTGGTAGGGCACACTGCGTTTCGCAGTCATTTGGGCAGCCCGCATGGCGGCAGTGACCACCCCCTTACAGAAGACCACCGTGAAATAACAGCATATACGTGCTGTTGTGTTTCGGTGAGTGAGTAAGGGATGCCAGAGCCCATTTCCTGATCCCCTCCTAATCCCTTATCTTTAATCCTACTGTAGTCGGCAGCGCACTTGCAGCACCTGTAGCGTTGCTTGTGTTATAGGCGACGGTAGCCACCTACCATCAAGTGGACCTTCAGCCTGTCTGTCGACTTAACATAAAAAAAAAAAAATAGCTCGTTACTTCGCCCGCGTTATTTACGTGGTATTTAGTGGGTAAATATACTATTTATGACTGTGCTTTTTTGTCATAGCTTTTCTTTCAAACCCTAAAAAATCCTAAAGAGTCCACACAAGCACCACCATGTGTACCTGTGGTCTCCTGTAAGAGTGCGGTTACTGCCGCCAGACGGGCTGCCCAGGGTATGATTGCAGAATAATTCTGTCTTCAATGAAACTCTAATACAAAGTCAATAAGGTTTGCTCGTTAGAAGTTAAATACACTCGCTTGTCGCGTAACTTCTAAACTTATACGGAATTCTGCGTCTCGTAACTTAGTACCGGCTTTGTTACATATTATATAAGTTAAATATTAAGCACGATATAAGTAATAATAAAGTTTGAAGGAAGTTGTTTCACAGAAATGTATCATTACACAACTGAAATATATTTTGCTCGCGAATTCATCCGCGCTTATTTTTCTCAAGTTTTATAAATAACTAGTTGAACGCTTCGCTGCGACCCATACGGCGGCGGCGGCGGCGCGGCGTGCGCATGGGGCGCGCGGTACTGGACACTGCTTATATATAATACTATTGATCGTAGCGTGATGTTATATAGCCTATAGCCTTCCTCGATAAATGGACTATTCAAAACAAAAAGAATTTTTCAATTCGAACCAGTAGTTCCTGAGATTAGCGCGTTCAAACAAACAAACAAACTCTTCAGCTTTATAATATTGGTGCAGATTCAAATTTTATTGCTCATGTGTTTTTTATTTTTAGATAATCCCTGACAAGGTTTATGCAAAGGAATTGTTTGTTTGGTTGAATGCTTTCTGGAACTAGCAGTTAGATTTAAAAAAAACTTTTTGCATTTGATAGCTCAATTCTTGAGGAAGGTTGTTATATTAGGTCGGGGAAAAAGTCTTTTCGCATATAGAATGTATATATGTACTTGTAATAAAATCTCTATAGCTGTACTCTTTTACTGACGGTCCACTTGATGGTAGGTGGCTACCGTCGCCTATAACACAAGCAACGCCAAAGCTGCTGCAAGTGCGCTGCCGACTACAGTAGGAAGGGAAAGGAGATAGGGAAATGGGCTCTAGCATTCCTTACTCACTCACCGAAACACAACAGCACGCGTGCTGTTATTTCACGGTGGTCTTCTGTAAGGTCGTGGTTGTTGCCGCCAGACTGCGAAAACGCACTGTGCCCTGCCACTACTTTCCAAAACCAGACCAGAACCAAATTTGAAAAGTCCATTTTTCAAAGTTGATCCAGCCGGGAAACGAACCCGGGAACCCTATAACAGAGCACCCTAACCACTCATCCAATGGGCCCGTCAATGGCTGTTTCTATCTGGCTGGTTTTGATGACATTAAAAAGGTTACATTTCAAAAAAAGAAACAAATTAGTAAAATGTTGTTTCCAGCTATTTTTTTCATTTGTTTTCCTTTCTGTCAAAATGAGTGAATCCAATGAAGAAATTCGATTCATTTTTAAATTTTATTACAAAAAAGGAAAAATATTTGTGACGTTTATACAAAATACGTTAGCACAAAATTGGTTTCAATCCGGGAATTTTGATGTCAAACATGCACTTCGCTCTGTTACGGATAAAATTGTCACCCAGTTTTTGAAAAAGTGGAGCAACATCGACATATAGGTGAAGAACTGTAAACTGACCACAAAACAGATTTGACCCATTTGAAAAAAGCTGGGTACACAAAAAAGCCCCATATTTGGGTGCCACACGAGCTCACTGAAAGAAACCTTATGAACCGTGTACTCATTTGCGATTCTTTATTGAGACGTAATGAAACCTAACCGTTTTTGAAGAGATTGATAACTGGTGATGAAAAGTGGATTAAGTATGACAAGAAAGTATACGAAAAAGGTCGTGGTTAAAGGTCGATCAGGCTTCACAGACTGTTCCAAAACCCGGGTTAACTCGCAATAAGGCGATGCTGTGTGTATGGTGGTATTGGAAGGGCATTGTTCATTATGAGCTTTTACCGTCGGGCAGAACCATCGATTCGGATCTCTACTGCCAACAACTGATGATATTAAAGCAAAGCGGCCGGAAATGATCAATAGAAATGGTGTGGTCTTTCATAACGACAACGCTAGAACACACACATCTTTAGACACTCAGCAAAAAGTAAGAGGGTTTGGCTGGGAGGTGTTAATGCTTCCGCCATATAGCCCTGACTTTGCACCTTCATATTTCCACCTGTTTCGGTTTCTTCAGGCAGTGTCAGGTTAATATCAAGAGAGGACTGCCAAAACAACTTGTCGCGTTTTTTTGATCATCAGAAGTCCCAAAATTTCTACAACAATGGAATCACCTACAATTCCCCAGCCTATTATTTATGACTTTTCGAAGCCCAGGCGGGTGAAACAGCGGGACACAATTAGTAACTATATGTATAAACGAAATAATAAAATAACTTTTACATGTTTAAAAAATCCTTTGAATATTTCATCAATTAATTCATTCGATTTCGTGACTGATTCGAGAAAAGAGGGTACTTTTTAAAAGATTTCACCAAAGGCCAAAGTAAGTTTTAAGTGTTTCCCGGAAAAATTCGTTTTTCCCCATCCCGGTTTCCCGGAAAACATTTATAGTTAGTTTATTATTCAGAGGAGGCTTTTAAAAACCTTCAAAGTTCGTATACAATAAACTGTTGATTCATATAATTTTTTTTAATCTCTCTGTAGCGAGGCGAAAATGAATTTTTCATTTTTAATCTCTGAAATTCCAATTAGTGTTTGTGAAAGGTGGCAATTTTTTTGTCAGGGTAATGAATGACACAGACAACGGCTTTCATATTGTCGCAATATTGAGATTAAAGTAACGCTTCGCTTGACACAGAGTGTGGTCCAAGGGATAAAAGTTGAGCGATAAGTTTAGCTTAGTTTAACACTTTATATTATTTATTTTCAATTTTTTAATTAAAATTATAAATAATATAAATATTAATTTCAAGCTATTAAAATTTAAAATAAAAATTGCCATCTATAATTGTTTTTTAAGTCAGTTCACTTTCTATATACATATATGTCTTATTCACCACGACACACGATGTGGGTCCCACCCATCGCATTACGCTGAATTAGGGACCTATTTCAGACGTACCACTACTCTTTTTATTTAATATTGTTTTGATGTATATATATTTTATGTGTATGTGTGTGTGTGTGTGTGTGTGTGTGTGTATGTGTAAGAAATAAAATTATTTCTTTCTTTCATTTTATCATAATCGTAAAGAGTTTGAAATAAGTAATTCATGTTTTGAAATAAAAGCTTAAATATTGTTTCTCTTTTCAGGTAAGATTTATGATTATTTGTGTAATAGAAATTGTAAAATTTATATCGTGTAATTAAAAAAAAATTCTCTTTTTAGAGCAACGCAATTTGCTTTTACTTAGAAATAATTTAGTGTAAGGTCTTGAATAACTCAACATTTAATATTCAAATAAAACTTAAATACACACATTGTTTCTGCTATCGCTATTAAAATATATTCGCGGTTTAGTAGGACCTATTAATTCGGGTGAGTAGGGAAAAATAATCAACAATTTCATATTCGGGTGAATGTGACATAGTTTTTGGGCCATTTGGAAAAAAAAATTTCGGGTGAATCTTCCGGGCGAATGGGACCTAAAATATATGTGTATTTCAAATAAGAAAATTTTTATATATAGATTAATACATTATAAATAAAAGTGAAATGTGGAAAAAAAAATTTATACGATGAAATTTTCTCGATTGAACAAAATTTTTATCGTTTTTTATTTTATTTTCAAAATATTACAAACCTGAAAAATTATCAGTAAACTCACTTCACAGATTATCGAGGTCTTTGAGAATTAATTTTTCATTTGACCTTATAGTTTACGAGTAATTAATATTCAATATTTTTGTCACTTATAACATTTCTATTTCGCGAAATGCGCTATCTTCCGTCTCATGCATACTTCAATGTGCATTGTTTCACATGATCAGTCACAATCGCTCCACTGAGACGGGAAGACTATGTTTCTGTGCGCAACAATATTTACACGTAAATTTATGAGTAGATTATTAAAAGTGTATAGATTGTTTATAAACTGTTTCATATTATATTAACAAGATTGTGCAAATATATGGCTAATAAAAGGAACTCTGTTGTGTCGGTATCGCGTCCGTTTAGTTATGGAGTCACGCTGGTGAAATTGGATTTTTTTTTTGCTTTGTAAAAAAAGCCTTAAGCCTATTAATTGGACCACACAACCAACAGGGGACTGAGCGTACAAACAGAGATTTTCGTATAATAAAGCATTGATTAACTTCTGACCTGTCCGCTATTTTTGTGTACACGGTCCCCCGTAATAGCCAAGATGTAATCCCGCAGTGTAATCGTAATTACTCTCGAGGCATAAACTTACCGTGAACCGACGCTTTAAGAAATATTTATTTAATGTTTTCAGAATCATCCTGTGGGATCATTGTATTGTTCATGCAAGTGGACGGTGTAGTCTATATACATATAATAAAGATAGTTTCAAAAGAAAAAAAAGTACCTACACGTTGTGCTTATACCAAGGTCAAAAAAATAGTTTTTAGAATTTTTGTCTGTTTGTGCGTTTGTGCACGGTAATCTCTGAAACGGCTTAATCTATTTGAATGCGGTTTTCACTGATGTATTGTAGCAAGCTTGTACATTTATACCGAATACCAACCCGTACGAAGTTGCGGGGCTCAGCTAGTATAAAATAATGTTATTTTATTCCTAAAAATATTGACGATAAAGAAACAACGCATATTTATGTTGGTATCACAGTACTGGTAATTTATTTTTATTATTATTAGATAATTTTATTATATAATCTTATATATAAAAACGAATCCCCATTTCTCCTGGTCACGGCATCACGCGTGAACGGGTAGACCGATTTTAATTCGGTTTTCGCTAATGGAAAGAGGGATAAACCGGGAATGTTTTAGGGTATATAAAAATTGCATGCCGGGCGAAGCCGGGGGCGGGCCGCTAGTCTCTATATATAAAAATGAATCCCCATTTCCCTTGGTCACGGCATCACGCGTGAACGGGTAGACCGATTTTGATTCGGTTTTCACCAATGGAAAGAGGGATAAACGGGGAATGTTCTTATATATAAAAATTGCACCACGGCCGAAGCCGGGGGCGGGTCGCTAGTATACTATAAATTCACTTGTACATGCTTAGTTAGATGTGTCGATCAAGGTTTTAATTAACTGAAATTTTAATTATATGCTTCCAGCTCTGACCTGCTTCTTCGCTTAGGGGTTAAATTGAAAATATAGTTATTATTTGGTACAATTCGCTGCTAATTACAAACATTATTCACGGAGATTTAGACTCTTGGACGAGATTGGAGTCTGACAGAAACATATGATTACATTTAGAAGAGCCCTTTGTCAAAAGAAGCATGCATGTATAAATTAAACCAAAACTTGCTTACTTGTCTCAATAAAGGCTATTAATCTAATAACTTTAAATTAATGTGTAAACCATACACTTAGTTATTATTTATTTATTTTATTTTCTTTTTGTTTTATATTTTTAAACTATTTAAATCTAAATTTTTACTTTGTTCTACTTTTTGATAATTAATGTTTTCACCTGTTAGATCTAGATTTTACAAGTGTATAATATTTTTGTAACTAGTCAAGTCGGCGAGGCGCTCGGGGATCTTTTTAAAAGAATTAATTTCTTTTATTTATTTATTACAATTGGTCTAAGTTTGACCTGAACACTTAATAATATAAAATAATATAGAATGGTCTATTTTGGGACCGTAATAACTAAAACTAAACTTATTACTATGACGGTCGATACGAGACTGTCTTTGTTCTCTCGTCTCGTCGCGTCCGTTGGAACGCTCGCCCACACGCAGGTGGCTTGTTCCTATAACTACGAGTCAGCAGTTATGCATCCGTTCGTACATGTACCATGGGTATGTGACGCATAACTCCTCCCTCCCTTAGATCGAAATTATCTGAGGGTTGTTCTCGAGGATAATTTCGACCCTTAAACAAATTTAAAATACACATAGATTTCTTAAAGATTAATAATGACAATAGACTTATAGTTACGATTACATATAATGAAATTGTCCATACACTAATACTGTTCGTCACCACTACACTTTTCTTAAAGTTTTCACTGAATTGATCACTGTTTCGCAGAACGAACGACATCATTTGCAGATTTCCTAATTCGACTCCATCTAGTTTTACTGGATTTCAAACGATTGGCGTTTCCAGATTTTCAGGAATTTTTAACAAAGGAAGTTTTGGTACAATAATAGATTGGTTATTATAACGATGTTTCTTCAGACAATTGATTCAGAAATTTTGTATTCACACGCGTCATCGCTGGTTAATATATACGTTCCTTTCAAGGTATAGTGTATAATCTCGTTCGCGCAGAATCGGGAAAGTTCAACTTGTAATTTGGAATATATCATCCATCTGTCAGGCTGTATTGACTCTATCTTCACATTTTCGAAGTTCACTGGAATTTGATGACAGGTAGCGTTCGTGGAGTACTTCATGAGGTCGATAATGCAGTTATCTTCGACGGATAGAAGAGTTTGTTGCTCGTTGCACAAGTAGAGTTCTTCGTTTATATTTTGACATGGAGAATTTAATGATATAGCTTTCAACCCCTTCGCAATTAGGTATGGGTAACGAGGCATTATTATAATGGATTGGTCTGTTAAAGGGTGAGTAACGGGTAAAGGAACAATTTTATAGTAAAAATAACTTTCTTTCTTAACTAATGGTATTTCCATAATAAATACAATTTCACAATTTTTAAGGTAAGATTTTAATACAATAGTTTGCTCTAACTTAACTAAATTTTCTGATTCTGCTGGATACACAAGTTTGTCACTTTTTGTACAAATTTTAATAAATTTAGCATTTCATTCGAGTCTATTATAGATTGATGCAAAATACCTAACCTGCTGAAGGCTATGGCGGTTTCAACCTCATCTAACATAGAATAAATAATCTGAAAATTATGTAAAATCAAATTGTATATTTCGATTATGTGACTGATGTGTAATTCTAGTTTAATTTCGTTTACCGATTTATACCGGGGTTTTTCTCAATCTTTTGAAGTTGATGGGCCTGCACTATGACGGCGTGGGCCATCAGCATGATGTACCTGTGGAGGACGTTTTATGTTTTTTACATGTGTGATGGTGGGCCTAGTACCCATTTCGACAGGTACTACATTACGTTGAGTGTTACCAGAAACTTGTGCCTTTTTATATCGCGGTTTATCTTTACTTTTTCTTTTATTTATATCTTTTACAAATACTGTCTGCCCTACAGGAAGGTCGATGTTTTCTTCTCCCTTTGTCTTGTCTGTTCTTAATGTCTTGTCTGTCAATAGTTTGTCTGTTAAATTTTTATAAAGTATACGTGTTCTTTTTGTATGTTCTCTAACTAATTGTTGAGTGTAAGCTTTTTCAAAATTTGTGTTAAAAACATCATTCGACTCAGTATGTCCGAATACTACTTCGAATGGTGTTAAAGAAGTGGCGCTATGTATCGTATGATTATACGCCATTATCGCGTAAGTCATTACGGAGGCAGCGTCAGTGCGTTTTTGCTCATATTTGGCCAATCGATATACTTCGATAATTGTAGAATGGAATCTTTCTACAATACCCATAGAATTCGAGTTGTTAGGTGTACCTATGTGTAAACTAATTTTGTATAACGTTAATAATTCTTTTAGTAATTCATTATTAAATTCGGTAGCCGGGTCGCAACTTATTTTTCTGGGTACGCCATAAAAAGAAAAGTATTTAATAAGAGCTCGTACGACTTCAGGGGTGGAACGGTTATCTATCTCAATCGCTTGACCTAACTTACTGAAGGCGTCTACGATAGTGAGATAATATTTGTTCTCTATGGTGAAAATATCCATGAATATTTCTTGAAACGGTGCTGTTTGAGTTTGTGTGAGCTGTAGTTTGGGTTTATATGGTCTACGGTCGTATTTCATTTTTTTACATGTCTCGCAGGCGTTAATTACGGCGGACACAGTTTGTTCCATGTTGGGCCAATAGAATACGCGTCGTAAGTGTGCTATTGTCTCCTTGATACCACGATGGCAGGTTTTGCCTTGGTGATATTTTGTTATAATCTCGCGTTGTTCTTGTTCATCGATTATGCTTATAGTTCGTTCAGTGCATTCAAAAATTTTTACAGAGTTTTTACGAAATAATTTTATTATAGTTCCTGTAAATTGTCGTCGGTGTTCGGGGTCTTCAAAGTAAATAAAATATTTTAATTTAGGTCTAATATAACTTTTCAAAAATCGTTTTACTAAGTCAGGATTATTTGTGGGTAAATGGACTTCTAAAATTTTCTGTTTAGAGTGCGATAAATCTTTTACACTGAGTTCGTTTTTGAACCATGTATGAATTAGTATTTGGTTAGGTTTAGAATCGATAGCTTCATGTAGAATTGGTATGCCGTCGGTATCCATATCGTCAGCGGAATGAGCTGTTGCGGTGCTTGACGTAGTTGATCTTTCTGAAGCTGTCAACGTCTCGCTATCCGCGGAGGGGATTGAATATGGGGATCGTCTGCCTACTTTATGGTGTTCTTCTAGGGACTTGTCGTCAGATGATAAAGTAATGGGGGAGTCAGGACGGTCAGTTGTGTCGTTATCAAGATTCACTATCATTGAGTCTCCATCACTTTTGTCGATAGCATTTAAACGAATCCTTGATAATGCATCAGCGTTAGTATTTTGTTTACCATTTTTATGTTGAATTTTGAAATCGTATTCGCCTAATCTTAATTTCCATCTAGTTAATTTTGTATTTGGTTCTTTCAACGAGTCTAACCATGCTAACGGTCTGTGATCGGTGTATATTATGAATTTATTACCATATAAATATGGCCTGAAATGTTTGACAGCCCATACTATGGCTAACAGTTCTTTTTCAATAGTGCTATAGCGTGTCTCGGAATCGTTCAAGGTTCTACTTGCGTAAGCTATTGGTCTATCACTACCAATAGATCCTTGTGAAAGGACGGCTCCCAATGCGTAGTTGGAGGCGTCAGTGGTTAGTATAAATGGTTTTGTAAAGTCGGGATACTGTAATAAAGGTGCGTTTGTCAGGAGTTCTTTACATTTTTCGAAAGAATTTATATAGTCTTGGTCAATCGTCAATTTTGAGTTCTTTTTGAGTCGTTTCGTCATAGGTTGAGTAATTTTTGCGAAGTCTTTGATAAATTTTCTGTAATAACCGATTAATCCAAGGAAACTTTTTATTTCAGTGATCGTTTTGGGTAGTGGATATTTCATTATGGCGTCAATTTTATCAGTGTTAGGTTTTAGTCCATCTGGTGTAATGTTATGTCCCAAGTAGTTTACTTCTTTGCAAAGGAATTCGGATTTATCTAATTGTACTTTTAGGTTTGTCTGTCTGAGTCTGTCAAATACGGCTCGTAATTTATTAATGTGTTCTTCTAGACTAGAAGAGAAGATAATTATATCATCTAAATGTATTAAGCAATGGATACCCTGTAAGCCTCTTAACACATTATCCATCGCTCTTTGAAAAGTTGCGGGTGCTGTCTTTAGACCAAAAGGCATCCTAAGAAATTCGTAATGTCCAAATTGGGTTGAAAATGCGGTTTTTGGTGAATCTTCTTTTTCAATTTCTATTTGGTGATATCCACTTGCAAGATCTAAAACTGTAAAGTAAGTACTTTTTCCTAGTTTGTCGAAAATGTCGGTTATGTTAGGGAGTGGATACTTGTCGTCAATAGTAATGTCGTTTAAGCGTCTATAGTCTATTACCATCCTGAATTTCTGTTCACCGGTTGCGTCAAGTTTTTTTGGTACCAGATGTACGGGTGCACTCCATGGGGAATGTGACTCCTGGATAACGTTGTCTTTCAGTAACTTTTCTACTTGATTCCTAATTTCCATAGCTTGTGCGGGGGGTTGTCTATACGGTTTTATATATATGGGATCTTCATTTGTTGTTCGTATTTTATGTTTAACCTGATTAGTGAAAGTTAAGGGTAAATGCTCACTATAGAATATGTCTTTGTACTCATTACAGATGTTTTTAATTTTCATTCGTTCTTCCTCATTCATATGATCTAATCGTAATTTTGACAAATTTTCTTCTAAAACTTTTTCTATCCTATAATCATCTATCCTGCACGTATTCACTTTAATGTTCTGATCTTCGTACCTTTGCACCTTAAATGGGCCAGTAACTTTTAAGGCAATATGATAAGGGGTTGTATTTTGTATAACTGTGGTTGCATAACCGTTTAAGCATTTTACTAAAGCGGAAGGCATTCGAACGCCTTCACAGAATTCTTTATATCCTAATAAAGCTTCGCCATTCATTAAATTAGTGGGAATTTTTACGCGTGCTTCTGTACGGGGTTCTAGACGGATTTGTAAAGGTAGTCTGTAAATTATGGGAATTTTAGTCGTTAATGTCGAAAGGACTTGGTGCTCCATATCTATGGTTGCACGTAGTTGTTTTAGCAAATCACTACCTATCAGTCCTTCGTAACGGGCGTCTACGTCGTACACATAGAATTTGTGATAGTCAGTACTATTGAAAGTGGGTGGTAGTGGTATATGTGCTACTACGTTGTGTTGGCTTTTAGCATGAGTACTAACTACCTCGAATGGTTCATAATGTTGGAAATTGTTATAGAACTTATCGGCTATTCTAGGACTAAGGAAGGATCTCATACTTCCTGTATCTATCATGAACTTTGAGTTTAATTCCGGAATATATATGTGAGGCAAATGATTAATGCTACAATTTAAGTGTACTATTTCGGGTGGTGCTGCGTTAAAGCAACGGGAAAATTTTGAGGGTCCTCTGATGGTTTTTGTGTCATTAGATCTGGATGATCTTCCGTCTCCGTATTGTTGTAGTCATACTCGTCGAAATTATAGTCATAAGTATTAAAGTCGTTATAGTATTCGTCAGCGTATTCGTCGTAATAGGTGTTATAGTCATTGTAATCGTGGGTTTGGATTTCGTTCAGTCCAAAAGCTTGAGAAGGTTTGGCAGGTGGTGCTGTCCTCATGGACACATCAGCTGTCTGAAGGGGTTTGTTGTAATTTGGGCGGTAGCCGAATTGTTGGGGTTGCCCATTGATGGTGGGTCGGAAACCGTAATGTTGTTGTAGTCCGTTAAATTGTGGACGGTAGCCAAAATGTTGTGGTTGTCCATTTATGGTTGGGCGGAAACCATGATGTTGCTGTGGTCCATTAATTTGTGGGCGGTAGCCAAAATGTTGTGGTTGTCCATTTATGGTTGGGCGAAAACCATGATGTTGGGGTTGTATACTATAGATGGGTCTATAGCCGAATTGTGGGCGTGCATAGTTTTGGGGGTTAACATGTGGATTGGAGTTTATTCTATTTCCAAACTGGGTTTTATTAGGTATACCGAATTTATACTGTTGTTGCATTGGCGTGGGCATATTAAAATTTGACTGTGTAGTTGCTGAGGGCGGTTTAATAGCGGAATACATTTTACTGCGGAGATTATACTGCTCCTGGAAATTTACTTCTTCTAACACGTACTTTAATGCATCCTCTAAGGAATTTGGATTTTTTAATCGTACTATTCTAACCATGTTTTCGGGTAAATTGTATAAAAATATGTTAAGGGCTGTGTTATCGTAAATTGTATGTTTGGCCTTGATTAGGTTTTTGTCTGTTAATTGATTCACTTTGGCAAATAAAATTGACCTAACGGATTGAATGCGGCCACAGAAGTCTAAAAACGATTCGTTATTTTTAATTTTCATAGTTTCTAATTCGATAGCTACACACTCTTCACTTCGTGGGTCACCGAAATGTTGTATTAATAAGTTTTTTAATGGTTCCCATGTTTCTATGTCTGATCTTTCGCTAATAAGGGCGGCTGCGTCGCCAGTGAGTTTACTTGTGAGACATTGCATCAAATATGCATTTTGTTCCTGATTCCCTTGGTTTTTAATTATGACATATTCACACTTTCGTAGAAATAGGCTTAATAATCTGGTTTCTCCCGAAAATGTGGGAATTAATTTTACGCTTTCACTAATAATTTGGGCACTAGAGGGCGCGCTGGGCAACGACATTTTTATATTATTATAATATTACACCAAACTTAAGTATTACTAATTAAAATTTACTTATGGATTAAACACACAATTAAATCAAAAACAATTAAAATTATACAATATAAGTGTTGTACGAAAAAATTTTAAAAGTTAAATGTAAAAATCAATTACAATATTTTATCACTAAATTTTAACTTATACTAATAACAGCGAACGGGAAAAGACGGATAGGGAAGGATAGCGAAGAGGTCTACTCACCATCCACCTGGTCTCATCTCTTCTGTTCTAAGCTGCTGTAGAGCAATGTGCGTCTCTGGTAGCGATGTGTGTCTGTGGTCCCTTTGCTGGTCGCGTTGACGTATTTATTTAGTTCGAGGATTCCGGTAAAAACGTTGAAACGTTCGCGAACTAACCGATTTATGTGTTACGATTCGCGCCGAAATCCTACCGGCTGCGCCAGTCAAGTCGGCGAGGTGCTCGGGGATCTTTTTAAAAGAATTAATTTCTTTTATTTATTTATTACAATTGGTCTAAGTTTGACCTGAACACTTAATAATATAAAATAATATAGAATGGTCTATTTTGGGACCGTAATAACTAAAACTAAACTTATTACTATGACGGTCGATACGAGACTGTCTTTGTTCTCTCGTCTCGTCGCGTCCGTTGGAACGCTCGCCCACACGCAGGTGGCTTGTTCCTATAACTACGAGTCAGCAGTTATGCATCCGTTCGTACATGTACCATGGGTATGTGACGCATAACTAACTAAACACTGATATTGTCGCTATCCCAAATAAATAAATAAATAAATAAATAAACATACATAGACAACCCATTAGGGGATAAATTGGAATATCTCTAAAACTTTATTATATTATAGATTTTGTATATTTATTTAACCACTATCGCTTGATTCTATCTCATTTTCATAGGAAAATGAGATAGAATCAAGCGATAGTGGATTACGAGGGGGATAGCCCCCTCGTAATCCCTTATCCTTAATCTTGCAGCAGTATCTCTGAAATTCCCAAACATTGATTGTGACGGCTGTTGCCGGCTCCCATTTATCCTCGGTCGGCAGACAGGCTAACGGTCCACTTGATGGTAGGTGGCTACCGTCGCTTATAACACAAGCAACGCCAAAGCTGCTGCAAGTGCGTTACCGACTACAGTAGAATTAAGGATAAGGGATTAGGAGGGGATAGGGAAATGGGCTCAGGCATCTTACTCACTCACCGAAACACAACAGCACACGTGCTGTTATTTCACGGTGGTCTTCTGTAAAGGGGGTGATGGTTACTGCCGCCAGACGGGCTGCCCAAATGACTACGAGAACACAGTGTGCCCTGCCACTACTTTCCAAATCCAGACCAGAGCCAAATTTGAAAAGTTCAATTTTCAAATTTGACCCTGCCGGGAATCGAACCCGGGAACCCTAGAATAGAGCGTTAAGGCAAGCATCCTAACCACTCATCCAACGGTTAAATATATAGAAAATATAGAGTGGGCATTGTGAAATTTTTCCCACAAAAATATTGATCCCGATCGCCGTAATCATAATCCATGGCGTAGCTAAATAACCTTGTAAAGTTGACGAGGACTGAGCGATATTGTACCACGTGGTTCTAAATGTCACATTACGGATTCTTTCGTCTTGCCCGATCTATACAGTTGAAAATCTTTGGTATATATTAAAATTACCACTAGATTGAATTCCTCATTGTACATAAGTCCCTGAGAAGAGTTTGGAAACGATATTTACTTTGAATCTTGCGAATCAAATATTTTGGTGAGAGGTTGATATTTCGGGCTTTTAATCCCGCGGGAGCACCCCGCCGGACCAATATTAGGATACCTTTATTCTCACGCTCATTGAAGAACATCTACTCTATAGACCAGGAGACCAGAACTAATATAAGTAAAATAACACTGATAATTAAAATTTAAAATAATTTAATATAGACTTTTTAAGTAATGGTCGTCAGATAAGTTAATGCTCTATTTGATGGTAAGTGGCTACCGTCGTCTATTAACAAAATGCTTTGCTGTCTTTAATATAACTTAGCGTGAGGGATTAAGAATCCCTTATCCTTAAATGGAACTCTTGCATCCTAGGGGATCCTGGTAATGGATCGGAGTTGTTGCCTCGGCAGAGCCCGGTCCCCCACGCTCAAAGGACAAGGAGACACCGGGGAGTTTTAGTGGGTATTCCCAGTGCCGCTATGATCAGGCGCTGGGCGACCCTCACATACTCCTGCCGTCTTGCCAGCGGCAGGAGATCTTTAAGGATTACTTCTCGTCGAAAAAAAAAAGAAGGGGATCCTGGGATAGGAAAACGGGCTCTGGCATCCTTTCATTTATAGCTGTAAACAATACTAATAACTTTTGACCAGTAGGTCTTATTCTCAACAGGCGAACAAACAAACAGTACCGACATGGTATTTTTTCTTTTTATCTAGGTATACTAAAATATAATATTATAAAGAGAAAAGGTTTATATGTATGTTTGTAATGAATAAACTCAAAGAATACCGGACCGATTTAAAAAATTCTTTCACATATAAAAAGCTTCATTATCAGTTAGTAACATAGGATACTCACCCTCCCCCGTCTTTGTCCATACAAAATTGTCGTTTTTCACGAATGATATTTTATAAAGAGACGCGGACAAAGCCGCGTGTAACAGCTAGTATTTAATAAAATTTGAGTTATAAGTATTTCAATTTCTTTCCATAGTTTAGTTTATGTGATACTTTTTATTAATAAAATTATTACCCAATTCAGGTACTATTTTTATCGATATTTTCACACTTATTTAATCTAAAATAAATATAATATTTTTAATAAAATAAATATAATATTTTCAATAAAATTAATAAATAATAATTTCATTGGACAGTTTAGTTGATTTGGTCATTTTTATGAACAAAATTAGCCACAATTTATAATTGTATATTTTATCCCTACTGTCACATATTGTTAGAAAAGTATGTTATTAACCTTTTTGTGGTTTAACAAAAAAATTCTTCAAAAATTTATCTCAGATTATATTGTCAGTAATCAATTTTTAATATATTTTTAACTAGGTACCTTCTCTAACTTTGCATGGATGCAACTTTTTCTGCAAATTATATAAACAGACCTTCCGTGTTTATAGCTCTTCCCATAGTGAAAACCGTATCAAAAATCTGTTGGGTAGTTTAAGAGAAGTTAGCGAAGAAACAAACAAAGACGGCCAGCGACTTTATTGTGTAATTTGTATAGAGCAACTTTGCAACTTTGAAACATGTACACTACTTTTAATAGAAATTTTTCGATCTTCTGAAATGAAAAAAAAAATAAAAATAAAATATTAGTCACAACTTCAGAACAAAAGTGACAGATACGTACAGAAATGTGTAACGTACAGAGATTTGTTTTTGGTTATCTCTTGACAGCTTGACAAGTTAGGGGCCATTCATTTATTACGTAAGATGATTTTTACCAGTTTTTGACCTGTAGAAACCTAAGACCTGACCTAAATAAAAAAATAACAATAGGCCGACCCCCTCCCCCCTGTTTAATATTTATTACGTTAGAATTTAAAGGAAAAATGAATTCACGTTTTTACGAACCTTTATTTGTAACTGCAAAGGTACTAGTAATTTTCATCTTTTGGTAATAATCAACTTTGGTTTTATTTTAAAGCCTTTCTTCATATTTAGATTTCTTCATTTTCATCTTTCATATATAGATAAGTTTTTGAACAGTCCATGGATTTTGTGATCTTTTTGAGATCTTACACAAGAATTATCAAGACTATCTCCCACCCCCCTATAAGAAAATATAAGACATGGTCGACCTCCCTCCCCCTAAATCTTTTTATGTAATAAATGAATGGCCCCTTAACAACAACTTTGACGAAGAGGTTGACAGAAAAATCCGGCTGGGTTGGACTGCATTCGGGAAGTTACGTCCTCTGTTCTCGCCGAAGAACCAAAGTTGCAATGGTAAAGAACCGATGGGGTAGAAGAGTTCTCGAAAGCTCTACCGCCCTAGTTCTGTCAGAGGTCCAGGTGGCGGGCGTGCACCAGCCGCCTGCGTCCTGTTCGTCGGCGACGGAGGGGAAACCACTGGATGCGAAGGACAGAAGACCATGCGCGGTGGCGTGACTTGGGAGAGGCCTACATCCAGTTATGGAGAGACACAGGCTGATGACGATGATAATATGACTTTTGACGTGACAGGCTGATATGTTATTAACGATACAGTAAGAAAACATGTGTTATTATAAAATTATTATTATAAAAATTATTAAAACATTTTTATTATAAAAAATAATTAAAAAAAATTAATACATTTTTTGGACACCAGCTCCCGTACTATAAAAGGGGACGAATGTTGATGCGTTTGCGTTTACAGCAGATATAAAAGAAAGGGTGAGTCAACAAGATAGACCAATTGGCCGAAATTCTGAGCTTGGGAAATACCGTCACTATTGGGACTCAGAAATAATTTATAATTTGACCTCTAAAACATCGTTATTCACTGCGTAGCTATTTAGCTTTATTTTATATTATGTTTAGAATAAAATAAATGTTAGTTTGATTTTATTATTTAAGATATATAATGACATATATTTATTTATTACTAGCCAATTGTGTGGCGATTTGTAGTGGCTGAAAAAAACTTCTTTGGTTAATGGTTTTTTAATTAGTGAAAACCGTAACAAAATCCTTTGAGTGGTTTTGAAGTTGTTAGCGAAGAACAGACAGCGACTTTATTTTATAAAATACTAGCGACCCGCAATTTTTATATATTAAAACATTCCCCGTTTATCCCTCTTTACATTAATGAAAATCGAATTAAAATCGGTCTACCCGTTCACGCGTGATGCCGTTACCAAGGGAAATGGGGATTCATTTTTATATATAGAGATTTATAATAAAATAAAGGTTAGTTTGCTTATTATTTAAGATACTAGACATTTACACTACATATGAAACAATTTAATGCTTACCCAAATTTTACAATGAACAAAACTGAATAAATATAATGACAAGGAGAATTGACTAGCGAATTTAGAAAATGAATGACAAGAATTATTTAAATATAAAAAAAACAGCAAAAAGACTGTGTAGCAATTGGATTTTTTTTTAAAGTGTTTTTATACGATAGGTCATATCGTTAAGAAATATCCAGCGCCGAAAAACTAAAATTTAATATTTAAAAAAAGTTAAAATTAAATAACAGCTACGGGCACTTTAAATACCCGCCATTTTGGCGCGCTTGTCGTGACGTCACAGTCTACAATAACAATCAAAATCACCTCTTCGGCTTTATGAAATTACGTAGTTTAGATAAGGAATCGCTAATTTTAAGACACTTATATGCTTGCTTTCATTAAATGCTGGTTCATCTGAATAAAATATAATGTAACTAGCGGCCCGCCCCCGGCTTCGCCCGGAGTGCAATTTTTATATACCCTAAAACATTCCCCGTTTATCCCTCTTTTTATTAGCGAAAACCGAATTAAAATCGGTCTACCCGTTCACGCGTGATGCTGTGACCAGGAGAAATGGAGATTCATTTTTATATATAAAGATATGTATATATTTTTAATAATTTAAATTATAGAGGGTTCGGACATATCTCTCTTTTTTCAACATTCAAACTATGTCTGACATACTTTTATATGTTTTATTTCTTGTTCGACACTTTCCGATTGAGATATATATAATGACATATATTTATTTATTACTAGCCAATTGGATGGCAATTTTATTTTGCATGTAGTTTTTAGTGGCTGAAAAAGAAAGAAAAATAAACTTTTTTTGTTAATGGTTTTTTAATTAGTGAAAACCGTAATAAAATCCTTTGAGTGGTTTAGAAGTTCGCGAAGAAGTAGACAGAGCGATTTTATTTTATAAATTATAGAGAAATGACAAATATATTGTTATGGGGCCACGATGGCACAGTCAACATACAAAAAAGTCAAATCTCTTTCTCTGTACAAAGTGGGCCAAATTAAATCCCATCTAAGATTGTTTGCAGGGTAAGATGGGATTATAAATTATTATTTATTTATTTTTATTTTTTTACATGAGAGATAATAATGTTCCTTAATATTTCTTAGTTTTTTTTTAAATTTAAAAGTTGCCAGATAGGCTGACCATTTGATTGTAGGTGGTTACCATCGCTTATAACACAAGCAACATCAAAGCTGCTGCAAGTGCGCTGCCGACTACAGTAAGATTAAGGATAAGGGATTAGGAGAGGATAGGGAAATGGCATCCCTTACTCACTCACTGAAACACAACAGCAGATGTGCTGTTATTTAATGTTGGTCGTCTGTAAGAGGGTGGTTTTGCCGCCCGATAGGGCTACTTTTAACTCACCGCCAAACGCATTATGCCCTACCACAGCTACACATATTACTCTTAATTAACTGACTGCTTTATTATTCGCCTTTTCAAAAAAAAAAAAAAAAAAAGAGATTAAATAAACGCGCCATCTATTATGCTACAATAGAAAGCGGCGACATCTATCGTATTTAGGTAGAACAGCTTGGTGAACTTCACATTATTGATGGCGCCATCTATTATAATATAGTATTTTCACTGTATGATGATGTGCGTGACAGTTCTCAATTTTTCATGTCACGCATACTGTTTTCAACTAAAAAAAACCGGCACAAAAAAAATAACAATTAAACAAACACATGTATGAAAAAAAAAATTCTATTCGATAAACACAAAAGGAATTGTCACTTTTATTATTAATTTATTATTATAATAGGTAAATGTAATAAAAAAACATAAATTTTAAAAGTGTCAAACGCGTGGTTTGTCATTGGATATTCGGAGATTTAACAAATATTTTTCAATTCCATATATTTTAAAAACATGGTATTTTGATAATAAAACTAAAGCTGACTAATAATAACAATAAAACAAAAGTAAATTTTGTTCTGAGTCTGATACGAGTTGTCAAGTTTCGAGTTCTGACAGTAATGAATATATAAGTTAATATTTTAAACAGACTGCATTGTATTCTATAATTTATTTAACGTAACCTTTATTCCTAATTACTAGAATTTATTTCTAAATCTGAAAATATAAAATCGGTAGTTCGATTCCATTTGCTTTGACAACTGATTCGATATTTTCAAACAATCGATTAAATGTCGTTAGGTTGCATCACTAAAATTGTCAGTTACAAACTGTCACGCATATCATCATACAATGAAAATACTATACAATAGAGTTAGGTGAAGCGGCGACATCTATGGGATTTTGGTAGAATTGCTTGTCGAATTCTAAAAATATAACACTATTGATGGTGCCATCTATTATACTACAATACGATTAGGTGAAGCGGCGGCGGATTTGGTTAGAAATGATTAGAAGAACATAACGCTTTTTAGTTAACGCTTGTATTAATTTCATTCCTCATAAAATTTCCATACCGGGGGATTTTATGCCTTAAAAATAGATTTTTAAAGAATAAACTCTAATAAATAAGTATATGCGTAGAACGTTTTTTTAAGTATAAAAAAACGTTATACAAAAATTTTAAAGATTTATAATAAGTGACAGCCCTTATTACGTGTACCTAACTATTAAAACACAGAACAAATAGAAAATCACAGGACAATTGCGTTAAAATGCTTCGGTGGCCATTATGCGAGACTTTAGCTTGAATTATTCATCGTCTGTTAACTAAGCGGATATAATTGAGCTAGGAATTAGAAGGGATGACACTGGATTAGCTGTTAGACAAACATAGCTCTGTAGTTGTTCTAAATTAGGCTTTTATACAAACGGTAAACACATTTTGATATCAACTTATGGGATGTTAATTATTCAATTTATATACAGACCAGCGACCCGTCCGAGGCTTCGAAAGGATCAATTTTTTTTTGCAAATTACATACACAAACTTTGCTACTTTATTGTGCTCTTTCCATTAGTGAAAACCGCATCAAACTCAGATGGATAGTTTAGAAGAAATTAGGAGAGAAAGAGACAGAGGCGGACAGCAATTATTTTATAATATGTATAAATATCTAGGTAGATATACAAATTTCAATCGGGATTTTTTTGAGCTAGTCTCTCACTGCCAATGTCATTATTGATTCGTCGTTTCATTATTTAGTTAATTACCTAATTAATATTAATAATTAATTACATAATTAACATTATTGCTATATCTATATCTATACATATAATAAAATCGTAAACGAGCCGTGTTTGTATATTAAATATTTAAAAAAAAAAATTGTTTTTAGAATTTTTGTATGTTTGTGCACGCTAATCTCAGAAACGGCTTAACCGATTTGAATCCGGTTTTCAGTGATGTATTGTAGCAAGTTTCCCGTGACATTTAATGTTTGTTTCATTTCAATAGGTTTACTAAGGAAAAAGTTACGTGCTATACCGAATACCACCCGTATGAAGTTGCGGGCTCAGCTAGTCTTTAATATTTTTCGAAAACTGACTATTATTATTCCGGGCAAGGAAAAGAGTTCGTATGAATATTTTTATTAATTAATTCCTACACAATATTTTATTTTTTAGTTTGATTAAATGTCACCTTGTAAATAGTATATTTGAATTTTCGCCAAAATCGCCAAAAATGCGCCGCACTTAAATTTAACTTAAGTATTTAAGTTAAATTTAAGTTCGGTAATTTAATTTCGGCATTTAAGTTGTACACGGAAGATTACGGCATTTATTCTCATTCAATCATTCTAATCCTAACTAATCCATACTACTACTAGTCCATACTATAATTGTGAAAGTAACTCTGTTTGTCTGTCTGTTACCTTTTCACGCCTAAACTGCTGAACCGATCATCATGAAATTTTGCATACACATTGTTAGAGATACAGGAAAGGATATAGGGTACCTGCGAAAACGTATTTAAGTTAAGTATTTAAGTTAAATTTAAGTTCGGTAATTTAATTTCGGCATTTAAGTTGTACACGGAAGATTACGGCATTTATTCTTATTCAATCATTCTAATCCTACCTAATCCATACTACTACTAGTCCATACTATAATTGTGAAAGTAACTCTGTTTGTCTGTCTGTTACCTTTTCACGCCTAAACTGCTGAACCGATCATCATGAAATTTTGCATACACATTGTTAGAGATACAGGAAAGGATATAGGGTACCTGCGAAAACGTATTTAAGTTAAGTATTTAAGTTAAATTTAAGTTCGGTAATTTAATTTCGGCATTTAAGTTGTACACGGAAGATTACGGCATTTATTCTCATTCAATCATTCTAATCCTAACTAATCCATACTACTACTAGTCCATACTATAATTGTGAAAGTAACTCTGTTTGTCTGTCTGTTACCTTTTCACGCCTAAACTGCTGAACCGATCATCATGAAATTTTGCATACACATTGTTAGAGATACAGGAAAGGATATAGGGTACCTGCGAAAACGTATTTAAGTTAAGTATTTAAGTTAAATTTAAGTTCGGTAATTTAATTTCGGCATTTAAGTTGTACACGGAAGATTACGGCATTTATTCTCATTCAATCATTCTAATCCTAACTAATCCATACTACTACTAGTCCATACTATAATTGTGAAAGTAACTCTGTTTGTCTGTCTGTTACCTTTTCACGCCTAAACTGCTGAACCGATCATCATGAAATTTTGCATACACATTGTTAGAGATACAGGAAAGGATATAGGGTACCTGCGAAAACGTATTTAAGTTAAGTATTTAAGTTAAATTTAAGTTCGGTAATTTAATTTCGGCATTTAAGTTGTACACGGAAGATTACGGCATTTATTCTTATTCAATCATTCTAATCCTACCTAATCCATACTACTACTAGTCCATACTATAATTGTGAAAGTAACTCTGTTTGTCTGTTTGTTACCTTTTCGCGCCTAAACTGCTGAACCGATCATCATGAAATTTTGCATACACATTGTTAGAGATACAGGAAAGGATATAGGGTACCTCTCAACCAGAAAAAAGTACTATTTTTTTCTGGTTGAGAAAAAAAGAGAAAAAAATAGTAAGAAGGATCATCTAACGCCTGGTTAAAATATATCTGCAATAAAAATGTTTATTTTGCTCACATATTTAGTCAGGCGTTATTTTTTTTATTTTTCATCGCGGGTGAAGGCTCCAATTAGTTTCTCATAATTGCCGTGTTATGAAATAGAAAGATGTCAGTACCGAGAAATGGTAGCATTTAAGATAAACGTATTGGGAGAGCCTCACTGTTTTGATACATGATTGAAATAATTATTTATTACAAGTTTTTGTATCAAATAAAATATACGTAGGCTCAGGGGGTGATGTTTTTTTTTTACCTTTGTAACACAGTAGTTCGCAAAATAAGTTATAATTGCAATAAAGATGTTAGGCGTTACATACAGCTCACACTGTCAATCATGGTAAGAGCCATGATTGAGAAGCCTGGAAAGCGGCTGCCTCCTTTTTTTTTTTTTCATTTATTATTTACTAAAAAAAATACATAAAGAGGAAACCAGGTATACGGTACATTATAAACTACACTAAGTTTGTCTATGTACCTACCGAACAATTAAAATATACGTGTTACTTCAATAATTGTTCTAAAAAATATTTTCCAAGTTTATATTTAATATTATACCAGAACAACATGGGTTTGTAAAAAAACGTTCAACGTTAAGTAATTTAGTAGTATTTACCAATTTTTTATTTGAAAATTTGGATAATAGAATACAAGTTGACGTGGTATATACAGATTTTTGTAAGGCCTTCGATAAAGTGGACCATAAGTTATTACTTAAGAAAATTGAATTTAATGGGATTAAGGGAAATTTGTTAAGATGGTTCTCGGCCTATGTTTTGAACAGAATGCAAAGAGTGGTGGTGCATGGTTACACGTCGGATACTATAACTGTTAGTTCTGGTGTGGCACAAGGCTTTATTTTAGGGCCTTTATTATTTATTATATATATCAATGATATTGCTAATTGTTTTATGCATTGCCGTTTCTTGCTATATGCTGATGACTTAAAGGTCTATAAGGAGATAACAACCATGCAGGGCCGTCTTTACCCGGGGGCGTCTGCCGAGCGCTGACTATTTAGATATTTCATTGAACTTAACGCCATTGCACAGTTTCATATACTTGTTACGACAAATACGTATGCGCAAAATTAAATATAAAAAAAAATAGTCATCAACAATAATCATTGTTTTACTTTTATTAAAGCGCCTACACACCGCCCTAAAATTGGTGGCAATATCGGGGAAGTGGTGGGAAGCGCCCTAGATCGCTCCATTGATCGCCTCATGTGTAGACAAATCGTAATCAGTTTCCTCCTAACTCTGAAATCGGGTCGGTCGAACCCACGATTTAGGGGCGATTATCGTCTAGGGAGCGTTGTCGCATCGTGTGTAGCGAAATCGGTGCCGATTTCACCGCAGTGTGTCTGCGAGGGCAGCGGCGACAAGACGTATTTTTGTGTTTTTAATTTGTATTCCGTGCGAAGACATGGCTAAGGAAAAGAAGTGAGAAGCCTGGACGAAAGTCAATGATCTCTTCAAGGAGTTCCTCAACACATTCTATATCCATTCTTAAAAAGTTTTCAGCTGCTTCCAAATGTCTCTCTTCCTTCTAAGGTGTTTCCATCTAGCTACAATATGGGCTTCTTCAAACTAGCAGTAAACAAATCCCTGCAAGGTCGGCAGCGCACATGCACCCTCCCTGGTGTTGCTTGTGTCCTTAGGCGACTTTTTCGTCTTTGACTTGGTTGCACTGTAGAAAGTGCCAGAGTGATGCCTATTCTCTGATGTTTTGAGAGTGTCGGCGGCATCTTGATAGACGAGCGCTTTGTTGCACGGTCGGTTTCACACTTAGTGGCACTACCACTCTCCCGACATTGCCACCGATTTTAGGGCCGTGTGTAGGCGCTTTAACAATTTTATTAAATGGAACACGCGCGCGGCAAAATCTCTAATCTAAAGATAGCGTACCTTTGACACATTGCCGCCCGGTCGCCCGCACTTGAAGCAAAATGATCTCATAGTCAATAAAGTGTAAGTTCATTTGAAATGGGCACGAGGCGGGGCGCGGTACCTGCGTCTGTCATAGGCGAATAATTGCGCCCTTTGACATAGACGTCCGGGTGGCTAAGGGCGCAGGCTGCGCCCCGCACCCCGGCGCCGAATAGACTTAAGACGGCACTGCAACCATGGATGATTGTACTAAGTTACAAAATGATCTTGATCGTTTGAGTAGATACTGTACTGATAATAAATTGTTTTTAAGCTTACCCAAATGTAAATCAATAACTTTTACTAGGAAAATAATTACGATTGACTACTGGTATAATTTGTGTCATACTCAATTGGAAAAGGTGCCGGTTATAAGAGACCTGGGGGTTTTTCTCGATTCTAAACTAATCCTGAATCAACATATTCAGCTTATATGTAACAGGGCTTTTCAGTTCTATGGTCTAGTGATAAGAACTTGTTCAAATTTCAAATGTCCTGCAAGTTACTTGTACCTGTATAAGACTCTGGTTCGATCACAACTTGAATATGCCTCGATAGTTTGGAATCCCTTCTATTTTTTTTTTTTTTTTTTTTTTTTTATTATAGATGGGTTTGCTCTTGACCAGCATCTATCCATGTAGGAAGGATGAGGCCGAAGATGGAGCGAGCTCACCCAGAAGATGCCTATTCACTCGAACCTTGAAAAGATTTGGGTTATATGAGCTCGGAAATACAGACGCCGGCAGGGAGTTCCAATCCTTAGCAGTGCGCATCACAAAAGATGTTTTAAAGCGCTTGGTCCGAATATTGCCAACAGTTAGAATTAGTGCAGCGTAAATTCCTTAAAACACTTAATTATAAGTGCTTCCGCTCAAGGTTGCCGTTTGTTGATGCATTAAATAAGTTTTCACTACCTAGTTTAGAACAGCGACGATTGCTTCTGGATGCTATGTTCTTATATAATGTTTGCCACAACCGCTATGACTGTAACTACTTAGTAAATAACATTGTGTATCGCTTACCAAGCAGTTCGCAGCGTATACGAGATTGTTATACGCATAAACTATTTATGCCGAAACACTGCAAAACTAACGCTGGTGAACGTGCGCCTTTGTATCGTGTTATGCATGCATAATTAATAGTTTCTTTACACAAATTGACCTGTTTGCAATTGGTCCACAAAAATATAGAAAAGATATAATGAAATCAATGCATTAGCGTAATGAGTTATTGTTCTTTTTTTATTGATTTTTCTCCCTTGATTTTTTTATTTTTTATTGGTGTATATTTATATGTCCTCTCTGTATAAAATTGATTTACTACTTTGTGGAAAATGTTGTTGATTGCACTATTATTTAAGTTTATGTATGTTTTTTTTTCTTTCTTTAGTCTAATTAATATACATGGTGTAATTGTTTGTTTTCCCTAATAAAATAAAATAAAATAAAATATTATTTTCTTCTGCGGAGATCTCATGTCACAGAAGGAGGCTATTCTCATTCAACGGCCCTTTAATACCATCGATGGGGTGGGACCTTCGAGACTTTCGGCCGGTGCGAACGCTTTTTCCAGAACTTTCCATAGTTAGTAGTAACAATATAGTTTATTATGCACTATATTTTTATCTAAGTTTTAATTTTACTCTAACAAGTCGAATTAGGAGACGAAAATAACGCTTTTCTGCTATAATATTAGTTAAGTTATCGTAAGTCTTTGTAAGTTACCTACATGCTAGTAAAAGGCCGCTAATTCTTTCGCTTAGTTAGTTTTATTTAACTGGGTTCCCTGCATTATCCTGGTCCCACGACAACCAGAATTCAAAATGACTGGATGAGGATAGCCATAGGACTTAATAATGTAAAATAACAAAAAAAAAGAACATGGAAAAATACCTGAAATAAACGTATCATTATTATTATTATTAGGGCGACTGAGGCGTACTCCCAAAATTTGTTGAAGGAAAAATCAAAGGTCGCCATTAATGAGCAGGTGTAAATAAGGACCTCAACACGCTCAGTTCATAAATACAGGCGCAAATGAACCGTAGGTAACACCCAGCCAGTCGTACAAAGGAGGTCTAATCGTGCGTTACGTTTCCAATGAAGGCGTAACACGAGACAACGTGTGGCCCAATTTATAAAATTCTAACTGTTTCTCGCAAGTCCGCTTGCCGCTTGTGTTAGGCTTATTAAAGTGGAAAAATAATACTCTAGACCACATACAATTCCATCATCAATGACTATTAGTTTACACACTGCGTTTTGCAGTCTTTGGCCTTCATATTATGTCCCAGAAAGGTCATGTTTTTTTTATGTATTGCTACGACATATAATTAATGAGTAATCATGGAATTATGTAGTATGGAATAAGTAAGCTGTTCTAGTTGAAAAGTGCCCTCTTAATGCTGTGTTCTAGGGTTCCCGGGTTCGATTCCCGGCTGGGTCAACTTTGAAAAATGAACTTTTCAAATTTGGCTCTAGTCTGGATTTGGAAGGTAGTGGCAGGACACACTGTGTTTCGCAGTCATTTAGGCAGTAACCACCTCCTTACAGAAAACCACCGTGAAATAACAGCACAGGGCTTTTGTGTTTCGGTGAGTTATTAAAGGATACTAAAGCCCATTTGCTTATCCATTCCCAAGCTTTTATCCTTATCCTTACTATGGTCGGTAGCGCACTTATAGCATCTGTGAAATTGCTTGTGTTATAGCGACGGTAGCTACCTACCATCAAGTGGACCGTCAGCCTCTCTGTCGAACTATACACGTAAAAGGAGACAAAAATCAGATCTTTGAAATTAATTAATCAATACGAAGTTGTCACCTCTTATTTCAATATCAAATCAACCATATTATCTATATAATAATAAACTAGTTTTTGCGTGCGGCCGCGGACTGCAAGCAGCCCGCGGGGGGGGAGCCCCTCGACCGGTTCTGGAGTGGTGTTGGGAGTCGCTCTTGTAAATTGTTTAGGTATGGTTTTTGGTCTTTAGAATTGTTTTGGTAAGGATTTGGATATATGTTTTGTATTTCGTGACGTTTCGGGGGTGGGCGGGGGGAGAGGGGGAAGGGGGATGGTGTAAATGGATTGTCCTCGTCGAGACCTTTCAAATGATACCCAACACGGGGGGTCTGCCTGTCACGGTTACCGACGGTCTACCGAGTAGACCGCAAATGTCAAATTGTGATATTTGGTCTATTGCAAAAAATCCGTCTCCCGGAGACCTCTCAAATGAGCACCAACACGGGTGGTCCACGACGCACCGCTCCCGAGATATTTTCGAAAAAGTTCAAAAATGCGAATTTCGAAATTTTGTCGCGACCAAAAAATTCGTCTCGCCGAGACGTCTCCGACGACCCCAAACGCGACCCGGCTGCGGCGCGCCGTTTCCGAGATACGGCCGGGGGGTTCGAGGGGGGGATCAAAATTTTTACTTTTTCGGCGCCCCGGCAGACCCTTAGCGCCGCTTCGGGCCACGAGGTCGGGGTGCGCGAAATCCTCGGAGGGAGGGCCGGGGGGGAGGGTCGCGCTGCGCGCTCCCCTTTCCCCCCGCGGCTCCCCCCTCCTCGTCTTTCGCGCACCCCGACCTCGTGGCCCTCCGCGACGCGTCGACCGCCGTCTCTTAAGGGTGAAAGATCCCTAACAGTGTGTGAATTTATACGAAGGGGGTCCGAAGGGGGGGAGGTGGGGGGACGGCGACGGTCCAAGATGACGGACCTCCGGGGGCGATGGTCATCCTCCAAAGTGACCGCCGTTCTAGGTCTCACCCTTTCGGAGCTACGCGGATTCGAAGATCCCGGTCGGTTGTATGGAGTGAAAAAAACCGTATGGAGGGGGGAGTGGGGGGGTCGCGACGTGGTGACCCCCGATGGTCCTCTATGACATCCCGCAAACCCCGCCCCTCTGCGATTTATAGTTTCCGAGATCCCGTCGCCGACTTTTTACCAGGTTGCGATCCTCAACCTTTGGTACATTTCTGATACTCAATTAGCCACCCCCTCTCCGATCCGCCACATAAGTGAGTCCCCCGGCGACTCCTTCCGAGTGAAAAGGTAGCCGTTCCAAAAAAAACTAAAAAATTGTATGGAGGCGGGATGAAGGGGGGAGAAACCGGAAAAGCGGGATAGCCCCGAGGAAGCATCCCACGGAGGGACGGAAGCCCGCCATAGAGACCGTCGGGATACCTCCTACCGTTTGGCGGATATCCCCATCCCTTTCTGAAAAAGTGGTAATTTTGTATGGAGGGGGGATGAAGGGATGGGGATAGTGGGAAGATAAGGGTCCCTGCCGATGGGGCTCGGGGAGCGATCGCTATCCTCCGAAGCGATCGCCGGGATGGGTCCTACCGTTTGGGATTTAAGTGGATTGGAAATTTCGAAAACGTTGTATGGAGTGTAAAAATAATGTATGGGCGGGATGAGGATGGGCTACAATTTGGTGACCCCCGATGGCCCTCTATGACATTCCGTAAACCGCGCCCCTCTGCGACTCGTAGTTTCCGAGGACCTCTCACCGACTTTATACCAGGTCGGTATACCGAGAGTTCAGGTGGTCTGAGGAACTCGAGACGTCATCCCCTATAACGTGGGATAGAAGTGACCACCCCGAGTCGACTGCTTCCTGGCAAAATGGCAGCCGTTCCAAAAAAATAAAAATTTGTATGGAGGTGGGATGAAGGGGGGAGAAACCGGAAAAGCGGGATAGCCCCGAGGAAGCATCCTAAGGAGGGATGGAAGCCCGCCATAGAGACCGCCGGGATAGCTCCGACCGTTTAGCGGGTATCCCCATCCCTTCGGCCGAAAGCGGTAATTTAGTATGGAGGGGGGGTGATGGGGGACAGGTGGGGGGAGGGTGAAGGTCCAGGCCGTTGGACCTCGAGGAGCGATGGTCGTCCGCCGAAGAGACCGCCTCCCTATCCTCGACCGTTGTGGAGGTATCCCGCTTTGAAAAATCCAAAAAATTTGTATGGAGTGTAAAAAAAATGTATGAACGGGATGGGGATGAGACTCAATTTGGTAACCTCCGATGACCCCCTATGACATTCCGTAAACGTCATCCTTCTATCCCTCACGGTTTCCGAGGACCTCTCGCCGACTTCATACCAGGTCGGTACACCGAGGGTTCGATGCCTTCCTGAAATGCAGAAACTCATCCTCTCTCCAACGAGGTGCAAGAGTCTCGCCCGGGTGGACTCCTTCCGGGCGAAAAGGTAGCTGTTCCAAAAAAAGACCACGTTGTATGGAGGGGGGATGAAGGGGGGGGAAATCCGAAAACCTGGTTGACCCCCAGGAAGCTCCTCACGGTGGGATGGAAACCCGCCATAGAGACCGCCGGGATAGCTCCGACCGTTTAGCGGGTATCCCCATCCCTTTGGCCAAAAGTGGCAATTTCGTATGGAGGGGGGGTGAAGGGGGACAGGTGGGGGGAGGGTGAAGGTCCAGGCCGTTGGACCTCGAGGAACGATGACTATCCGCCGAAGAGACCGCCTCCCTATCCTCGACACTTTCGGAGATATCCCGCTTTGAAAAATCCAAAAAATTCGTATGGAGTATAAAAAAAATGTATGAACGGGATGGGGATGAGACGCGATTTGGTAACCCCCGATGACCCTCTATGACGTTCCGCAAATTTCCACTTTCTAGCTCTCACACCTTCCGAGATCCCGTCGCCGACTTTTTACCAGGGAGGTGTACCGAGGTCTTTGAATTAATTTCTCGACAACTTTATCCGTAGACCACGATCCGCCACAAAGGGGAATCCCCAGGTGACTCCTTCCCGGAGAACTTAATGAATAGGTATGTCAGTGGTATTTCGGCTTTATAGTTGTTAACTAGTTTTTGCGTGCGGCCGCGGACTGCAAGCAGCCCGCGGGGGGGGGAGCCCCTCGAGTGGTGTTGCAACGGTATTCCAATTGCTCTTTTAAATTGTTTAGGAATGGTTTTTGGTCTTTCGAATTGGTTTGGTAAGGATTTGGATATATGTTTTGTATTTCGTGACGTTTCGGGGGTGGGCGAGGGGGAGAGGGGTGAGGGGGGATGGTGTCCAATGGATTGTCCTCGTCGAGACCGTTCAAATGATACCCAACACGGGGGGTCTGCCTGCCACGGTTACCGACGGTCTACCGAGTAGACCGCAAATGTCAAATTGTGTTATTTGGTCTATTGCAAAAAATCCGTCTCCCCGAGACCTCTCAAATGAGTACCAACACTGGTGGTCCGCGACGCACCGCTCCCGAGATATTTTCGAAAAAGTTCAAAAATGCGAATTTCGAAATTTTGTCGCGACCAAAAAATTCCTCTCCCCGAGACGTCTCCGACGACCCCAAACACGACCCGGCTGCGTCGCGCCGTTTCCGAGATACGGCCGGGGGGTTCGAGGGGGGGATCAAAATTTTTACTTTTTCGGCGCCCCGGCAGACCCTCAGCGCCGCTCCGGGCCACGAGGTCGGGGTGCGCGAAATCCTCGGAGGGAAGGCCGGGGGGGGAGGGTCGCGCTGCGCGCTCCCCTTCCCCCCACGGCTCCCCCCTCCTCGTCTTTCGCGCACCCCGACCTCGTGGCCCTCCGCGACGCGTCGACCGCCGTCTCCTAAGGGCGAAAGATCCCTAACATAGTGGGATTTCGTATGGAGGGGGTCCGAAGGGTGGGGGGGGAGTGGGGGGGTCGCGACGTGGTGACCCCCGATGGTCCTCTATGACATCCCGCAAACCCCGCTCCTCTGCGATTTACAGTTTCCGAGATCCCGTCGCCGAATTTTTACCAGGTCGCGATCCTCAACCTTTGGTACTGTCCTGGTACTCAGTGAGCCACCCCCTCTCCGATCCGCTACAATGGGGATTCTTCCGGCGACTCCTTCCGGGTGAAAAGGTAGCCGTTCCAAAAAAAACTAAAAATTTGTATGGAGGCGGGATGAAGGGGGGATAATCCGGAAAAGCGGGATAGCCCCGAGGAACCATTTCACGGAGGGATGGAATCCCGCCATAGAGACCGTCGGGATACCTCCTACCGTTTGGCGGATATCCCCATCCCTTTCTGAAAAAGTGGTAATTTTGTATGGAGGGGGGGTGAAGGGGGGCAGGTGGGGGGAGGGTGACGGTCCCGGCCGGTGGAGCTCGGGGAGCGATCCCTATCCTCCGAAGCGATCGCAGGGATAGGTCGCACCGTTTGGGATTTAAGTGGATTGGAAATTTCGAAAAGGTTGTATGGAGTGTAAAAAAAATGTACGGGCGGGATAAGGATGGGCGACAATTTGGTGACCCCCGATGGCCCTCTATGACATTCCGTAAACCGCGCCCCTCTGCGACTCGTAGTTTCCGAGGACCTCCCACCGACTTTATACCAGGTCGGTGTACCGAGGGTTCAGGTCGTCTCAGGAACTCACGACGTCACCCCCTATAACGTGGGATAGAAGCGACCACCCCGAGTCGACTGCTTCCTGGGATAAAGGCAGCCGTTCCAGAAAACTAAAAATTTGTATGGAGGTGGGATGAAGGGGTGAGAAACCGGATAAGCGGGATAGCTCCGAGGAAACATCCCACGGAGAGATGGAAGCCCGCCATAGAGACCGCCGGGATAGCTCCGACCGTTTAGCTGGTATCCCCATCCCTTTGGCCAAAAGTGGTAGTTTTGTATGGAGGGGGGGTGAAGGTGGACTGGTGGGGGGAGGACGAAGGTCCAGGCCGTTGGACCTCGAGGAGCGATGATCGTCCGCCGAAGAGACCGCCTCCCTATCCTCGACCGTTGTGGAGGTATCCCGCTTTGAAAAATCCAAAAAATTTGTATGGAGTGTAAAAAAAATGTATGAACGGGATGGGGATGAGACTAAATTTGGTAACCCCCGATGACCCCCTATGACATTCCGTAAACCTCATCCTTCTATCCCTCACGGTTTCCGAGGACCTCTCATCGACTTTTTACCAGGTCGGTACACCGAGGGTTCGATGCCTTCCTGAAATGCGGAAACTCACCCTCTCTCCAACGAGGTGCAAGAGTCTGGCCCGGGTGGACTCCTTCCGGGCGAAAAGGTAGCTGTTCCAAAAAAAGACAACGTTGTATGGAGGGGGGATGAAGGGGGGGGAAATCCGAAAACCTGGTTGACCCCCAGCAAGCTCCTCACGGTAGGATGGAAATCCGCCATAGAGACAGTCGGGATAGCTCCGACCGTTTAGCTGGTATCCCCATCCCTTTGGCCAAAAGTGGTAAATTCGTATGGAGGGGGGGTGAAGTGGTAGGGATGGAGCGAGGATGAAGGTCCAGGCCGTTGGACCTCGAGGGACGATGACTATCCGGCGAAGTGACCGCCTCCCTATCCTCACCACTTTTGGAGTTATCCGTCTTCGAAAAATTCAAAAAATTTGTATGGAGTTTAAAAAAAATGTATGGACGGGATGGGGATGAGACTCGATTTGGTAACCCCCGATGACCCTCTATGACATTCCGTAAACCCCCCATCCCTAGCTCTCATAACTTCCGAGATCCCGTCGCCGACTTTTTACCAGGGAGGTGTACCGAGGTCTTTGAATTAATTTGTCGATAATTTTCCTCGTAGACTACGATCCGCCACAAAGGGGAATCCCCAGGTGACTCCTTCCCGGAAAACTTTATGAATGAATGAGTGGTATTTCAGCTTTATAGTTGTTAACTAGTTTTTGCGTGCGGCCGCGGACTGCAAGCAGCCCGCGGGGGGGGAGCCCCTCGAGTGGTGTTGCAACGGTATTCCAATTGCTCTTTTAAATTTTTTAGGTATGGTTTTTGGTCTTTAGAATTGTTTTGGTAAGGATTTGGATATAAGTATTGTATTTCGTGACGTTTCGGGGGTGGGAGAGAGGGGGGAGGGGAAGGGGGATGGTGTAAATGGAATGTCCTCGTCGAGACCGTTCAAATGATACCCAACACGGAGGGTCTGCCTGCCACGGTTACCGACGGTCTACCGAGTAGACCGCAAATGTCAAATTGTGATATTTGGTCTATTGCAAAAAATCCGTCTCCCCGAGACCTCTCAAACGAGTACCAACACGGGTGGTCCGCGACGCACCGCTCCCGAGATATTTTCGAAAAAGTTCAAAAATGCGAATTTCGAAATTTTGTCGCGACCAAAAAATTCGTCTCGCCGAGACGTCTCCGACGACCCCAAACGCGACCCGGCTGCGGCGCGCCGTTTCCGAGACACGGCCGGGGGGTTCGAGGGGGGGATCAAAAGTTTTACTTTTTCGGCGGCCCGGCAGACCCTCAGCGCCGCTCCGGGCCACGAGGTCGGGGTGCGCGAAATCCTCGGAGGGAGGGCCGGGGGGGAGGGTCGCGCTGCGCGCTCCCCTTTCCCCCCGCGGCTCCCCCTCGTCTTTCGCGCACCCCGACCTCGTGGCCCTCCGCGACGCGTCGACCGCCGTCTCTTAAGGGCGAAAGATCCCTAACATAGTGGGATTTCGTATGGAGGGGGTCCGAAGGGGGGGGGGGGGGGAGTGGGGGGGTCGCGACGTGGTGACCCCCGATGGTCCTCTATGACATACCGCAAACCCCGCTCCTCTGCGATTTACAGTTTCCGAGATCCCGTCGCCGAATTTTCACCAGGTCGCGATCCTCAACCTTTGGTACTGTCCTGGTACTCAGTGAGCCACCCCCTCTCCGATCCGCTACAATGGGGATTCCTCCGGCGACTCCTTCCGGGTGAAAAGATAGCCGTTCCAAAAAGAAACTAAAAATTTGTATGGAGGTGGGATGAAGGGGGGAGAAACCGGAAAAGCGGGATAGCCCCGAGGAACCACTTCACGGAGGGATGGAATCCCGCCATAGAGATGGTCGGGATACCTCCTACCGTTTGGCAAATATCCCCATCCCTTTCTGCTAAAGCGGTAATTTTGTATGGAGGGGGGGTGAAGGGATGGGGATAGTGGGAGGATAAGGGTCCCCGCCGATGGGGCTCGGGGAGCGATCGCTATCCTCCAAAGCGATCGCCGGGATAGGTCGCACCGTTTGGGAGTTAAGTGGATTGGAAATTTCGAAAAAGTTGTATGGAGTGTAAAAATAATGTACGGGCGGGATGAGGATGGGTGACAATTTGGTGACCCCCGATGGCCCTCTATGACATTCCGTAAACCGCGCCCCTCTGCGACTCGTAGTTTCCGAGGACCTCTCACCGACTTTATACCAGGTCGGTGCACCGAGGGTTCAGGTCGTCCGCGGAACTCGCGACGTCACCCCCTATAACGTGGGATAGAAGCGACCACCCCGAGTCGACTGCTTCCTGGTAAGATGGCAGCCGTTCCAGAAAATAAAAAAATTGTATGGAGGCGGGATGAAGGGGGGAGAAACCGGAAAAGCGGGATAGCCCCGAGGAAGCATCCCACGGAGGGATGGAAGCCCGCCATAGAGACCGCCGGGATACCTCCTACCGTTTAGCCGGGATCCCCATCCCTTCGGCCGAAAGCGGTAATTTAGTACGGAGGGGGGGTGAAGAGGGACAGGTGGGGGGAGGGCGAAGGTCCAGGCCGTTGGACCTCGAGGAGCGATGGTCGTCCGCCGAAGAGACCGCCTCCCTATCCTCGACCGTTTTGGAGATATCCCGCTTAGAAAAATCCATAAAAGTTGTATGGAGTGTAAAAAAAATGTATGGACGGGATGGGGATGAGACTCGATTTGGTAACCCCCGATGACCCCCTATGACATTCCGTAAACCTCATCCTTCTATCCCTCAAGGTTTCCGAGGACCTCTCGCCGACTTTTTGCCAGGTCGGTACACCGAGGGTTCGATGCCTTCCTGAAATGCGGAAACTCATCCTCTCTCCAACGAGGTGCAAGAGTCTGGCCCGGGTGGACTCCATCCGGGCGAAAAGGTGGCTGTTCCAAAGAAAGACCACGTTGTATGGAGGGGGGATGAAGGGGGGGGGAAATCCGAAAACCTGGTTGACCCCCAGGAAGCACCTCACGGTAGGATGGAAACCCGCCATAGAGACCTCCGGGATAGCTCCTACCGTTTAGCTGGTATCCCCATCCCTTTGGCCGAAAGTGGCAATTTCGTATGGAGGGGGGGCGAAGGAGGGCAGGTGGGGGGAGGGTGAAGGTCCAGGCCGTTGGACCTCGAGGAACGATGACCGTCCGCCGAAGAGACCGCCTCCCTATCCTCGACCCTTTCGGAGCTATCCCGCTTTGAAAAATCCAAAAAATTCGTATGGAGTGTAAAAAAAATGTATGAACGGGATGGGGATGAGACTCGATTTGGTAACCCCCGATGACCCTCTATGACGTTCCGCAAATTTCCACTTTCTAGCTCTCGCTCCTTCCGAGATCCCGTCGCCGACTTTTTACCAGGGAGGTGTACCGAGGTCTTTGAATTAATTTCTCGACAACTTTATCCGTAGACCACGATCCGCCACAAAGGGGAATCCCCAGGTGACTGCTTCCCGGAGAACTTTATGCATGAGTATGTCAGTGGTATTTCAGCTTTATATTTGTTAACTAGTTTTTGCGTGCGGCCGCGGACTGCAAGCAGCCCGCGGGGGGGGAGCCCCTCGAGTGGTTTTGCTGTGGTTTTGGAGTCGCTCTTGTAAATTGTTTTGGTGTGGTATTGGGTCTTTTAATTGGTTTGGTAAGGATTTGGATATATGTTTTGTATTTCGTGACGTTTCGGGGGTGTGCGGGGGGAGAGGGTGAAGGGGGATGGTGTAAATGGATTGTCCTCGTCGAGACTGTTCAAATGATACCCAACACGGGGGGTCGGCCTGCTACGGTTACCGACGGTCTACCGAGTAGACCGCAAATGTCAAATTGTGATATTTGGTCTATTGCAAAAAATCCGTCTCCCCGAGAGCTCTCAAATGAGTACCAACACGGGTGGTCCGCGACGCACCGCTCCCGAGATATTTTGGAAAAAGTTCAAAAATGCGAATTTCGAAATTTTGTCGCGACCAAAAAATTCGTCTCGCCGAGACGTCTCCGACGACCCCAAACGCGACCCGGCTGCGGCGCGCCGTTTCCGAGATACGGCCGGGGGGTTCGAGGGGGGGATCAAAATTTTTACTTTTTCGGCGCCCCGGCAGACCTTTAACGCCGCTCCGGGCCACGAGGTCGGGGTGCGCGAAATCCTCGGAGGGAGGGCCGGGGGGGAGGGTCGCGCTGCGCGCTCCCCTTTCCCCCCACGGCTCCCCCCTCCTCGTCTTTCGCGCACCCCGACCTCGTGGCCCTCCGCGACGCGTCGACCGCCGTCTCTTAAGGGCGAAAGATCCCTAACATAGTGGGATTTCGTATGGAGGGGGTCCGAAGGGGGGAGGAGTGGGGGGTCGCGACGTGGTGACCCCCGATGGTCCTCTATGACATCCCGCAAACCCCACTCCTCTGCGATTTACAGTTTCCGAGATCCCGTCGCCGAATGTTCACCAGGTCGCGATCCTCAACCTTTGGTACTGTTCTGGTGCTCAGTGAGCCACCCCCTCTCCGATCCGCTACAATGGGGATTCCTCCGGCGACTCCTTCCGGGTGAAAAGGTAGCCGTTCCAAAAAGAAACTAAAAATTTGTATGGAGGTGGGATGAAGGGGGGAGAAACCGGAAAAGCGGGATAGCCCCGAGGAACCATTTCACGGAGGGATGGAATCCCGCCATAGAAACCGTCGGGATACCTCCTACCGTTTGGCGGATATCCCCATCCCTTTCTGCTAAAGCGGTAATTTTGTATGGAGGGGGGGTGAAGGGATGGGGATAGTGGGAGGATAAGGGTCCCTGCCGATGGAGCTCCGGGAGCGATCGCTATCCTCCAAAGCGATCGCCGGGATAGGTCGCACCGTTTGGGAGTTAAGTGGATTGGAAATTTCGAAAAAGTTGTATGGAGTGTAAAAAAAATGTACGGGCGGGATGAGGATGGGTGACAATTTGGTGACCCCCGATGGCCCTCTATAACATTCCGTAAACCACGCCCCTCTGCGACTCGTAGTTTCCGAGGACCTCTCACCGACTCTATACCAGGTCGGTGTACCGAGGGTTCAGGTCGTCTGAGGAACTCGTGACGTCACCCCCTGTAACGTGGGATAGAAAGTACTACCCCGAGTCGACTGCTTCCCGGTAAAGTGGCAGCCGTTCCAAAAAAATAAAAATTTGTATGGAGGTGGGATGAAGGGGGGAGAAACCGGAAAACCGGGATAGCCCCGAGGAAGCATCATACGGTGGGATGGAAACCCGCCATAGAGACCGCCGGGATAGCTCCGACCGTTTGGCGAATATCCCCATCCCTTCGGCCGAAAGCGGTAATTTAGTATGGAGGAGGGGTGAAGGGGGACAGGTGGGGGGAGGGTGAAGGGCCAGGCCGTTGGACCTCGAGGAGCGATGGTCGTCCGCCGAAGAAACCGCCTCCCTATCCTCATCACTTTTGGAGATATCCCGCTTAGAAAAATCCAAAAAATTTGTATGGAGTGTAAAAAAAATGTATGGACGGGATGGGGATGAGACTCGATTTGGTAACCCCCTATGACCCTCTATGACATTCCGTAAACGTCATCCTTCTATCTCTCACGGTTTCCGAGGACCTCTCGCCGACTTCATACCAGGTCGGTACACCGAGGGTTCGATACCTTCCTGAAACGCAGAAACTCATCCTCTCTCCAACGAGGTGCAAGAGTCTGGCCCGGGTGGACTCCTTCCGGGCGAAAAGGTGGCTGTTCCAAAAAAAGACCACGTTGTATGGAGAGGGGATGAAGGGGGGGGAAATCCGAAAACCTAGATGATCCCCAGGAAGCACCTCCCGGTAGGATGGAAACCCGCCATAGAGACCGCCGGGATGGCTCCGACCGTTTAGCGGGTATCCCTATCCCTTTGGCCAAAAGTGGCAATTTCGTATGGAGGGGGGGTGAAGGGGGGCAGGTGGGGGGAGGACGAAGGTCCAGGCCGTTGGACCTCGAGGAAGGATGATCGTCCGCCGAAGAGACCGCCTCCCTATCCTCGACCGTTTTGGAGTTATCCGTCTTCGAAAAATCCAAAAAATTTGTATGGAGTATAAAAAAAATGTATGAACGGGATGGGGATGAGACTCAATTTGGTAACCCCCGATGACCCTCTATGACATTCCGTAAACCCCCCATCCCTAGCTCTCCTACCTTCCGAGATCCCGTCGCCGACTTTTTACCAGGGTGGTGTACCGAGGTCTTTGAATTAATTTCTCGACAACTTTATCCGTAGACCACGATCCGCCACAAAGGGGAATATATAAAAATCAATTGATACTGTATGACGGAGCATCAATTGATTTTTGTTGATTTTTTTTTGTTGTGTTCAAAATTGTCAGGGCAAGATTTGTACGAAAGAAAATTTCGTAATTTTGATGGAAGTTTCGTAATTTGGATGGTATTTTAATATGAAATTGACAGGGCAACGACTGTCCGGTCAGCTAGTCTTATATCAAATAAAATAAAACTGAATCACATTCTATTCCGCTTACTTAATTACTAACGCCTCTCTCTTATGAGTTGTACCAAAACAAATTGCGTATTCAAGCACATTTGTAAACGGCAGACAAACACAGTTCTGTACATTACATGTGAAAACACGTTGTCATATATATTTGTGTACGTTTATGATGTAGATACAAACATTTATCAGAAATTATAAATATTACGAATGTTTAAACTTTTGACTTCACGCCAAAGGAGCTATACAAGCCTGAGCTATGACTGTACAGGCCTAGAAATTGGCCTGTAATTAGGACTTTGAAAAAGATTGCATAAGCCCAATCTTCACAATAGGCATGATGACAGCATTAAAGAATAAAAGAATAAATGGTTTTGGAGAAAAATATATGTTGAAAGGAGTCTAAAAAATTATTCATTTTTTGTATTAAAAATGAGATTAATAAGATTTTCAATAAAATAGAAGTATAAATAACTGCAATCGGCCATGTTAACTGAAACACCAATCGGAGGGAATGACGTCACGCCCAGGTAAGTTCCATCGTGTTGCTTGACTTTGCTTCGACAGAATGAAAAATCTGATGAGATGTCGGTGACGTCACGTTTCATCAGACGCGACGCCATGACACCTAAGAGCGTTTTCGCGCGTAATTCAAAATATATTTTAAAAAAATCCAATAATTCGCGTTGAAATTTAGTTTTTTTGCTGAAATATTGTTTTTTTCGGATATGGTAGACGTGTATCTACATTATGGAGGGGAATTTCAAAATCTGTCATCATGCCTATTATAAGCAATGGCCAAATTTGTAAATAAATCGTATAATATGCACGTTTGAGGTTATGTCTTGGATTCGTGTTACGTTTTCTGATGCGATGGGAATCTCGGACCAAGTATCATAATGATACTTGGACCGAGATTGAGCATAAATGTCATGTTGTGACATTTTATGTCATGCACTTATTATACAAAAATAGTCGTAGTCGTAGCCAAAAATGTTTTTCCATGTTTTTCTAAAATATTGGAACTACTGGCGTAGGCATTTTCGCGTGTTGAATAAGTGGCGCGAATGTGTTGCGTCGCATTCTGTCTTCGGTCTTTCGCATTATAGTAAGTTGAGACAACAAATTTTCCCAAATACGTATTATTGAGTTCCCACGCTCGTACAGCGCCACCTTAAGGCAAGGGTTGATGTAAGCTTTTGGACTATAATTTGTAGCTGTATTAAAAGATACAGCGAAAAAAAAGTAGGTGCGTTTTTGTATTAACAGGACGAAAAAAGCACCACAAGATGGTCAATTTTTTTAAATATTTTTTTGATAGGCCTTTATGGTTTGATCTACCGGGGGTTTTCGGTTTGACGTTCACTTTTGGGATACCCTGTATAAATCATACGATATCTTTCATTCAGGAAAAAAAGTATTGTTCTCGGCGGGTTCGAGAAAGGAGATTGCTACCAAAAGCAAGTAGAAAGTAATCTATATCTAATACATAAAATAAAGATTTTTCAAAAAAACAATTTGTACACATTGGTACTTATGTTACAGACGTAAAAAAAAAATAGGTTTTAGAATTTTTGTCTGTTTGTGCATGCTAATCTCTGAAACGGCTTAACTGATTTGAATGCAGTTTTCACTGATCTATTGTAGCAAACTTCCCGAAACATTTAGTGTTTGTTTCACTCCAATCGGTTTACAAACAAAAAAGTTACGCGCTATTCCGAATACCATGCGTACGAAGTTGCGGGCTCAGCTAGGTCGTCATAAAGATGGGAGAGCAATTCGGAAGTTTATATAATACGTATATAACACTGATACTACATCTTAAACTGAAAAACATCTGCTTGTTATTGGTTGAATTATTGTGTTTCGTTGAAGTTTTATGTAACGTTAGCGAGTTTACCGAAGTGATGTATGTTATTGTCAATAACTCACTGCGGGACGCTGTTAGCACGTAAAGTTCACGCCTCTACGAACAGCGACGCTATAGGGTCGTAGTATTACCATTAAAATTTGCATTTTTTTTTAAACATTTTAAGTAGGGCAGAGCACATTGAGTTTTTCAGTCGTAATTACTAATTATGACTAACTAATAATTACTTTTACGACTAACTATGGAACGTTTGGAAAAAGTGTTCGTGCCGGCCGAATGTCTCGAACATCCCACCCTATTTTTTTTAAATTTTAAGTAGGGCAGAGCACATTGAGTTTTTCAGTCGTAATTAGTAATTATGGCTAACTAATAATTACTGTTACGGCTAACTATGGAACGTTCTGAAACAAGCGTTCGCGCCGGTCGAAAGTCTCCAAAGTCCCAACCTATCGAATGTAGCCACGCCCCTTCCCAACTAGTGTCAAAGAAAATAGGTCCTTATGTTTACAACATAGAGTTTACATTCCAAAAGAAATAGCATTCCCAAACTTTAAATGGCTTGTTTACGACCTTGTTTATATTTTCTGCAAAATACGAAATACATCGAGGCGTTTGGCGTCAAATGTAAATAAGAGGCGGCCGATCAAGTTGAGTTGTGCTATAATAAGCGAAAGCGACTCTTCGGAGCTTTTGCGAAGTTACCTGCGACAGTGAACCGGAGACACATTAAGGGAATCATTGACGGTTTTATCGAACAAGTCTAGTGACTTTGGAAGTCATCATGGTTTGCGAAAATAAATCGTTCGTTTCGCCCTTACTCATTTTAACTCAGCCCGCACGTAACAATAGAAAAAAATACGAAAAAAAAAGTAAATAACAGGTCCTTTCACGTACACTCAATGGATTTCTCTGTCCGGTCGTGGGGCACGCACAGGACACCAATAAAATGGACATTAGTCGTCCACCTTCTGACTTAGTGTCTTGTTCTATTCTTTATAATAGCGACTCGCTAGTATTTCGTCAGCGACTTTATTTGCCAATGTTTGATTATTATTAATGGCGATGATATCTCAATAAAATTAAAGCTTTATATGTCGATTCCGGTCACGTTTGTACCTCTTAAGTCAGTTAAATTTAATGTGTGAATTAGTCTCTGATGATTAAAGGCTGATAAAAGAAATCATCGCATAGTTGGTACCTGGATTTATTCACTGTCGTGTCAAGCAGACGAGATTTCGGCGACTGATGGTAAGTGGTCTTTCGTATTGTTTTAGCCCGCGCATTTCCTGCGGGCCTTTTTTTACTTTTTTAGGAGCGGAAATGACGTTTACGCACTATCCCTCGCCGACGGGGGGAGTGTGTGACTCGCCCGGGAATACCCACTAAAACCCCCCTGGATTCCACCATCAGCGGTAATGTGCAGGTCCGCGTTCACAGCGAGGCCTTATTCTCGGAATCCTGCTAGAGGGCCTGAGTTCTCCAACACTAACATATAGTTTCGACGTGACATTAAATTAAACGCATCAAATTAGTTGAATGTAAATTTGGGTTCGCCGAATTCTAATAGATCAGGGTAATCAGGGTAATCAGGGTAATTAATAGATCAGGGTAGCGCTTGACCACTGTCTCACCTGATGTGAGGTGTAGATGTGGCCGAAGGTGGACCACGCTTACCCAGTAAATGCCCATTTACCCTGGTTTTGAAGACCCCGAGGTTGTAGTTCTTTGGGAACACAGACGCAGGCAATGAGTTCCACTCCTTAGCAGTCCGAACAAGGAAGGTGGAACTGAAACGCTTCGTGCGTGATCGAGGTACATCGACCACGAAGGGATGAAACCCCCGCCCACGCCTAGTGTTCCGCAAGTGGAACGGTTCCGGGTTGGATTAATTCGTACAGAATAGATGCACACTCTCCATAGTGTAGACGATAGAAAATCGATAGGCAAGCTACTTTTCGGCGATGCTGCAGGCTTTGAAGTTTGAATCTTCTGCATTCTAATCGATTTTTCAAAGTCTGATATTAGCACTGTCTGATATAGTCTGATATCAGGGCACTGGGGCAGTCCCGAGGGACGTATGAATAAAACAAAACCGGTGATGCGAAATGAATAGCTTAGTGGAAAAAGATTAAGTATTTTTAAATTTATTTGTGAATTACCATAGTATCAAACAACAAATTTTACCAGTCTGCCTTTATCGTTGGATGAGTCTCGGGTTCGATTCCCGGCGGGGTCAACTTTGAAAGATGAACTTTTTAAAACTGAAAGAAATCTCAGGGCACAATGTATTTGGCAGTCATTTGGGCAGCCTGTATGACGGTAGTAACCACCTCTTCTGTCGCTAGTCGCTTGATAGTGCTGCTTCTGCCATGAGGCAGAGGAAACACCAATGCATATCCTGTGCGAGTGTGGCCCCCTGATGCATAAGCGCAGTCACATCCTAGGAAGCCACACAATGGCTTGTGAAGATGCGAAGAACGCCTCTATCAAAAAAGTACTACAGTTCCTTAACGTGGTAGGTATAGGTAGAGAGTTTTAGTTCACGTGGCGATCACAATATTTCAGCAATGGACGAAGTGATGCTGGTAGTCTAGCAGACAGAAATCGCCACTAAGAAGATAAAAAAAAGTCACCTCTTACAGAAGACCATCGTGAAATAAACAGAACGTGTGCTGTGTGAGTGAGTAAGGGATGCCAGAGCCCATTTCTCTATCCCTCCCAACTAATCACTTATCCTTAATCCTGCTGTAGTATACAGAGCACTTGCAGCAGTTTAGGCGTTGCTCGTGTTATAGGCGACGGTAGCCACCTACCATCAAGTGGATCATCAGCCTGTCTGCCGATCTTAACATTAAAAAATGTTATTTTTTTTATATATTTTATTTCAAAGATGACAAAAATAATTGTATTCTGAGTTTTAAGAATCGTTATCATGTTGGTTATTTTTTTTCCGAAACCCTAATAAAAATTGAGTTCGAATTAACAAGTGTTCGTTTGAAATCTATTTCAGGAATAAATGACTGTTTCACTGTTACGGTTGAAAAGAGACCGAAATTTACCTCTATTATTAAATGAACGAATGAAAAAGCAACATAAAGCAAATAGTCGGGACGTATTATAATGAAATTCGGTACGCAAATAGATATGCCAATTGTAGCCTTTCAAATAAAACTGAATTTAATAGGAGTTCAGCGGAATAGTAAATTAAGTTTTTTTTAGGGTTCCGTACGTCCGAATAAAAATACGGAACCCTTATAGGCAGGCACGTATCCAGACTTTTGGTTCGAGGGGGGACAAACATTGAAACAACCATGTGAACTGTGTAAAAATCGCTGTAATCACTGTACACAGGTTTTTAGAGAAATCAAGAAACTACTCTTTTCCATCGCAGCTATGAATGTAGACGCAGTTTGGGCAACAGTTCTGTTTGTGCAGGATAGTTCTCTCAATGTAATGACAATAGGTTTGAGTAACTCACAAAATACATTTATAGAGTCGGGACGTTCTATAAATCTAGTGTCACACATGCCGACCACTCTTTTTTTCTTACTTTCTGAATGAATGACATCTATCGTTTTTTTATCAGTCAGATTTCAGGGGGGGATAAATCCCAACTATCCCTCCCTCTGTATACGTGCTTGCTTATAGGATCACTCGTGTGTCCGTCTGTCCGTCGGTCACAGTCAATTATCACTGAATCTATTAGACCGATTAAATTTAAATTTGGTACACATATCAATCTCTGTGACCCAAACGCAGAGTTGTGACGTGAATAGATGAAGGTGGAATTTTAGGGGGGAGGTGGAAAATTTAAAAAAAACATTTTTTTGAAAACTGCATCGTGTGACATATTAAATGAAAGGTCTTGTTGTGAAGATCTTAAATGTATTTTTTTGTAATTTTAAAATAAATTGTTTTCAAGTTATTCAAGAAAATAGACGTGAATAACAGACGAAAATAACCACCCCCTTGCAGAAGACCACCATGAAATAACAGCACATGTGCTGTTGTGTTTCGGTGGGTGAGTAAGGGATGCCATAGCATATTTCCCTATCCCCCATTAATTCCTTATCCTTAATCCTACTGTAATCGGCAGCGCATTTGGCGTTGCTTGTGTTATAGGCGACGGTAGCCACCTACCATCAAGTGGATCGTCACCCTGTCTACCGATCTTAACATAAAAAAAAAACTATGGCTTATAAATGAGAATAATTAAAAAAAATACATTCAAGCCAATTTTCTGACGCACAACCTAAACAAATTGCCTTACGTCACTATTCAGTGATTAAAACTATCATAATTCGTCATTAATCCCATCACTATTTCCCATAAACTGAATATCACATGACTACACAATACACTCGCCATTATTATCGACTAGGGATGTGAATTATCGATGCCATTCGTCACGAAACGTTATGTAGCGATGAACAGTACCTACTGGAATTCGAAGCCATTCCGTATAAGATGTTGTTCATTGTGATAATAGCTTCATGTTTCAGAATAATAAAGTAAAGAAAGTAACAAAATTCAATAATTTCTGTATTAGATCGCTCACTTCGCTCTATCAATGTTAGACTTATTACCTGTGCTATGAGTGAATTCACAAGAATATCTTTAAGCATTTCGTGTTATAGGTAGATAAAGTGTTTTATATAGTTATACTATAGTTTCGCTTATATTAATTATAATTATTACAGTTAGGTTAGGTTAGGTTAGCTTAGCTTAACTAACTAATAAGACTGATAATGCTTGGCTATTGCATTGGGCAAATTGCTGTCTATCTTTAAAAATAAATTGCATAATTATCTCTTGTCCCAAGCTTAGTTAGCAAGTTGTTATTGTTTTAATCTCAAGTGTATATTATGTTATATATGTATTTGTATTTTATATGTATATATATTATTCTGTATATATACTTATGTATTTATCTATTTATTTATGTATACGTGTATGTTTTTCTTCTCTGTTATATTTGAAAATTTAGTATATAGATTATTGATTATATTTTGTTTCTTTAGCACTCTACTTCTTTCTCTCTTTCTTGTTTTCTCCTCTGCCACAAGGTTCTCTGGAAGAGATCGCTCTTAGCGATAAGACCGCCTGTACTCACTTATTTGTAGTATTTATTTGTTATTTTTATTTATGTTGTGTGAGTAATAAAGAGTTTGTCTGTCTGTCTGTTTTAGGCATGCCTGTTTTAGGCAGTCGTAATTGAGTCGTAATAAATAAATAAAATTAAGAAAACTGTCAATACCTCTATATTGTGGTTATTATCATTGAAGTGCTATAAATTATTTTTTAATAGCGTTGGAAATTATGGAAAAAGGCGTTCACATATTAAGGGATTCACTGAGGTAAATGACATTTACTATAGAACTCGCTGGCGGCGGATCCAATTCAACAGGCCTAGAAATGGTGTTTTTACCATTAGAACAATACACAAAATAAAATTTTTTATTAATACAATTTTTTAATCTGATATTAACTTATTAATAGGTACAGGATTCATATGCGTGCAATAAGCCTTTTTCGAGAGAATTTTCAATATTTGTCAAATTCTTCTTGTGTTCTAACTTTTTTGTGGAGTTTCTATTACTTTAACGAAAATTCTAATTAATACAATTGGTTCTTCACATGTTTAAGTATAATATATATTTTTTTTCTTCTCTGTAGCAATCGTCTTGTCTATTTCTTGTAACATCTTCATTAAACAATGGATATTTTTAGTATTTAGCGTTTGTCTCCCCCTTAATGGTAAACATTTTATTTTTTGGCCTTTGTGATTATACGAATAAACAAGTTAAACATAAACTAAACTTTTTTTTTCAACATAAACTAAGTTTAAACGTACCTCCCTATATATTCCACCATTAAGTGAACTTTGTGGCGCTAGTTCTGAGCAAATTAAATATTTTTCCAAAATTTATTCCAAAATTTTAATAATCATGCAGTCACAACCATAAACAAACGTATGTACTTGTAGACGTTTAAACCGACAAATTTTAAACTTCTATAATAGGGGATCGGACAGTAATCAGATTAAAATCTAAAATGTACTTAGAAAGAAAATATATATATTTTTACGATTATTTATCGAATAATAATTTAATATAATTAATTTAAATATTTTTAAATGAAGAAATAAAATTTTATTATTTACAATATTTTTAATCTATACTGAAACACCAATCACAGTGCGTGACGTCATTTGTGGGCAATCATTGTCTTATGCCAATGCAGCTGTTTTGTTATGATATGACCACAAATGACGTTACGCGCTCTCAGATGAACTATCGTGGCGTTTTGGCGGCATTTTCAAACAAACAATATTAAAACATGATTTTGAGTACCTACCTAAAAGGCTATAAATAATTAAAATAGTATTTTTTATGGGAATAAATATCCATGAAGATTAATTTAAAACACTTTCTGAAAATTTGTGCGATCCCCTATTCCTATGAGTTACATTGTATCGCACGCTCGTTAATTTTCCACATAATAATCAATCATCACGTCTTTGTCTTTCGTGTAACGTTAGAAAGAGCCGATGAATGGGTGTGAAGTGGGCACGGATGCCATTATACTACAAACTCTATCGAGTTGACTGTTTAGTGAGTGTAGTTAACTAAAGGGTGACTCGTGGTAGGTATATTAAATCCGACTATACGAATGGCGTTCGCTCGCTTACTACATTCGTCGTGTCACTCGAATCAACTATCGAAACTCATAGAGCTATTGGTTACTGCCGCCAAACGGGCGGTTCAAATGGCTACGAAACGTAATGTGGCCTGTCATTACCAACTAGTATCTACTAACTATTTAGTGATCCATACTTACTAATATTATAAATGTGAATATTATATAAATCGACGAGCCCGTTGGATGAGTGGTTAAGGTGCTTGCCTTAACGCCTTGTTCTAGGGTTCCCGGGTTCAATTCCCGGCGGCGTAACTTTGAAAAATGGACTTTTCAAAATTGACCCCGGTCTGGATCTGGAAAGTAGTGGCAGGGCACACTGCGTTTCGCAGTCATTTGGGCAGCCCGTATGGCGGCAGTAACCACCCCCTTACAGAAGACCACCGTGAAATAACAGCACGTGTGCTGTTGTGTTTCGGTGAGTGAGTAAGGGATGCCAGAGCCCATTTCCCTATCCACTCCTAATCCCTCATCCTACTGTAATCGGCAGCGCACTTGCAGCAGCTTTAGCGTTGCTTGTGTTGCTGTCATTTGGGCAGCCCGTCTGGCGGCAGTAACCACCCCTTTACAGATCACCGTGAAACAACAGCACGTGGTCAAGAGCAAACCCATCTTTAATAATAAAATAAAGCGTAGCGTTGCTATACAATAACAAATTTATGGAGATGAATCTGATTTTAGCAGTTTGTCTAATTATAGGATTTAACTACGAAATAAGCTTTCAATAGCTCCTTGAATATTTATCACGGTACAATGTATATTTCTTAATTTAATCTTTAAAATGTTTTTTTTTTTATGTTAAGGTCGACAGACAGGCTGACGGTCCACTTGATGGTAGGTGGCTACCGTCGCCTATAACACAAGCAACGCCAAAGCTGCTGCAAGTGCGCTGCCGACTACAGTAGGATTGGATAAGGGATTAGGAGGGGAATAAGGAAATGGGCTCTGGCATCCCTTACTCACTCACCGAAACACAACTGCACGTATATGCTGTTATTTCGCGGCGGTATCCTGTAAGGAGGTGGTTACTGCCGCCAGGCGGGCTGCCCAAAAGACTGCGAAACGCAGTGTGCCCTACCACTACTAATACTTATATTTATTTTGTGATAATGGAACTCTAAGTCTTGTAGTATTTATTTATATATTAAAAAGAAAATGTAAGTATAATGACTTTTTGTTTTCTAAATAAAGAGCAACAGATTCGTATGTATTGTAATACATATACGTAGGTATACCTATGTTGTAAATAGATAAGTTCATGTTCATTCATTCCGCATTAGTGATACATATTTGCAGCGTCTGCGGTGCGAAAGAGACGGCACTAGTTGCCGAGTCAGATGTGTGTGAGGGACGGGTGACGCGTCTACTTTCGTATTGTCATCTCAATATTGAGATTAAAAGTGACGCTTCGCTTGGCGCAAATTATCAAAGGTACGGACAGAAAAATAACGTTGTACGGTCAGAATTTGAAAATTTAATTTACCCTTTTGGAGTAAAATTAATATAAGCGTTAACTAAATTAATACAAGATTGCATTTGTAATGAAATAATGAAAAAAAAAGGGACAAGTGCGAGTTAAACTCGCGTAAAGAGGGTTCCGTACGATGTTACCTATCCGCACAATATTGAATGATTTACCATGTTATTTTAATATCATTGACTTCTTATAGGTTTTCCTATAATCTATAAGTAGAAAACTAGTTTCTGTATTTTTTTCAAAATTTTAGGTTCAGTAGTTTCGGAGATAAGGGGGGAGGGAGAATGGTCGGACAGACGGACACACGAGTGATCCTATAAGGGTTCCGTTTATTTATTCGGACGTACGTAACCCTAAAAAAGGACAATTGTGAACAGAATTTTTTTTTAATGTTAAGATCGGCAGACAGGCTGACGGACCACTTGATGGTAGGTGGCTACCGTCGCCTATAACACAAACAACGCCAAAGCTGCTGCAAGTGCGATGCCTACTACAGTAGGATTAAGGATAAGGGATTAGGAGGGGATAGGGAAATGGGCTCTGGCATCCCTTACTCACTCACCGGGACACAACAGCACACGTGCTGTTATTTCACGATGGTCTTCTGTGGGGTGGTGGTTACTGCCGCCAGACGGGTTGCCCAAATGACTGCGAAACGCAGTGTGCCCTGCCACTACTTTCCAGATTCAGAACAGAGCCAAATTTGAAAGTTCATTTTTCAAAGTTGACCTTGCCGGGAATCGAACCCGAGAACCCTAGAACAGAACGTTAAGGCAAGCACCCTAACCACTCATCCAACGGTATTACAATAAAAACGGTCCCTGCCTTATGGTATACTTGTAATTCGCGAGGGTATTATGAAAATTTGATAAATTAAAATGCATAACGCTTCGTCTGCTAACCGTACCGCGTCAGGGCTCCCTTCGCTGAAACGTGGCAGTGCAAGAGACGTTTTTGCGCACTGTACCTCTGACACAAGACACCTTTTTATGCAAACTGAAAACAACCTCGAATATACTATTCCATTTATAAACGCCATAACATGAACGCGAAAATCATATTTTTACGGGAAACCCTTGAAAAGAAATAAAATGATAGTTATTTTCACTTAGATACATTTACTTAGCTGTGAACTTTGTAGTTCACAGCTGTCATATCATATCTTCTGTTAATCTATACTAATATATAAAGCTGAAGAGTTTTTTTGTTTGTTTGAACGCGCTATACTCAGGAACTACTGGTTCTAATTGAAAAATTATTTTTGTATTGAATAGTCCATTTATCGAAGAAGGCTATAGGCTATATAACATTACGCTATGATCAATAGTATTATATATAAGCAGTGTCCAGTACCGCGCGCCCCACGCGCACTCCACCGCCGGCGCCGCGCCGGAGCCGTATGGGCCGCAGCGAAGCGTGGCCGAGTTCAGCTAGTAAGTTGATATTTTTTTTATAATTATCGTTAATTTCTACATAACACAATACTTAGTCTTCGTTGCAAATGTAACTAGAGACCAGTTAGTTCGCTTTTATTTTATGAATTTTTAATTCATTATACTTGTTTTTAGACAAGGAATTAGGAAAGGATAGGGAATTGGCTTCAATTTACTATTTGGCAATAAAAGGAAAACAGTAAGGGATGCCAGATAATATTTTGCTCGGAGAGAGAAATGAGCTCTTGCATCCCTTACTGACACACCAAAACATAACAGCACACGTGCTGTTATTTATTTCACGATGGTCTTCTGTAAGGGCCACCCCCAGACGGGCTGTATGCCCTACCAATTGACTTAAATTGTATCGTGTTTGTGTGTGTTGGTGTGTTTGTATGTGCATAAATGTTATGTTATGTGTCAACACACTCTTATGAATACGTCAGTTGGTAAGTCAATGTTGTCACTTAAGTAACTTATTGGATGTATTTTTAATACATATTTTTTAATTTGTTTATATTTAATTCGCAATAATAAGTTTGGTGTCGTTGATATTTTGGTTTAAAAAACGTTTCAGAAGCGTAAACAAGTACAATTTTTAACAATTGTTCAACTGTACGCGTTAAAGAGAACTGTCGTATATTCGTTTAAAAGTTACTTTGGACACAGTACAGAGAAATACGACAGTGAAGCAACTGAGCGTTGCAATAAAATTTTTAATGACATTCCGACATACGAACTTTTACTCAATTGAGAAAAAAAAAACTATTAATATATTGACAAAGTTAAGAAAAATACTGACTATCTGTATAAATCGCGCTATCGTTTCGTTTCTTAACGCGGACTACACTTTTCTTATAAGATTTCAACGTTTGCTTGCTTGTTATACTACAATAGAATTAGAGAACATAAACACATGCGTCAGCTGTCGTAAAAAAATGTCAAAGTGACAGATAAAGTAACGCTTGTATTAATTTTACTTCTCATAAAATTTCCTTAGCTTGGGCCTTATATGTATGAAAATTGATTCTTAAGAAGTAAACTTTAATAAAATAGACAAAACACTATACCTAACCTACTGTTGAGTTAGTGTACTGTGGCCGTACAGTTGTGAGTTTTACTGCTGACTTGGCTACTTGAATCCTCAACTACATTGGAAAGTTTTCGAGTTATTACCTTTTGCGAGCGGAGCACGAGTTTGTTTGTATTTTAAATACACTTTGACTAGTAAACGAACCGGACTCATTCGTCGTAATTAAGCGGTGGATTGGTGTAATCTAATAACTCCGTTATATAACTGATTTTGATGTTACAAACGAAATGTCCTTCTCTGAGTAGTATTCAGTAAACTTATTGAGGTTTGCTTTTGTAACTAAGATAGAGAGAGGTGCGATTGCAAATACACGAGCGGTATGTGTATTTTATTAGTAACAACTAGGTGGGGCCCGCTGCTTCGCCCGCGTTGAAAAATAGAAAAAATAACGCCTGACTAAATATATGAGCAATGTAATGCCTAACATCTTTATTGCAGTTGCAGTATAACATGTCATGTCATGATATGACATGACATTATTCGAATCGGACCTTTCGTTTAGAAATTACGATGGCTATTTATTTATTTATTATCTGTGGCTCTAGCATGAGTTTACGATACTACACTCGCTAGCGAGAGCGTAATACACTTAATATGTAAAATTGACAATTTGACATTGACATTTCACGATTTTCCATACAAAAGTTTTACGTTCTCGCTAGCGAATGTAGTATTGGTGTAGTATCGTAAACTCATACTAGAGCCTCTGATACTTAATTGAATACAAGATCTTTACAATGTCTAAACCATTATTGGTTTGTCTTTACATTTACTTCACGCCAATACAACATTACACTATATAATTATAATAACAATCTTACAACTCATCAAAAAACATATTTATTTATTTATTCACTTCAGCAACAGCTTAGCACACTTAACGTTTATTAGCATTAACATTCAACATTTATGGTCCAGTGTGCAAGCCAATTAAAGCTGAACACGTCTTTTCTGTTTGGTATACAAACCTATTACATCTTATATTATTGTATCTTATATTAACTTATAAAAACGCTAAAAGTAAAAAGTACTGTGATGTGAGCAAATAGCCCTAAGCTTAGTCTAATATTACTTTATAATATATATTATACGTGCATATCGCCATAGATTTTTTTGTGTGGATACGTGTCGTGTCGTGTCGTATCATGTCATATCATGTCATGTCATGTCAAATCATGTCATGTCATGTCGTGTCGTGTCGTGTCGTGTCGTGTCGTGTCGTGTCGTGTCGTGTCGTGTCGTGTCGTGTCGTGTCGTGTCGTGTCGTGTTGTGTCGTGTCGTGTCGTGTCGTGTCGTGTCGTGTCGTGTCGTGTCGTGTCGTGTCATGTCATGTCATGTCATGCCATGTCATGCCATATCGTGTCATGTCATGTCATGTCATGTCACGTCACGTCATGCCATATCGTGTCATGTCATGTCATGTCATGCCATGTCATGCCATATCGTGTCATGTCATATCATGTCATGCCATATCGTGTCATATCATGTCATATCATGTCATATCATGCCATATCATGTCATATCATGCCATATCATATATCAAATGGACGTCCTTTACGAAAATCATCAGTGTTTAACGACCACGTTTAAACTCACTGAACCAGTTATAAACAGTGGCACGTGATAGGGTTTCATCATAAAATGCCAATCGAAGTGTGTTATGGATTAAGACCTCAACGAAAGTTTTCTTAAATCATAGAGCGAAAATTTTCTTTAGTCAAATTAAATTTTTCCAACGACACACGATTTTGTAGAAACCAATGTCGATTACTTCGACAGCTTCCTAAAGTGTTCTTTATTCAAAACTTATATTTATTTTTCATTTTTGTCTTTACTTTCTGGCCAGTTCTAAAAACTTTCAGTGTCGCCTATGTATAGCGTGGCCTTAGTGTTAATTCCGCTTCCGCCAAGCACCATTACTCAGGACACACACTTACATACACTGCAACCGTATATACTTTGATATTTTTTTTAATGGTAAGATCGGCAGACAGGCTGACGGCCCACTTGATGGTAGGTCGCCTATAACACAAGCAACGCCAAAGCTGCTGCAAGTGCGCTGCCGACTACAATAGGATTAAGGATAAGGGATTGGGAAGGGATAGGGAAATGGGCTCTGGCATCCCTTACTCACTCAACGAAACACAACAGCAGACGTGCTGTTACTTCACGGTGGTCTTCTGTAAGGGGGTGGTCACTGCCGCCAGGCGGGCTGCCCAAATGATTGCGAAACGCAGTGTGCCCTGCCACTACTTTCCAGATCCAGACCAGAGCCAAATTAGAAAAGTTCATTTTTCAAAGTTGATCCTGCTGGGAATTGAACCCGGGAACCCTAGAACGGAGCGTTAAGGCAATCACCCTAGCCACTCATCCAACGGGCTCGTCAAATGCATTTAGTACAAAGCACTTATTTTGACATTACGAAGGGACACTTCAATTTCATTTGTAAGTATTGAATTTTTTAAGAGACGCGCGATTGCAGACCACTTTACAAAATCCACAAAAAATAAACAACCATTAACATTTAAAAAGTATTATCGATAATGTGACGAAAACAAGGAGAAAATGTTTGTGAATGTCAAAGTGCACTTAGGGTTATTTGAGTGCGAACTTTTCTCGAGAGAGACTTCAGATTGTATGTATGTGCTTCATCAAACGTTGCTTTGAACTTATGTACTTTACATTATCCTCTATTACACGCACCCTGTATCTACTTATGGTTTCTCATAGGGTTTTTATTGTTCACTAGTCGACTCCCGCGACTTTGTTCGCTTGGACTGGACACTGCTTATATATAATACTATTTATCTTAGCCAGTGCCGGATTTATACTTTTCTTGAGTATAGGCCCCTTCACTTTGTGCCGCCTCTTCCTCGTGGCCTAGGTGGTATATCTAGGCCTTTATTAGGTTATTATTATTATTATTGCATATTTATTATAGCACAAGAATTTGATTATCGCACAAGAATAGAAGCGTGCGAAAACCATCTAAAATCCGCTGCCCCTAGGCCGCTGCCGCCCATAGGCCGCGGCCTATACGGCCTATTGACAAATCCAGGGCTGATCTTAGCGTTATGTTATATATCCTATAGCCTTCCTCGATAAATGGACTATTAAAAAAAAAAAGAATTTTTCAATTCCAACCAGTAGTTCCTGAGATCCTCAGCTTTGTAATATTATAAACTAATACAAGACTCAGCTTAGGGCTGTTTGCTCACACCACAGTTTTTTTTACTTTTAGCGTTTTTGAAAGAAAGAAAGAAAGCAACTTTTATTCCTCTAATACAAACACTATGTGAAGAAATAATAATTACAAACAAATAACAAGAAGAAAGGGAACCCTAGTTGTGGTGCAGACCACAACACTGATATTCTGTCAGGGACCAGATATTCAAAGAAAAAAAAAACCGTTGTAACTTCTAAACGAAAGGTCCGATTCGAATAATTTAAAGAGGAATTCAAATCGTTGACTTACACGTACATAATCAACATTTTTTTTAAGACCATCGTGAAATTACAGCACGTGTGCTGTTGTGTTTCGGTGAGTGAGTAAGGGATGCCAGAGCCCATTTCCCTATCCTCCTAATCCCTTATCCTTAATCCTACTGTAGTCGGCAGCGCACTTGCAGCAGCTTTGGCGTTGCTTGTGCTATAGGCGACGGTAGCCACCTACCATCAAGTGGACCGTCAGCCTGTCTGCCGATCTTAACATAAAAAAAAATGAAATAATAATCGATTATAAAATTGTACATATAAGGATTAATATCATTATTTGAATGTCTCCATCTGTAGATTCTACTCGTGTTTTGATTGACTAATAAAAAAAACGGTTTTCAAAATCAAAATTTTCAAAATCAGTTAAATAGTTTATGAGTTTTTATCCATTACACACAAACATTCTTTCAAAATTAGCTTTTTCCAAAGATGGCTCTGGTCTGGATCTGGCAAGCAGTGGTAAGGCACACAATGTCACAATCATTTGTGCAGCCCGTCTGGCGACCGTAACCCCTTCCTTGCAGTAGATCACCGTGAAATTACAGAATATTGTGTGTTTTTTTTTGTTTCGGTCACCATCCCGTCCAGAGCCCACTATCCCTTCCCTATCTTCCCACTATCCTATCCCCTCACTATCCTTATCTTGAATCCCACTATGATCGGCAGCGCAATGCAACACCTGTGGCTTGTGTTATAGGCGTCAGTTAGCCACCTAACCTCGAATAGACCGTCAGTCTACCTGCCGATATTCAGATAAGAGAAGATGGCGAGCGATAAAACTATAAACAGTAATGTTCTACTAAAACTGAATTAAGATTTTCTTTTAAGGCCGAAAAAGTGTTCATATGTCATTGCTAAAATCCTTTAAACAAAAAAGGGTTGCTTGGAGACGTTCACAAATTTTCCCTTAAAAAAACAAATTCTCACGGGAGCCGCACATTACACCGTTTCTGAGGGCACAAAATTAAGATTCAGAAACCTTACGATATCTCGGAACTAAATATGAGATCTAACTTAACTTATGAACTTATTAACTTGTTTAACTTATGAAGATGTCATTTATTTTGGGACATTTTTAAGTGTAGCCCTTATAAGACAGTCATATATATCGATCGGCAAGACGTAAGACGACCTTTGACCAGTGTAAATAAATAAATAAATGAATCGCCAAGACTAAACACATTTGTGTCATGGATAGCCATGCCAAGGACTAAGACGAAAGTCTGTACATCCAGACTTCGGTGAATCGAACCCGGGACCCCTAACATCAGAACGCTAAAGCAAGCAAATCAACCAATGGGCTCGTCAAACTAAGTATTTGAATTAATAGTGATTGTGAACTCAATTGTCTTTATATAGTTAATATATTTAGATATTATTAAATAAATTCGTTGTCTGCTTCTGTCTGTTTTTCTACTAACTTCTACTAAACAACTCAACGGATCTACTAACAGAAAGTATATAAATTACAGAAAAAAAAGTGCAAAAGTTTTTTTGGAACAGAATGGAAAATAATGGAATATAATGAAACACAATGAAATAGAATGGAACAGAATGGTACAGCTGGAACAGAATAGAAAAGTATGGAACTGAATGGAACGGAATGGAACAGAATGGAACATAATGGAACTGGAACAGAATGGAATAGAATAAAATAAATTTTATTCAAAACATGCTATAAGTTTGACAGAAAAACACAGAAATACACAGAGATATACAGACCAGACACAGGAACAACCACGACATGTCACAAATCGGCCTCAACTCAGTATAATTCAAATACCTTCGCTGGTCTTCCATTAGACCCGATAGTGAGTTTCATTTGTGATTGCTCTTTCTGAATTGTTCAGTATTTTGAGACGCTTAAAATAAGGGCCCATAAAAATTGTGGTTTATTTCTTTTAAATATTCAAATTAGTTTTCGACGAATATGTTACCAGCGATGACGTATGGCGCTGAAATGTGGTCTCTAGCTGTGAGCCTAGTAAAAAAGCTCAACGTCTCAAGCTCAAGCTATGCTCGTGGTTACTCTGCGAGATCGAATCAGGAATGAGAGGATCCATAGAGAAACGAAATTCACAGAATAGAAATTGGCAATAGGCAGGTTAACATAGCACGCAAAGCCGACGGCCGCTGAGGTTGAAAATCAGTGGTATGGAGACCACTGACTGATAAGCGCGTTCCTATGTCTCCTAAGTTCCTACTTCCTTGCAGGTGAACGAGGACGTACATGGACTGACGACCTAATAATTGCCACGGATGGACGCTGGATCAGGCTGCCTCTGACCGTTTCCATTGGAATATCCAGTAGACTTTTTGTTTTAAGCTCAGTTGTACAGTGTAAATGTCGGCCAACCCCACATCTCTCAATATTTCTTAGTGAACGCATGACGAGAAATGCAAATCTAATGTGGATGATTCGTCACTCGCGTTGAACGCGAATGTGTGCTGTGCTCAGTGCAAAAACACAGCGCTATATTAAATCAAGTAAATCGCGGAATTTATATCGCGCTGAAAAAAGTATGAACGCTCGCTAAATTGCTGTTATACACCTGTTTGTTTGCACTGTGGTTCCGCGCGGTGTCGTGGCTGGGCCAAACAAATAATAATTAAACTTAAACCTACTAATAATTAATAATAACTCAATAATTAACTCAAACCTACTGCTGGTTTTGAATTTAGTAACTTAAAGATTTACTGGCATTTTTTTACTACAGAACATAATGTGCTTTAATAGGTTCTACATTCTTTTTTTATGTTAAGTTCGGCAGACAGGCTGACGGTCCAGTTTATGGTAAGTGGCTACCCCGTCGCCTATAACACAAGCAACGCTAAAGCTGCTGCAATTGCGCTGCCGACTACAGTAGGATTAAGGATAAGGGATTTGGAGTGGATAGGGAAATGGATTCTGGCATATCTTACTCACTCTCCGAAACACAACAGCACACGTGCTGGTTATTGCCGCCAGACGGGCTGGCCAATTAATGACTGCGAAAACGTAGTGTGCCCTGCCACTACTTTCCAAATCCAGACCAGAGCCAAATTTGAAACGTTGATTTTTCAAAGTTGACCCTGCCGGGAATCGAATCGCACCCTAACCTATTGACAAAATTTAATTTAATGTATGATCATATTTATAACGTATCGGATACTAGCGATCAACTTCCGGCTTCGCACGGATGCAATTAATTGCAAACTTCGTACGCGTGGTATTCGGTATAGAGCGTAACTATTTTGTTTGTGAACCGATTGGAATGAAACATACACTAAATGTTACCGGAATATTGTTACAATACATCAGTGAAAACCGCATTAAAATCGGTTTAGCTGTTACAGAGATTGACGGGCACAAACGCACAAATAGACAAAAATTCTAAAAACTATTTTTTGATCTCGGTACCATAAGTGCAACGTGTACAAAAAATCTCTTATTTTAGCGGAGAAACACACAGAAAATAAGAGCGACTTTGTTTTATAATATTATATGTAAACATATGTGGATATAGATAATTTTGAAAATGTCAGATATTAAATAAATAAACTTATTTATTTCAAGCATCCAAAAAATGGCCCAGATTAAATGCATTAAATTACATTGTTAAATTATATTATACAAGCTGGTTTCCGTGGCTTCGCTCGTGTTGAAAAATAAAAAATAACGCCTGACTAAATATATGAGCAATGTAATGTCTAACATCTTTAATTTAAGCTTTGCCAGGCGTTAAATGATCCCTCGGGAACAGTACTCTTTTTCTAGATAAAAGGTACCCTATGTTCTTTCCTGCCGTACAACGTGTATGCAAAATTTCAAGATGATCGGTTCAGCGGTTTAGGCGTGAAAAGGTAACAGACAGACAGACAGTTACTTTCAATAATATATATTAGTATTGATTAAAATAAGTTATTGAATTGAAAAATTATGGTCGTTACATGAAGATAAATTTGTCACATTTTTAAATATAATTATATGAAATTAATAGATGGCGTGATTTTAAATTGCTATCAAAATTTAATTAATTATTTTATTTTATTTTATTTATATTCGGGAAACATACAATATTTCGATTCACATTATACACATACATTATACAAGAAAAACATAAATTTAATTGTATTATAATTTACAATTCACTACAGAATATTGGAGCTGGGAGAAAACATGTAAAAAGGTAAACAAAAAAAAAGAAAAGAAAGAGAAAAACAAATAAATAAATAAGTAAACCAATTAAAACAATTAGAATTTATATAACTGTTATAATTATACTATAATTATAATTTATAATATAATAATGTAACAATTATACATAATTATAAATCGATTATAAATGTAATAAACTTCATTAGTATTATCCACTGTTTAATTTTTTTTCAAATATTTAAACAAATATTATATGTTTTCTGATAGTTTTCAGGTGATATTGCGAAAAAGAACTCCCTCCTTGGTAAAGCTCTCACGGGGCAGCGGCAACAGCAACCTGGGATCAATATCTATTAGATTTGATTGTCTTATCCAAAATCATTGGATGAGTATAGAGCCATAGGACTTATTAAAAAAATTAATATTTTTTTTTAAATTTAATTATAATTTTTTAATAAGTCCTAAGGATTTAAAATGTTTTAAAATAAAACCTTAATATGTTGTAAAGTAAAAAAAAAAACATTTAGACATAGTCAGAAACAAACCTTTATTATTATTATTTTTTTTATGTTATGTCCACAGACAGGCTGACGGTCCACTTGATGGTAGGTGGCTACCGTCGCCTATAACACAAGCAACGCTACAGGTGCTGCAAGTGCGCTGCCGACTACAGTAGGATTAAGGATAAGGTATTAGGAGGGGATAAGGAAATGGGCTTATTATTATATGTATGTCTATTTGTCTGAAAAAGCTCATCTTTTGAATCACTGTGCAACGTATTACAAGTTATTTGTCAGCGCGCGAACATCCAGTAAAAAAAGTCCGAAGCGAATGAAAGCTTCGTGAAAAGTGCGTACCGCTATTACTCGTGTGAATTATTCAATCGTTGAAGTTCGTGAATAACATTTTCCGCATTGGACTGACTTTAAACGGTTTATTGGCGTTCCAAACTTATTTATTCCAAACTTATTTATTCCAAACTTATTTATTTCCAAACTTTTGAAACAAGTAATTTAGTTATATCGGAAACATTTTGTTACTGAATTTTTAAAAATAAATTCATATTTTATTGGTTATGGATACATACATGGCCCATTTGATAGGATATCTCCCCAACTTTTAATGTATTCCTGAAAATTAATTAAGGATTGTTTGACGAGCCCGTTGGTTCCTGGGTCAACTTTGAAAAATGAACTTTTTTTTTTAATGTTATGTCGACAGACAGGATGACGGTCCACTTAATGGTAGGTGGCTACCGTCGCCTATAACACAAGCAACGCTACAGGTGCTGCAAGTGCGCTGCCGACTACAGTAGGATTGGATAAGGGATTAGGAGGGGATAAGGAAATGGGCTCTGGCATCCCTTACTCACTCACCGAAACACAACAGCGCACGTGCTGTTATTTCACGGTGGTCTTCTGTAAGGGGGTGGTCACTGCCGCCAGACGGGCTGCCCAAATAACTGCGAAACGCAGTGTGCCCTACCACTACTTTTCAAATCCAGACCAGAGTCAATTTTGAAAATTATTAAAATTTCCAAATTTGACCCCGCCGGGAATCGACCCGGGGCCCCTGAGACGTTAGGCAAGCATCCTTGCCACTCATCCATTTACAAATTTGGCTCTGGTCTGTATCTGGAAAGTAGTGGCAGGGCACATTGCGTTTCGCAGTCATTTGGGCAGCCCGTCCGGCGGCAGTAACCACCCCCTTACAGAAGACCACCGTGAAATAAAAGCACGTGTGTTGTTGTGTTTCGGTGAGTGATAAGGGATGCCAGAGCCCATTTCCCTATCCACTCCTAATTCCTTATCCTTAATCCTACTGCAGTCGGCAGCGCACTTGCAGCGGCTTTGGCGTTGCTTGTGTTATAGGCGACGGTAGCCACCTACCATCAAGTGGACCGTCAGCCTGTCTGTCGATCTTAACATAAAAAAATGTCAAAAAACGTAGACATAACTACCGTTAGATTGATTGCGATAGTATTTTTCAAACGCCACTCGCATTTTTAATTCCATTAATCGTAGAAATTGAATACCTTGAATCGTAGAATAATAATTTAATATAATTCATTTAAATATTTTTAAATGAAGAAATAAAATTTTATTATTTACAATATTTTTAATCTATACTGAAACACCAATCACAGTGAGTGACGTCATTTGTGGGCAAACGTTGTCTTATGCCAATGCAGCTGTTTTGTTATGATATGACCACAAATGACGTTATGCGCTCTCAGATGAACTATCGTGGCGTTTTGGCGGCATTTTCAAACAAACAATATTAAAACATGATTTTGATACCTAAAAGGCTATAAATAAATAAAATAGTATTTTTTATGGGAATAAATATCCATGAAGATTAATTTAAAACACTTTCTGAAAATTTGTCCGATCCCCTATTTCAATGGCTAAGTAGGTCAGTCCTGAAGATGAAATAGAGGACAGAGAGACATAGTTAAATTCGCATTTAAAATATTATTATTAAATATTAAATTTCGAAGTACTAAAAAAAAAACAATTTTCGTCGTATCAATAGATAACTGGATACCTAATTACTTAATATTATTTAGTTACAGATGTCACTTGTTCCAAAAAAATAATGTTAGTTACGTTCGGTATACACAGATGTCACTACGTTTTATAAGTTCAAATAGTTCCTTTTTTTTCAACGACAGATGTCGTCGCGTCGTCGGCAGGTTATAAAACGGTTTTCGTTCATCAACACGGACTATACCTTTCATTCAAGATTTCTTCGCTTGCTTTTATAAGCTCAGAGAATAGAATTAGGTAGGGAAAATAAATACATGCATCAGCTGTCGCAGAAATGTCATAGTGACAGATAACGTAACGCTTGTATTAATTTTTCTCCTCATAAAATAGATTCTTAGGGCGACTTTTACCAAAATTTATTTAAAATGACTTTAAATCGATTTAGTTAAATATGTTTTGTCTCGAAAACATGATTACCGTAAACGTGTTTAAGTATGTCTTGCACCTTGTCATTTATAGTCGTATTTAACTAAACACAGATTTGTCTATGGTTTGTGTGTTTCGTTTTACGACCTTTTTTCATTGTGGTGTTATAGGACGGTTTTTTTTTTGCTTAAAATGAATCGTATTGTGTTCAAAGTGTCTGTGATTGTAATTGATCTGTCTATTCTGTCACTGTCATTTCGGGAAACAAAATAGTTCAGGTGGTTATTTATTATTTATTAAAGCCGAGATTTCGTCGTCATGAGTGGCACGGTGAAATATAACTGGGTACGCGGACCCAACTTTTCAACTTTCCAAAATTACAAAAATATACTCGACCAAATTCATGACTTTGTAATCAAAATAAAAAAATATATATCACAGAAATGGGTAACAACCACACAAGTAAATACCCAATACAACGAAGTTCAAATAACCTCAAACATACCAATGCTAAATATGTTTAGCGTGCTAAATAGCCATTTTTGGCCGTTTAATTTTGACAGTTCTTTAATCGCGTTTTACTGCTCGTGAAAGACCGCTAAACAAGTTTAGTACTTAAATAGAATATAATTATATTATAATGTGTTACCATAAGTAGTTTTAAGCATAAATTGAAAGAATATATATCGAGTAATGTTAGCAATAAATGATCTCCGATGGATAAAATAAAATGTACATAATTAGTTATATAAAGTTCTCATAGTTTAAGCGAACAATGTGTTCTTTTATGAGAATAAATTCTTTAAACCGAAAACGTGTTTAACTGTTTGGTAAAAGCCGCCCTTAAACAGTAAACTCCAAAAATATCTTATAATCTGTGTTGCTAATCACAAGTAATATATAGGAAATTATTCTCTGTGAAATTACTTCAGAACGCTCCTCAGGTGAACTCATTCATAGCCGACGTACATACTCGTACTTCAGAAAATTCATGTTCGTCGCTAAACTTTGTTATGTTGTAAATGGAAATGTTTTACAAAAGGCGAAACTTAAATTCCTCATAGGAACTTGGATTTGGAGCAATAATAGAGCCTTGAAACAACTGTATTAGAAAAGCACACGAGAACCGGAAATCGGCTTATGTGGCAAAATAGTTCGCGCCGGGTTAAACTCGCGGATATACAGGCCGTTATTGCGCGAGAAAAAGCTGCGTTTAATGGGAGAGCATAATGGCACACAATAGAGGCTTATGCTCCACTCGCACGTGGCAAATCAATATTTTTTAAAATACCTACAAAGAATTCCCCTTTTAGATGCCTATGGTGTCTAAAATAAGAGTATCCATAAATAATAATAAACCTTCATTTGAAAAGCACTTGTATAGCCCACAATTGGTTAGTAAAGTAAAACTTAAAATCTTATAAGTTTAAGAGCTAACGGCCCGTCACGGCTTCGAATGGGTGGATATTTATTTTTTTAAACATTTTTGAGTTTATTCGTGGAAAACGGTAATTTTGTATGAGGGGGGAGATGGGGGGAGGGTGAGTAGCCTATGTTACGTGAAAGAAATTTTAAAATCGGTTGAGTAGTTTTTGAGTTTATTCATTACAAACATACAAAAATACATACATACATTTTTTTTTCTTTATAATATTATTAGTATTTATTAGTATATTAGTATATATATCAAAATAGTCTTACGTAAACTGCTTATGGTTTTCCACAGTCCTATTAATTGCAATCATGCAGGCACATTAAGGTTGAACTAGTCGGCTTTTCCTCCATACAAACGTAGGAAGTTTACTACTCCTCTGTTTTATGTTTAATTTACAAAAGTAAGCATGATATCGATTTATCTTGTCGTAAACTAGGTTCAATGCTCAACAAACTAGTTAAAAAAGCATTAATTTAATAGATAGAATCCTTGAAAAATCCACATTTTAACACAAATTTTCACGCAACTTTGAGGGTTAATAAGTCACTCTAGTAGTAAAAAAACTCCAAAATACTTTTCGCACCGACATTGCTCAGTTATTCAAGAGTTAAAATAACTTTACACTAAAAAGATACATGCAGTAGTTTTGTCAACAAAATCTTTTTCCTAAGGGTCGGTTTATATTTTTTTCCGTGCTCATTTTTGGTACGAATCATTGTGCATTTCACTCAAATGTTCTTCCTCCGCGGGTAGCGGAGGGGAGGCACATACGCGGGAGCGGCGGCGGTGGCCGGGGAGCTCACTTGAGCTTGTGGCTTGGCTTGAGCTCAGCGAGACAGTCAGTCTCAACTGGTCTCAACTCAATGATATTTAGTTACGTTGCGCGTGCTGTGTACTGCGTAGGTATATTGCGCTAGACTAGAGTCATTGTGCGCTAGGTAGTACATTATGCTTCAATGTAGGTAGATTTTATTGCGCTAACAATAATAAAAAAATAAAAAAATTGCATCCAAACTTTCGATAGTTAGACTAAAAAACGCATAATTATTATTTCCAAGTACAAGGCCAACTAAAAATAACCAAATAAAAATTTTGCTATTTTGTTGTCTGGACACCAAACTGCATTGAAATTTATATGGAATATCTTCTACCGGAGCTAATAGATCCACGGTTTCCTCGCAAGCTACAGTTTATCGACAAATTAAATCGGAGACCTCGCTACCTCGACCTGGTGAAAAGTCGGCGAAGGGATCTCGGAAACTATGAGCGACAGAGGGGCGGGGTTTACGGAATTTCACAGAGGGTCATCGGGGGTTACCAAATCGTGACCCATCCCCACCCCGCCCATACATGTTTTTTACACTCCATACAACTTTTTTGAAATTTCCAATCCCCGTAGCTCCACAACCATAGGGAATAGTGATATCGTGTCTTTGGCGCATAACCATTTCTCCCCGAGGTCCATCGGTTGGGACCACTATCCTTACACCACCTCCCTCATTGACCCCCCTTCCTTAAAAAATCGCTACTTTTGACGAAATGGATGGCATTATCCGTCTTGCTTGCGATAACCCTCCGCGGGCTGCTTGCAGCCCGCGGCATCGAGCAACCTACCCTGGTTGCGAGAACCCTCTACGCAGCATCGAGCAACCTACTAGTTTATAATATTGTTAGAATTAGAATTAACAATTATTATGTAGACTATATAATAATTGTACAATTACTTTTGTTATCTGCGGGTAACACCGTGGGGCGCAGCTAGTATCAAAAATACTCTCACACACACAAACTTTCGTATTTATAATATTGTTAGAATTAACAATTATTATATAGATATTATTATATAATAGTTGTACAATTACTCTTGCTATCTGCGGGTAACATGCTGATGCATTTTTATGAAAAAAAAATTAACCACATGAGACCTTGGAAGAGGAGCAAAATATTGTTTGAATGACGAGAAAAATAATTTGAAGTCGACAAAATGGAGAAGGGTGAAACGGGGTGAACTTTTAGGAGTTGAAAGTGGTATTTCACGGTTTTGAAAAGTTTCACCGGTAAAATTCGTCTTTTCATCGCCATTTTTTTTTTCCGTTGAATCGTCTACTTTTAGATTATGTAATAAAAGAGTAGCTCTGCTATGGAATATTTTTCCAGAAATCGCGAAAAAATGAAAACACAGATTGTCAAAAATCAATTTTTTAATTTTTTTTCTAAACTCATTTTACAACTTTTCTCTTTCATTTTAGAACTTTTTTTGTAGTAGGTTAATTTTCGCCGCAAATCATGAGAATCCATTTTTACCCCCAAAAGTGCACCTCACTTCGCCTTTTTAATATAATCAAATCCTTATTAATGTCCTTGTTTATTCTTTGTATCTATTAAGGTAACATGAAATTAATATTCTCGAAAGGTTTCAACTTTAAATTTCAATAATTTTAATAAATAAATTTGAGTTTAGAAGAAAAATTTTAAAATAGATTTTTTAAAATCAGTTTTTTCATTTTTTCGCGTTTTCTGGAGAAAAGGTCATTGGGCAGAATCTGACCCGGTTTATGAAAGTTTGTGTACAGAAACTAAATTATTTTTAAATTGTAAAGCCACCTATCATTTTATATTTACATTTCATTGAAAATTCATGGGATTATATAGTTATAGGTTAATGAAGGTTGGGTTTTTCTCTACCTAAAACAGTTTTTAAATGGCAAGAAAAATATAATATGTACATGTATCTATGACACACCAAACAAGAGAGGGCGACAAATCATTTAAAAATTGCGCGATCATACTGTCATGACTGGAATGGTTTGTACATCTTGGAATTATATCGTCATCAAGAATTAATTGATAATAAAATATAAATCAGAGGTAAAATTCAATCACGATTAGAAAATATTATATTATACCTATATATTGGTCAACCCTACAATACTCGTACATGGCAGAGAAGGTGTCGAAGGATACTATTGCTCCTACATCCATGGTCGACGCACCGTTGGAAGCTGTGCACATGTTTATTTTTTATCCTGTGCAAGACATCAGGAGCAAACAGATGCACTTGGGGCTTTTTTGGATGATATTACCACAGTCTAACCATACATACTTACGTCATACAGTCGAGCAACGCTCAATGTTCGAGCCTGCAAACTGAAGCGAGTTCGCCGAACGTTGCTCTACGCAATTACATTCGTTGCCTGACTGTATGACGTGTATGGTTAGACTGTGATATTACTGTACCCATACATTGATGAAGTCGAATAAAACTTAAAAAAATAATAACTGTTTTATTTTTGTGTTTCTTTCTTATTAATATGCCTTTTAATTGGGTGAATACACGTATTAAAAAAATAAAACATACATTTTTTTATGTTTCCCTTGATCTACAGTAATAATCTTATAGTATCGTAAATATTATCTATACATATTGCTATATTGTATGTCTGTACGCCGTGGGTATAGTTTTCATACTAGGTGCCCAATGACCTTTCCATAGTAGTGCTACTCTTTTATTACATAATCTAAAAGTAGACGATTCAACGGAAAAAGTGGCGGCTGGCAAGATTGAAAAGACAAATTTTACAGATGAAACTTTTCAGTTGAAAATGATGTCGTTTTTTCGGAATTTGACAACAAATAAGGAAAAATCTGTATTTCGCTACAAAAAAATTACAGCTTACTTGAAACAGAATAAGTTATGTTTTCACCAAATTTCGTAAAAAATAATAATATATTAAACGAGAAAAAAATATCGGTTTTTCCGAATTTCCCGGAAAACTTGAATTTGTGAAAAAATGTTACTTATAAAAGTTGTACCTAGATCTTATTATTATCAACAACTTTGCTTGTCCACTTTTTTCGATAGGAGGTCAACTTTCGTTGTAAATCGCGAAAAACCGTGAAATACCACTTTAGATATAATATAATATTTTCACCCCGTTCCACCCTTCCATTTTGTCGATTCCACGCCTGAGACAAAGATGCCAACAAGGTTTTAGTCCTGTCAATTTAGCACCAATAACACGCATATCATAGTAATTGTAAACGCGAAAGTGATGATGTTTGTATAGTGATGATGTTTGTATAGGTTTTTGTTACTCAATCACGTCAAATCAATACAGTATAATAATTATTATATCTTAGGATAGCGCAAGGAATATTTTTTATCCCGGTAAAGTCGTAATAACTCTATTTGTGCTAATTCAGACTTTTTATGTTTGTATAATTTTTATGTTATACCAATGTTAGTAAAATAAATAAACATGAATAGAATTTTTTTATTTTATTTTACTTCCTAATCAAGAAAATCAAATCCTATCCCAATTTTTTAACCCTACTACAATAATTAGAGATGTACATTGTAACAAGCCTCGCAGCAGTCGCAACGTCCGCGTTCGACGAGACCTCGCATGTGTGCGTTGCCTAAGTCGTTACAATACGGTCTAACTAATGTGTGCGCGCTATGTTCTAACTGCTCTTCTATGAGTCTTTCCCTTTCGCTCAGTTTGCTGTGTGAGACAGAAAGCATTTTAGCCACGCGCACCGATGAGTTCGAGCCGCCGACTAGTTCAACCTTAATGCAAAGCACATGTCGCATTGTCTTTTGCATTGTCGTGTGGAAACAATCATCTCGGACTTTCGCGAACATTGCAGACGCACTACAGAAGGGGGCAGCCCTATCAGCACGCGGTATGTATAATTACACTTTATTCAAAAGCCGTCATGCGATTCTTGAGTAAAACGGGCCCACAGATCACACGTGTAGCAAAACTTACAATAAGGACAGAATAATGTTAGTTTTACTTATTTAAAGGGCTTTTCGCTCCCGCGAGACTTCCATTGTAGCAAACAAAGAAGAACGACAGATATTTTTTAAAAATATTTACAAAAATAACCATTTATAGCCAGCCAACGATTTTCACCAAGGAGGTTTATATTGAAAGGTTTGCATTTAAAATAGTTTCAGAAAAAAAGTGACATTTACTCTGTGGCTACCAATTTTTGGAACAGCCCTCGTAATTTTTCAGAAATAAAAAAAAAATCTGTTAAAATAAAATTAAACAAGTTTGTTAAATAGCGAAACTCTTTCTCTCGAAATTTCCACAGTGTGACACGGCGTTAATGGGCTTTTTATTTTCCCGTGTGTTTGCAAAACGCCATGACGTATATGTTAGCTCGCAACCCGTAAATTTTGCCGTCGCCTGGCCGAATGAATTGTAGCGGTAATTTAGCGCTCACTGTCCGATCGTTTTGTGTGAGAATTTATGAAAATTTCACTAATCTCCGTTATCAACGAAATGCGTATAGACAATTTCTGCAGCAATTCACTTTCATTTAGTCGTAAAACACTTATAATTTATTTAAAATCTTCACCATCATCTCAGTCGTAGGATGTCCACTGTTGACCCGCGGTCCTTATCAGGTAGTCTGTCCTTTTCCAGCTGCTGTTGGTTCTCCGTATTATGTTTCCATCCTACACGAGCTCTGTAGCTGCTGAATTAAGGGTCCCAGTTTCGAATCCACGTGAGGTCAAAGATAAAAACAGCCTATCATATTCGGTTCAGGATTTCATAACAGAAAAATTAAAAGAAATTTTTCTACCTTGATCATTCCACTGAGGTGAAAGGTCAACGTGTTGATACGCAACAACAGTATCACAACATCCTAGCAAAATTTCCTGGCATCACTCGTCTGACTTCGAAGAACCGAAGCGCAGAACATTTTATCTGAAATGTCTGTATCGGCAGTCTTCAGTCGCGCACGACGGTTACCTCCACATCGCTATCAAAAGCTGAAAGAAGAATTCGAGAACATGATGTAACAAGGCCTATGCAGACCAAACAAGTCGTCATGGTCGTCATCCCTTCATGTCGTCCCAAAGAAGAACGGCCATCTACGAGTACGTGGCGATTATCGAAGTGATTATCTTAATTCAATAACGAAACCCGATCGCTATCAAAGATTTCACGCACATGCTGTCAGGGAAAAAATTTTTTAACCTCGATTTAAATCGGGCATATGCTTAAGTTATTACATGAGAAGGACATTGAGAAGACCGCCATCATCACACAGTTCGGTTTATTAGAATTTTCTCGCATGTGCCCTGGCTTGAAGAACGCTGGACAGACATTCTAGCGATTTATTCACCAGGTGTTGAGCAGACTCGATTACGTCTTTCCTTTCATCGATGATCTTCGCCTGGCTTCGGCATACGAAGAATGAAAAACTAAGAAGAATGGAAAACTACGGCATCAATTCTGCAAAATGCGTTCTAGGTCAACCGACAATTAAGTTCCTAGGATAGAAAATTACGGAAAATGGAATCAAGCCAACACAATAAAAAACCCAAGACATACTGAGCTACAAGAAACCTATTCGAAGACCTTCGTAGTTTTCTCGGTATGTTAAACTTCTATCGGGAAAACATACCTAACGCGGCAACATTACAAACACCCCTGCATAAATACCTACGTACCTTCGCTGCAAAAATCCGTCTTCATTGTCCCTGGTCCATGGTCCCTCAATGCCTGGCAGGAGTGTATCCGAAGAGGGGGTTAAAATAAAAATAAAAATAAAAATAAAATAAACCTTTATTTGCGCGAACACATGTTTACAGGATTTTAATTTGTATACAGCAGTTACAGTACAAAGTATGTTCTACCCGCCAAGGGCATGCAAATATTTGTGTTTAATTGTTTATAAACTATATTAATATAAAAAAGGAATTAATATTTCTTATTATAAAATTCTTTAACATCATAATAACAACAATCTAATAACCATTTTGTTAATGTTCTTGTAAATTTAGGATCCGGCAATTCCTTTATATTATTGGGTAGTTTATGGTATGTTTTAATTGCCATAACATAAACATTTCTATTAAATAGTTCTAATCTACATTTTGGTCTTTGCAATAAATTTCCTTGTCTAGTTATTTTGGTTCCTATTTCGTTATTTTATCTGTCAATTTTGCAACGAATTCTCCATGTTTTTTGGAACAGCGTCAGTGACCGGCGTTTGATCTCAGGAGTACGATTCCCATAACCTCGATCTGGCTTCGGTGTGAAATTCGTAAAAAAACTTTCTACAGTTATAAACCTGGCAGCTTTTCTGCCTTAAATGCACTTTTTTTAATAGAGGCAGGGCACGCCGCATTTCGCAGTCATTTGGGCAGCTCGTCTGGCGGCAGTAACCACCCCCTTACAGAAATAACAGCACGTGTGCTGTTGTGTTACGGTGAGTGAAGTAAGGGATGCCAGAGCCCATTTTCCCTATCCCTTCCCACTCCCTTATAATCTTATTGTAGTCGGCGGCACACTTGCAGCAGCTTTGGAGTTGCTTGTATTATAGGCGACGGTACCCACCTACCATTAAGTGGACTGTCAGTCTGTCTGCCGATCTTAACATATAAAAAAAAACTTTATTTTTAAAATGAATTTTAAAAAATTTAATTTTTTTTGTAAAATATTGTCTCAGCAATAGAAAATTTCAGTGACTAAATTTTAATTTTAATTAATATACCTACATATTAATTAAATTAAATTATGCACTAAAGTTTTAATCGGCCTCTTATATTTTACACAATATTAAAAAAAAAAATTGCAACTAAATACCAGAGGTGATCGTGTTGAGTTTATACGCTGCATTGAACGAAATGTTGCCAACAGCGGCTTAGCGTTGCCAGGGGTCGCCCCTTAAATCAATCGGAGTACACAATACAGCCTTAATGGTTAAGCTGGGAAAAGGCGCTAACTGGAGATAATTAAAAACTGGGAGCTCACAAAAAATATACCCCGCATAATTCAAAAGATAAGATAAATCCATCCATCAAGCCGTCGACGCAACAAAGACAAAAGACAAAGTAAGTAAAATTCGAGACAGCCTCTATTAACCAAGTACATAAATAACTTAGAGCAAAAGGATCGAACAAAGGGTGGAGACTGAACAATGAGGTAGGGTGCTAGTAAGATGTAGGCTTTACTACGGGGTGTTAAAGCACAGACGCCTGCCGCTGACGGTAGTTAAATACGCCTCTTGGACAGTTCGTTCAACCAGAATTGTACCATTTAATAAATGGAGTTGGTAATTTAATTTAAAAAAAAAATTAACAATATTATCTATACATTTAATAAAATCGTAAACAATATTTAAAAAATTCTACACGTTATAACTTCGTGGTATTGAGAATAGCGCGTATTTTTTTTTTGTAAACTGATTGGAACGAAACAAACACTTCAGTGTTATTACAAAAAAAAATACTAAACTATGTCTCAACACGTGTTTTGTCAAACAGCGTCTAATGACATTTGTGTACAATTTCACAGTTTAAACCCTGCCTCAAATAATGTTTAACCTTCGCTATTACAAAATCGTGATTGTCCTTTGACTAACCAAAGGATCTTAGATCTTAGATCTTAGATCGCGTCATCACTTACCATCAGGTGAGACTGCGGTCAAATGCTTGATCTATCATTATAAAAAAAAAAAAGACTAACCAAAACATCGCTAGGCAACCTATAGGCAACCAAATGTTGCTATTTTAAAATTATAAAACAGCAAATAGTAACAATAAAATAGCAACATTACAAAACGTTCGTTCAACTTCATTTGATTCAATCCGAAACGTTCCTTTCTATGCAAATTTGTTATGTGCTAATAGAATATCCCTACGCAGAAAAATATTTTAAAATTATCTATATATAAATAAAACAGTTCCGTGTGTGAATATAAATTAATTATTTCTCTAAATACACCACCATAAGTATGTTTTGGAACCAAAACTTACGTGTATAATGAGTACATTGTACACATAGAACAGTGATCGGTTGTAAGAATGGACTTGTCAATCGTCATTACTCATTGTCAAATGAGTATAATATAAATAAAAATTATTTCAAGTAATATGGAAAAAAATGGACAATTGCAATATTAAAATAAAAATTTGTGAACGTGAAGAAAATCGGGTTCAATAATAAAAGGTAAAACAACCCGATATTTCATCATAATCATAACCACACCACTAAATAGAACTTGCGAAAATTAGAGACAAAGCAGTTTAGACTAACTTTGAGGCTTCGACAAGTATTGACATGTATTTAAATATGAAAAGTATTATTTAAACCGTGCCTAACTCTAACTGCTTAAACACGCTTTTGTAATAAAAAAAATTTTAGACACATGTTCAATGTCTGTTTATCTTTTTTGTAATAACGCTCTTAGAGTGTTGTTACAAAAAAGATAAACAGACATTGAACATGTGTCTAAAAAAAAATATTACAAAAAATATTATGTGTATTTATCAATTCATGCACATATCACGTCCAATATATTTTCGATAAAAATGCAATAAAATTGCTCTTCGGTTGAATTGGCTGAAACTTTAGTTAACTATATATTATCATCTCTAAAACGACGATTGAAAGTTTATATAAAGTTAAAAATAGTCATTTTAGGCGATTTTGAAGGTACCAATTCAAGTTGACCTCAGATTTATATGATCAGTCACATAAATCATTTTGGACGAGCCCGTTGAATGAGTGGTTAGGGTGCTTGCCTTAACGCTCTGTTCTAGGGTTCCCGGGTTCGATTCCCGGCAGGGTCAACTTTGAAAAATTAACTTTTCAAATTTGGCTTTGGTTTGGATTTGGAAAGTAGTGGCAGGACACACTGCGTTTTCGCAGTCATTTGGGCAGCCCGTCTGGCGGCAGTAACCAGCCCCTTACAGAAGACCACCGTGAAATAACTGCACTTGTGCTGTTGTGTTTTGGTGAGTGAGTAAGGGATGCCAGAGCCCATTTCTCTATCTACTCCTAAACCCTCATCCTTAATCCTACTGTAGTCGGCAGCGCACTTGCAGCAGCTTTGGCGTAGCTTGTGTTATAAGGCGACGGTGGCCACCTACCATCAAGTGGACCGTCAGCCTGTCTGCCGATCTTAACATAAACGCGGACCAAGTCGCGAGCACCAGCTGGTTTTATATGTATAGATGTGAAACATTTTCACGCCTTAACTTCTAAACGCATATAGGATATAGGGTGCATTTTCATTCAAAAAAAAGTACCTACTGTTCACGAGGGGTCATATAAAAATAATTCAACGTCTGACAAAATTATAGCAGCAATGTTCGCAGAGGCGGGGGTAGATGGTTTCCATGCCATCATAAGGAAGCGTTGCGCCTCATTGTTGAATCGTGTACGAACCAGCACCAACAGCATCCAGATTACTTTGTCCAACAGATGGGACTCACCCATGGAAGTATTACTTATTACTTCCATGGACTCACCTCTGTTGAGTCACTGGCTCTGTCAATGTCAAATGTTAAATAACATATTGTTTTGTAGGTACTAACCATGGAAGTGTTGTATATAGTACTTATTACTTCCATGGTACTAACATATACCTAGTATAAATAAGGCTGTACCATACTAATGCTCAAATATGGACCTCTGGTTCGGCAAATAAAGTATTATTAATAAAGATTGAATAAAATGTCTCATATATATAAATTATATGAGACATTATACGATCGCAGAAATTTTTTTATAATATAAACCGATAAATATTCGGTGTTTGAAGGAACAAGAAAACTAAATGTCGTCTCTGGTATCAGTTACCCATGGTCATCGCAAATAAATTTTTATTTATTTATAAAAGTATTTCAGAACAATAGGTAATAAAAAAAGGCTTAAATATTTTAGTATTATTTCTTTTTCGTTAAGAAAATAATTATTAAAAAGTGCTAAAAAAAATTGTGGGAAATTCAAAATACTTGAAACGGTCAGATCGAATGTGACGCAAAGTCTATGGAAATGACAACAAGCGTGTCATTGTTATTGTAGACTGTGACGTCACGAGAAGCGCGCCAAAAGGGCGGCTGTTTAAAGTGCCGTAGTTAATTTTTTAGTGTTAGTTAATTTTAACATTTTTTTTGTTACTAAATTTCTGTTTTTTTTAGTGCTAAATATTTTTTTACGATATAACCTCTCGTGTGAAAATATTTAAAAAAAGTGTGAATTACCCTATTGGCTAGTCTTTTTTTACTGAGTCTGAGTTTCTATCGTTCAAAGTTACTCATACCTTATCCACTCTCGTCATTCCTCGTCACTTAGCAAACGAATATATGGGCCGACGACTGTGAGATATTAATTACAAGCATTATAAGGTAATTGCGTTTTGTTTCCCCTGGCGCTTCAAGAACTCCGCCTTCAGTGGAATATTCATTGCTTTCACGGTAATTATTTGAACACAAAATCTTCTTTATTGTTTAAAAACTCGTTCGGAAGTCTTAACATGTGCTCAGTTCAGACTTGAACTGCTGGCGATCTACATCAAAACTGTAGACTGGAAGCCGTCGACTCGGTAGATATCATTCTTGCACATGGATGCTTATCTACTGGTTCGATTTTATCAAAGTTAAGATCGGCAGACAGGCTGATGACGGTTCACTTGATGGTAGGTGGCTACCGTCGCCTATAACACAAGCAACGCCAAAGCTGCTGCAAGTGCGCCGCCGACTACAGTAGGATTAAGGATAAGGGACTAGGAGATGTGTGAATGTATATATATGTATATGAGCGCTGTAGGTACGGTGCTGGCTTGAAAATGAGCGTTGTAGGTGTTTGTCTGGCACCTTAGCACAATGCTGAGCCTCCTTGCGGCAGCTAATCGGATACTGGCTCCTGCCAGTATCCGATTAGCTGCCGCAAGGACACGCACACGTTTTTTATTAATTTTGTCCTGTTCTTGTATATATAATGTGTCTTTTATACAGTGAATAAAAGTCTTTCCTTCTTCTTTCTTTCTGTCTTTCTTCATTAAACGAAGAAATTGATGTATATAATAAAATCTAATTGAATCCGAGCGAAGCTGGGAGTGGATCGCTAGTATATGATAAAATAAGGTCGCTATCGGCTTTTGTCTGTTTTTCCGGTAACTTCTAAAACCAACCGAGGGTTTTTGATACAATTTTCACTAATGGCAAGAGCGACAGAGGAGGAAGGTTTGTGTATATATACTACGCAAATATATAACTACACATATTATTATTTTATCAATTTAATTTTAACGTGATAAAATAACAATATGTACAAATGTTACTGTGATTGTCCGAAATCGGTTAATCTTAAGATTCCGCGGTTTATGTACAAAATAATCGATTTTGAAATTGTTCCCTTCCTAATCTATTATCCTTAATCCTACTTAGTTCGGCAGTACACTTGAAGCACATGTGCTGTTGCTTGTGTTTTTAGCGATGGTACCTACCGACAAGGGTATCGTAAGCCTGTTTGATGACCTTTTCATAAAAAAGTAGGTATTTTTATTTTTGTCCTCAAAAATTTTTTTTAGGTGTATCATGCATCAGTCCCTTTGACTATGACCAGATGAGTGGTGAGGAAATTGACTGGTGAGGATTAGTTCCCCATTAGGAATCCTTACTATTTTATAATGGTAGCTCAGTCAGAGCCACCAAATTCTGGGATCCTGCAACGTTTCAGGCAGCTTATGAAAATTATGTAATTGTTTCTTGAACACTGTCAGTTTTCCAATATTTCTTATATTTATTGGAATTTTATTGTATAAGTGTGGTGCCATACAAAAGACACTTATTTTTTTCATTCTAGTTTTGGCAAGGACCATACAAAGCTTATCATTATATCGCGGACGCTCCATGACCTTAAATATGTTAGAATTTTCTTTTATGAACATTATACACTCAAATATAAGCAATGAAGGCACAGTCAAAATTTTTAATTTTTAGAAATATATTTTGCATGATTCTCTTTGTTTTAAATCGCAGATGGCTCTAATACACTTTTTTGAGCTTTAAATACTCTTTGATAATCAGTAAAGCTCTCCAGAAAATAACACCATATCTTATGATTGCAGCCGCTAGGCCATGGTAAGCATACTACTGCAGATTGTTATACTATTTAAAGCAAATGAATACTGATTTAATTTCTTACACACATTATCTATGTGAACTTTCCATGTTAATTTGTTATCAATGTGTAGATCCCGTAGACATGTGTTAGTGCAAATAAGAATTAATTTATTCATTTAAAAGGATATAATATTATTAAAAAAATTATCGAGATAGACATACATAAACTAGCTTATCATACGCCAGGATATCTTAAGATTCGCCACTTTTCGGACATTCACTGTAACATGTACACCAACTTAATATCCACTAAATATATTCTCCCTGTAAACCTTTTTGTGATTGATCCGTTTTGATCCCGTTTCCTGAAAACGTCTCAATGGAGGCCCACCGCAACGTTTTGAAGGCTTATATTGCTTGTATATTCAGATAAAAGTTCTTTCATAATATTGTTTACTATTTTCATATTGGGTTTGTAAATTTAATAACTCATTTTGTTGTTCTATAAACTGTATCGGTTTTTATGTACATGTGATCTTTTAATCGTTATCCAAAGTTTTGTGTTATCCAAAGTTTACACAGGCCACATTTATCATCGTCATTTTAGCCTTTGGATGTCCACTGCTCTAGATATAGGCCTCCCAGATGCGACTCTAGCTCAAGTGGCGCCCGTGTGCAATCAATACCCTGGCACCCTCTCCATCAGAATGTTGAAATTCATTTAATATGCCTTATTTTTGGTTTTATAACATTTTAAATGCTTTAAACTGTTGGCGCCTTGCTTTGCTACCACGCCCGGCGATGGTCATAACATGGAGACAGAGTTTTTAAGAGCGTCGCGAGCGACACAAGCTTTTTGGAGGTGTTGCGAGCGGGAGCGGCGCTTGCTCGGTGCCACCTAAGACCCTGCGCTCGTGTGCACGGCACATCCTGCACTATAGGTAACGCCGGCCGTGAGGCTCCCCTATTATTTTACAACAGGACGGGTCAGAAGCAGCCTCGATCTTGGCTTTATCAGATCGTCAGTCCACTTTGTGGGTGGACGTCCTACTCTGCGCTTGCCGGTCCATGGTGTCCATTTGAGAACCTTCTCGCCCCAGCGGCAGTCGCCTTTCCGTGCTATGTCTCCTGCCCACTACGATTTCAACTTACTAACCTGCCGGTTTATCCACGGATCACCTCATTCCTGATTCGATCTGGCAGAGTAAACCCGAGCATAGTTCTCTCCATAGCTCGTTGAGCGACGTTGAGCTTTCTTATCAGTCCCATGATTAGAGCCCCATTATTTTAGAGCCATTTGTCATCGCCGAAAACACACATTGGTTTACGGTTTACTGAGGAGTTTTGAAAGAGAAGATTTCTCGGAGCTTCCCGAACGCTGCTCTTCCGAGCTTGATTTGACAATTGACGTCTTTCCCGAAATTGGTTTTACCTAATTGGACTGTTTGTTCCAAGTAGATGTTAATTGTTGAATGACATTTTTTACAAAAAATAATGACACTGTTGCATAATCCCCACTATTGTATTATCATCCCACACGCGTCCACGGTTGGACACAGGTATTTTAATTAAGGCTATTTAATCGGATGCAACCTTGTGCTGTATTGAGGTCATCGGTTCAACAAGCAGTTAGTCGCCCCACAGGACGTTTTGACCGTGCCTTTCATTCCTAGATTCTTCTTCACCAACGCCCACTGGTTACAAGTTTCCACTTCTACTGACTGACCAATTTCGTTTTACTGCCTTGTTTATCGCTATTACCATTAATGAAAAAAGTATCAAAATCAGTTGGGCGATTTTTAAAAAAGTTACCGAAGTAGACAGAGCGAACAGAAAAATTATTTTAATATATTAAAATAATATACAATATTTATATAGAAGATGTTTCCTAAGACGGGTAATTAAAAAGAAATAATTACAAAAAAAAATGTGTATTGGAATGAGGATAATGACAAATTTTATAGTATTATTGTGAACTATCCTTTTTTACGTTGGGAAGTCCAACATGGATTCCCGGCAGCGAAGGGGGCGCTGTGGGTTATGCCGGACTCCTACCGGCTAAAACCCAACGACTTTCTAGCGCGTTGGCGGTTGTCTCCCATTAGACTCCCGCTCAGGTTCTGGTCAAGGGGAAGGTGGCGGAAATAGGCCAGACTGTGAACTATCCTAGCCTAACTAAAGTTATATGTAAATGTTTTAAACTATTTAAAAGAGCCCTAATTTTGAAATATGGTCATACTATCTTATATTTTTAAATATCGTCTCCTAAAGTATACCAGGTAAACAACATGAATATAGTTAATCCTCTCAGTGAGGAGATATATCAAATTATAAGTTAGGAAGCTAATAATTTTTGCCGAACAAACTTTTGATTATACTTCATAGATGTGAAAGGAATTGGATTTCTTTTTTTCCCTCGTTCCGAAGTTATTGTCATGTTGCTGCCAATGTTAGAGATCAGCAAATACTTTTATTTCCCACACTCATTAATCCGATCTATTTTCAGTTCTTTATACTGCGTCTGCACACATGTATAATAATATAATTGTACAACGACAAATGAAACACCAATCACTGGCTAGTTCTTTATTGGTCGGATCGCCTTGTTCCCTTCTCCCTTTAAATTAATGAACAGTCTCTCGTGCAACAAACGCTTGCGCGATATAAGAAATTCTGCATCAATTTACCAGCGCCATCTATCTGAGATTATTGATACCACCATACAACATTTCACTAGGTGACCGTAAATAAATTTGTAAATAATCTTCAAACATTCCGCCCACCAAGGACAAACTGATTTGTCCTTTTACATGCACCGCCCACCATGACTTGGTTAAGCTGTTGGATGACTTTACCCGAATCAAATGTCATTTGTCCTTAGTGGGTTTACACAACTATTTTCCGTGAAAATTTTATAACAAAATAATCCCTGTTATAACCAACAATATAAGTGGCCTGTAAAAAGAAACAAAAAAAAAACTAACATTAACAAAATCAAACGGTCACCGGTAGAACACATAACTTGGAAATGGGCCGCTTGATGACAGAATTTTTTGTGCGTAGCGTAACTACGCGTGTTACATTGTCTGTGCCCGGATGCTTAGCAACCACTCGACCAAGAAGCCAACGACAAGGAGGTAAGCCGTCCTCCTTAACTAAAACTACGTCATCGATCTCAGGTTCAGGCGTTTGGTAAGCCCATCTATATCGATGTAGAAAATTTGTCAGGTATTCCTGAGACCAACGTCTCCAAAAGGTTTGCATCATTTTTTGAGTCAACTGCCACCTACGCAGACTACTGACAGTTGACATTTCGAAGTTATGATCTGGAACAGAGATAAGTGGTTCACCGATCAGAAAGTGTCCTGGGGTCAACGCATCAATGGAATCTGATTCGGATTCAAGCCGTGACAGAGGTCTAGAATTTAAACAGGCCTCTATCTGCGTTAAGACAGTGGATAATTCTTCAAACGTCAGCGTGGTGTCACCTAAAACCTTTTTTAAATGCGTTTTTGTAGACTTAATCCCTGCTTCCCAGAGGCCCCCGGAATTTGGAGAATGGGGCGGTATAAAGTGCCACGTCGTACCATTATTCGCTAGAGCCTTTGCAACTTCCTCTGCTAGACCTTCATTTTCTGAAGAGACCAGATTTTGTAACTCACGAGATCCGCCAACAAAATTTGTTCCGTTGTCGCTCCATACCTCAGCGCAATGGCCCCGACGAGCGACAAATCTCTTAAAGGCTGCCAAAAAACCTTGAGTAGTAAGATCACTGACTACTTCAAGGTGGATAGCACGGGTAGCCATACAGATAAACAAGCATATATACCCCTTGTAGGCGCGATGACCGCGGCCCTTTGACGTCCGTACATTGATAGGTCCAGCAAAGTCCACACCACTGCACTTAAAGGGCCTTCCAGGTGTAACTCGGACGGCTGGCAACTGGCCCATCAGTTGCGTGGAAGTTTCCGCCCTGTGTCGAACACATTTTATGCATCTTCGAATGCATGCTTTCACTAAAAGTTTTGACCCTAACACATAATATTGATTACCTAAATGAGCCAACATGAGTTGAATGCCGCCGTGTAGCGTCTTGGCATGAGCATCAGCTATGACCAAATCGGTGAATGTAGACCTTTTTGGTAACAGTATGGGATGTTTCCTTCTTTCGTTCAATGGGGACTTCTCCAAACGACCTCCCGTTCGCATAACATCTTTGGCGTCAAGGAAGGGGTTCAGTGATTTTAAGGGGCCTTTGATCCTGGCAAACTTACCGTCCTTTCTTAAGATTTCAAACTCCCTTTTAAAATTTTCCCGTTGGCATTGCTTAATGCAAACCTCTAGTGCCTCTGTTAATTCTTTAGAAGTAAGATAAGCCGCGGGAGTGTAATCTTTGCTGACCGACTTCCTTATATTTAAAAAACGTCTGCAAAACGCCACCACCCTTACCAACCTTGTAAGGGAGGAGTATCGGTTCCAGATGGGTGTGTCGGCCACGGCGACATTTACCTTCACCTCTTCCAGCTGAGTTTCAATATTCTGTGGTTTGCTGTATTGAACAACTTCTCTATGCAAAATATCTGGACCATTAAACCACAGATTATTGTCCAGGAGTTCTGCAGGTGTTATGCCCCGAGAAGCACAGTCTGAAGGATTTTGACTGGAAGAAATATGTGACCACTGACTCGAGTCCAAGGTAGTCAAGATTTCGGACACCCGATTTGCGATAAACGTTTGCCAGCGACTCGGGTGACTGTTAAGCCATGCCAAGACCACAGTAGAGTCCGTCCATGCTCGAACATTTGACTTGGGAACTTTCAAAGTTTCTGCTACTTCTACTAGTAGTCTAGTGACGAGTACTGCTCCGCACAGTTCCAACCTTGGAATGGATACTTGTTTAATTGGTGCAACTTTAGTTTTAGCTGTTACCAAGGTTACGTGGACATTACCTGAGACGTCAATCCTGCGAAGGTATACCGCTGCTGAAAACGCTACCCTTGACGCATCTGAGAAACCATGCAGTTCTGTTAGCGCATCATCTTTGCTGGTGTTTAGCCATCGCGGTATATTTATTTGAGTCAACAAATGCAAACCTTCTCGGTAAGTATTCCATTCCGTCAACAATTTCCCTGACACTTCCTCATCCCATCCTAATCCCGCAATCCACAACCGTTGGATCAATATCTTTGCTGTTATCACACAAGGTGCCACCCAGCCTAGTGGATCATACAAGCGAGCAATGTGAGATAATATTATTCTTTTTGTTACGGGTCCAGTCGGCAGGTCTAAAAGTGTCAACGAGTACCGAAAACTATCAGTTCGTCGATTCCAGGTAAGTCCCAACAATTTCACCACCTCATCCATCTTAAGCTTTAGCTCCTCTTGAACAGCCTCTTTTCCCGTTTTCGTTCCCTGAATTCCTCGTAGTAAGTCATTGCTATTACTCATCCATTTTTGTAATTTGAACCCTCCCTTTTTTAGTAGCTCGTTCATTTCATAGTAAATAACCAGCCCTTCCTTTACAGAGTTACATCCGGTTAGCAAATCGTCCATATAGAAATCATTCAACACCCTTTCAGATGCTACAGGGTACTTCACACCTTCATCCTTTGCCACTCGCTGTAGACATTTTACGGCAAGATATGGTGCCGATGCCGTCCCAAAAGTAACTCGTAATAATCTATAATCTTCAGCCCTTGCCTCTGCGGTTTCTTTCCATAACAACCGTTGATAATTTGCATCTTGCTCAGACACTTTCACCTGACAGTACATTTTGATGATATCAGCTGCTATGCATATAGGATGTTGCCGCCAGCGCATCAGCAAATGCCTTAGTTCCGGTTGAAGTGTAGGCCCTGTCATTAGTGTATCATTTAATGAAATACCATTTTTATACTTGCAGGAGGCATCGTAGACAACCCTTACCTTCGTAGTATCTTTATCATTTCTCACAACTGGATGGTGTGGTAGGTATACAGTTTCCGTAATATCATTTTCTGTTTCAGGAATCTTCTCCATAAATCCTAATTCTAGGTATTCATCTATAACCCCCTTATATTTTTGTTTCAGGTCTTCATTTTTCTTAAGCTGCAAATGTAATCCATTCAACCGCTTTTCAGCAACCACTCTGGAGTCGCCATTCACACATTCCGGTCTATTCGCTTTAAATGGAAGTTTAACGATGTATCGTCCATCGTCGTCTCGTCTCGTTGTTTTTTCAAAATATCGCTCACAAGAGACTTCCTCTTCTGACATTATCCTCCCCTGTAGTTTAGGTTCCGCTTCAATTTCCCAAAACCGTTTAAGCATATCATTATCCTCAACGCTTAAGTGCATAGAAACCACCCTTGCAGAAGATGGTTGTGTCCTTTCACAAGTGCCTGACAAAATCCACCCCAATGATGTAGCCTGAGCAATAGGATAACCCTTTGGACCCCTTTTAACACCCTCTTGCAACACTTGTCCATAAACTTCCGCACCCAACAAGATGTCTATTTTGTTTGGGGTATGATATTGAGGATCGGCCAAACATACATCCTCATCTAGCCATTCGGATTGCTCTACCTTCCAATTTGGCAGAAAAGTAGTCACCCTTTTGATAACGTACGCTTGAACCGTGATGACGAATTTGTCATCAACTCGCGAATAAATCTTGAGGTCTACCATATGCTTAGCAATTGTTGTCTTGTTGCCATCTAGACCCGATATTATTCCTTTGACTGGGCACTTCTTAAGACCTAAATATTGAACTGTTGCTTCTGAGACAAAGGATGCTTGTGATCCTTGATCTAACAATGCCCTAATGTAGTGTTTCCTACCCTCTGACGATTCAGCCCACACGATGGCCGTCGCCAACAATACCTGACGTTTTACAGGCATTTGACCAAAACACGAGACCACTGGTGCTGTGTCAACAGAACTGGAGTATTCCCCTGATTTTCCAGCGGATGAACCACCCATACCATTTCCAGATGTTGAAACACCAATGTTGGAATTTTGTGAACCACCTCCACCTGAACCGTTCGGATGAAGCAATGAATGATGCTTACCTTTGCACACCCGACATGTTAACTTACTAGGGCAAAACCTCGCCGAGTGGTTACTACCCAAGCAATTGTAGCATAAACGCTTATTAAATACAAATTCACGTCGCTTGATAACATCTTCTTTAGAGAATTTTTTACATGTAAAAAGTTTATGATATTCATTACAATATTCGCATACAACACTATTAACCGTTGCAAAAACCTTATGCCTTCCTGGTTGGTCGTGAGTAAGATTTGAGGGTCTCGGTTTAGTAACTGGTTCGATTGATTCAAGAGCTCTAAATCGCGATTGTAAAAATTCACGAAATTCTACAAACTTAGGCAGTTCTCCGGAACCGTCTGCCGAGATCCTCAACTCCCACTGCTTCCGCGTTTCTATATCCAGCTTGTTAGATATTATATGAATTACTATTATATCCCAGGTATCGACGTTAACCCCTATATTTTTTAACCCGTGCAAACAATCTGTAGTAGTATCAGCAAGCTCTTTTAATGCGTCAGCGGATTCTACACTAATATACCTTTGGTTAAGTAACCGCTTTAAGAGACAATTAGCTAAGTATTTTTTGTTATTGTACCTTGCCTCCAGCTGATCCCAACATTCCGAATAATTTGTTGCCGTAAGTGGCAATTGCCTTATAAGTTGCTCTGCTTCTCCAGATAAATGACTTTTTAAATAATGGAGTTTTTGCACATTATCCAACGAAGCGTTTGAATGAACTAAGGAAACAAATAAGTCTCTAAAGGTAACCCACTCTGTGTATTTTCCCGAAAAATGGGGTATTGTAATTTTTGGTAACTTTATATTTTCTACAAAATTTTTAGCTGATTCAGTTTGAACCGAACCTTTTGAAACTGGACTCAGCATATTCATTAATTCTGCTTTATAATTTATGAAAGCTTCCTCTGTTTTATCATATAAGTCTTCCTTAATGTAGTTACTACTTTGTATGTTTTCCCAATCATCCGAATCCAAAATAACCTGATGGGTCTTTGTAAATTGATTCCATAAAGTGTCTAATAATGTTAACCTTGTTTGCACATAAGGTTCTGTAAGGCGGTCTTTAGGAGACTTTTTGAAGTTAACCTGTGCCTTTACAATTTTTTCATAGGAATCTCGCTGCGCGTATAATAGTTTAGCCGTCATATTGTTAAGTTATAATTTAATTAACAGTACTAGTTTTTAGTAACCAAATTATTCTAAGTTCTAATACAATCCTGAAAATTTTACAAGTGTTTGAGAAATCGGAACTAAACAAATATCGGGCATGGATTCCCCGTCCCAACCAAATTCGCGAAATTAATCTAAGTCTAAAATTATCACTGAATTTACTAAGTAAATTTATTCTTACACATAAAGTCCAAATTAGCTTGAATTTACTTCTTTTCTTCTCAGTTCACTAAGTTAATGTATTTAAAGATCAAAATTGCACGACTAATAAAATTTCAAAGTACTCACAACCTATTCCGACACGCACTTCACCGAAATCCTGACGTCACCGAGAACCTTCTTCCGTGATGTCCGTGTGTAGCACTCCCTGATGCTGACTGGTTTCTGGCTTTGTCTGCAGACCTTCCTCCTGGCCTGCTGCTGCTCACCGCTGCGAAGTAGCCACACTGCCTGCTTTCTTGCTTTGCTCCTCGGTTGCAAGATGCACCTTGCACCTCTCCAACCAACCGGAACGACGACGTCCCGTCCGGTGAACACTTTCAGTGGCGATCCGCCACTGATTACTAGTGTTTTTGCAAAAAAAATAAAACCGGCAGAAATCCGACTCGATAGGACCAAAAATATTTGTACAACGACAAATGAAACACCAATCACTGGCTAGTTCTTTATTGGTCGGATCGCCTTGTTCCCTTCTCCCTTTAAATTAATGAACAGTCTCTCGTGCAACAAACGCTTGCGCGATATAAGAAATTCTGCATCAATTTACCAGCGCTTCTATCTGAGATTATTGATACCACCATACAACATTTCACTAGGTGACCGTAAATAAATTTGTAAATAATCTTCAAACAATAATATTATTATATGTAATATATATAATATATTATCGACACTCTCTTAGGTTCGTACAGATGTAATTTTCCGGGCATTTTTAAATTTTTTCTCTATATACGAAAATTTATCGTACTCCTACGTGTATTGAAAAAAAAAAAGAATTAGCCGTATTGGGCATAGCAATACATTTAGCGATTAATTTTTATTTATATAGATTATTACCAAAATCAACTTAGCCTTCAACTTCAAATTTATTTCAACTTAGCCTAGGTATTTAGTAAGTATAAGAATACTTGTATCAAGAGACACCGCGCGTCTAAAATCAAAGAAATGAGAGTGTGTGTGTGTGTGTCTGAATGTGTATGTGTATGCATGAGTGTATATTTTTGCGTGCGTGGATGTATCTCTCTCTCTCTCTCCCTTTCTCTCTCTCTCCCTGTGTGTGTGTGTGTGTGTTTGTGTTTGGAACAAGTTTAGAAATATAATGAGATTCCAATGTACATGTAAATATACCTGCTTTTATAGTATTAGAGATATTATTATGTAGGTAGTGTTATCTTTTTTTAAGTAAAGTGTAGCTTTTAAATTAGTCTAATTTCATAGTTGAGTAAGTGTTACTGTAATGATGTAGTTATAATAATTATTTAATATAGTTAAGTTAGGCAAAGTCCTTAATAAAGATTCGGTTTCATTATAATTTAGGGTCTTGGGCCAGTCTGTTAGGGTCTTTTTGCAATTATAGTGGGTCATAGGGTAAATATTAAGTTTCTCGTTTATTTTGTTTTAAGAGGTTTGGGTAGTATATTGTCTTCGGGCAAAGGCGGTTTTAGCAATTTTGTATGAATAACATACCATTTCTTCTCTTATTAACTATATTAGGATCATAAATTAAGGATTTGTGTAGTTTAAGTGTAGTAGTCAAGATATCTATTATACAATCATACAAAAATAAATGTAACATTGACCTATGCAAGCAGCATCAAGTAGTCTGCGTGATACCCAACTCCTCAGCAAGTTACAACAGATGTAGTGTGTTTGGGCTCATTATAATGGTCTCAATATAATTTCGGGAGTTTGTTTATAAGTTTAACTTGTATATTGAATGTTTGTACTTATAAGTATGTACGTGTGAAGTGTGTAGATGAATATGGAATATTCATAACTTTGGTATTTTCATTATTAATGGGTTTTATTAGCACATTCTTAAATAAAGCCTTATTAGAGTAAAATTAGTCTGAAGATATATCTACATCTTTTATTGTAGTTTCCGTGCTTTCTGCAAACTAATTAGTACATGACATAGGCAATGTGGGAGTTTGTTTTTTTCTAATAACAGGATCACGCAATTACAGATCCGCAGGCAGCCTATGCCAAGTACCGTAAGAGGTATTACACCAACAATACCAGTTCATTGTCTGATAAAATTCAAAGTTTAACCGTAACATTAGACGTCAGCACAAGGAATTTGTTTAAGAGTCTCGCCCCGGACATTACAAGTTTTCCTTACTCGTTTGACGGATCGGTCTATTGTGATTTCTATTCTATTATTGTTTGTTTTTAAAGAACAAAATGGATGAGGAGAATCTTCTTTTCTAGTATATGTAACTAAAGTAAGTACCCGCAAATAGTTTTATGTAAAGTTCTTCACACAGTCAGATGGTCTACTTGATGGTTACGTAGGGTATTATAAGCAAGCTTTAGGTGCTGCAAGTGCACTGCCGACCTTAGTAGGATAAAGGATAAGAAATTAGAGAGGGACAGAGAAACAGTCTTTTGTAAAGTTAATCACGATATAAATCACGCTCAGCAAAATACCAATGATACTAATAAGAACTAAGCTGCAGAGCCTGGCACATAGACGCAAAGTTGTCTGTCTGTGTGTATTCTATAAGATGTACTTCGGAGAGTGTGATCGGAAGCTGCATGAGATTATACCGCCTTCCCCTTTCTTCTATCGGACATGCAGACGTACGGCTGGTTACCATCCTCACCTTGTCGAAATCCCTCTAATTCGGACCGAGCGCTTTAAAACATCTTTTATAATGAGCACTGCTAAGGATTGGATCTCCCTGCCGGCGTCTGTATTTCCGAACTTATACAACCCAAATCTTTTCAAGATTCGAGTGAATAGGCGTCTGGGTGAGCTCGCTCCATCATCAGCCTCATCCTTCCTACGTGGATGCTAGTCAAGAGAAAACCCATCTTTAATTTAAAAAAAATCGTTGTTTGTATGTTTTCTATGGACTTCAAAACCGCTAAACCGATCACTGGGAAATTTTGCATACATGTTGTCAGGAGTACAAAAAAAGGACATTACCTTGAGGGACGCGGATGAAATCGCGGGCAAATGATAGTAGTGTATAACTGGCTATCGTCGTCTAGGAAAACCTATTGCGACGGTTTTTTATGTTAAGATCAACAGACAGGCTGACGGTGAACTTGATGGTAGGTGGCTACTGTCGCCTATAACACAAGCAACGCCACAGCTGCTGCAAGTGCGCTGCCGATTACAGTAGGATTAAGGGATTGGATAGGAAAATAGGCTCTGGCATCCCTTAGTCACTCACCGAGACAAAACAGCATACGTGTTTTTATATCACGGTGGTTTTCTGTAAGGGGGTGGTTACTGCCGCCAGACGGGCTGCCCAAATGACTCCGAATCGTGTACCCTGCCACTACTACTCCACCTAAATACAACAAACAATTTATTTAACATGTTCTTTCATACGATAATGTGACGCTATGTTCTGCTCGTGCTAATATCTTATTTTATATATATAAAAATCTCGTGTCACGATGTATGTTCGCGATAAACTCTGATACTACTGAACCGACTTTGATCAAACTTCGTAAGTATCTGTTATTTGGTCCAACTTAAAAGATAGGATAGTTATTATCTTAATTATTGACCTCAATATTTGTTATTGCAAATTAAATGTTTATTATACAACGTTGGGTGCGTGCCTTAACGCTCTGTTCTAGGGTTCCCGGGTTCGATTCCCGGCAGGGTCAACTTTGAAAAATAAACTTTTCAAATTTGGCTCTGGTCTGGATTTGGAAAGTAGTGGCAGGGCACACTGCGTTTCGAGATCATTTGGGCAGCCCGTCTGGCGGCAGTTACCACCCCCTTACAGAAGACCACCGTGAAATAACAGCACGTGTGCTGTTGTGTTTCGGTGAGTGAGTAAGGGATGCCAGGGCCCATTTCCCTATCCACTCTTAATCCCCTATCCTTAATCCTACTGCAGTTGGCAGCGCACTTGCAGCAGCTTTGGCGTTGCTTGTGTTATAGGCGACGGTAGCCACCTACCATCAAGTGGACCGTCAGCCTGTCTGCCGACCTGACATAAAAAAAAAAAACAGTAGTGTCTATTTATAGGTTAGTTCGATAAATTATTAATAGATAGAATTATTAATAGCTCTGCCTTGCTACCATGAACGGCATCCGAAGTTTACCCTCTGTGTCCCACTTGCAACTTCTTAAATAAGTACGATAGAGAGAGAAAACTTCGAATGACATTCATGGTAGGCTTGCTGTAGATTAATTTATAGATACAACATTCGGATACAGTAAAATAGAAATAATTTCTTTTTTTTTTTGTAAAGTAAGATAAGATTAACGATGTACTCATTCATATTATCATCATTAATTTGTGTGATTGAACGAAAACTGGATCTGATACAATTTAAAATCGGCTACACTGTTTTCAGCTTTATTAGCAAATATTAATGTGATTATATCAAAACTAGATTAAAACCCGGCTTCGCTCGGGTGTAATGTAACTCATAATATGTAGGTACACATGTAGGTACAAAATGTAGGTAGATATTTCTGTAGTTATCGGTTCTCAAGGAATAATAGATTTCGCTCAATGTTTGCGGCAAGACGTTTCGTTTTACACAGTCACATGAGTCACAGTTCTTTGTAATGGACACTTTGTTTTTAAAATGAATGGTGCGAAGACGTATTGAGTGGAAGGCGTATGTGCGTTAGTATGAATGAAACGGAACGTTTATTAACTACTCAAGATGTCACAGGTGTCAGTGAGTGACGTTTCGCTAGAGTGGCCAATATGGCGACTGCGAATTGTCTGTCAGCACCATTAGAATTTAACAAAATACTTGACAATCCGAATTTTGCGGATATATGTTGTCGACTCGAAATCTTTATTTTTTTATGTTTTATTATTCAGGTAAGGTTCCAATCGAGTCTAACCTCGATTGAAATGGATGGATTTCGTTGAAATTTGGTAGAGAGATAGTTTGAATCCCATTAAAGGACATAGGATACTTTAAGGAGGTGAAAAGGGGTGGTGGTGTGGAAGTTTGTATGGGAAAAATACTAATTCCGCGCAGACGAAGTCGCCGACAAAGGCTAGTATAAACGATATTATAATGAGCAGGTGACCTTGAGAGCCCAAAATTTTAATCTAATAGGAAGTGGCATTCAGTCATTAAAAAAAATAATAATGTAACATCTTCTGTCCATTGCCTCTAAGAAGTGGTAAATGGTAAATGCATGAAAGAAAGAAACGGGACTTCGCTCACTGGGGAAGAGTTGAGATTTTGTTCGCGCGTCGGAGGCGACCAAAAGGCGCGCTTTTTCTATATTTTCTACTAGAAATAAAATTACTCTTTATAAAATACTAGCGGCCCGCCCCCGGCTTCACCCGGCGTGCAATTTTTATATACCCTAAAACATTCCCCGTTTACAAAATATTTGTAAACAAAATAATATATAAACAACCGTAAACAAAATATTTGCAAACTTCTTACAAGATATAAACAGATACTAATATTTTCTAACTATTATTTACTAACTTTACTAACTAGCTTTCCGCCGACGGGTTCGCTCGGCGTGCAATTTTTAAATACCCTAAAACACTCCCCGTTTATCCCTCTTTCCATTAGCGAAAACCGAATTAAAATCGGTCAACCCGTTCACGCGTCATGCCGTGACCAAGGGAAATGGGGATTCATTTTTATATATATAGATTATTCGTGGCAATTTTTTTATGTAGGGCTCAAAGGGAAGGAGATGAGGGGAGGTTGAGTAGCCTATGTTACTCGCTGATAACTTAGCTTTTTATAGGTGAAATAATTTTTAAAATAGGTCCAGTAGTCTCTGAGTTTATCAATCACAAACATATAAAAATACATACATACAAATCATTTCTCTTTATAATATTAAAGTATACATATACATATCACTGTCTATCTTTAAAAATAAATTGCTTAATTATCTCTTGTCCCAAGCTTAGTTAGCAAGTTGTTATTGTTTTAATCTCAAGTGTATATATATGTTATATATGTATTTGTATTTTATATGTATATATATTATTTTGTATATATACTTATGTATTTATCTATTTATTTATGTATATGTGTATGTTTTTCTTCTCTGTTATATTTGAAAATTTAGTATATAGATTATTGATTATATTTTGTTTCTTTAGCACTCTACCTCTTTCTCTCTTTCTTGTTTTCTCCTCTGCCACAAGGTTGTCTGTACTCACTTATTTGTAGTATTTATTTGTTATTTTTATTTATGTTGTGTGAGTAATAAAGAGTTTGTCTGTCTGTCTGTCTGTCATATATGTAGTATAGAAGAAATGGGCATCCCGATCGCTGCAAGAGTCTTCGTTTGCAGTGAACGGAGTGGAGTCCCTTAGTTGACTGTTAGAAGAAGTTTAGTGATAGTTATTTACGAATTTCCAATTTACGCATAAAATAAGTCTTAACTAATGTCGCCTTTTCTAACCATATTAGGATTAAGGATAAGGATAAGCGATAGGGAAATGATAATACTATGTATCCATACTGAGTTTCTTGTAAAGGCAGACCATTCTCATAAATGCGGGCCGCGAATAAATCCACGTATACCTTCTATATGCCATAGGACGGAGTCATTGTTGAAAAGTCATTAGTCGCACACAATGGTTTGCAGTTAGGGTTAATGTTGGCATAGGGCCAATATAAAATCGGCTCAATTTTATTGGGACCGCTCCACTGGAATTATAGCCGAACGCCTCTATAGAAGATATCTCGTGTCGGACATAGTCATGGAGACGACTTTTTTATATATTTTTAGGAAACTACTAAAAACATTCTAAAATATTAACAAATTTATTGTGAAATTATTGAAATTAATAATAAAAAAAAAATTGTAACGCTCTGTCCCGCCCGCAACCCGCCACAGGCGCAGGCGCGGCCCCGCCTCGCTTGGCAAAATCGAACCGAAGCAGCCGAAAAATAAAATCAAAATATTTATTTATCAATTAGGTTTCTCCAAGAAACTCTTATGATCGTCATTTAAATTTACCAGGGTTTCGAAAAAAAGCCAAGATGATGATCCTGATCCTGAGAAGAAACCCCGAAAGAAACTGAGGATACTATTCTTTTTGTCATCTTTAAAATATAAAAATTACAACAATTATATACACTTAATTAATACTCAAATCAAAGTACATAAATACAATACTAAACATAGCTCCGAATCCAGGCTTTAATTTACTTAAATAATCAGTAACCTTATAATAGCCTTTCGATATAACCTTATGAAAGCGGCGTAAGCGCGTGCGTGATTTACTCTCTTAGCCGATCCCCGTTACAAAATGGCGCCCAACGTGGGGTTCGAACCCACGACCCTAAGATTAAGAGTCTCATGCTCTACCGACTGAGTCAGCCGGGCCGCCCGCAGCATTTTGACAAAGACAAGCATTGAGAAAGAAGCAAAATAGGCAAGGTGTTGAGCTTGAAAAACGGCCGGCTCCTCGTGCCTGCAGGCACCGGCCAATAGTCGGTTCAGTGTTTACAACATATTTTTTTATACATGAAGGGATTTTATTAGGGTCCTCCGCAATGAAGGGACATGATTAGGGTCCTCTTTATCGTTGGTCTCCATATTATTTGATCACGACATATAGGCGCGAATAGTCGGGCGCGGAGAATATAATTCAACATTAGGTCATGCGTTGTAATTCTAAACCAAACGCTATAATCGGCACAAAATAAGTCCTCGATCGCATTGTCCACCAGCCAATCGCACCAAATCAGATAACACTCCACCAAACACGTAGCACAATTCACTTGATGTAAGCCGATTGCCTTCTCGTAAGGTACTACTCGGCCACGATGCCTCTGCGCTAGCGCTGTTGTGTCAGAGTCCACGACAATGACATTCCGCTCCCGCTGTCCAGTTGACAACTGACAGTTGTCATTGCTGTTTACTCTTGTTAATCAAAAGCGCCGACATACATTTTTTGACAAGAGAATCGAAGTCCCTTTTCCAGACGGAAAACCAAATTGGTTTCGGTTGATTACATCGTGCTTCCTATAAAAGGCAGATATTGGATGGTATATAATATTTCTCAACTATTTTGTTTATAGATGATACCTACTTTAGTGGCCGCCAGGTTTAATTAATTAATTAATTAATTGAAGTAAATAAAAAGTTCAAAAAGTAAAAATGTTCAAAAGTTTAAAAATTTGAAAAGTTTTTTTTCTGGATGAAACGTACCCTAGATGTCCTTTCCGCATCTCTGGCAACGTGTTTCAGGAAATTTCAGGAAATTCATAACAAAAAACAAACTCACTTTCGCATTTGTGCTATTAGTGTACAAATGCGATCTAACATAATTAGACCTTTTCCGTTTAGCTCCGGTTTACTTTATAACAAGCATTTCGACTGTACCTTTGACTGCATCTCCGCAGACGTCGCTGTTCCATTGTTTGAAGTGTACGTAATTAAAATCGGTGCCTGCGATATTAGTTCTCACCTGTTCGAAAGGCGAGCGGGGTTCGTTGGAGTACGGTGGTGGGGAGGAAGGGGGTGGGACTGTGACGTAATTGCTATCTAGTAGCATGAATTTTTATTTTATTGGCGGAAGAATTCCAAACGATTTAATGAAACTATAGTTTCGTTACGAACTATTTTTACAATGTTTACCTAACTTACTCTCGAGTCTCACGTTAATTCTAAGTACTAACTGCAACACTTAAAAACAACTTATTATTGATGGACTTTAGTGACGGAGTCCATCACGAAATATGATATTTTTGTGTCAATTCTATCAATTTTTTTATGTTAATGTCGGCAGACAGGCTGAGAGTCCATTTGATGGTAAGTTGCTGCCGTCGTCTATAACACAAGCAACGCCGCAGGTGCTGCAAGTGCGCTGCCGACTACAGTAGGATTAAGGATAATGGATTGGGGAAGGGATAGGGATATGGGCTCTGGCATCCCTTGCTCACTCACCGAGACACAACAGCACACGTGCTGTTATTTCGCGGTGGTTACTGCCAACGACTGTGCCTACGCAGTGTGCCCTGCCACTACTTTCCAGATGCAGACCAGAGCCAACCTTGAAATGTTCATTTCCAACGTTGACCCTGCCGGGAATCGAACCCGGGAACCCTAGAACAGAACGTTAAGGCAAGCACCCTAACCACTCATCCAATGGGCTCGTTGGATCTAATCTGTGAAATGAGATTACTCATAATTTTTTAGGTTTGTAATATATGTCATTTTTGAAAATAAAACAAAAAACGATAAAAATGAGAGGTAACTTGGCGATTTTGTTCAATCGAGAAAATTTCATTGTATAAATTTTCTGTTGACATTTCACTTTTATTTATAATGAATTAAACTATATATAAATATTTTCTTATTTGGACTTTATACATTTATTTATTTATTTATTATTACATGGCCTCCAACGAGGCAGGCACCGAAAAAAACACACAACAAGGAACAGGAAAAAATAACATGGCAGATGCCGCCGCAATTAAAGGAGGCACAGCCTACGCCAATAAAAGTCGAAGTAGCATCCCGGCAATAAAGTTAGAAAAAAAAAATATCAAAAAAATTATGAAAATTTATCAAAAAATTTATCAAAAATTTATCAAAAAAAAAATCATACATAGAAATAAAATTAAATCGGAAATTTGGAATAAATGTCAAAAATAAACTAGTGTTAATTATCTGAACCACGGACCCTTGGATGTCTTTTAATTTTGGAAAATGCGTCGATAAACAGGTCAACATCGTGACTCAGGGAGTTGGCAACATCCATAATACGATTATGGGGGAAAAACGGCCTAAGTTGGTTTTGAAATAATTTAGTCGAAATGTGTGTACCTGCCCGGTCTGGGCGCTCGACTAGGAACCCGAAAGTTTATACTTCGGAGTTTAGATAAAATTCAATCTAGGATTAGCTGTTTCTATTTATACGCGCACTTAAATTCGCTTTATGGGATTATAATAAGATTGTTTGTTTATTATTAACTATATTATGTATTACCTTGTTCTGAAGTACACAATTATTGTTCCATTATTCATATCACATCGATTACTTCAAAAGGGTTTTTCGATTAAAATCGTGCCATTAGCAACAGCGGACGAACTCTTACAAACATATCTTTATTTAAAAAATATTTCACATCTATACATACAATAAAAAAAATCGTAAACGAGTTAAATATTTTCAAAAAAAAAAAAATATATATAGAAAAAAAAACAATTTATACACGTTGTACTTATATTACCGAGTACAAAAAAATAGTTCTGAGATTTTTTGTCTGTGTATCTGTGTGTCCGTGCGTTTGTGCACGCTAATCTCAGAATCTCAGAACCCCGTTGGATGAGTGGTTAGGGTGCTTGCCTTAACGCTCTGTTCTAGAGTTCCCGGGTTCGATTCCCGGTAGGGTCAACTTTGAAAAATCAACTTTTCAAATTTGGCTCTGGTCTGGATTTTGAAAGTAGTGGCAGGGCACACTGCGTTTTCGCAGTCATTTGGGCAGCCCGTCTGGCGGCAGTAACCGCCGTGAAATAACAGCACGTGTGTTTCGGTGAGTGAGTAAGGGATGCCAGAGCCCATTTCTCCATGCCCCCCTCCCCCTAATCCCTTATCCTTAATCCTAGTGTAATCGGCAGCGCACTAGGGTAGCCACCTACCATCAAGCCGATCTTAACATTAAAAAAAAATTGTCAGACCTTGATTTTTTTTATTTTTCAACGCTTAAGGAAAAGGGGCGTGGAAATAGTTGCAGGCACAAGCCAGAAATAAAAAAAAATTCATTGAGAAGTCAATTCAAAATTCGTCTCTGTTAGATTTACGCCTCATTACCCAGCAACGTAATACAAAACGTTTTCGACACAATTTTACTGCTTACACATAACTGTTTAGAAAATGACTCGCATAAGTTCAGTATTGCTGTTATTATGCCTTCCACTCACTGTATATACTCTAGGGGTAAGTAGGGTAGCATAAGAACATCCTTTTTTTTTTTTTTTTACGAGGAGAAATCCATTTACAGATTCCCTACCGCTGGCTAGACAGTAGGGATATGTGGGACTCACCCAGTCAAGGGACTGGTCCTACCCACTAAAACTCCCCGGTGTCTCCTTGCCCTTTGAGCGGGGTGGACCGGGTTCTGCCGAGGCAACAACTCCGATCCACCCCAGGGCAGCCTAGTCATTGCTGACTAGGCTTACTCCAATGGGGGATTGCCCGGAGACACCCAGGCAATCCCCAGACGGGGGGGACCTTGTGCAGGCACACATAGCTCGCCAGCCATGTGTGCAGGTCCTCTAGGGCATTTGAATACGAGCTTGGTATGCCCGCCTTCTCCTGCCCAGCCGCCTGCGTCTGAGGGAAGCGAGACCGGCCTCTTCCTCTCGCCTCCTCTCAGCTGAGCATAAGAACATCCTAACTCATACCTTATTATTGACAGGACAAACTACAGTTATAAACTATGCTAAATGTCTTATCTTCTTATATAAAAGTGGCAATTCGGCTCACCCTGAAGACGGCCATTGTCTGCCAGTGTCATGTACAACGACTTATTCAAAACTGCAGCTCCGCGACGAGCTCCGCTGGGCGGAGCCCGCTCGGAGCTCTCCTCGGTGTGGGCCTTCTTTGTCCCCAAAAACAATCCGATCGGTCGAGCAAAGGCCGGTGACCCCACCGACCCCTGCAACCGCGACAAGGTCATGGCCCACCTAGGAGGGGCCACGCACCGGGAAACGCAGTGTCGGCAGACCCCCGCCTAGATGGATAGACGATATTAAAAGAGTCGCGGGGAGTCGCTGGCTTCAGGCGGCACAAAATCGTGGTGTTTGGCGGTCATTGCAGGAGGCCTATGTCCAGCAGTGGACGTCCATCGGCTGAAACGAACGAACGAATGAACGATAAATGCTGAACAGTACAGAGTATAGGATCTTCTATAGGATATAATAAAATCGTAAATGAGCCGTGTTTGTAAATATTAAAAAAAAAAAACAGTTTTTAGAATTTTTGTCTACTTGTCTGTGCGTTTGTGCACGCTAATCTCAGAAACGGCTTAACAGATTTGAATGCAGTTTTCACTGATGTATTGCAGAAAGCTTCTCGTAAAATTTAGTGTTACGATCGGTACAAAAGAGTTACGCGCTATACCGAATACCACGCTTACGAAGCTAGATGTTATAAAAATACTAGCCGGTGGCCGCGACTTCGTCCGCGTTGAAAAATGAAAAATATAAATGTGTAACATAACGCTTGCGTCTGCATCAAGCGAGTCCCGTCATTCGCGTCGCGTTGGTGCGAGACCGCTTCAATTTATTTTCTCCCGAGTACTTTTTCTAAGATATTCATTGAAATCAAATGATGTCAAGGGCAATATTGTTCAAAATTAAATACTTTTAATGAATAACGTATTTATTTGGATAGGATTAATATCATGTTTATAAAAACACCTTCGCTAATAATGCATTATTTTAGAACAAATTTGATTACCATAAAAAAGGTTATAGTGAGTCAACCTTAAAAGACAGACATATGCTGTCTCGGACTTTTTTTTAGAACTTTTAAAGGGAAACAACGGAAAATTCTCAAAAGGTATAAATTTTCCCGATTCTGCAACATTTTTCATTGAAGCTCCGCTCCTATTGGTCGTAGCGTGATGTTATATAGCCTATAGCCTTCCTCGATAAATGGACTATTCAAAACAAAAAGAATTTTTCAATTCGAACCAGTAGTTCCTGAGATTACCGCGCTCAAACAAACAAACAAACTCTTCAGCTTTATAATATTAGTATAGATTGGATCTACAGCCAAGTAACGCTGAAGCAACGGACTACGGTCGTATACAACTTAAGGAAAACGGCCGCTCGCCTTCCTCTTAAGATTAACTGGATTTACAAATATTTTCAGAAAAAGGTTACACTAGTGTCGACAGAGAATTGTACTCCAGTGAAGACGTTTGACAGAACCAACAACCTAACTTACTCGTACCATGTCTGGTCCAGGAAAATTAACAGGAACACCACTGTTATCGACTTCAACGTCACCGTTTGGGAAACAACGGATCCTATACGGGTAGGTTCTGGATGATACATATTATATACCTTCATCATGAATGTATAATATACATTGGCACGCTTGGGGCACGGTGGGGGTTAAAAATTCGTCCGCCGAAGAGCTTGGAGACAACGAGACGGGCAGGCAGTGGTGTTGGCCGTGCGCTTTGATCCGCTGCGTTTTTGTTCCTTTTCCATTTTCGCAATTTCGTTTAAAATTCATTAATATTTCCATATTTAGTCTATGGAATATGTATAAGCATAATGTATTTGTATGACATAATGTTTGATTTTCAATCCAAAAGCCTTGAAGTTATTTGATTGTTTTACACTGTTCCCCAATCAAGCACGTATACAGAGGGGGGGAAAGTTGGGATTTATCCCCCCCGAAATCTGACTGAAAAAAAAAAACGATAGATGTCATTCATTCAGAAAGGAATAAAAAAGTGAGTTACTCAAACCTATTGTCATTACATTGAGAGAACTATCCTGCACAAACAGAACTGTTGCCCAAACTGCGTCTACATTCATAGCTGCGTTGGAAAAGAGTAGTTTCTTGATTTCTCTAAAAACCTGTGAAAGATTTTTCAGAAAAATTAGAGTAAAGTACAGTGATTACAGCGATTTTTACACAGTTCACATGGTTGTTTCAATGTTTGCCCCCCCCCCCCCCCCCAACCAAAAGTCTGGATACGTGCCTGTCCCCAATTTTATGTTTTAACTAAAATTTGTTTGAAAAACTGTTATAATAAGAAATATATAAAATGATAATAATATTACACAACACCAAAACAAAAATATTTCAACTTTTGTCCAGTATACATTTAAATTCATGGAAAAATTTGGAGGGACGCAAAAAAAATTTTTTTTTCCTGTTCGTGCGTGCGTGTATAAAATATTACTTAACCAGTATTTTAAGTAATATTTTATCGATGATACTGGCCGCAAATAAGTCTTTTTAAAAAATTTAAGTTTTAGAAGCTCTTTCTAAAACCCCACAAATTTTTAATGCCCCTAGCCGCCATTTTGGTGACGCAATCTCTTGACACACCCAGCCCGTCAGTTTTGTTGGCTGTGTTTTTTAGTTGCGGATGACGTCACATGGATGGTAATGTTTCCGCGCTTTAACATTTGTTGGGATTAGACCTTCTTATTCGACGATATTTGTACTTTCCTATTGAAAACAAGATATTACTTATAAAATGACGAGGTATGCACCTGTGAACGGCAGAACGATTTCTGCGCGCACTACAATACTGTTATTTCTAAAATTTATATTATTAGTTTTTTTATTTTATTCTATTTTGATTTGTCTGTTGTAGCTTACACTTAGAGGGTATCAACTAAAGGCCAACAACAAAAAAGTTCTGATGAAGAAGTTCGAGAAGCTCCCTTGCCAACAAATTATCGTGTCGTTCATTTTCAGAACAATTAAACTCAAACTGGAGAAAGATTGCAGAATATTGCCTGTGTGTATACAAATATTTTAACGTACATTCGCACTAGGCGGCGAACGCGCGGCGACCTTTGATTCGTATGGGGGCTGTACACATTAGGCCAAAGTGCTGAGGCTGCATGTTGGGCCAACGTGTATAGATCTACTTGGCGGTATGTTGGTAGTTGGCGCCAACGCTGGCCGGCCAATCGAATAGTGTCGGTTTTTAGTGCAACATCAAAGGATCTTGGTACTCCGCAAACATTGTTCACACGTTGGCGTATTAACAGTACGTTTTTATTCGTCAGCAAAGACACTAGTGTTGCGCGTAAGTGAAATTTACGTTCCCGAGTTACGATTTCTATTCTCATACTTACTAAATATATATAAAAAAAACTTCAAGTGCGAGTTGAAATCGCGTGAAGAGGGTTCCGTACGATGTTACCTATCCGCACAATATTGAGTGATTTTCCATGTTATTTTAATATCATGGACTTTTTAAAGGTTTTCATAGGAAATTAGTTTTCTACTTATAGATTATAGAATCTATATTCTATAAGTAGAAAACTAATTTCTCATTTTCGTCTATTTTCTTGAATAACTTGGAAACTATTTATTTTAAAATTACAAAAAAATACATTTAAGATCTTCACAACATGACCTTCCATTTGATGTCACACGATGTAGTTTAAAAAAAAAATTAATTTTCAACCTTCCCCCAAAAATGACTTCCCATATACAGATTTCATCTATTCACGTCACACCTCTGCGTTTGGGTCACAGAAATTGATGTGTACCAAATTTCAACTTAATCAGTCTAGTAGATTCCGAGATAATTGACTGTGCGCGACGGACGGACGGAAACACGAGTGATCCTATAAGGGTTCCGTTTTTCGTTTTTCGGACGTTCGGAACCCTAAAAATCATAAAAATCAGTCAAACCTTCCACATTTAGATAATAATTTAACATAATGTATAAATAAATTGCCGCGGCTGTAAGAGTTTCCACATCCATTGGCCCAACATGCTGGCCCAGCACCTTGGCCCAACGTTTACAGCCCCCATTTAAAATCGCACGCACTTAATGATACGCGACCAGCAGCCAATCTTGACCGCCTAGGGCGTATGTACACTTAATAGTATGAAGTACAGAACGCTCAATGTTCGAGCCTGCGAACTGAAGCGAGTTCGCCGAACGTTGCTCTATGCAACTACATTCGTATGACGTAAGTATGGTTAGACTGTGCTAATATTATTTGTTGTTGTTTATTTGTTTGTTTGTCATTTTGGATACAGAAAAGGAGATAGGGTATCTTTCATCCAGAAAAAAAATCTTATTAATTAATCTTTAATATTATCACTAGTAGTCTGTGGGCGAGTTTTACCCAGGACAGTCGTTTAGGGTTCTGTTGGAGCTGCTAAGGTTCAGTTGTGCTTCTATGGAACTATGAGGAAACGTTGTGCATCTCTGGTGCGCAGGGTTCGAGTCAGCTCCCAATAGCATCCTCAACGCATTTGCCAAACATTTGGATTGTCGGTATTTTAACCAATGTTTTATTGCTCACTAACTGGTGTTGAAAAATGAAAAATATAACACCTCAATAACATTTTTCTAGGATAATTTCACGGTGGTCTTCTGTAAGGGGGCGGTTACTGCCGCCAGACGGGCTGCCCAAATGACGCAGTGTGTGTGCCCTGCGTTTCGCTTTCCAGAACTTTCCAGATCCAGACCACAGTGCCCACTTTGAAAAGTTCATTTTCAAAGTTGACACCGTCGGGAATCGAACCCGAGAACCCTAGAACACAGCGTTAAAGCAAGCACCCTAACCACTCATCCAACGGGCTCGTTAGATCTAATCTGTGAAATGAGATTACTCATAATTTTTTAGGTTTGTAATATGTGTCATTTTGAAAATAAAAGTTGAAAATAAAACTCATCCAAGGCAAATTGTAAAGCAAGGCCACCTTGACAACGCAAGGAATGTAAACAAACTATCAAGAGTTTATAACATTTTTTAATAAAATAAATAATTAACACATTAGTAATGTATAAAAAATATAAAAAAAAGTAATTCATAAAAAGGATCATAAAAATTCATAAAAAAGTGACCAAGTGTTGTCAAAATCGCCTTCTTGTACCACGAAACAGATAGCGCCGGTCACTTCTGACATTTTTACGTGCGAGGGAAAAGGACAGCTATACATGATCATTAATAATAGGTTGGTCATGAAGAAACAAGAAAACTAAATGTCATCTCTGGTATCAGTTACCCATGGTCATCGCAAATAAATTCTTCTTATTCTTATTCTTATTCTTATTCTTCGATGTTGTAAAACTCAGTAGAGGTCGGGTTTGTTTACATTTTTTGCGTTGTCTTCTTGGCTTTACTTTAAAATCATAGATGGACAAAATAAACAATTTATTATCGGCATCGGCTACATTTTCATTCCCTTCGGTGTCGAATCTTTGGGTCCGTGGGGTCCCAACGCGCTAAAATTCTTCAACATTTTGTCCAAACGTTTGGTCGACATAACCTGCGATCCCAGAGCTGGCCATTACCTCGGTCAGCAAATCAGTCTTGCAACACAACGAGGTAATGCAGCCAGCATGCTTGGCACCCTGCCTAGGGGACCAAAGCTTAATTTAGTATATAATTTGTAAATATATTATTTAATAATTTTTCTTTTTTTTTTTTTGGCAAGTGTTATTATTTCGTTTGTATTTATGTAGATTTGTCTTTTATTATTGAAACTAATATTACATAATTAAAATAAATAATTTATATCTAAAACTAAATGATCCTAAAACTAAATAAAACCTAAAAAATATGTAAATTAAAATTAATAAATTAATAATAGGTTTGTATAAAATAAATATAACCTATATTATCCTGAATATAAGTGAATATCCCTAGTGTCACAAGTTCCGTTCCACGTGTTTGACACTTTTAAAATAAATGTTATTTATTATTATTATTAAACTTAAAAAAATTAAAATAATATGTAAAAATAGCAATATGAAGAAATAAAAGCTTTGTATTTCAGGGCACATACGTCACTTCTAATATAGATCTAGAAAGCTTTAAATGGTTTTTGACCAGGGCTATCTTCGGTTCTGGAAGGTAAGCAATCATCACCATCGTTTATTTGTGTTCTTAGTAGATAGAGTTTTAATACCTATTGTTTTCGCTGTCATGCAGAGTTTTTTTAATGTTAAGATCGGCAGACAGGCTGACGGTTCCACTTGATGATAGGTGGCTACCGTCACAGCTGCTGGACGGTAGCCACCTATTAAGGATAAGGGATTAGGAGGGGATAGGGAAATGGGCTCTGGCATCCCTTACTTCACTCACCGAAACACAACTGCACCTGTGCTGTTATTTCACGGTGGTCTTCTGTAAGGGGGTGGTCGATATTGGAGTTATCGATAGAGTTGTTCATGGCGTTTCAGAACAATATAATTTTACTTTTAATAATGGTTTTTTAATAATGGTACCGCCGCTTATCAACAAAAGGGGTTGCAAGTCTGCTGCGACCAAGATGGGATAAAAGAAAGGAAACAAGAATGGGATAGAGGAATTGGCTTTGGCATCCCTTACTCACCGAAACACAGCAATAAGTGTAGCAAGCGACGTTGTCCTGTTAGAACCAGAAAATAATTCCCTAACCCGATTGTGGCGCGACCTATCGGGTCCAATTTTGTTTTCAAACCATCACTTCACGTCAATGAACGACGAGGGTTAAATTATTTGAATATGCTTCATACAAAAATACTAAAATTGCGATTAAAAAATGGGAGGTGGGGGTAGTAGGGTGAAATAGTATATTTCATTACAAGTGCGGAAAGGCTGTCATTGCAAAGAGTTCCGACAAATGTCTACCCGAGCCGAGGCGCAGCCGAAGGCGAGGGTTGACAGTCGGAACAAGTTGCAATGACGGTTCCGCACGTGTACTGAACGACTATTTTTAATACAGTTGCGAAAAAATGAAGCAATTTCATAAAACAAAGAACTAAATTCGCAAAGAAAATTTCTGGAAAATGGCGCCAACCGTAGAATATAAGCAGAGATTTTTTTTCTTCAACCATTCTGGTAGGCAAAGGAAACTATGCCCATACAGCCAAGTCTTCAGTAGAATTTTTTTATTGATTTGAAATGAAAATGAAATTTAATGAGATGAATTGAAATGAAACCTAACCTAACTCATTAAATCAAATCATTAAATCTGATATTGAAACAAATTCGTAGCTTCTTTTTAGAAATATACGTATTTGCATGAATCATAAAAACTTTTTAGAAAAAACTTCATGGTTGGTTTTTCTTTTTAATAGACATTATTTTGACAGTTGGGAAAGAGAACGCACGAGTGCGGGAAAGGTAAAAAAAAAGCACGAGTATGTAATAGCCCACATCCCGAACGCTATACGTCCCTGCAATACGCCACTTTTTGAGCAACTGTATTAAAAAATACGACTCATTCTCATACCTACAAAATATGCAAAAAAAATCGGTCCAGCCGTTTCGGAGGAGTTATGTTACAAACACTGTGACATGAGAATTTTATATATTAAGATTAAAAAAATCAAATCAATTGTAAATTTTAGTGGGAGAGGGTTTGTGTAAGAAGTTAGAGTATGTATTTATTGTACGTAATATTTTAATTTCAGATATTCCTACGAGCTCGAGTTCATATCCTCCAAAGGTATTCTTTTGTGTCAATCGATTGTCTATGATGTGAAAAATAAGTAATAAACAAAATATAAAAAAAAAACTGCAACTGCATTTGATTTAAATTTATCATTCGAATTCAAAATTCTTTTGAATTTATCATCAAATTGTAATCCATATTCGATGAAAAAGAACTGACTTGAAATCTCATAGTCGCTTCTTTCATCGTCTATTTGCTATAGCTTATACAAGTATAATATAATAATATAACTTTTATACAATTCGTTCTGAGGGGGATCCAAATGGGGAAACAAGATCATGTTAATTTTACGCCACCAAAACGCAAGCGTGTTTGTTCTCTGCAAAAAGGAGTCCTTTCGACTTGGCTCCAACTTTCCGAGGTCCATCCGTACCCGTGGCCAATGATCTCGAGCTTCTTGGCATGAGGTTGTGCTCAAATATCAACTTCGGCACTTCTATCGAGTCCAAAGCCCAAACAGCGGCCAAAAAGCAGGGCATCCTAAATAGGGTGCAGCGATGCTTCGCACCTGGACAGCTCCTCTCTTTGTACAAGGCACAAGTCCGATCATGCATGGAGTATTGCTGTCACCTTTGGAATGGGTCAGCAAAATACCAACTTGCAGCACTCGACTCGGTGGATTGCAGAGCTAGGAGGCTCATTGGCGACGGTACACTAATAAGAACTAAGCTGCAGAGCCTGTGACATGGACGCAAAATTGCCTGTCTCTGTGTATTCTATAAGATCTACTTCGGAGAGTGTGCTCCTTTTTCTTCCGCCTTCCCCTTTCTTCTATCGGACATGCAGACGTCCGGCTGGTTACCAGCTCACCTTGTCGAAATCCCTCTAATTCGGACCAAGCGCTTTAAAACATCTTTTATAATGCGCACTGCTAAGGATTGGAGCTCCCTGCGGGCGTCTGTATTTCCGAGCTCATAAAACCTAAATCTTTTCAAGATTCGAGTTAATAGGTGAGGGGTGAGCTCGCACCATCGTCGGCCTCCTCTTTCCTACATGGATAGATAGAAAAAAAATACAATAAACAAATTAATCAGTCATGAGACCCAAGCAACTTTAAAAAAATATTGGTAGAAGCATAGAATACTTAATATTATTGTTTTATCTATGGTAGAAGAGTCTGCATTTGTTAAATGTAGTTTATAGATGATAGATGGCGCTAGGTGTAGGTTGAAATGTTTATTTAAACTTTTTTTTAATGTTAAGATCGGCAGACAGGCTGACGGTCCACTTGATGGTAGGTGGCTACCGTCGCCTATAACACAAACAACGCCAAAGCTATTGCAAGTGCGCTGCCAACTACAGTAGGATTAAGGATAAGGGATTAGGAGGGGATAGGGAAATGGACTCTGGCATCCCTTACTCACTCACCAGCAGACGTGCTATTATATCACGGTGGTCTTCTGTAAGGGGGTGTTTACTGCCGCCAGATGGGCCGCCCAAATGACTGCGAAACGCAGTGTGCCCTGCCATTACTTTCCAGATCCAGACCAGAGCCAAATTTGAATAGTTCATTTTTCAAAGTTAACCCAGCCGGGAATCGAATCCGGGAACCCTAGAACAGAGCGTTAAGGCAAGCACCCTAACCACTCATCCAACGGGCTGACGCTAGAAGAATCTAGATGTCGCATACTCTATAGGAAACGCGCGAATGTAATGCTGGCCCGTAGTTAGGTAAGAGCAAATATAAAAGAATTAAATATTTTGGAGGTGAGGTCGATTCCAGCATTACCATTTTCCATATGAACGAACACCCTTGGTTAATGCAGTCAGAGTGCTTGTCTCTCAAACAAAGGTCACTCTTCCAGGGGATCTAGGACGATTCACCTCCGCCGATTCATCGTTAGCCGATTCGATGCCGACCATTTAATCGCCGTTTACTTAAAATATGTATTAATACATTACTGCAGAGACCAGGAAGTGAAGGATTGCCGGACGAAGCCTTGATAAAGGATCTGAGTCCGGCAATCCTCATTCCGGTCGAGGCTGGTATAGTGCTTTTCTCAATAAATGTGAGGAAATAATAAAACACGTGATAATGTGAAAAAATTAATAAAAAATTAATTTACATATACACAGTTTTATTTAGAATAAAACAAACGCAAATGTTTACTAAAAGCAATAAATATTTAGGTAGGTACTGAAAAAAGTCTGTTTTCCCGCCTTTTTTATTTTTTATTTTCAATGAGTGCAAAGGAAACGCCCCCGCCTACTACGCCTGTGACAGCGGCGGGCGCGTTCGTGAAGACTCGTGCAACTTCGGGTTTCATCGGGCTGAGCAGCGGCCAGGAATGAATTTTCATACAACATTCTTGGCCTAGGCCGACAAAGAAATGCATGAGCCAACAATTACAAACTTCGTGGCTTGTTTTTAGTACAAGAATGCCTACATTTCCGAGCATGTTTGAGAAAACAGAAATTTCCAATACAATGAATCTTGCAGTAAACAGTCTTTTTGCCAAAACCAGTTAATACCGTTTAATACGAAATTGAAATTAACTATGTAATTTGCTAAAATAAAACTAAAATACATCACAATTTTATGAAAATTTACGTTTTTTCTGACGATAAACATATGGTAGTAACTTTTTAGCTTTCTATAATACTGCGCGTGGAAAAAAAAAAAAAAAAAAAAAAAAAAACGAACGACGATGAATCGTCCCATCTCGCATACCAGGTAGTGTTAGGTGCCATGAACAGTTTATTACTATCCATACTTATTAACATTATAAATGTGAAAGTAACTTTGTCTGTCTGTCTGTTACCTGTTCTCGCCTAAACCGCTGAACCGATCATCGTGAAATTTGCATACACGTTTTCAGGGATGCAGGAAAGGACATAGGGTACTTTTCATCCAGAAAAAAGCACTATCCCGAGGGATCATCTAACGCCTGGCAAAGCTATAATTGCAATAAAGATGTTAGGCGTTACATTGCTCATATATTTAGCTGAATATATGAGCACCATATATTCAGCTATAGTATATAAATTTCTTAATTACTAAGGATAGGATAGGAAGACATTTGCGTGATCATTATAGCAGCACACCGCGTGAGCGACATTGTTTAAATGTAGTGGAAACTACTTGTCCCTTCAAAAGTGGTCCGTCTGGCGGCAATAACCACCCCCTTACAGAAGACCACTGTGAAATAAAAGCATATGAGCTGTTGTGTTTTGATGAGGGAGTAAGGGATGTCAGAGATCATATTGATATCTCTTCCTAATCCCTTATGCTTAGTCTTACTATGGCCAGAGCCGTACTTGCAGTATATATATATATATATATATATAAATAAGAATAATTGCTCATTTTTAAAGTAAAGAGTGGCAGACAGGTTTACCTTGCAATTGAATAAAAGTGTCAATAAAATATACATTACTTACTGCTCGCTGAAAAAGCTTAATTAATAAATGATTAATTAGTTTTACAATCCTTTTTAAATGAAAAGAGACCACGAAAATCTACAAACGAAATTAGCAAATACTCCAGTATAAAAAAGGCATAAATTCGAACGCATTATACCGAAATGGTGCCCTAAAAGCCTATTACGAAGCTTATCCGATGTTGCTTGGGGGTGTTAATTTAACCTAAATTTATTGGGACCCAATTGCGAATATATTAGACAGGGAGGCACAGAAAAGTATGCTGATTTATGCGATGCGGTCGCTTTGAACGAAATAGTCTAAGAGCTGAATGATTTCTATTTACATACTTCAGTATTGACAGGGCATACTGTTCTGCATATCTGATGGCAGTTACGACTTTTTTACAGAAATAGCGTGAAATTGTATACTACTTTCTGGTTCCCGCTATTTGGTCCGTGTTGAAAAATATAACGCAATTTAACGCCTTTAACAATTTAACATCTTTATTGCTACCTAGGTATTTACATCTTTATTGCTTTACCTAGGTAAAGGCAGGCAACATTGAAGATGGGAGGATGATATCAAGGAGGTAGCAGGACCATGCTGGACGAGGATAGCAAGGGATAGATCGTTGTTGATAACACTTGGGGAGGCCTATGCCAAAGAGCAAGACAGTCAAGAAACCGGTGTCTAATAAAATAATAAAAAAATAATAATTACGTTGTTATAAACAAACATGTATTAGTTATAAGATGTAAGATTGTTAATAAAGGCTTTTATTGTTATTATATTATTATTATTATTATTGCTCTTATACTTGTAGTTTTTTTTATAATTTTTTGATAACTTTTTGTTGATTTTTTTTTCTAGTTATTTTTTTTCTAATTTTATTGCCGGGATGCTACTTTGAATCTTTATGGCGTAGGCTGTGCCTCCTTTAATTGCGGCGGCATCTGCCATGTCATTTTTTTTGTCCCTTGCTGTGCCTTCCTCGTTGTTGGAGGCCATGTAATAATAAATAAATAAATAAATAAATAAATAAATCTCTTGATACCAGTAGTTTTTCTGGATGACAGTTCGAAAAAGTCCTTACGATCCTACGATCAATCCTACATGCATCCATGTAGGAAAGATGAGGCCGACGATGGAGCGAGCTCGCCCAGAAAATATCTGTTCACTCGAACTTTGAGTTGTATAAAGACGCCAGCAGGGAATTCCAATCCTTAGCAGTGCGCATTATAAAAGTTGTTTTAAAGCGCTTGGTCCGAATTAGAGGGATTTCGACAAGGTGAGGATGGTAACCAGCCGTACGTCTGCATGTCCGATAGAAGAAAGGGGAAGGCGGTACGATCTCATGCAGCTCTCGAGCACACTCTCCGAAGTACATCTTATAGAATACACACACACACACAGGCAATTTTACATATTATAGAAATAAGTCGCTGTCCCCCTCGATTTCTTTCTCCGTTAAATTCTTCTAAACCATACAACTAATTTTGATAAGGTTTTCACTAATGGAAAGAGTGATAAGTTAGGAAAGATTTTCTATACAATTTTCAGCAAAAAATCGCATCCGTATGAAGACGAGGGCTAATCCCTTGTAAGACAATGTTTTAGCAATTTTTACTAAGGTAGGGCTCTCAACAATTAAAAAAACGGGACAAGTGCTAGTTGAACTCGCGTGAAGAGGGTTCCGTACGATGTTACCTAACCGCACAATATTGAGTGATTTACCATGTTATTTTAATATCATGGACTTCTTATAGGTTTTCCTATAATCTAAGAAAACTAATTTCCGTATTTTTTCGAAATTTTAGGTTCAGTAGTTTCGGAGATCAGGGGGGGGGGCGCAATGGTCGGACAGACGGACACACGAGGGGGTTCCGTTTTTTTATTCGGACGTACGGAACCCTAAAAATGCTTTGTGATACTATAAAATTTCATTGTAATTATTTTCAGTTAACGATTGAATTACGAATGTCATAAAAATATGAAAATAAATTTAAAAATATGTCATTTTCTATCAAACTGAAGACTGACTTTATTTGTTTAATTTTTATATGTACGTTTATCTTCTAAATTAAATTAAATTAAAATTTAACTGGTAAATTTAAATGACGATCATAAGAGTTTCTTGGAGAAACCTAATTGATAAATAAATATTTTGATTTTTGATTTTTAACAAATTATATTTATTAATCTGTCTTATTAATTTGTGTTATTAATATTTGTGTATATTCAATTTATGTACTAGTATTTAGTTATTAGAATGTAAGTTTATGATGACCTTACCATGACTTTTACCACCCACATTGTTTTATTTTTCATATAATTTTCCTTACCCTAAAGTTGCCTGGAAGAAATCGCTATAAAGCGATAAGGCCGCCTTTTGTTCTTTTTTGTTATAGTTGTTATAGTATAAATAAAGAGTTTTAATAATAATAATAACCTTCATAATTCGATTCCAGCTCATAGACTATATACATTCGAATCCAGATACTCGTTTCATCCGCTAATATCTTCTTCAATACAAAATGGCGGACAGTTTCGTTTCACCCTGTGAAGCCAATACAAGTGCAATTACTCTGTAGTGTTGTTTTCTGAATCAAAAAACTTCGAGAAATAAAATAAAAATAAATAAATCAGATAGGTAATAAAAACACGAAATTGTCGTCGTCAGAGGTCGCTCTGAAGTGTACTCTGAAATAATCCATTGACCTAGGTATAATAAAATCTTAAACGAAGGTCTGCAAGTATATTAAATACAAAAAAATATATAATTTACATTTATGTTATATACTGAGGCCAAAAAATAGTTTTTAGAATTTTTGACTGTTTGTTTGTGCGTTTGTGCACGCTAATCTCGGAAACGGCTTAACCGATTTGAATGCGGTCTTCACTGATGTATTGTAGCAAGCTTCCCGTGACATTTAGTTTTTGTTTCATTCCAATCGGTTCACAAAAAAAGTTACGTGGTTATTATACCGAATACCACGCGTACGAAGTTGCGAGCTCAACTATGTAGTATTGAATATTTTTATTTTTTTATTTTAAAATCGGCAGACAGGCTGACGGTCCACTTGTGTCTAGTATTTACTTTGTACTGTAACTGCTATTATATGAATTGGTGTTTATACAAAAATATGTTTATTTATTTATTTTGCAGCTAAAGTTTTTTTATGTTAACATCGGCAGACAGGCTGACGGTCCACTTGATGGTAGGTGGCTACCGTCGCCTATAACACAAGCAACGCCAAAGCTGCTGCAAGTGCGCTGCCGACTGCAGTAGGATTAAGGACAAGGGACTAGGAGGGGATAGGAAAATGGGCTCTGGCATCCCTTACTCACTCACCGAAACACAACAGCACACGTGTTGTTAATTCACGGTGGTCTTCTGTAAGGGGGTGGTCTCTGAGAACCTTCTGGCTCCAACGAATCTCCGTACTATGTGTCTTGCCCAAGAGGAATCCATCATGGATATCCACCGGCCTGGGGACAGACCGGTGGGTTATGTCGGACTCCTGCCCCGAGATGGTAGTGGGATGGAGCTACCGACTAAACCTCTTGGCGTCCTCCTCATCCGCTATTGGTGAAGTTGCGAGGTCTGACGAACACTCTTCCGCAGTGAATACCACACCCTGCATATAATATAATGAGCAGCCAGTCTGGCATGCTAAATCACTTTACAAGAAGGATGAAACATTCAATATCGACAATGTTCATCCTCGTATTATCCTTCAAGCCAGCTATCAAGTATACCAGAAATCTGCTTGTCAAATTTAAAATTTTAACTCTAAAGCCAAATTCGTCGAAATATACATCGGCTTACGGATCAAATGACCTCGTAAGGAAGTCATCTCGTGTATAAAGAATTCTGTGTAGATAGTTAAACAGAGGGCGGGTATCTTGCCCGAAGACGGAAGATAACCAACAATTTCCAAAGTAAAATTATTCACGGGCAAACTTCGTCGAAAGGAAGACGTACTTTTAGTTTGTAGTTAAACCGTAGTTTCGTGGTGGACTCACAAGTGCCGGTAAATAAATTAATTTATATTAAAAATAAAATGTTACGACTAACTATACGGGAAGTTCTGGAAAAAGCGTTCGCGCCGGCCAAAAGTCTCGAACGTTCCACCCTATCAATGGTAGCCGCGCCCCTTCCCGACTAGTGTCAAAGGAAATTGGTCCTTATGTTTACAACATAGAGTTTACATTTCAACAGAAATAGCATTCCCGAACTTTCAGTGGTTTGTTTATAATCTTCTTTACATTTTCTGGAAAATTCGAAATACATCGAGGAGTTTGTCAATACATACAAATAAATACATCAAGTATTAATAAGAGTGCGGCCGGTTGGGATGAGTGAGTTGTGCGACAACCAGCGTTACGAAAGCGACTCTTCGGAGCTTTTGCGTAGTTATCTGCGACAGTGAAGCGGCGACACATTAAGGGAATCATTGACGACTTTTTCATCGGACAAGTTTGGTCGTTGTTGCAGTCATCTCGGTTGTGACTCACCCCGCACGTTACAACAATTTCTAAATGACTCGCGAAGGTATTCTTTCAAAGATAAATGAATTTATTCTTACCTATACATACTGGTCCCGTCACATATGTATCGAAATCTTCGAAGGAGAAAAAGTGGACTATATATTTTATTGTTGGTAACTGAAATCAAAGGGGGCGGGTAAAGGAAAGGAGCCAGAGTGCTGCCACCTACCTCGTGAATCACCAGATCTTCGAAGACTGCGACGGGTTCGTCACTCAAATCCAGTTGTATTCCAGCACTTCACGAATGGAGGTTCCTCACTCTTCAATCCTAACCACCGGTAGCTTGAGCCTTGCCCCGTTACTAGCAGATATCTAATTTTAAGTTTTTTTTATAATATTTATTGTTTTTAAATATTAATATTGTAATCTTTTTTAAATCTAAGATAATTTAATAAATATGCGAGTAAAAATAATAACAAATTGGTTTGTAATTTTTGCGTCACGTCTGAGTCCACCTCAAGTTTTATAAGAGTGTAACACAAAATCCAAATTTCGCATATCTTATCCAATTTGAAATTTAAAATTCATACTTATTCATTGTCACTAAGTGTTGGAGATCACTGTGGCGGAGCGTTTACATTTAACTCCGACTTAACTCTTGTTTTAAAACTAAATTAATAAAGGTTTTTCAGTTTCTCTCAATCTCTTTCTATATCTAACTTCTTTTCGTGCTCATTTGAGAGTGGAGGACAGAAAAATCAATTATTAAATATTATATTAAATTATTATAAGTGATTGTAAAAGAGCTTAAGAACCATTGCACTAATTTATTAGAGATATAAAAAGAATATATTTTTTTTAATTTAAATAGAACACAAAATGGGTAGATATTTTTTAATATTTGGATCCGCGCCAGCTTCTCTTCTTAGGAGCCTTTCTTTAGTTTAGCCTTCAGCAACACATTTAGAGATTAATTTTGGATTTGGAAAGTAGTGGCAAGGGCACACTGCGTTTCGCAGTCATTTGGGCAGCCCGTCTGGCGGCAGTAACCACCCCCTTACAGAAGAACACCGTGAAATTATAACAGCACGTGCTGTTGTGTTTCGGTGAGTGAGTAAGGGATGCCAGAGCCCATTTCCCTATCCACTCCTAATCCCTTATCCTTAATCCTACTGCAGTCGGCAGCGCACTTGCAGCAGCTTTGGCGTTGCTCGTGTTATAGGCGACGGTAGCCACCTACCATCTGTCTGTCTGCCGACCTTAACATAAAAAAAAAATTGAAATGGTGTTAAGAGCTATAATTTTACAATGACTTCTTCGGAATATATATTTAAAAAGAGAGGGAAGGGAGTACACCTCAGCTGTACGTCTCTCAGAATCTTCACCTACTCGGATAGCTGTTCGAGCTTCCGGCTTCTGAATTTTTTTTGTAACGTTTATGGACCTGATGCAGTGTCAGTAAGAGTAGCACAAAGTTGGTTTAAGCGTTTTTAATCCGGGTATTTTGATGTCAAAGATGCAGCTCGCTCTGGTCGCCCTGTTACGGCTAAAAGTCATTTTTGAAAAAGTGGAGCAAGATCGGCATATCAGCAGTTACGACATAGCTGAAGAACTGGGAATTGGCCACAAAACAGTTTTGACCTATTTAAAAAAACTACACTTTTCATACAAGATTTTGACTTTTATTTTTATAGACCCAGAGAAATCCGTCTGGTGTAGCTTAATAGAATTAGGGAACATAAGTACATGCGTCAGCTGTCAGATAATAAAGTGACAGATAACGCAACGCTTTTTAGTTAACGCATGTATTAATTTTACCTTATATGAAAATCGATTCTTTAGAAGTAAACTCCAATAAATCAGAGTCGTTTTCTTCCCTACTAAAGGTCGTGCCCGCTCGGAAATGTCTTGGTGAAACTAACATCAACTTGCCTCACAGACCTCGTAACTGTGAGGCGGTCGTCAATCGTCATATGCAAACAAACACTGCAGTAAAAAAGCGCGCCTTAGATCGCCTATAACGCGAATAACTGATTTTTGCAATGCAAACCTTATTAACTTTTAAAAAATATTTACAACCCTCACAAAATAAGTGACAATAATAAAATAATAGATATTATAATTCGTGGCAATAAAATTTCCACTCAAACGAATTTCTGTCCCAATATAAGCTATCGTGATTTCTCGATATTTCACGGTCCCAGTCTTTGTTCGAATCAAAGTACGGACAGCAACAAAGTCACTTGTAAGTAATCTGTTTTTCTTTTATAAATTTAGTAACTTTTGCTTAATTAATTCTATTAAGTTTTAAGGTCGACAGACAGGCTGACGGTCCACTTGATGGTAGGTGGCTACCGTCGCCTATAACACAAACAACGCCTAAAGCTGCTGCAAGTGCGCTGCCGACTACAGTAGGATTGGATAAGGGATTAGGAGGGGATAAGGAAATGGGCTCTGGAATCCCTTACTCACTCACCGAAACACAACAGTATGTATATGCTGTTATTTCACGGTGGTCTTCTGTAAGGGGGTGGTCACTGCCGCCAGGCGGGCTGCTCAAATGACTGCGAAACGCAGTGTGCCCTACCACTACTTTTCAAATCCAGACCAGAGTCAATTTTGAAAATTACATTAAAATTTCCAAAGTTGACCCCGCCAGGAATCGAACCCGGAGCCCCTGAGACGTAAGGCAAGCACTCTTGCCACTCATCCAACGGGCCGTCAATACTTCTACTTTATACTTATACTTCTTTTGGTGCGTTTTTATCTAATAAAGAAGTACCATTCTAAGTATTTTGCGCAAGTTTTTCTTAAGCTAGCGCTGTACAAGAGTGGGAACTCAGTAATTGGTATTTGGGAGAATTTTTTGTCTCAACTTACTATAATGCGAGTAACCGAAGACAGAATGCGACGCAACACATTCGCGCCACTTATTCAAATCGCGAAATAATAAAACGTACGCCAGCAATTCCAATATTTTAGAAAAACCTTTACAGATTGTAGCTATTGACATTTCAATTTCAAATGTATATTATAAGTAGGATGTTTCCATGGAATTTTTTTTTTTGTATTTTAGTCAGTAATTATAAGTATTCAACCCGCGATTAGTATTTCAGTTTTTCAGTTTTCAGTTTTTTGTTGCGATGCAAACCTTCATTTATGTCCCAGAAATGTCATCTTGTTTTTAATGTATTGCTACGACCTATAATTAATGAGTAATCATGGAATTACGTAGTATGGAATAAGTAAGCTATTCGAGCTGGAAAGTGCCCTCTTATTAAGTAATTTTGACCGTCCAACCTAACTTAAGTTGCTACCGTCGCCTAATGAAACAAGTAATGGTGCTGCAAGTTGGCTGCCGATTAGGAAGAGACAATTAAGTGGACCTTAGCATCTCCGGTATGCTAAATACATGTCGATATTTCAGGGTGGTCTTCTGTAAGAGGTACACACTTACTGCCGTCACACAGCATGCCCAATTTTTGACTACGAAACTCAGAGTGACCTTTCATTTCTATCAAAAAGTTTTTGCTATGTTTTTGCAAGTCGATGATGCTGTTTTTTTGCAATGAAAAAAATTAGAATTATTTGTCTAAAATGGTCTAAAATTGGTTTTCTTTCTAATATTTTATTAGATAATGAAAATAAAAACTAGTCAGCCTTTTTTCCTTTTATGCGATAGAAAATTATTTTCCAAAGACATTTTTCTCGTTTTAAATTTTTCTAAGAATTCTACATTATCATGCTCAAAAAGACCGCTTTCTTGTTCTGGAGATTTTATGACTCCAATATAATGCGCCACCTCATACAGGTGGTAGTTGGTTAGAAATGAAGTACCCATGTAAACTACAGGTAACATTGTTTTAAACTTTCTTTATATATTTATTTATTTATTTAGTATTGAGTAGTTTAATAGCTACCTACAGATACTGAATAATTATTTATTAAATTAAACTTTCTTAAAGTATTCAGTATAATTTCAGTATAATTATTTATTAAATCAAACTTTCCTTATCTATCTATTTATTTATTTAGTATTAAATAGTTTAATAGCTACCTACAGATACTGAATAATTATTTATCAAATTAAACTTTCTTAAAGTATTCAGTATAATTTCAGTATAATTATTTATTAAATCAAACTTTCTTTATCTATCTATTTATTTATTTAGTATTAAGTAGTTTAATAGCTACCTACAGATACTGAAGTATAATTATTTATTAAATTAAACTTTATTATTAATGAAATTTTAATGACGCCACTTATCTACCAACTAGCGGCCCGCCCCCGGCTTCGCCCGTGGTTGTATTTTTATGTATATGAACATTCCCCGTTTATCCCCTTTTCCATTAGTCAAAACCGAATTAAAATCGGTCTACCCGTTCGAAAGTTATGGGCGTACATATATTTCGAAGATCCATTTTTATTTATATAGATATATCAGATATTTGAAAATGTCACAGGTTAATCTTTGCGCAATGACTGTAAATTTTCAATTCAATAAATCATTTTAATGTAATATTTTATTCTTTAATGAATTAATTTTATTTATTTTTATTTTATATGGCTTAAAAACCCACTCTTGCCGGCGGGCGTCTGTATTTCAGAGCTCATACAACCCAAATCTTTTCAAGATTCGAGTGAATAGGCATCCTCTGGGTGAGCTCCCTCCATCGTCAGCCTCATACTTCCTACACCGATAGATGCTGGCCAAGAGCAAACCCATCTTTCAACCCAAAAAAAAAAAAAAAACACTGAGCATCGACAATACAATACTTTTAAAAGGGTTTCTGAAATTGTATTTATTTTGTCGGACTTTTTTTGCTGTTAGTACACACGGAGCTTAGTTTAGATACGTCCACAAGTTCTTTATGAGAAACAATATGAAAGGGAAGGACCGTTTCAAAGGTCAGCTTTTTGTGTTTACAATATTTGCGAATAAACGAAATATCATATGAGCTTATGTTTTAGACATTTGTGCTTTTTGTATTCATAATTTTTTAAATAGCAATTCGAATAACCGAATAGCCTGCGTTCAAACTCAACACGTTTGGAAAGAAACCCTGTTGCCAGATCGAGTTCTGGCCAAGAATGCCAGAACACGTTGTCCGTTGAATGAAAGAATTCTAACCTTGTCTCTTATCTGATGACCCAATATTTGGGTTCTTAGGCGAACCCATTCACTGAAGTGGATCATCACAGTGAATGTATACCTTAAAAATGAATGCTAGTTTAGACCATAGGTTCCCAACCTTTTATGCCATGAACCCCGCACCCTTTACAAAAAAAAAAAAAAAAAAAATTCCAACGCCACCTTTTAAATAGGTAATAGTTAATTATACCAATTTTATATATCTGTCTATTATCTATTAATAATCACAAATTAAAAATTTACTCTCTCTCTCTCTCCAGAATTGGAGCCAGAACTCTTGGTATCCATTTCTGAATTTTACTTTTAATTCTCCATTACTTGTGAGATCTACGAGTTCTTCTTCTAAATTTGATAATTCTGCTGTATATGCATTTGCGAAAGGGTTTTAAATACCCAGCGTGGTATTTAAAATATCCTGGAATCGCTCTGTAAAATCAGCATGAAGAGCGTCCAGGTAGTCAGTCAGTCAGTCAGTCAATCCTGTTTTACCGACAATGCTGATAATTTCGGAAAATGGCTGAATTCACCTCTTCCTAAATTTCGTTTGAATAATTAAATATTTTTTAATAATTAAGTATTTTCAAAGTATTTTATTATATTAAATTTCTAATTAGGTAGATACGCCGCGACCACCCCTTTGACTGTCAAAAAATAGTTAATGAACAAGATTGGAAGAAAGATTTTTTTACTCAAATTGGCAGCTCAATAATTATTATTATCAAGCTCCTCTAGTAATCGAGCTAGTCACATTTGTACGTGTTGGAAATGAGGGAACTGCCAGGTCCAAACTCCTTCGGTTTTCTACAGCACCGGGTAGAGCCAAGCAACGAGACTCCACGGCGGGAATTGCTTCGACTGCTTCCACGGACGTCTTGGTTCCCGTCTTTAATTCTAGAGACTTCTTTTTCCCAATTCAGATAAGTTTCTTTAATAAAAAAAAAATGAAAACAGTATTTCTGTCACCTTTGGCATGGCTCAGCAAAATACCAACTTGCTGCACTCGACTCGGTGGATCGCAGAGCTAGGAGGCTCATTGGCGATGATACACTAATAAGAACTAAGCTGCAGAGCCTAGCACATAGACGCAAAGTTGCCTGTCTGTGTGTATTCTATAAGATGTATTTCGGATAATGTTGTCGAGAGCTGCATGAGATCATACCGCCTTCCCCATTCTTCTTCAGACGGCTGGTTACCATCCTCACCTTGTCGAAATCCCTCTAATTAGGACCAAGCGCTTTAAAACATCTTTTGTGATACGCACTGCTAAGGATTGGAACTCCCTGCCGGCGTCTGTATTTACGAGCTCATATAACCCAAATCTCTTCAAGGTTCGAGTGAATAGGCATCTTCTGGGTGAGCTCGCTCCATCGTTGGCCTCATCCTTCCTACATGGATAGATGCTGGTCAAGAGCAAACCCATCTTTAATAAAAAAAATATATAAGCAATTTTATATAATTAATTTCACGCACCTCATCCTGATTTTAGTATTACTGTTCAGTGTATTATTTTTTCCTTTTTAATTTTTTTCTTTAAATTGCTAACTAGCTACTTTCACAATTTCATCTTCTTATCTGTTGGTCTGTCTACCTCTGTTTTTTTTACTATCTCGTGGGTACTATTCTGTGAAACTTTAATCTGTTTCAAATGTGAGTAAAAACATGTCTTTGCCGATTAACGGAATGGAATGTGAGTACGCCTGAATAGTTTTCATGAATTCCGCGTTTCAGTGTTTAATAAATTTCCAAGTCTCAGATGAGAAACCGAATCTGCGGCAAGTATTATAAACGCTGATATAACGTCAAAAGCAAACATCCACAATATCGCGTGGTGCAAGTTACTAAAAACAGCGATTATGCAATATTTTAAATTTCTAGATACACTTCCATTATTATTGTAGTAAAAATGTATCCTAGGAGTTTTTATTGTTATTGTTAATAGACTGTGCTAGTATATTATACACTGTATTGTAAATGAAAACGAGTAATGTCTGGTCTTAGAATTACAGGACCAGTGTAAACTTGGGACAATACGCCAGCATCTTCCAAGCAGAGGTCTTCGCCATTCTAGAATGCGCGGAAATCCGCGCCCGACCCACCTTCACACTGATGCTTCACACCCAACCTGCGAAGAAATTACGTCAAACGTGTAATTTTAAATATTCACTCAGATAGTCAGGCTGCACTTCAAGCTGGCTGCACTGGACTCGGACTCTACAGTCTTAAAGCTGGTGCGAAACTGTGTAGACTACTTAAATACTTTAGGGCGCAAGAATAAAGTGGTCCTAAGATGGGTACCTAGCCATATGGGAATCGAAGGCAATGAACTTGCCGATGAACTGGCTCGAGCAGGCGCAAAAGGTAGGTTAATAGATCCTGAACCTATGTGCGGACCTGCAAATAGTCTAGCTCGCAGGACCATATGGAACCAGTGCTTTACTAAATCTTATAAACGCTGGATTAACTTGCCAGGGCTGAGTCATTCCAAAGTGCTCATAAAAGCCTATAGTCGAAACGTGACAAACCAGGCTATGTCACTTAGCAGGAGCAATTTGTGTATGCTAACTAGGGAACTAACGGGGCACTGCCGCCTCAATAGGCACCTAAAAGTATTGGGGCTCACTAGTACAAGAGAGTGTCGCTTCTGCCATGAGGCAGAAGAAACACTAATGCAAATCCTGTGCGAGTGTGGCCCCCTGATGCACAAGCGCAGTCACATCCTAGGAAGCCACACAATGGCTTGTGAAGATTTGAAGAATGCCTCTATCAAAAAAGTATTTAACATGGTAGGTATAGGTAGAGAGCTTTCGTTCACGTGGCGATCACAATATTTCAGCAATGGTCGAAGTGATACTGGTACTCTAGCAGACAGAAATAGCCACTAAGAAGATAAAAAACTGAGTGCTGACGCATTGGACCACGAGCCAGGTACAAACTTTTCGTCAGTCATTTCCTCTCGGGCGATAACTCGTAATATACTCGTGAAAGTTGTATCATGAAGCCTTGTGAACGTCAGCTGCGGCTCCATGGGTGAGTTAAGCAGCGGTACCCTCCCATCACTTTAAAAAAAATTAGTCAATTCCTCAATAAACACAACAGCACACATGCTGTTATTTCATGGTGGTCTTCTGCAGGGAGAGGGGGGACGCAGTGTGTCCTGCCACTGCTTGCCAGATCCAGAGTATGAAGTTCATGTTCAAGACTTCCATAGTTCATTTTCTTAAGTTGGCCCAGTAACAAAACAAACAATCTTAAGTTTGTGTGAAAGATTTTGTGATACTACACTCTATTTTGGGATCCAATCATCTCAATTTAATAAAACACTCTGTTGTTGTGTGTGTATGTATATGTATAATTATGTATATAGTAATTTATAATTTAGTTTTAGGATTATTTAGTTTTAGATGTAAATTATTTATAAAGTATGTTTGTATGGTGCTCAATGAGTCACATACGGTGCTGGCTGAAAATCAGCGCTGTAGGTGTTTGTCTAGCACCTCAGCACAATGCTGAGTCAGTATCCGATTCGCTGCCGCGAGGACACACACACGTTTTTTTTTTATTTTATTATTCTCTGTCCTGTTTTGTATATAATGTCAGTGTCTTTCATGCAGTGAATAAAAGTCTTTCTTTCTTTCTTTCTTTCTTTGTTCCATATTATTGTTTTCCTTCGTATACAACATTTTATGAAATAAAATAAATTAAACACTATCAAAAAAACACATCATTTTCTTTTAGTCTCTAAACTTCAACTCATATTTTTTCTAACAAATGACATCTTCTATATTTCTTCTTAAAAACCTTCTAATTTCAAATTTTCTTTTTTATTGTTTGAAAATCAAACCTATTTAAATATATAGCCAGTATTTAAGTTCAACAACTTTAACACTAGGTTATCTTAAACAAAATTAAGATTTTCAATAACTTCTTTCCTCTTTTTCTTCTTCGCTTTCTTCTTATACCTTCCACCAAACCGTCACACGGTTTCGATTCCATATTGATATGTTAATGGCTGCGGTGAGAGACGTCTCTGAACTACATTTAAATGGGACTAGTATATTGACTTCATACTTGACTGCCATTTCATCTGACTTTACACGCCTTTGGGAGCTTAGTTTTGGAGTACGAAACAAAAATTATACGTATTCCAATTACATTTAAGTTCAATTTGGCCTAAAAAATTCTTGTCTCTCTCTTAATAGTAGAGCTCTACCTCTCTGAGTTTTTGGAGTCAACTCTCAGCAAAATTCTTCGCCTTAATATGCTGCGCCTTCCTTGACAATTGCACTTTCTTCTTTGTACTTCTTAATGAAAATCGAGCCCGTTGGATGAGTGGTTAGAGTGCTTGCCTTAACGCTCTGTTCTACGGTTCCCAGGTTCAATTCCCGGCAGGGTCAACTTTGAAAATTAAACTTTTCAAATTTGACTCTGGTCTGGATCTGGAAAGTAGTGGCAGGGCACACTGCGTTTCGCAGTCATTTGGGCAGCCCGTCTATCGGCAGTAACCACCCGCTCACAGAAGACTACCGTGAAATAACAGCACGTGTGCTGTTGTGTTTCGATGTGTGAAGTAAGGGATGCCAGAGTCCATTTTCCCTATCCCTTCCCACTCCCTTATCCTTAATCTTATTGTAGTCGGCAGCGCACTTGCAGCAGCTTTGGCGTTGCTTGTGTTATAGGCGACGGTAGCCACCTACCATCGAGTAGACCGTCAGCCTGTCTGCCGATCTTAAAATAAAATATATATTTATTGAGTACATTTTTCATCTGTTGGGGACGTATGGTCAATAGTCTGTTAAACAAGGCCTCTGTTTAGCAGATTTAGCGTTCAGAACATGTAGGTTTACTTATTTTTATTTAAAAATCGGCAACTAGGTTGATGGCAGTTTCAATGCCTATAACACAAGCAATGTCAGGGCACACTGCAGTCATTTGGGCAGCCCGTCTGGCGGCAGTAACCACCCCCTCACAGAAGACCACCGTGAAATAACAGCATGTTGGCTGTTGTGTTTCGGTGAGTGAGTAAGGGATGCCAGAGCCCATTTCCCTATCCCCTCCTAATCTCTTAGCTTAATCCTACTGTAGTCGGCAGCGTACTTGCAGCAGCTTTGGCGTTGCTTGGGTTATAGGCGAGGGTAGCCACCTACCATCGAGTAGACCGTCAGCCTGTCTGCCGATCTTAAAATAAAAAATATATTTATTGAGTACATTTTTCATCTGTTGGGGACGTATGGTCAATAGTCTGTTAAACAAGGCCTCTGTTTAGCAGATTTAGCGTTTAGAACATGTAAGTTTACTTATTTTTATTTAAAAATAGGCAACTAGGTTGATCGGTCGATAATCACGATGTCAGGCTTATTGGCGACAATAGTCCTATCCTTGATTACGGAGCGATCCCAGTAGAGCGTAGCATGACCATTTTCGAGAACGGGCGTAGGCACGTACTTGTAGTAAGGCACCTCAGACTCGATAAGACCGTATCGAAGGGCAAGTTGCTGATGAAAAATCCTGGCTACTTGGTTATGTCTGTACAAATACTCGCCGTTAGAAAGATGAGCACAACCGGAAATAATATGCCCGAGTGTTTCTCCAGGACGGTGGCATGCTCGACAGATGTCGGCCGTACCGTCCTTCAGGATATATTTCCGGTAATTGTTCGTCTTAATAACTTCGTCCGCAATTGCACAGACAAAACCTTTAGTTTCTCCAAAGAGGTCACCGAAACGTAGCCACTTCACTGATTATTATTATTATGAACCTCAATGGTTGATAAAATTAAAAAATTATTAAAATTTAATATGAGGGTAATTGTAACTTATACACAACATAATTTTTTTTTCAATTTTAAAAACGGCAGCATGCTGACGGTCCACTTGATGGTAGGTGGCTACCGTCGTCTATAACACAAGCAACGACACAGCTTCTGTAAGTGCGCTGTCGACTACAATAGGATCAAGGATAAAGGATTCGGAGGGGATAGGGGCATGGGCTCCGGCATCCCTTACTCACACACCGAAACAAAACAGCACACGTGCAGTTATTTCACGGTGCTGAATAATGAAATAAGGATATGGGATTGGAAAGGGTTAGGGGAAAAGGGTACTTAGATTAATTATTTATAAATAAAAAGACACATTCAACATATAGTTTTAATTCAATTTTACGATGATTACACAATCATGAGCTTTAATATCAAATTCACTTTTTGGGATTATAGAACAATTTACAACCTTATTAAATTACAATGTAGGTACAATTTACAATGAGAAAATGTTGGTGAAGCTCAGAATTTAATTTCATCGGCGTCTCGTTTTAATTTTTTTTAATTATAATTGAAAGCTCACTTTTTCCAATAAATAATTTTTGGTACGTTTTTAATAAGTTTTAAGGATATTAAAATTAATTCTAATTAAATTCAGGATAATTCAGGAATTTCAATATTAAGGGATTCACTGAGGCAAATGACATTTACTATAGAACTCGCTGGCGGCGGAGACAATTCAACGGGCCTAGAAATGGTGTTTTTTTGTTTTTACCATTAGAACATTACACAAAAAATTTTTTTATCAATACAATTTTTTAATCTGATATCAACTTATTAATAGGTACAGGATTCATATGCGTGCAATAAGCCGTTTTCGAGAGAATTTTCAATAAAGGTCAAATTCTTCTTATGTTCTAACTTTTTTTGTGGAGTTTCTATTACTTTAGCGAAAATTCTAATTAATACAATTGGTTCTTCAAGCAATTGTCTTGTCTATTTCTTGTAACATTTTCATGAAACAATGGATATTTTTAGTATTTAGCGTTTGTCTCCACCTTAACAGTACGTATTTAAAAAAAAAAAACACTAAATAAAACATTTTGAGCGCGAAGCACATATTTGAAACGTTGTTCGAGTCAGTGCGATTTTTTGATATTTTCAAACTTATGATGAACCCATTACCAAATACCCATTGGGTGAGTGCTTGCCTTAACGCTCTGTTCTATGGTTCCCGGGTTCGATTCCCGGCGGAATTATCTTAGGAAATGAACTTTTCAAGTTTTATTGTATTTGATTAAAAGAGATTTTGTTGTTACTTGTTTTATTATACACAGGAGACATGTTCAAAGTGTTTTTTAAAGGGAAGTGACAATGACGTTTTTCAAGTTGATTGATGTACAATGAACAGCATAAAAGAAAGGAGAATGTTAAATAACCATAGACTATTATAACTTATTATTACAGTTCTTGTACACTCTTGGATCTGGAAATTAGTGGCAGGGCATGCTGCGTTTCGCAGTCATTTGGGCAGCCCGTCTGGCGGCAGTAACCATCCCCCTTACAGAAGACCACCGCGAAATAACAGCACGAGTGCTGTTGTCTTTCGATGAGTGAACGATGAGTAAGGGATGCCAGAACCCATTACCCTATCTCCTCCTTATCCCTTATCCTTGATCCTACTGTAGTCGGCAGCACACTTGCAGCAGCTTTGGCATTACTTTGCTTGGCGTAAAACGAAAATAAAAATAAACTGATGGCTTGATACAAAATTGATTGATCTCCTTTTGATTTTATTTTTAAACTAGCTTGATCTCCTTTTGACTTTATTTTTAAACTAGCGTCCCGCCCCCGGCTTCGCCCGGGGTGCAATTTCTATATATATAAACATTCCCCGTTTATCCCTCTTTCCATTAGCGAAAACCAAATTAAAATCGGTCAACCTGTTCACGCCTGATGCCGTGACCAAGGGAAATAGGGATTCATTTTTATATATAGAGACTAGCGGCCCGCCCCCTGCTTCGCCCGGGGTGCAGTTATTATACATAAGAACATTCCCCGTTTATCCCTCTTTCCATTAGTGAAAACCGAATTAAAATCGGTCTACCCGTTCACGCGTGATGCCGTGACCAAGGGAAATGGGGATTCATTTTTATATATAGAGATTACACATTATTGTTTGTCTGCTTTTTTTTACTTAACACTTTAACTTAAAACTTAAATGTTGACACATTTTTAACAACTATAGTTACCAATTTCAACTATTATTAGTTAGTTTAGTTAATAAATAATACAATAATTGTTCAACCAAATTTTCTTACGCTTTTTTGAGTTAAATTAAAATAAAACGCCGATGAATTTAAATACAAATGCACTAATCATTAACAAGAAAAAACAGTTAGGATTTTATATTTAATAATTCCATTATTTAATTTTTTTAATTTTTCTTCAAAATAATTGTTGGGTAATTTAAATTTTTTTAAACTATGTAACATTTAAAAACGAAAGCAAAAAAAAAAACTAATTAAAAATGTTTTTACATATTCCAACTACATACATACAGAATCCATAATCTTCATAAGTTCAATTATCAAGCTTTTATTCGATAATGACGAATTTTATTAAAAAATGACTTGTTTAGGTAGCATTGTTTAGAACAGAGGTTCTCAGACTTTTTTTTTATCATAGACCACTTTCAAAATTTAGCTGGTTCCGGTGGACCCCCTGCAGCTACATTTCTACCATATTCCCAAAACTCGACAAATAAATGTGAAGATTAGATGTAACTATGGAAATTTGCGTTGCAGCAGAGTTCTCACCACGAGTGGGGAGTTTTCTAAATGAAATAACTGAGAATTGATTGTTTTTTTGTCACCCCCATTTTTTTGTCATGTAGGCCAACGTAGACCCCCGTCGAGTCTCCCGTGGACCCCCGGGGGTCCACCTGGATCACTTTGGGAACCAAGGGTTTAGAAGTTTTTGTGATGTCAAGGCTCGCGTCAATCAATGGTATTTTAAAATGAAATTTTCATAAGTGAAAGTCTCTTATATCTCTTTCTTCGCAAGCTGCTTCAAAACCACGGGACCTATTTTGATGCGGTTTTCACTAATGGAAAGAGCGATTAACGAGGAAGTATTGTGTATATAATTTGCGGAAAAAATTCATTCGTGCGAAGCCCGGGGCGGGTCGTTAGTTTTTAATAAAATCGAACTTTTATCATCGCCCTTACAGTTGAGAGCAAAGGGCGAGCAAAAATCATTGTAGTAGGTACCCTAATTATTGGTACTCAGAGTTGTTTAATCGATTATCTAAGTAACTCTAAGTAATTGCAAGAAAACATTAATTTCGAGTACCGCGAATCGAACCTGGGATCTTCGAGACAGAGCGCTAAGGTAAGCGCCTCAACCATTCGACCAATGGGTTCGTCATTTTCATGTCTCTGCGAACTTATAGTATCCATACTAGTCTCTTTATAAAATATTATTCGTGGAAAACGGCAATTTTGTGAAAACGGAGGGGGGAGAGATGGGGGAGGGTGAGTACCCTATGTTACTCGCTGATAATGTAGCTTTCTATAGGTGAAAGAATTTTTAGAATCGGTCCAGTAGTTTTTGAGTTTATTCTTTACAAACATACATATCTTTTCCCTTTATAGGTAATACTAGTTGAACACGGCCACGCTTCGCTGCGGCCTATACGGCGGCGGCGTGCGCACGGGGCGCGCGGTCCTGGACACTGTTTATATATAATACTATTTATCGTAGCATGATTTTATATAGCCTATAGCTTTCCTCGATAAATGGACTATTCAAAACAAAAAGAATTTTTCAATTCGAACCAGTAGTTCCTGAGATTAGCGCGTTCGAACAAACAAACAAACTCTTTAGCTTTATGATATTAGTATAGATTAAGTATAGATTTTGAATTGTAAAATAAAATTACGATTACGATTAAAGCACGAGGCTTACGCAATATTGAGTGTAAAATGTGATTTTATATCAAAGGAATTGTGTAAACAAATCCACAGCTCGATTCATTTGGAAATCTTCGCATTTACTTAGCAATGCTACCTATACAAACGTCAAAAGAGAGCATATAATTTATATTTTTATTAGCAAAAGTTGACTAATTTTTACGATGTAGCCAATACTTAGTTTTTTAATAATTTTTTCAATGAAACATGGTGTATTTACGATTTTATATAAAAATGTTTTGTAGTTGGTTATTTTTTTCATAAAATGAGTCATTTACAGTAGCCATTTCGTCAATAATTGGCTCTCATGAGCTCACTATGTGGATAAAATAAAAATAAAAATCACTTAAAAGAAAATTTAAAAACTTTAAATCAAGTTGCTAATGAGAGAACATGAGACCTTTAGAGGCACCTTTAGTATTTCTCTCGGGAGACGAAACTATGACTAAAATATTTAGGGTTACCATAACTTCTAGGAAGCAATGCGGGGTGTTTTCTCTTCCGATGCCCAAAACTCATAAAACATTCATCGCTGATAGGCGGCTTTTCAATTACACCATACACAGCACGCATGTGTATATAGTGAGAGACAAATTATGTGTTTTTGGGTTCCGTACGTCCGAATAAAAAAACGGAACCCTTATAGGATCACTCGTGTGTCCGTCTGTCCGTCGCTCACAGTCAATTATCTCGGAATCTACTAGACCGATTAAGTTGAAATTTGGTACACATATCAATTTCTGTGACCCAAACGCAGAGCTGGGACGTGAATAGATGAAATCTTTATATGGTAGGTCATTTTTGGGGGGAAGGTGGAAAATTAAAAATTTTTTTTTTGAAAACTGCATCGTGTGACATATGAAATGGAAGGTCTTGTTGTGAAGATCTTAAATGTTTTTTTTTTGTAATTTTAAAATAAACAGTTTCCAAGTTATTCAAGAAAATATACGAAAATTGACCATCCCCTCCTTATCTCCGAAACTACTGAACTTAAAATTTTGAAAAAATACAGAAATTAGATTTCTACTTATAGACTATAGGAAAACCTATAAGAAGTCCACGATATTAAAATAACATGGTAAATCACTCAATATTGTGCGGATAGGTAACATCGTACGGAACCCTCTTCACGCGAGTTCAACTCGCACTTGTCTCGTTTTTTTTTTATTTTTCTAACAGATACTCTCTGATTTCAACCGTAGTGCCTATCAAAAGCCACCGTATCGTCTCCTGGCCTAACCCTCGGACTCCGCGACCGCGCCGTTCACTTCTTTCAGTATGTTGAAACTCATTTAATATGTCTTCTTTTTGGTGTTATAACATTTTAAATGCTTTAAAATTGTTGGCGCCTTGCTTTGCTACCACGCCCGGCGATGGTCATAACATGGAGACAGGGTCTTTGAGAGCGTCGTTACCGTGAGCGACACGAGCTTTTTGGAGGTGTTGCGAGCTGGAACGGCGTTTGCTCGGCGCCCCCTAAGACCCTGCGCCCGCAAAATGGGTAAAGCCGACCCTGTCTATACCGCCTAATGGTAACCCAATAGAAATAGCAATAAACTACTCTGACAACCTAACTCGTATGTACCTACCGATATATCATTTTGGTGAATCGTTAAAAATTAGCCAAGTTTTGCTATTATATACACTATAGTTTTATTAAAATCTTTCATATTGACAATTAGCTTTGAACATTTCGATTCAGCACTTAATACTACATGACAAGCTCTTGATTTTTTTTTCTTTCGCCATCGACAAACAGAATGTCAACGAGGTGTTTGGTCAGGCAACAAAAATATAGCTTTCATTGGTAAAGATATGATAAATTCATGAAGTTTAAAAAATAACATTGTTATGGTGTTTGTAAGTAATATTTTTATGGTGTTTTTAGTATTTTACATTAATTTTTGGCAATGCTAGCTGCCAAATGCCATCCAGAATTTTGTATAGAACCCGAATCAAGGCATACTAAAAGAACTCATAGAAAAAAATACATTTGTGAAAAAATTTTTTTGTAATTTTATTTATTAAAGCTGGGTTTGCTCTTAACCAGCATCTATCCATGTAAGAAAGATGAAGCCGACGATGGAGATGCCTATTCACTCGAACCTTGAAAAGATTTGGGTCGTATGAGCTCGGAAATACAGACGCCGGCAGGAAGTTCCAATCCTTAGCAGTGCGCATTATAAAACATGTTTTAAAGCGCTTGGTCCGAATTAGAGGGATTTCGACAAGGTGAGGATGGTAACCAGCCGTATGTCTGCATGTCCGATAGAACAAAGGGGAAGGCGGTGTGATCTCATGCAGCTCTCGAGCACACTCCCCGAAGTCACACTCCTCCTAGCTCTGCGATCCACCGAGCCATCCCAAAGGTGACAGCAATACTCCATGCATGGTCGGATTTGGGCCTTGTACAAAGAGAAGAGCTGTCCAGGTGTGAACCATCGCTAAGTACACCCTATTTAGGATGCCCAAATGATTTATTGCTATGATGATTTAATTTGCTAACTCCAATGATTGCCGAAATGATTTGCTAAGTCAAGCTTAAATGTTTTAACAGATATAGTGAAAGTAAGGACACAAATAAATCGTATCCCGTATATTTTTTTAACTATATTTAAATGATTTTTTTTAAAATAATTAGTAATTTAAATATAGTTAGCCACAGTTTAATAGGAGAAAATCGCTACTAAGTTATTCAAATTGATAGGTTTTATAATTTTTTTTTAGGTAAAAGTCGTCAGAAAGGCTGATGGTCCACTTGATGGGAGGTGGGTACCGTCGCCTATAACACAAACAAAGGCACAGGTGCTGCAAGTTCGTTGCCATAAGCGAGGCTCTGGCTTCCCTTACTCACTCACCGAAAAACAACAGCACATGTGCTGTTATTTCAGGGTGGTATTCTGTAAGGGGGTGGTTACTGCCGCCAGACGGGCTGCCCAAATGACTGCGAAATGCAGTGTGTCCTGACACTACTTGGAAGACCCAGACCAGAGTTAATTTTGAAAGTAGGGTTTATATATTTTTATATTTAAAACTAACTAATAACTTTAAACGAGCAATTTTTGCATAATATGTATATAAATTTATTTCGCGTATCTCGGAAACGGCTATATCGATTTGGATGAAACTTTCTATGCAGATAAGGTTTTGCTTACTAAGTTTACCTATATATTTGCATTTCTTGTGAAAACTCAATTTTACATTTAAAAAAAAAAATTTTTTTGTAACTATTTACTTGTTTTAGTCTGCGATCGATGTTAATCAATTGTTACCAGAGAATTTTGTTAGATCATATGTTCGGCTGACATCCTACGGTAACTACATATATTTATTAAATTATAAATTCATATCAAACTTCATGAAATTATCAATAACTATCGTTTAAATGAAAAATTCACAAAAAAATTCCCCATAATAATATATCATAGTTAATTAGAGCCACTATTCACCGCAATTGGCATGTTTAGATTCATTTATGACATATCTAATAAGTTCCTAAATTCTATAAAATTCGTTACATAACGTTTAGTCTAGATGTCGCAGCAATATTTTGAATGATATTTATTTTTAAAATGGCGTAATATTATATAAGGCACGTTTTTAATATTAACTAATTTATTTTACTTACTTTTTAATGAAGAAGGACGTATAACACAGCTACAACGTTACTGGCTAAAGTTAAATGTATGCGGAAGGTTAAATGAAACTACGTTTGGCACTTGATTTTGTAAGAGAGAAAATAAATGAAATCATTTAAAAACAAATTTAATTGATATGTTTTCAATAATTGTTGTGCTAACCAAAATAAATGAAAGGAAAATAAAAATGAAACAAAAAAAATATTAATAATCTTTTTTATTTTCGAAATGTAACAATACCTCTTCTTGGTAATTTAAAAAGATTCATTGGATGGATCCCAGAAATAAAATTTTTGGAAGTTAAAAAAAATTATACAATTGCTTATGAGATGAAATTGGATAAAAATTGCAATCAGTCGAGTTTCATTTCGATTTATTATTTAAAAGTAAAAATCATAATCGTTAAATATACTTATTGAAATAAATTTAAATGAAAAAAAAATTAGCTTAATAACTTAAATAGAATTTATAAACTTTGGTATCTGTATTAAAACCGATTAGTGTTTGTAAGAAATAAAAAAAAGCAATTAAAAGTTAATTATAAAATAATATTTACACATTTATAATTTTAATCTGACATAAATTAAATAAAAAAAAAAAAATTAAATTATTTTCAGTTCGCGCTTTGAGTATTACATTTTATTTACATTTGGTTCAAATGCAACGAAAACATTCATTTAATGTGTTAAATGTATGTATTTTACATTAATTCCTGAATAATGGAAAACTATTCTAAAAAAAAAGGACATTTAATCTTTGATTGTCAGCAATACATTTTAAAAATCTAGTCAATTTTTTTTAAAATAATTTTCCATTTGAACGTTTTTAATGTAGGCATAATCGGCGCAAATCTTCTTGGGCTCTGGCGATATCAAGTGTCATTTAAATATGCGCAGTAACCGATTTTGGGACTGTTGTGAGTTCGGATTTCGCAATTGTAGGTACATGCTCAAACGAAAGACAGATCTGCTCAATATCAGAGCCCAAGAAGATTCGCGAGTATTATACGAGACTTACATAGACGTACATATAATTATAAAAATAAAATAAATTTATTATCAATTAGAAAAAAAAATGAACGAATTTAATGATTTTAGAAGCTCTCATACAATATTTATTTAGAAAGTGAAATAAGAATCGCTATAAAATCAATTCTCTTTGACTTTGTTCAATTAAATTGACCATTGTTGATAATCTATTAATTAATAAGAAATGTTACAGGCAGTGTTCCTCGGCTGTATAATTTTAACAATTTTTTTTAATAATTTATAACACGCGGTGTCAAATTGAAAATAATAATAATAATAATATTCATTAATAATTTTTAATAACAATACATGTAAATGCATTTTAACGTTTAGAAAACTGTTTAAACAAACGGAGAGGGGGGCAAATTCATAATCTCCCCATTATTTAATAATTATAAATTTCCAAATTCTCTAATTAACAATAAAATATTTATTAGCTAATAAAACTTAAATTTTAAAAGAGATCCGTCGTGGGAATCGCGTTGCAATTGTTTTAAATAAATATATTTTATGTTACCGGCCAAACCCGATTTTAGGACAAACTAGTTTTTTCTAGCCCAAACCAGTTCACCATAGGATAAACCGGTACAGACTAGGCTAAACTGGTTCGTCCTATGGCAGATAGGAGAAACTAGTTTAACCTAGGCTGAAATGGTTGAGCCTAAAATAAATAATTACACTTCAGGATAAACTGGTTTAGCCTAGTCTATACTAATTCTGTCTAGTCAGAGTGCAGACACGTGTACAGAGTGCCTAGAACAATCCATTAATAGGATATACTAGCTATAATATTCCTTTGACTGTACTTGCGCGAGCTAACGCCGGAACCAACTTCAGATGGAGGATTCACGCATGCCCAGATCTCGTCTCGGCACGTTTTTGACTAGGCAGAATTAGTACAGACTAGGCCAAACCAGTTTATCCTGAAGTGTACTTATTCATATTAGGCTCAACCAGTTCAGCCTAGGTTAAACTAGTTTCTCCCAAAATCGGATTTGGCCTGTAACATATATAAAAAACCACTTTCATGAAGACGGGTAACGAATAAGAATGAAATTTCATTTCAAACATTATGATATATATTCTTAAATTTGGAAGTTACGTTAACACACTTTAACTTCTGGACGTTGTTTCGCCTAATATTTTACAAATATTAATTAATAATACATAATTACGATAAGTCAGTCGAACAATATTTAATACAACCAGACGAATTGTCAGCGCGCTTCAAACGCATTACATACGAGATATTCTCCGACGCATGTGAAAATATCCGAACAGACTCGCGAGTCGAGATAAACGTTTCGGGACTTCCCCGAAAACCGTCGAACGCACGCGAACTTCATTCAATTATTCAATAAATCTATATCCCTATCTAAGTATGGACAAACGACACTGCAGTTTTTTCTCGTATCACATTCAAAAATTTAAATCTATCTACAATTTTAACTAGTCCTTTATTTACACCGTTTTCACTTATTAAATGTCACTTGTCACTGTCAAAGTCATCTGTCAAATAGTTAAGTACGCGCTTAAACCACGTGGGTTTCACTTCTCTTGTTGAACGACTCGTCTATGGTTACGTTCTGTTTCTTGTTCTCCTTCCTAATCGTGCCGTATTGAGGTACGTCTGAGGTAAGGTTTTGCACGGTGAGTATTTGGCTGGAGTTGTTCTGCGGAGTACTGGAGGAGACAGGGCTTCCGTACTGGTTCCCGTATTTGTGCCTGGATGGGTCCTTCAGTATGGACTGTGGCTGCTTGACCGGCGCTGGAGTTTGGAGTTGAGAATGCTGCGAACAGAACATAAAAATGTATTGCCCATTTTACAGGTGAAGCCGTGTTAATAAGCTAGTTTTATTGGACTGGATTGCAAAATCCCTAGGCAAAATTTTATATTGTGATCTTTGATAAATATAAAAATATAAATAAACTTAAAGACTTTTTTGCCTTAATGCTCTGTTCTAGAGCTCCCGGGATCGATTCCCGGAGGGGTCAAATTTGGAAATGAACTTTTCAAGAATCTGAAATGTAGTGGCTCATTTGCGCAGCGTTGGCAGTAACCACCCCCTCACAAAAGCCATAACAGCATGTGTGCTGTTGTGTTTCGGTGAGTGAGTAAGGGATGCCAGAGCCCATTACCCTAATCCTTATCCATAATCCTACTATAGTCGGCAGCGCACTTGCAGCATCTGTGGCGTTGCTTGTGTTATGGGCGACGGTAGCCACCAAGTAGCCACCGTCAGCCTGTCTGCCGACCATAACATGACAAAAAAAGAATCCAAAAATAGAATTCAGAACGAAAAATAATTTTGATTAATTGCCCAATAATTTGCCTATAAGTAATCACAAACAAATTACAGATTGCATATTGAAAACAACATTTTCCAATAATTATTTATTATTTCGTAATAATAATTCTCAAGCCCAACGAATTAATAATAATTCGTTGGGCAGGACATCTAGCAACAGGGAAAGGACCAATGGGCAAAAGAAGAAGAGAAAAGAATGGAGAAGCAAAGCAAAGAATATGGAACTATGGAGTAAGCTGGAGGAGGCCTATACCCAGAGTGGGGTTCCAATAACAGACATTAAATTTATACTATACGTAATTTTAAGCAAAACATGTTTTTTAAAGTTGTTGGTAATAAAAAAGGTTTATTATTACTATTTTTATTTTATTTCATTTTAACTCGTCCCCCCCCCCCCAGCCAAAATGAGGGGGAGACGGTTTTACACCCGACAGAAGTACAGTATTATTATAATAATAATTATTATTCTTTAAGGTTCAGTAAAATTTAAAAAGAACTTAAATTTTACGATAAAAAAAAAAACACGTTTTTGTTTTACCTGCGTGCAATTCCCGGGATGAAGGACTGTGACATCTGGTGGCGGAACAGGCGCCATCTTCTCCAGCCTCTGCCTCCTCAGTGTACCACCAGCCGACTGTCTGTCCAGGGACACTGTCAACAAAAGAACATATTTTTCTATTGGAATATATTGTATTGAGGAATGTAAGACGTAAATCCTATAATCTACCTATAAGAGTAAGTGGAGTAAATGGTCCTCGAATCAGCTGAATGGATAACTTGAAGTTGTAGCAACTAACTCTCTCGAATTTCATGTATTGCAAGTACAATACATAAAAATCAAGTGTAATTTGAGTGCATCGTCTGATGAACTTCATGAAAGTATGATGTCTTGTCTTGTCAATATACTGCGTCACAAACAAGGCAGCTAGTCTGCAGTTGTCCCGTTTGTGACGCAGCAATCATTACCTTAAAAGAACACCTTGAAATTACAGAACGTGTTTTTTTTAATGTTAAAATCGGCGGACAGGCTGACGGCCCACTTGATGGTAGGTGGCTACCGTCGCCTATAACACAAGCAACGCCAAAGCTGCTGCAAATGCGCTAACGACTACAGTAGGGATTAGGAGGGGATAGGGAAATGGGCTCTGGCATCCCTTATCACTCACCGAAACACAACAGCACACGTGCTTTTATTTCACGGTGGTCTTCTGTAAGGGGGTGGTTACTGCCGCCGCACGGGCTGCCCAAATGACTGCGAAACGCAGTGTGCCCTGCCACTTACTTACTTATTGTGTTTTGGTGAGTGAATAAGCGAGAGTCCATTCTCCTGTCTCTTCTTTAACCATTATCGAACGGTCTACATTTGTAACGAATTTCATCATCTCAACTGTAGGATGGACACTGATGGACAAAGGCCTCGCCCTTATTTTCTAAAAGATCCGTTCAGAAGCAGCCTGGACCTGTCCACTTTGTAGGTGGACGTCCTACGCTGCGCTTGCTGGTCTGCGGTCTCCACTCGAGAACCTATTGACCCCAGCGGTTGTCAGCTCTATGTACTATGTGTCCTGCCCACAGCCACTTCAACTTACTAATTCCTGATTCAGTCTCGCAGTGTAACCCTGAGCATAGCCCTCGTTGAGCTCAAAATTGGTTCAAAACTTTTGTTAGTAGAACTACAATGGAATGGTCGGCAGCATACGATACTTGCAATTTTACGACGTTGCTTACAATAATTTATAGGCGACGACGGCCACCTACCATGAGTTTACCGTCTTTCTGTTGATTTTTATATAAAAAATTTGGGTTGCAATGTTGAAAACATACCATCAAGTCCGTAATTGTGCGGCGGGGACGCCATGTGTGACGGTGACCCTTCAGTCAACCCACCGTTCATGAGGTGCGATTTATTTGCGTATTGTTGCGGTGGTGTAGGGGTGCGACCAGATTGCTAAACAAAAAATGAAAATAATATTAATAATGGCTCACGAGGTGACCGCCATGTGGGACGTCGATTCGACAATTATCGTCCCGATAGTAGTCTCGGCGAACGGTCTTATAGCAAAGAGCCTCGACCAACATCTTAAGAGGCTCTCGCTAGATGGCTGGATCAAGGGGCAGATACAGAAGGCGGTACTTCTTGACACGGCACGCATTAGTCAGGAGGTTCCTCACTCTGCAGCCCTAACCACCGGTAGCTTGGGCCTTGCCTCGCTATCTGTGAAATCCTAGTTTTAAGTTTTTTATGTTTGTTTGTTTTTTAATATTTATATTGTAAAAAAATTAAAATTAAGAAAATAAATAAATATGTGAATATGTAATAATAATAATAATTTACATATTGGGAAAAAGGTTTCTGTTCATTTTTCACCGCGAAATGGAGACAATTTAGAGTCAAACGAGTAACAACACTTTCGCAATCAAGAGCAAACTATTGGTAATTATAAGACGAGAAAAATTAAAACTTAGAGAGAAATATAAAGCTTAATAGACTATAATTATACAAAAAGTTCGAATCAGGAAGATTTATACAAGAAATTATATTTTCTGAGAAATAAAAAAATAGTAAATTACTCCCAAAAATAAACTTTACAAATTTTCAGCGACATTTACATTATTTTTTAAGCCGTTGGTTAAAAAAAAAACGCTCTGTTTTAGGGTTCCCGGGATCGATTCTCGGCAACTTAGAAAATGAACTTTTTAAATTTGGCCTCTGGTCTGGATTTGGCAGCCATTTGGGCAGCCCGTCTGGTGACAGTAACCACCCCCTCACAGAAGACCACCGTGAAACAACAGCACGTGTGCTGTTATGTTTCGGTGAGCGAGTAAGGGATGCCAGAGTCCCTAACTTCCCTTATCCTCAATCCTCAATCCCTAACCCTTATCCTCAATCCTACTGTAGTCGGCAGCAGCTGTGACGTTGCTTGTGTTATAGGCGACGGTAGCCCCCTACCATCAAGTGGACCGTCAGCCTGTCTACCGAACTTAACTTAAAAAAAGCTTATTAATTAACTTAAGCTTTTATTTCATTTTTCATAACTTACACAATATTTAAGAAAAACCTTCAAATTTTAAATCTGTTATCTCGGAGAAGCTACAAAAATTTGCTGTGCAATATTGCACTTTAATAAGACTTGTTTTTGAGTAGGTTATTAAAAGTGTGCTGTGTATATAGACTGTTTATAAATTGTTTAATAATTAATTAATTAATTGTTTAATTGTTTATAAATTGTTTTAATAATAATTTTAACAACACTGTGTAAATATGTATATGTAAACAATGGCTAATAAAAGGAACTCTGTTGTGTTGGTATCGTGTCCATTCAATAGGGAATACGCACATTTTTTTTTATATTTTCATACGATAGGTTATATCGTTATATAACCGTAAAAAATATTCAGCGCCAAAAAACAGAAATTTGGTAACAAAAAAAAAGTTAAAATTAACTAAGTAACAGCTACGGGCACTTTAAACACCCGCCCTTTTGGCGCGCCTGTCGTGACGTCAAAGTCTACAAATACAATCAAATGTTAAAAATCACAAACATCTACACGCTTGTTGACATTTCATAGACGTTGACGTCACATTCCATAGACTTTGACGTCACATTCGATCTGACCGTTTCAAGTATTTTGAATTTCCCACATTTTTATGCACTTTTTAATAATTATTTTCTTAACGAAAAAGAAATAATATTAAAAAATATTTACATAAACACATTCTAAAGCAAAAATGTTGATAAAAAAAAATATTTAAGCATTTTTTGAATTAGACGCATATTCCCTATTATGGGGCCACGCGGGTGAAATTACAAATATTTTTTGCTTTGTACGCCCCCTTAAGGAGTAAACTACAAAAAAATATTTTGAGGATCTCTTAAAGCGTGATAAGATAAACTAACATATTTTCATGAGACCATTATATTTTTATATGTATTGTTATAAAAACTCACCTGCTGATGTAGATATTCCCCGATAAGCGGTGGATAAGAGAGATATCTGTCTGAAGCCATGTTATAATAGGATCCATCCAAAGGCGGCATCGGAGAAGGTGCTGGCACGTAGTTTTGTTTGCCTGAGAAATATTTAAAGCCTCCCGTGAGTAGGGTTCCCAGATTTTTTTTTATGTTATGTGGACAGATAGGCTGACGGTCCACTTGATGGTAGGTGGCTACCGTCGCCAATAACACAAGCAACGCTACAGGCGCTGCAAGTGCGCTGCCGACTACAGTAGGATTAAGGATAAGGGATTAGGAGGGGATAAGGAGATGGGCTCTGGCATCCCTTACTCACTCACCGAAACACAACAGCACGTATATGCTGTTATTTCACGGTGGTCTTCTGTAAGGGGTTGGTCGCTGCCGCCAGGCGGGCTGCCCAAATGACTGCGAAACGCAGTGTGCCCTACCACTACTTTTCAAATCCAGACCAGAGTCAATTTTGAAAATTACATTAAAATTTCCAAACTTGACCCCGCCGGGAATCGAACCCGGGGCCCCTGTGACGTTAGGCAAAAATCCTTGTCACTAATCCAACGGGCCGTCCAACGGGATAAAAAAAAAACAAAATTCCGGATATAATTCCTGACATTTGATGAAAATTCCGGACTTTCTTGTAAATAATAATATTAATGTTGATGTGAATAAATGAAGCAAATTTACGTCCGAAATGTGACACGTTCTACAAAACTATTATTAAAGATTCGGAAGTGTTGAACAATATTTCTGGGAGCATTAAATATATGAGAAATAATGTTGTTACTTTCATTTGTAATAGGTAAAAATAATTTGGTTTGTTTTAATTTTTTAGTTTACTCTCCACTTAATTGTAGAAATCCGGACGGTTTAGAATTCCCTTAGCATTCCGGACAAAGACTTATATTTGTCCGGAAAATTCCGGACGTATGGCAACCCTACCCGTGAGCTTCAGCACGTGTGATACATTTCAGGGTTTAACACCTTACATCACTACTGGTAAACATTTTCTCAGCGGAAAATAAGTGAAAGAGCAAAATCTTATTTTATCCATTTCTTTTTTTTAATGTTGACAGACAAGTTGATAGTCCACTTGATGGTAGGTTGCTGCTGTCGCCTATAACGCAACCAACGGGGTGCTGCAAGTGCGCTGCCGACTACAGCAGAATTGAGGATAAAGGATTAGGATCCCTCTGGCATCCCTTACTCACTCACCGAAACATAACAGCACACGTGCTGTTATTTCACGGTGGTCTTCTGTAAGGGGGTGATTGCTGTCGCCGATTATATTAGGATTAAGGACCGAAACACAACAGCACATATAAGAGGGGTGAATATGGTTACAGCCTCCAGATGAGCTTAAATGTTTTGCTAAGTGCGAAACTCGAGAACAGCTCGACCAAACCGTCTATTTTTTTAAATAGACCGGAAATACTACATAATTTAAAAAAACTTCTACTTAAAATTTCGTTTATCCAACTTATTTGACGAGCCTGTTGGATGATTGGTTAGGGTGCTTGCTCTGTTCTAGGGTTCCCGGGTTCAATTCCCGGCAGGGTCAACTTCGATAAATGAACTTTCTGGAAAGTAGTGGCAGGGCATACTGCGTTTCGCAGTAATTTGGGCAGCCCGTCTGGCGGCAGTAACCACCCCCTTACAAAAGACCACCGTGAAATAACAGGGCGCGTGCTGTTGTGTTTCGGTGAGTGAGTAAGGGATGCCCAGAACCCATTTCCCTATCCCCTCCTAATCCCTTATCCTTAATCCTACTGTAGTCGGCGGAGCACTTGCAACAGCTTTTGGCGTTGCTTGTGTTATAGGCGACGGTAGCCACCTACCACCAAGTGGACCGTCAACCCGTCTGCCGATCACAAAAAAAAATGAGCTTTAGATGAGCTTTTAAATAAGATTTTTCTCGCAAACTGGCAATTTAACGAACCCAGTTCTACAATTAGTCTGCCTCTGTGAAGACACTACACCTTATTACGAAGCTCACTTTTAAAATGTACACAGTTCATTCAATTTGGTTACTCCAGTTGACTTTTACGAGGCGCGAAAAGTCCATTTGATTAAAATTTAATATCGCCTTCCCAATAATTAAAGCCTAAAAGGCATTACGATGGTATTTGATGGCGAATTATGCCATATTTTAAAGTGAAAATACCTCGTAAGCCGAGCAAATATGAAAGTGATTCTTCTGCATTAACGTTCCCTGGGATTTAAATGTACTTTAGCTCAATGAAGGCATGTAATAAAGCTTAGTAATAGCGATATGTAAAATTAGATCATATGTAATTGGAATTAGGGTTTTAATTCGTTCTTATAGTTCAAAAAAATTTAACAAATCAAAATTTGGGCATTTTTGATATAAGCTGTTAGATGATATGTAATATCGATAGGCGAAATTTTTGATTCCACCCTTTAGAAGAGGTAGAAAAGATAAAGATAGTTTTTCTGCGGCCCATACGGCGGCGGCGGCGGCGTGCGCGTGGGGCGCGCGGTACTGGACACTGCTTATATATAATACTATTTATCGTAGCGTGGTGTTATATAGCCTATAGCCTTCCTCGATAAATGGACTATTCAACACAAAAATACATTTTCAATTCGAACCAGTAGTTCCTGAGATTGGCGCGTTCAACTAAACAAACAAACAAACTCTTCAGCTTTATGTTAGTATAGATTAAGACTTAGAAAAAAAAAAGTTTCAGACAAATATTGTAGAGAATTTAATCTATAAAATAAAATATTTTTTCAAAAAAAAAAAAAAAACAATAATTTACACGTTGTTAAATTATTATTACCGAGGTCAATAAAATGGTTTTTACATTTATGTCTGTTTGTCTGTACCTTTGTGCACGTTAATCTCAGAAACGGCTTAACCGATTTGAGTGCGGTTTTTACTGATATATTGTAGGAAGCCTCCCGTAACATTTAGTGTTGGTTTCATTCCAATCGGTTTACGAACAAAAAAGTTACACGATACACCGAATACCACGCGTACGAAGTTTTACATAAAAATATTTTATATATTTTATTTTGCTACAATTAAAATTAACAGAGTGGGAGGATAGAAGGACAACGCTTGATAGTGTGATTTCTTTTAATTACCTATTTCCAGGACTATAAAAGAATCGCTTAGATTGTGCTTACAATATACATATTAAGTATTATTTGTATCTGGCTCGACATTGGACATTTGGATTACCACTGATACCACTTACCACTAAGATGACGATCACTGGATAGTCCATAAACCTGTTATTCAGTTTAAACTCACCTGAACTTCTTCCAAGCGTGCTGTGTCCACTAATATCTTTATGCCTGTGCGGATGTGGCAATGTCCTCGAATGGTCCGTCTCGTAAACGGCATAATTTGGTGGCGGATAGTCCAGGGGTGGGGGAATGACTAACCCCTGGTCATCCATCAGGTATGCGTCGGTTTGCTGGAAAAAAAAGTTGAAGTTAAATACGTTTTTTTTTTTAAAAAAAAAAAACGTAAAACACATGTAAAACACACGGCTCGTTTACGATTTTATTAAAAGACTTGCTGAGCCCGCAACTTCGTACGCGTGGTATTCGGTATAGCGCGTAACTTTTTTGTTTCTAAACCGATTGTAATGCAACAAATAACAAATGTTACGGGAAGCTTGCTACAATACATCAGTGAAAACCGAGTCCAAATCGGTTAAGCCGTTTCTGAGATTAGCGTGCACAAACGCACAGTCCTGGTGGCAAGGTACCCAACAGCCAGTTTTGTTGATCAAGGGCTTAGATATGAGGTATTTGATGAGGTGAATCGTGTTGGGACCCCACCAGTCCAATTATTAAGATTATTTAATCTATACACAATAATAAAACGTTAAGGATCCGCTTCTGTACATTAAATATTTTTTTCAAAAAACAATTTGTACACGTTGTACTTATGTTACCAAGATCAAAAAATTTTCGTCTGTTTGTGCACGCTAATCTCAGAAACTGTTTAATCGATTTCAATGCAGCTTTCAATGATGTATTGTAGCAAGCTTCCCGTAACATTTAGAGTATGTATCATTCCAATCAGTTTACAAACAGAAAAGTTACGCGCTACACCGAATACCATGCGTATGTAGTTGCGGGCTCAGCTATAACTCACCTGGCTTAGTATGTGTCTGTTGGGCATCGATGGGACCTCAGGAATAGGCGGAGGCTGCCTGTCATCCACGCCATCATCCTGAGAGTAGGTTTCTGACTTCTCCGAGACAGAGCTCAGCGTTTCCCCTGTCATCGTGTCGTTGTAAGAGGACGGAGCGTACATTTCTATTGTGGCCGATTTGGAGGCTTGGCCGGCTTGTTCTGTATGAAAGGAAAATGAATATTGTATAAAATGAATATAAAAAATATTAATATACATTTTCTAGCAGTCTAATATAATCTATATTAACATAACAGAGCTGATTGTTGAAAGCATTAAACTCTACAACTACAAGTTTGATTAAAAATAACCCTTAAAAGCCGAGCAAAAGGATAAAAATCAGAAAAAATCGCGTGCGGGCGATGATATGCGTTACGACGTGTAGTGGGGCTATTAGCCCAGTTAATAGCTAAAGTGATTTCGACGTATTTTGAGGCGCTCTTTCCGATGAGAACAAAAAATTGATTCTAAAATTGGTCCAAAATTGTGAAAATGTGTCCAAAATCACGCTTTTTGGACCAAAAACACGCTAATCCCATCGAAAACAGTGCTTCGGTCTCAAATCTGAATACACCAATCGAAAGAGCAGGAAACAATAGTAAAAAATAACATAATTATACACAATTTTTTTTCATAGACAATGGCGCCGGTAGAGGCACGGAAAGAAAAATGACAGTTTTTGAGTTTTTTCTATCTGAAGTTTATGACGAAATTATACGACTTAGGGTATAAGTGCCAATGAAAGAATTTGCGTATTTTTTGGTCTGTATGACGTCATATATTTATATGACGTCATACAGACCACGTCCCGACGTATGGGTGTTTAGACGCCAACATTTAAATATGAATATTTTTATCCGTTCATTGTTTTCCGGTTATTTTTTTATGCAAAACAAAAAAATATATGTATATGTACCTTAAAATTGAACAATAATAAAGTTTAAATACTTTTTGAAATATGGGCAAATCAGGGTATTTGCCTATTTTTAATAAAATAAAATTACTTCTGCTACGATCATATCCTATACATATAATAAAATCGCAAACGAGCCGTGACATTTGTACACGTCGTAAATATAATCTACGAGTAACCGAGGTTAAAAAAATAGTTAAAAAAAAACAGATTTTTTTTCTGTTTGTCTGTGCGTTTGTGCACGCTAATCTCAGAAACATAAAACTTAAGATATAAAATAAAACTTTATTGCATAGAGTTAGAGTTCAGTCTCTTCCAATAATCTTTTATTTTGCACTTAGCACCAGTTGGAATTAATATTCTATGAGGAATTAATTGAAAGCACATTTTTTCTTATACATTGAATAAAATCGTAAACGAGCCGTGTTATATTAAAGATAAAAAAAATTTTAGGTACATGTTGTACTTATGTTACCGAGGTCAAAAAAAATAGTTTTTAGATTTTTTGTCTGTTTGTGCACACTAATCTCTGAAACGACTTGACCGATTTGAATGCGGTTTTCACTGATACATTGCAGCAAGCTTCCCGAAAAATTTAGTGTTTGTTTCATTCCAATCGGTTTACAAACAAAAAAGTTACGCGCTATACCGAATACCAAGCGTACGAAGTTGCGGGCTCAGTTAGTTTCTAATAAGTATATTCTTTCCACGTCTATATATACATAAATTATATATTTTATTATATTTTTTTCAAGACAACTATCCCCTATGAGCGCGACTTCAAAGAATACAAAATTATTTTCAATTTGAGCATACTTTCTCGAGCATCTCACAATAGAATATTGCTCGAGTGAAACATCTTTCTTTTATTACCAAAATAACTTTTAAAAGATAATATAAATAACTGCAAGCATTTCTATGTCATTGCGCACAAAATTTATTAGTACAACATACCAAAAAAATTATTAACCGGAGATATTTGAAAGAAATAGTTATTAATTGATTACTTATTTAATACTAGCTGAGCCGGCAACTTAGTACGCGTGGTTTTTCGGTATTGCGCGTAACTTTTTTGTTTGTAGACCGATTGGAATGAAACAAATACTAAATGTTACGAGAAGCTTGCTGCAATACATCAGTGAAAACCGCATTAAAATCGGTTGAGCCGTTTCAGAGATTAGCGTGCACAAACGCACACATAAACAAAAATTCTAAAAACTATTAACCTCGGCAACATAAGTACAACGTGTATATATATTTTTTAAATCTTACTGGACACGGCTCGTTTACGATTTTATTATATGTATTATAGATAGATTTAGCCCGTCTGGCGGCAGTAACCATTCCCTTACAGAAGACCACCGTGAAGTAACAGCATGTGTGCTGTTTTATATTTCGATGAGTGAGCAAGGTTTGCTATTTCCATACTTCTCCCAAATTCCTTTATATTTACTCTTAATAAGATCGACGAGGCCTTTGCAGCACCAGTGGCGTTTCTTGTGTACGTTGACGGTAGCCACATACCATCAAGTGGGCATTCAGCCCGTCTGACGACCATTTCCCGACGACATATCTTTAATTTTGTGTTTAATTTTGTACGCAGTTTACTAGAATGAAATTTTATGTATTTTAATGGTGATTTACAAAATATTTTTTTGCCTTTGGGTTTTTAAATTTTCATTTAAAAGCAACTATATCAGACTGCTAGAACAAATGTAACATTTACAAAATAAACATTTAAACAAAAGTTACATGACATAAATTTAGATCTAGTTTTTTAAGCACTATGAGAGTTTAACAAAATAAAAGCTAGCATTTAACGTTACAGTAGGGACGCAATAGATTCCGATACCAGGATACCAATATTTACTAAATATCTCATTAAAGTGACAGAATTAATAAGACCAGGTACCGTATTTACAGTACATAATCCATGTTACAAGTGTGATAACATACAACGATGTGATAATAAATTTAAATTTGATTAATTTCTGTTTACAAATTAAAATTTTATTGTAAATAAATATTAATATTTCTTTAAGAAAACTTTCATTATATACAGAGTAGAGTTTAAAAAACCTGTATCAATAAACTCCACTATTCACTATCTTCTTATTTGATTTACTTGTATCTACACATTTATACATTATCAAATAAAGTAGCTGTCCGCCTCTGTTTCTCCATTGACTTCATTTAAATCACCAAACAGATTTTGGTGTAGTTTTCACTAATTAATAGGGCAATAAACTAGTAAGTTTGTGTGTATAATTTGTAGAAAAATCTACATCCGTGCGAACCCGGGGCGGGTCACAATGATACAAGCAACCACCCCCTTACAGAAGACCACCGTAAAATAACAGCACGTGTGCTGTTGTGTTTCGGTGAGTGAATAAGGGATGACAGAGCCCATTTCCCTATCCCCTCCTAATCCCTTAATCCTACTGTAGTCGGCAGCGCACTTGCAGCAGCTTTGGCGTTGCTTGTGTTATAGGCGATGGTAGTCACCTACCATTAAGTGGACCGTCAGCCTGTGTCAAGTGCCGAAGTTAACATTAAAAAAAAATACAATAAGAGATCATATAGATGGCCTAGAAGACCTTATGCCTTAAAATGTCATTAGACTTGTTTAAGGAGGCAACAGTTTTTGAAGTTTCTATGTTTTAATTAAGTAAATGCGAACATAGTATAGTCCATTAGCAAAAATATTTTTGTCCATTAGCAAATATGTACTCCATTAGCAAAAATATTTTTGTTACTTTAAAATAACAACTTTCAAAATGTTTTAATATTTACAATATTCAATCTAATTACTTTATAAATTAAAATCTATAAATGCCAACAGAGTCAACAGGATTGGTATCGCGGTATTGGTACCGAACGGGTCCCCGCACTGTTTTGTAACCTTGCCTTATCGAGACAGTAACGAAGCAAATAAAAACATTAACGAAACTCACCTTTGAGGCGTCTAGAACGTCTCTTTAAAAGAAAGCATGCCACTAAGCCAGCGTTTATCAACACCAATATAGCACCAGCTACTGATACATAAACAACGACTGTCTTTGAAACATCAGCCGTCTCTACATACTCAGTGGAGATAACATTCAACTCTCCAACTTCAGAAGAGGCTGGTGAAGAGAAAAAATAAAAAAAAAAAAATTAGCAAATAATAAATTAAACATGTATCTAATAATACACTTGTTGTTTTAAGAAAGCTTGATAAGTTATCAACGTTTTGTAATAAGTAAATCAACGCTTGAAAATATGTTTGTATAATAATGTATGCATATATAAAATTAATATTAAAAAAAGTGTGTGTGTCACACGACGCACGACTGGAATTTACTCAATAGAAGCGGCGACATGTATCGGATTTGGATAGAACTGCTTGGTGAACTCCGAAAATGTAACACTATTGATAGCGCCATCTATTATTTTACAATAGAATTAGGTGAAGCGGTGACCTCTATCTGATTTGATTAGAACTGCTTGGTGAACTCCGAAAATGTAACACTATTGATAGCGCCATCTATTATATTACAATAGAATTAGGTGAAGCGGTGACTTCTATCGGATTTGGATAGAACTGCTTGGTGATCTCCGAAAATGTAACACTATTGATAGCGCCATTTATTATATTACAATAGAATTAGGTGAAGCGGTGACCTCTATCGGATTTGGATAGAACTGCTTGGTGAACTCCGAAAATGTAACACTATTGATAGCGCCATCTATTATATTACAATAGAATTAGGTCAATCGGCGATATCTATAGGATTTGTTATCAAAGTTTACCAATCGTGTAATCCAACTGACAAAATGAAGTCAGTAACATGAAGAAACATATTACCAAATATCACTTTCATATGTTTTGTCATTGCCGAGAAAAATCTAAATCCCTCCCACCAAAATTTCCAATTCGTCGTTTTAAAGGAAAAATTCCAGTCATGCGTCGGAGCTGACGCAAACACTTTTTTTTTCTTTTTATTATTATATTATATAAATAAAAGTCATTATATAAATTACTGATTTCTCTTTATACGAGAAAAATAAAACGTATAAAAATATTTATCTATATATGTATAATATAATATGACAAAAACATATACCTACAACATTAAATCACAGTTTCAAGCATTACGTTTTTTTTTTAATAATAATACTACCAATCAAAATCACATCGTACTGTCGGAGGTCTAATGTATTATTGGTCTTATTATAAAGTGCCTGGGTCGGGGATTCAAACTAAAAGCGTTTAATTTTCTAAGATGAATGTTCAGCTATTTTAGGTAATGATTTGATTACAAATAAGAGTTTAGAGCCAAATACAAAAGAGTCTTTGATTTATTTTTTACATATTTATGCATGGTACATGGTATTTCTGTAATACACACACATATAAACACATCGTCGTGTATTATTTAATACAGGAATACACCTAAAATACGATAATCAGTGAAATTTGACAATCGAGGACAACCTATTTAAAAATAATGAATGATACTGATTGCACTATTTGTGCATTTAAATATGTTAGAGATTGTACCGATTAGGCATATCTAATAATTACCAAATCTTAGACCTATTTCTAGTTCAACTATGACATTGTTTATAATAAACTATAAGTTTATTAATAATTACTTACTCGTTATTTTTTAATAAAACAGAATTTTAAACTGTACATTAAATTTTTCGTGTGCTGTCTTAAAAAAATGTGGACACCAAACAACTAAATCATTCAGATACTAACTGGTGTTGCCAGCGTTGAGAAATAAAAAAATAACGCCTTATTAAATATATGACCAATGTAACGCCTAACACCTTTATTGCAGCTATAGCTTTGCCAATTAGATGATCCCTCGGGAACAGTACTTTTTTCTGGATGAAAGTTACCCATGTCCTTTCCCACATCCCTGACAAGGGATACGCAAAATTTCATGACGATCGGTTTAGGCGTGAAAAGGTAACAGACACACAGACAGACAGAGTTACTTTCATATTTATAATATTAGCATGGATGTGGGAATTCTGTTATTAAATTTCCAGGCACATCACAAATTGACTAAATTTATAAACGGGCGCCGACATCTCAATTCAATGTTTAGTTTAATTTACTCTCTAAAGAAATAATTGAGGATAATTGACAGTTGATCTTTGATTGGTAGTACGACTGAATTGTTTGAACTTGAAATAAGCGTCTTAAAACAACAAAAGGGGTCCACATAGCTGATACACAAGACAAATACATAATCTAAATCAAGAGGGCACTATTTCAAACCTCTAATCCTCTTATTTGTCCTCCTATGTAGACAGAATCCTATGAGGAGTACATTCAGCAATATAAGCGCTGTTCCAACAATGGTCCCGGTTATTATAAAAACGCCGGGCACGTTGGAGCTGAATTCCTCTGAGCTCGATTGTACCGAAGATGGGATTACGTCTTGGGAAAGATACATTGCTGTTATAGGTTTCGTGTTCAAAATATTATGAGAAATATACTTTTATTAATAAATAAATATTTTTATTAATAAATACCAGTTTATTTATAAATTATAAAACATAATTAAAAAAAATCCGAGGCTGAGTTGGTGTTTAAAAAGAGCAAAACCCGAGTCATAATATTAATCATGGCAATTAGTGTTACAATGACTGAGAAACGCAGGTGAAATCCCGAATGGAACTGAATTTTTTGAGTTTTTAGGGTTCCGTACGTCCGAATAAAAAAACGGAACCCTTATAGGATCACTCGTGTGTCCGTCTGTCCGTCGCTCACAGTCAATTATCTCGGAATCTACTAGACAGATTAAGTTGAAATTTGGTACACATATCAATTTCTATGACCCAAACGCAGAGGTGTGGCGGGGGTCATTTATATGGGAGGTCATTTTTGGGGGGAAAGTGAAAATTAAAAAAAAATTTTTTTTAAACTGCATCGTGTGACATATCAAATGGAAGGTCTTGCTGTGAAGATCTTAAATGTATAATTTTAAAATATTTTATAATTTTAAAATAAATAGTTTCCTAGTTATTCAAGAAAATAGACGAAAATTGACCATTCCCCCCACCTTTTCTCAGAAACTACTGAACCTAAAATTTTGAAAAAAAAAAATAGAGAAATTAGTTTTTTACTTATAGATTATAGGAAAACCTAAAAGAAGTCCATGATATTAAAGTAACATGGTAAATCACTTAATACTGTGCGGTTAAGTAACATCGTACGGAACCCTCTTCACGCGAGTTCAACTCGCACTTGCCCCGTTTTTTTTTTTCGATTTTATATGTGGATTATAAATTATGATACCTTCTCTAATGGCGAAGGAAAATTTCTCCAGGATGCCTGTTCCTGTGGAAAGACTGGCTATTTTCGGAGGAGTAGGCCGCAATATACAATAATATTAATCGAACAGTAAAAACAATTTAAAAGCTCAAATAGCTTATGTCGGCTAAGACTTCGTACGGTGGAAAATCCGGCTCGAAGGACCATAATGTAGGTCTTCGTGTATGTACTGATAGAAATAATAATATTTAGACATTGAAGATATTGTATTATGGAACATATAAAGGTCGAAGGCGGAATGATTGGTTTATGGGATTTAAAATGATATGTGTATTGCTTGACGAAGGATGTTGCACCGTACAGACTTACTTTTACCATTTGGACATCGCAAAGATATCTTTCAGTAAATTGCATATGTCAATCAACAATTATTATAGTCTGTGACGACACTTACTCAGTGTTGTTGCTCTGGTGTCATCGGGCCTATATTTACTCTGTCCCATTCGATTGATTGCCATAACAGAAAACACGTAATCCGTATTTCTCTCCAAGCCTCCAATAGTGTAAGCGGTTGCGTTCTTCGGCATGACATCCTCATACTTGTACGAATCGTCGTAAATTTTCCTGAAGCAAAAAAAAAAAAAAAAAGGTTGAAATATCAATTAAATGTTTTAAAATAATCCCGTTTTTTATTTTATTTTAATATTATATCGGCGAAAGTTCGTTAAGATGGGTTTATTAATTTTGGATGAATCTTGTGACACCATTCCTGAATTAAAGCTACACAATTTAGTGTTTATTTAATTAGAATGAAATAAACACTAAATGTTAGGGAAAGCTTGATAAAATACATCCGTGAAAACCGCATTCAAATCAGTTAAGCCGTTTCTGAGATTAACGTGCATAAACGTACAGACAAAGCGACAAAAATTCGAAGAACAATTTTTTTGACCTAAGTACAATGCCTATAAATTGTTTTTTTTTTTTTTTTTTTTTTTTTTTTTTTAAATATTTAATATAGATGTATAGATAAGAAGGAATCCAGGTATGATTTTTGTAAATATTTCAGTCTGATTTTTCTATTTTTAAAAGTTTCTAAAAAAGTCACTAATGTCCTGTAGACAGCCTGTTCGTCTCAACGTAAAACAAAGTAACCCAGGTACCGATAATCTTTCAGACAAGAAAATGTAGCGATAACAAAAACCTTTTATATTTATCTTTAAAAGAGATAACATTTTTCTTAGTTACAGAAGAGAAGTAGTCTCTCTTATTGTATGGTAGGTGGTCTTATCAGTTATTATAATTAATTTATTTTTATTAAAATAAAACTCGGGGCGGCCCGTTAGTATTCTAGGTATAGTAAGATTATTACTGAAAGCTTTTAAATTTTTTATATTTTTGATCGTCAGATAGGCTGACGCTCCACTTGATGGTAGGTGGCTACCGTCGCCTATAAGCAATGCCACAGCTGCTGCAAGTGCGCTGCCGACTATAGTAGGATTAAGGATAAGGGATTGTTGAAGGGGTTAGGGAAATGGACTTTGGCATCCCTTTCTCACTCACCGAAACACAACAGCACACATGCAGTTATTTCACGGTGGTCTTCTGTGAGGGGGTGGTTACTGCCGCCAGACGGGCTGCCCAAATGACTAAAACATAGTATGCCCTGCCACTATCTACTTGCCAGATCCAGGCCTGAGTTACCCAGAGTTTTGTTTCGTTGTTTCTTCTCGCTGGTTAATTCACGAAATAGGACAGTATGTGGTAGACAATTCAGTCTTATATTAGTTATTACACTAATATAAGACTAATATTAGTGTAATATAAGTTATTACACTAATATATTAAATTTTATATTAGTTTAGCTTCTTGAAATGTTTATTATTAAAATCTTTATTATATCCCCTTTCACCCTCTGGGGTAAAATAAAATTTAAAAGCGGCGTAGATCGTTAGCGATAAGTAAATAATTTATCATTTTGCTGACCGTACCCAGCTCGACGTCTAACAGCCTTCAACGGATGAAGGGGAGACACTTGTAACAGAATTCGGGTATTGTTAAGACAGGGTAGGCGTGTCAGGTATCCCTTGCGGGGATCAAGGTTAGCCTTCGTCAAGACACCGTTTGACACACCTCGGAATTTATAGTGGTTAATTTATAATTTCACCATAGTGGACGCAATTTGAAGAATTTTGAACCTTATCGTGACAGATGTAGGGTCAAATTGTGAATTAGTATTGTCACTACAATGGACAGTTCGGGACATTGTTTGATTTGTTTGTTTGTTCATAAACAGTACCATCAATCATGATAGTCTACGCTATCATCGCTTCTCTAGGAAGGTTGGCGACAAGCATGGCTACCATAACTTTGGAAGCTGCTACACGAAAGACGAAGCTAGTGCTCATACCAAACTTCTTCAACCAGGATTTTATTTTTATTTTTAGAATGGTTTGTTCTTGGCCAGCATCTATCCATGTAGGAAAGATGAGGCCGACGATGGAGCGAGCTCACCCAGAACCTTGAAAAGATTTGGGTTGTATGAGCTTAAAAACACAGACGCCGGCAGGAAGTTCCAATCCTTAGCAATGCGCATTATAAAAGATGTTTTAAAGCGCTTGGTCCGAATTAGAGGGATTTCGACAAGGTGAGGATGGCAACCAGCCGTACGTCTGCATCTCCGATAGAAGAAAGGGGAAGGCGGTATGATCTCATGCAGCTCCCGAGCATACTCTCCGAAGTATAACTTATAGAATACACACAGACAGACAACTTTTTTCTTTTTACATGGAAAAAAAAAACTTACCTATATCTGATCCGATACCACGATGGTAGCCCGCCATCGAAGCCTGGCGACCATTCCAGTGTAACAGAGTTGTGCGTTATGTTCGTCACCAGCAATGACATTACTAAATCTGTAACAATATTAAGTTCATTAATTATTATAAACAGACCAACACTTTTTTCTTGCTTTTGTGTAGTTTTTTCGTACCTAGACGGTGTGAATTAAGACTGACATACGACGTACGCAACGTATCTAAATGTAGCAGTGGAGACATATGTACCTACAGTACAGGTGCTAAGCCTGCAGGAATTTGTTTATGGCACATTTTAAGGGGGCGCACAAAGCAAAAAAAATCTAATTTCACCGGCGTGGCCCCATAATTGAATGGACACGATGCCAACACAACAGAGTTCTTAGCCATATATTTACACTATCTTGTTAAAATAATATGAAATAGTTTATTATTAAAAAAATTACGTGTAAATATTCTTGCGCACAGAAACATTGTCTTCCCATCTCAGTGGAGCGATTGTGGCTGATCATGTCAAACAATGCACATTGAAGTATGCATGACATGAGACGGAAGATAGCGCATTTGGCGGAACAGAAACGTTATAAGTGCCAAAAGTATTAAATATTAATTACTCGTAAACTAAATATAATGTCAAATGAAAAAGTAATCCTCAAAGGCCTAGATCACCTGCGAAGTGACATTAATATTCAAAAAATTTTAAGTTTGTAATATGTGTCATTTTGAAAATAAAACAAAAACTATAAAAATTATTGGTGATTTTGTTCTATCGAGAAAATTTCATTGTATAATATTTTCTTTCCAAATTTCACATTTATTTATAATGTATTAATCTCTATATAAATATTTTCTTATTTGGACTTTATATACTTAGAAGATAAAATTCAAATCTAGGATTCTATTCTTAAACACTTAAACACTTTAGAAGGGAGATTGTTCATTCATGCGTCCGCGGGATAAAGTTTCTGTTCATCCTGCGCAGCGGCACCTGTTCCAAATAATGAGAATGAACTCCGCATCTATGGCAAGCACAGTGGTAAAAGCTTGAGGTAGTCATTAATATGAACAACTCATCAGAGCCTTTGGAACACACAAAGGGAGACTACATCTTTTCTTAAACTAATTGGTTCTGTAAGCATTGTATCGTTAACAATTTCGAGAAATTCGGCTGTCCAAAGAATAGGTTAGCATTTTAGACAACATACTAGCTGAACCCGCAACTTCGTACGAGTGGTATCCGGTATAAGCGCGTAACTTTTTTGTTTGTAAACCGATTGTAATGAAACAAACACTAAATGTTACGGGAAACTTGCTACAACATACAAGTGAAAACCGCATTCAAAACGGTTGAGCCGTTTCTGAGATTGGCGTGCACAAACGCACAGACAAACAGACAAAAATTCTGAAAACTATTTTTTTTTTACTTCAGTAACATAAGTACAACGTTGTTTTCTTTTTTTTTATATATTTAACTAGCGACCCACCCTCGGCTTCGCCCGGGGTGCGATTTTTATATATATGAACATTCCCCGTTTATCCCTCTTTCCATTAGTGAAAACCGAATTAAAATCGGTCTAACCGTTCACGCGTGATGCCGTGACCAAGGGAAATGGGGATTCATTTTCATATATAGAGATTTAGTGTACATACACGGCTCGTTTACGATTTTATTATATACGCAACCTATTCTTTAGGTAGGTAAAAAGTAACGTTGAAAATCTCACCAGGTGCACTAGTGACGTCCAACTTGACAGACATTGTGCTGAATCCGAGGTCGTTTCTGGCGCCGCATTCGTACGAGCCGTAGTCGGAGCTGGTTACGTCATTAATAAGTAAAATTGACGTGTATGTGACTGCATCGAGCTTGTGGTACTCGGCAAAATATTTCGTGGACGTGTTCACTGGTAGCTTTGCTCCGCTCTTCGACCAGGTGAAGTTCGGGGCCGGAGCGGCTTTGCATCTATGAAGAGAGGATACATATGTACAATAATATTGTTATGACTCACCATGGAACTTTCTAGAAAAGCGTTCTCGTCTGTCAAAAATGCTCGAAAATTCCACCCTAGAATAGAAGTCACGCCACTCTGGCGAGGTGGCAAGACAGTTCGACTCTGCGATTCGAAAGCGATACTTCGGAACTTACCTGTGACTCATTAACGGAATCATTGACGACTTTTGGCAAGTTTAACGGTTTTATCGAACAAGTTTAGCCCTATTGGAAGTCATCTTGGTTTGTGGCAATAAATAGTTGATTTTCGCTCTTACAAGGCAGTTCGACTCACACCACACGTAACAATATATTACACACTAGCGGTACCCTCAAAGATATGAGTAATGTAACGCGCGACATCTTTATAATTATGATGATGGTGGCGCCATTTTTTATATTTTTAGACGAACACTCTAGGATAAAAAGTAGCCTAAATATTAATCCAGGTAATAAACTATCTGTGTGCCAAATTTCATCCAAATCCTTTCAGTAGTTTTTGCGTAAAAGAGTAACAAACTTACATCCTCGCAATCTTTCGCTTTTATAATATTAGTAATATATTTGTTCTGTTCATCAGTCATCGGACGAAGAAGTCAAGGACATTAAGACTACGTTTACTTCTTTTTCTTGTAAAGGTCACGAGGAAGAAGGCTGACAGTCCGTCGTCTATTAATTTGAAGAGATTATCGAAAAGTGGAAAAAAAAATCTCAGAAAAAACAAACCAAAATTTAACAAAATTCGCATGTGCTTTGTAGTAAAATTACATTTTGTGTATTTTAGTGTATTTTCAATAGAGGTATAAAATATACTCTTTGAAACTGACAATATTTTTTTTTATAGTTTACTCCTTAAGAATCTATTTTTATATAAGGCTCCCGGTATGGAAATTTTATGAGGAGCAAAATTAATACAAGCGTTAATTAAAAAGTGTTACGTTATCTGTCACTTCGACATTTGTGCGACAGCTGACGCATGTATTTAACATGCGTAACATCTCTAATTCTATTCTCTTGGCTTATAAAAGCAAACATCGAAATCTTGCATGACAAGAGGAACGAACCAATAGCGCGTTTTAACCTGCTGCGACATCTGTCATGGAAAAAACGAACTATTTGTACGGCACGTAGTGACATCTGTGTATACCGAACGTAACTAACATAACTTTTGTTGGAACACGTGACATCTGAGTAATATGCAGAATGTAACTAAATAATATAAAGTGAGTAGGTATCCAATTATCTAATACTAGCTGATTCAGGCGACTTCATTCCCGTAACTTTATAAAATACAAGGGAGAGGAACAAGGTGAGGGTGAGTATCCTATGTTACTCGCTGGTAATGTAAATTTCTATAGGTGAAAGATTTTTTAAAATCGGTCGAGTAGTCTTTGAGTTTATTCATTACAAACATACAGTCTGTCTGGCGATCTTAACATTTATAAAAAAAAACACATACCTACAAATCTTTTCTCTTTATAATATTAGTATAGTATAGCTATAAATATAGAAGCATAGATATGTCATTTTGTACCGACGCTAGGCACGACGTTCACGCTGCAATGGCTCGAAATAACTAGAGACGCAGCGCAAAGCGTTTGAACGCTGCCTACAACGGCCAAACGCCGAAATCAGCGAGTTAAAGAGACCGCTTTAGTAGATAAAGCATTGTGATGCTGCCTCATTTATGGAGATGCGGGACGTCGCGAGTCGCGTTTAGCGGCGCGGTCCGCATTAAATTCAAACATAATGGCGTTGTATGAGAGCGTTAAAGGGGAAGAGATTTTACACGCATTTGCAAGAAATGCTATTACTACAGTTTTCGGCAGCGGCTGACACCTTTACGCTTCACGCCCTGCACCACGCGCCGCATCTTCATAAAAAACTTAGTACATTTGCATATGTTTGTGTTTGCGCGTGTTATCAAACGAAGGCTGCACGCAAACAGCCTTCGCCTGTCTGTAAACAGAAAAAAAGCCCAACGAGACCCGCGACGCCCCACGTCTCCGTAAACAAAGCCTTAGAGTTCGATCATTTTGGTATGAGAACTTACTTGCAAGTCAATCTGCCGACTTGTCCAACATTGGAAGCACTTTTCACCAAATTAGGAGCCTCATCCATTTCCGGTTTAAACTTGACGACCAACATGACATCCATTCTTGACTCTCCTCCGATCCCGTTATCAACCACGCATTCGAAGCTGCCCACATCTTCCCTGGTAACTTTATCGATTGTCAGGAAACTGGTATGGTTTTTGGGTTCGAAAATTACGGACTTGGAGTCAACGTTGTAACCTTTTCGTTCCCACCTTATGTGTTCGGCAGTCAGGGGGTTTCCTGTGCAAGAACGAAATTGATTAGATACATGTTTTATTCGATTCTGTATCTGAATTACTCACTCAATATAGGGTGAGTAGCCTATATTACTCACTGATAATGTAGCTTTCTATATGTGAAAGAGAATTTTTAAAATCGGTCCAGTAGTTTTTGAGTTCATTCATTACATACATACAAAAATACATACATACAAATAGTTTTTCTTTATGATATTAGTACAGATATAGATAGATTTGAAAAATATTCGATGGCAGTGACATAAAAATTCTCAATTTCCATAATGGGCTCTGTAAGTCTATCATATATTATGGCATAAGAACATGAAAAATGGTCAGCCTTCAAAAAATATTCACCTGTAACAACACAAGCCAAAGTAGCTGCTTCGTTTTGGTTGGCGACTCCATTTAATTGAGTGACTGACTTGATTCCAGCAGCATCTGTAAAATTTGTTACTATTGAATTAAATGTGTAAAACACCTGCGCCTAAATGTGGACAATTTAAGACGAACCATCTCTCCTGAAGATACCAAGTGGAATACGTGTACAGAGTGCAGTGATTTTCATGTATATAGAGTGTAAAAGTTTTGATTTTTAAGTGATATATGTACTTTTATAGTTTAAAGTGTTATTAGTTTATCTATTTTTTTTTCATGTGTACAATAAACAGTGATTGACCATTTGTGAATGTGTTTGAAGTCACTAGTAGTATATAATTTAGAAGTAGTGTTTTGGCTATTTGGCTAATTTAGAAGTTTTGTTTTCGCTCCAAGTGTTTTGGCTACTATAACACTTTTAAAGGGTTAAGCAACTATAAAAAAGGTTATGGCTTTATGTCATGAAATTTATGGGAAACCCAGAATAAAACTAAAGCGCGTAGGTTTAGCAACCTGAAGTATTGAGAGAATATCCTCTTAGACCTCAGCGAAAACGTAAAAAAGCTTCGAAACTGGAAATAAGTATTCGCATTCGAGATACCCAAAGTTGTATTTAAAGAAGTAGTTATACTGCTAAACAATCTGCCCGGCTTGTATGCTAAGCTACAATCTGTAGCTTTGCATTCTAACAGAAAATATACTTACAGTGCACCGAGATGGTTATGTTAATGGTGACCGCCCCCTGAGAGTTGACTGCCTCGCAGCGATAAACCCCAGCGTCGTGACGCGTCAGACGGGTCATATTTAACATGCTGCCTTCTGATATAATTCTATCGTCTGAAACAAATGAAATATGTAAAGAATAGGGCATGAAGGTACAAGATATAGATAAGTTATATGTGAAAGGTCGTGCTCGTTACTTACTGGTCGTGCTATACGAAGACTGCGTGATAGGCAATCCATCCTTAGTCCAGGTGTAGGTGATGCTTGAGGGATTCCCCTCAGCTCGGAGTACAACTATCAGCGGTTCGTTTTCTACGCCAACGGCTGTTGTTGGTGTCGTCTCGTCGAAGATTGGCGGGTCTGGTAGTGGAATTAATAATTCACAAATTAATAGAATCGTAGCCGAGAGGCCATTAGGCCGGTCACGTCTGCTGCAGAGCGGACAACCGACGAGGTAGAAGAATTTTTTAATGAAGTCCATTAATTGGAAGAAGTGGAACGCTTTGCGAACAGGTTGACCGACTGTATGCGAAGGGAGAGGCTTATATCCAAAAGTGGAGAAACACAGACTGATGATGATGGTGAAAAAGAATCAGTTTTAGCACAGTTTTACAAATGCTTATTGTAAGTTCGAATTCTGGTCCGTTGAGAACAAACTTCTCGTCTCGTATTTACCCTACACTAATATTATAAAGAAAAAAGGATTTCATTTTTTGTAATGGATAAACTCAATAACTACTTTTTTAACTACAGTTTTAAAAATTCTTTAAAAATATTATTTAAAAATATATTTATTTAAATTTAAACATATATATTACTAGCGTTCCACCCCCGGCTTCGCCCGGCGTGCAATTTTTATATACCCTAAAACATTCCCCGCTCATCCCTCTTCTCATTAGCGAAAACCGAATTAAAATCGGCGTAAAATCACGCGTGATGTCGTGACCAGGGCAAATGGGGATTCATTTTTATATATGTATAAGAAGATTACATTAAATATTTAAATATATTTATTTTAAAAATAGAAAGCTACATTACCAGGGAGTAAGTAACATGGAATACCTATATTTTATTTTAAAAAAAATAGAGATTTCTATGTATGAAAATTTCAGTAATGTCGTCCAAGATATCAAAAATATGGTTTTAAAAGTCATTATTTGGCATACGCTGTAAAAACTATCTACCTTAGTGGAGGTTTTACGATGTGGACCATATATACTATGAAACAGACTAGTGGACCATTTGCGATGAAGACCATATAATATCGTAAATCCTAATAAGGACAATGATTTGTCAGCAGAACTACTACAAATAATACAAGCAATGATAATGTACTACATGTTTAAAGTCCTTATAAATTACCCACAAAAAAGTTTGTCAGGACATAATTATGTCCATAATTATAGTTAATATTATATTTATAGTTATAGTTATAGTTTTATAGTTATATTATAGTTAAGCCACAATAACCGTTTTATGTTCATCTTACAGTACGACATATCGAACGAGACATATTATATATTGAATAATACTTACAAAGCACTTTCAGAGCTAAGGCGTCGTGCACACTGCGTTGTAAAGCCTCGTTCATTGCTTGGCAAGTGTATACAGCGCCGTTAAGTTCCTTTGTGATGTTTAACTTGAGTTCTATTGTAGATACAGTTCCGCCGTGAAGACCTTTCTTCAGTTGCATAGGGAGACCTGTCAGAGAATTAAACTCTTCATGATACAACTAAAAATAAAATAGTAAATATCGATGTTCAGAGGTAAATATTTGTAACGACCTCTTGGTCGAGTGGTTAAGGTGCTTGCTTTAACGTTCTGTCTCCGAAGTCCCGAGTACAAATCCCGGCTGGGCAAACTTTGGAAATAAATTTTCACCAGAGATGGCTCTGGTCTGGATATGGCATGTAGTGTCAGGGAACACTTTCGTAGTCATTTGAGCAGCTCGTCTGCCGGCAGTAAGCACTCTTTTAGAGAAGACCATCGCGAAATAACAACATGTGTGCTGTTGTGTTTCTATGAGTAAGAGATGCGAGGTCCCGGGTTCGTATCCTGGCAGCGAAAACTATGGAAATAATCTTTTCATAGATAACTCTGGTCTGGATATGACTGCGTTTCGCAGTCATTTGAGCAGCTCATCTGGAAGCAGTAACCACCCCCTTACAGAAGACCACCGTGAAATAGATGTAAATCTATGTAGGAATGTGGTTATAAAAAATTTAAAAATCTCACTTATTTTTTCGTGTTGATTAATCTTTGTCTGTGGTGATATTGTGAGTAAAAAATCCTTGGTGAACTATTTTAAAGGATTTTATTATACGGGAATGACCTGGATGAGAGCGAACACGGCCAGTGTTGCCAAAGCAAAAATACACATAATACAAGACACATTGGTGTTACCAGTTTGTTGTACTGAGCAAGTGGGTACTTACTATATATAACACAATACGAGTAAATCCAAAGGACTAACCTTGAACTGGTATTCCGTCTCGCCACCAAGAAAGAGTTGCTGGGGGGTTACTGGATGCGGCATCACAGAACAAAGTCCCTTCACTGTCTGGCTTCAATTCTTCTGGTTCGGCTCGAACTTTAACAGCTTCTGGGGCGACTGTGTGAATATTTAAATAATTATTTTTAATAGGAATTATGTGTAACGCAGCAGTGATGTCTATGGACAGTTCATAAATAGATTGGTAAATTGTGATGTTCTTTCACCATATTTTATATATTATTTTAAATTGTTTTTGAATATATATTTGAAAATTAACAAGTATAATGCATATAATAAATTGCTACACATATATTTGAAATTCAAGAAAACATCAATATAAATTGAAGAAGAATCATCAAGTCGTCAATGTAAACTTACAATGAACATTCAACGTGACCGTTTCGAAGAGTGGTATTTCCGTGGCACTGTTTGTAGCTTCACATCTGTACTGGGCTTGGTTGTCAGTGACATTGGTCAAAATGGAGATCTCTGCTGCCACAGACTTCTCTGTCGTCTTCGTTACAGAATGGATCTGTGGAAAAAAACTATAATATTAGCAAGACTAAAAAAATTAAAAGAGACTTCCCTTCATATGTAATTTTACAATAATTTTTTTTAAATGTTAAGATTGGTAGACAGGCTGACGGGCCACTCGATGGTAGGTGGGTACCGTCGCCTATAACACAAGCAACGCCAAAGCTGCTGCAAGTGCGCTGCTGACTACAGTAGGATTAAGGATAAGGGACTAGGAGATAGGGAAATGGGCTCTGGCATCCCTTACTCACTCACCGAAACACAATAGCACACGTGCTGTTATTTCATGGTGGTCTTCTGTAAGGGGGTGGTTACTGCCACCAGACGGGCTGCCCAAATGACTGCGAAAACGCCACTTTACAAAACAATAGAAGTTTCGATGAATCATTATAAATATTGATTCATTTGATAATATTGATCACCATGATGAATTTGGTAGTGGCAGATATTCCGCAGACATAACTTAGCCAGTATGGAGGCAGTGACACCTCCTTATAAAAAGTCACCGTGAAATAAAAGCGTGTGTGATGTTGTCAAATAACCACGTGAGTAAGGGATGCCAGAGCTCATTTCCCGGTCCCTATTTAAAGCTGAACATCCGCCAGAGCTGTGCGAGGAAGCTGGGCCGTTCGAGGATATGCTGGGCGTGCGTTATGTTACAAGTCTATGGGCTGGTGGTACACTGCCTCGCAGACATCCCTCACACGCCTTCATTGCTTGTGCCGCTCCCCTAAACCCTCTTCCACCAGAGCTTTGCTGTCGGAGTTAGGAAAATGAAGCCATCCTGTTGGTCTGAAGCCACCGCAACGCTTCCTAGCACAGCTCTGGTGGATGCTCAGCCTCATGAAAAATCCTATCCTTATCCTTTGTATTAACAGGTGACGTTAGCCATCTCCCACAAAGTGGACTATAAGCCAGATTTGGAGTTCCAAATCATCATACCTTTTTGTCGTTCTTGAACCAAGTCAAAGTGGCCAGTGGGTTTCCTCCAGTCGAGATGCATGACAGTTTCTGGACAGTCCCCGCGGCGAGTGTTGTTCCGGGAATGTAGCCGGTTATCATTGGAGCTGATGGTGGATCTGTGGACAAAAATTTTTAATTATTTTTTTTTACCCTACACACAATAATAATCACGATTGATTTATTATCATCTCAATCCAACCGGAACCGTTCCACTTGCGGACCACTAGCCGTGGGCGAGGGTTTCATCCCTTCGTGGTCTATGTTCCTCAATCACGCACGAAGCGTTTCAGTTCCACCTCCTTGTTCGAACTGCTAAGTCCTCATTGCCTGCGTCTGTGTTCCCACAGGACTACAACCTTGGGGTTTTCAAAACCAGGGTAAATGGGCATTTACTAGGTAAGCGTGGTCCACCTTCGGCCGCATCTGCACCTCACATCAGGTGAGATAGTGGTCAAGCGCTACCTTGATTTAATTATTAAAAAAAAGTCTCTACACATATAGACAATAGTCAAACTTTATTTGATTATAAATTTTGATTGTAGGCTAAATGGTAAATGATGGAGCTACAGGTATAACTCAATCACGGGAATGCTCATGACGATAGCGTCTGTCAATTGACAACGTTAGTTTTTTCCCTCAGAATGTACTTACAACTTGTTCTAATTAGACTAATTACGGACTTAACTATTAACTTAACTAATTAGTTAAAGACACGAAAATTGGTTAGGTAATCACTATTAGACTTAATTTTTTTTAAATTACTTGTGCAACCAATAAAGCAAGCAGTAGCTACACGAATTTATGTAAAGAGCTATAATTTACCAACACTACAATGTCTTCCTTTAACAAGGATCACGTCACAGCGTGTGATTAAAATAATGGGGAAACATCCCCAATTTTCCACACATAGAGGTATAATATTCGCTCAACTACTAACTATACTACAGATAACATTATAGCGAGAAAACGGTGATAAAACTAATATTTTTTAATGTAAATGGCAATAAAATCCGAGATTAATTTTTAACTGGTTCTTCGCACGGATGCAAACGTGCCTCTCTATCGCTCTTTATCCGTTGGGTGTGTAGAAAGAGGACAGCAACTTTATTTTATAATAAAATGTTGTTACCACTAACTGTGGAACGTTCTGGAAAAGTTTTCGCCCCGGCCAAAAGCCTCGAACGTCCCACCCTATCGATGGTAGGGTGGGACGCCCCTTTCCGACTAGTGTCAAAAAAAATAAACCATAATGATACAATGTTACATTACATTACAATGTACAATGTTACAATGGTACATAATGTTAATGTTACAATGTACCATAATGTTGTAAATAATGTTTACATTTCAACAGAAACAGTTTGTTTACGATCTTGTTTACATTTTCTGGAAAATACGAAATACATCGAGGCGTTTGGCGCCAAGTACAAATAAGAGAACAAGCGGGCGAGATTAATGTGAGGTGCGACAACCAGCGATACAAAAGCGACTTTTCGGAGCTTTTGCGAAGTTATCTGCGACAGTGAACCGACGACACATTAAGGAAATCATTGATGACTTTTGGCAAGTTTCGGTCCCTTCAGAATTCTTTAGACAGTGTCAGGTTAACATCCAGAGAGGACTGCCAAAATTACTTGTCGCGTTTTTTTAGATCAGAAGTCCCAAAATTTCTAAAGCAACGGGATCATGTCACTACCTACAAGATGACAAAAAGTCATCGAACAAAACGACACTTACTCGTATGTATATACTGTAATTAAATGTAAATAAACTTAGAAAAAAGGTCTTGAGTTTTCATATAAAATGCGAAGAAACTTTTTCCCCAACCTATTATATCATACTAGCTGTACTCGGTCACGCTTCGCTGCGGCCCATACGGCGGTCGAGTGCGCGTGGGGCGCGCGGTACTGGACATTGATCGTAGCGTGATGTTATATGTTATTATTTAATTTACGCAGTGGTAGAGTTCCTGGGCCCATGACCTCTTATTGGATTTTCTTCGTCATTTATTTCATCTAAACTTTACTTCGATTTTTAATACTCTTGGGATCTATGTAAAATAACAGATCAACTTAGATGGTCCACACATCTTGTTTTTTTTTATTTTAAATACCTTAAAATATTCACAATAACTTATAACATTTCAATCTAATGTACAATACACAACTCTACAATTTTCACGTCAAATCATATTCTATAATTTCTGTTCTCTGTTTGAATATCAAACCTTTTTAAGTCAGCCAGTATTTAAATTCCTTAATTAGGTAGCCCCAGCATTGAGGCGGTGACACCTCCTTATAATAACCACGTGAGTAACGGATGCCAGAGCTCATTTCCTGGTCCCTATTTAACGCCTATAGCCTATAGTTATATAGCCTATAGCCTTCCTCGATAAATGGACTATTCAACACAAAAAGACCTTTTCAATTCGAACCAGTAGTTCCTGAGATTAGCGCGTTCAAACAAACAAACAAACAAACTCTTCAGCTTTATATATTAGTATAGATTAAAACATAAAACATGAACGATAACCCAAATCTTTTCAAGGTTCTACTTAATAGGCATCTTCTGGGTGAGCTCGCTGCATCGTCGGCCTCATCCTTCCTACATGGATAGATGCAAACCCATCTTTAATAAAAAAAAAATAAAAAAAAAACCATATCGTATTGCTATAACGCAGCTTCCAATCAAACGAACAGCACGCCTGCTTAAAATCTGCTTTTTAATTAATTAAATTACTTATAATTTAAATTAATTTTAAATCTACGGGTAAGAGTTAAAATATTCTAACGTAATTCAACAAAATGTGTAAAACGAAAACACCACATCGCTTATGTAAATAATTTCACAACACAAATTGCGGTCGCAATATATTATTATTGAAGGGGACACGGCACATAAGTCCGATAAATACTATTTACGACCTGAAACGTGCCGATTATATATTCATTTCGCGTACAGTACTCGAATCAGCGTTCGTCTTGCATATCTCACTTAAAACATGTCAAATTTTTTTTATGTTATATCGACAGACAGGCTGACGGTCCACTTGATGGTAGGTGGCTACCGTCGCCTATAACACAAGCAACGCTACAGGTGCTGCAAGTGCGCTGCCGACTACAGTAGGATTAAGGATAAGTGATTAGGAGGGGATAAGGAGATGGGCTCTGGCATCCCTTACTCACTCACCGAAACACAACAGCACGTATTATATGCTGTTATTTCACGGTGGTCCTCTGTAAGGGGGTGGTCACTGCCGCCAGGCGGGCTCGTTGGATGAGTGGTTAGTGTGCTTGCCTTAACGCTTTGTTCTAGGGTTCCCGAATTTGATCCCGACTTTGAAAAATCAACTTTTCAAATTTGGCTCTGGTCTGGATTTGGAAATTAGTGGGTTTTCGCAGTCATTTGGGCAGCCCGTCTGGCGGCAGTAACCACCCCCTTACAGAAGACCACCGTGAAATAACAGCACGTGTGCTGTTGTGATTCGGTGAATGAGTTAATGGATGCCAGAGCCCATTTCCCTATACCTTTCTATCCTTAACAGCACATGTGGCGTTGCTTGTGTTGATAGATGACGGTGATCGCCTGCAATCAAATGGACCGTCAGCCTGTCTGACGACTTTGAGATAAAAAAAAGTTATTTTATATAATTACACAGGTGCTGTGGAAAGAAATTAGAATGTCGTTTGGCTACAGAACAAAATTTAGCCTAATTATAGTAGGGTAGCCACGCAACCCCCTCTAGGTGTGTCGAACAACGCTTGTGCAGAAATCTCAGACGAAACATGGGAGCATATTTTTAATGACTGGTTTCGGCGTATGGAGAAATGTATTGCTAATGCTGGAAATTATTTTGAAAAAAAAAACATCATTTTAAGGTACTTAAGGGGGTACTGCACAAAATTTTGGAAATTTACTCATTTTTAAGTGACTAGTACTATGCGCTGAATTAGTTAAATACTTTAAAGTAACTTTTGTAGGTTAGCCTGATCCTTGCACAAGGTCACCGCCTTGTTGAAATTTGAAACAAATACATTTAAAATTAATAAAAAATACATAAACGGAACGACTTCTAAAAATTTATTTCTTCGAATACTTCTTAAATTTTACGCATGAAGCACTAATTCTCACATGAAAATGTTTGTATTGATATTCCGCAGATCCCCCCCTTCTTAATATTCATTATAAAATTATTAATATGAAAATATTAAGACTTTTCAATATTTAACCCAAACGCCTGATGGTTTTCCAAACAAAAAACATTGCTCTAATAAAATCACTAGGCGCACTTATTTGTCGTATGACATGACGTCATGAGGTCAATGTCAAGTCAGCTGTGTTATAAATTTTATATTTACATTTTACACATGTTTAAGTGTTTTTTGGAAGTGAAGGATGGGTAACCAGAAAAAGAATCATTATCTAAGTGACTAAATAAAAAATTTATCCTAAGAATGCTGCTATAATGTGGTAAGTAGACTTCTATGTAAGTAGAAGTATTTTTATCGGAGAACGCAATTGTCTGTTTTTTTTTTCTAATTTGCATACTTAAATATGGCTAAATTAATCATGTCATTGGTTTCACTTTCAGGCAAATAAGAAAATTTGGACATGCAAAATAAAATATTGCAGTTGAGTCGAATTCCGTACAGAGTAGTGCGAACGCAGAACATGCAAATGCATACAGGTAAACACCTACCTATCTATTTAATGTCTCAAACAGAGGTGTATACAACAGGCTTGTTTCCACTGAGAATAAATCGGATGGCTTAGAGTTTCTAATGATTAACCATAATAATTAGTAAACAAAAAACAACTTTTCTATTAAAATAATAAAAGATTAATAATATTTTTGGAAAATAAAATCGACAAAATGAGGCGTTTAATTATGTGACATTAAACACCAATCAGAGAAGCGCATGGAAGCGTGACGTCACACCTCGCGAAACACCACGTTGTGGCTGTCATTTTCGTATAAAGTGAACAGGTTATTTCGAGTTTTCAGCAATTATTGTTAAATTAATACAGTTCGTTTTTAGTTTAATCTTGAAATACAGGTATAATTCGCCATGGAATCAGGATTTAACAAAACAAACAGCAGTATATTGCCCAAAATTGACGCCGTTATGCTTGGACAATTTTTTGCAGTGAACACCGACTATTGTTCATCGGAATTCCGCAATGGTAAAACTTCTATCTAAGTATTATGTGAAGAACAAACAAAGTCTTACTTAATTAGCAGTTACCAGTCAGAGAGTGGCATTTACCTACTGTGGAATCAGCCGTCTCAAGATCGCCGGTTTTTCTTGCCCTTGACCAAAACTGGACAGAATTTTAATTTACCCATATACTAGGTACAACTGATATGAACTGAGCCAAACCCTCATTGGTGAGCGCCATGGAAAATGGTATTTTATATAAAAATTTGAGAACCGGTGGAAACAAAAAATGTGTTCCACCATTTTGTTAAATCGGTAAAATCTTCTGCTTACACGTCCACACTTGTCGACTTTTACAACCTAAAATTTTTAAAACATTTAAAGATTTACTTTTTGAAAGTATTCTTACTTTAAAGTTTGTTCTAAATAAATAAAAAAGTATTTTCAATATAAAATATGTTGAAATATTGGGCTGAGAAGCCAAGAAAATGTAAAAAAATTGTTTGTTTATATCTGTATATATTCAACTTCACCTGTTAAATTTGTTTCAAGCTTAAATTTTTGGTAAATTGTTGGTAAATTTCAAGCTATTTTACCAAATCACACGATGAATTTCTTTTGCCACTGATATCAGGACAATAAATATATAAAAATACAATTAATACGATAGTAAAAACTTAACTTGACAATATTAATAAATGGTGATTACGTTTATTTTCTAATTTGACATTGACTCAAAACCGCTGACTTTGAGGTAAGCGAATACAAAGTTTTATTTTTTTTTATTTTTTTATTAAAGATGAGTTTGCTCTTGACCAGTATCTATCCATGTAGGAAGGATGAGGCCGACGATGGAGCGAGCTCACCCAGAAGATGCCCATTCACTCGAACCTTGAAAAGATTTGGGTTATATGAGCTCGGAAATACAGACGCCGGCAGGGAGTTCCAATCCTTAGCAGTGCGCATCACAAAAGATGTTTTAAAGCGCTTGGTCCGAATTAGAGGGATTTCGACAAGGTGAGGATGGTAACCAGCCGTACGTCTGTATGTCCGATAGAAGAAAGGGGAAGGCAGTATGATCTCATGCAGCTCTCGAGCACACTCTTCGAAGTACATCTTATAGAATACACAGGCAACTTTGCGTCTATGTGCTAGGCTCTGCAGCTTAGTTCTTATTAGTATATCATCGCCAATGGGCCTCCTAGCTCTGCGATCCACCGAGTCGAGTGCGGCAAGTTGGTATTTTGATGGGCCATCCCAAAGGTGACAGCAATACTCCATGCAAGATCGGACTTGTGCCTTGTATAAAGAGAGGAGCTGTCCAAGTGTGAAGCATCGCTTCACTCTATTTCGGATGCCCAACTTTTTGGCCGCTGTTTGGGCTTTGGACTCGATAGAATTACCGAAGTTGAGATTTGAGCACAACTTCATACCAAGAAGCTCAAGATCATTGGCCACAGGTACGGATGCACCTCGGAAAGTTAGAGCCAAGTCGAAAGGGCTCCTTTTTGCAGAGACCAAATACGCTTGCGTTTTGGTGGCGTTAAAATCAGCCAGATTCTTGTCACCCCATTGGCATACAAGATTTAAGGTTCAGTTAATTCGCTCAACCATTGCCTCCCTCTCAGAACGAATCCTGGACAAATATCTCTCTATGACCGTATTGTCATCTGCGTATACAACTACTCCTGGAAGAAGTAAGTCATTAATATGAAGCAGGAAAAGAGTTGCAGAGAGAACAGATCCCTGAGGAATACCGGCATCAATTGCCATGAGGTCCTAGGAGCAGCCATCAATAACTACTCGAATTGACCGTTCATTCAGGAAATCAGAAATCCAGCTACAAAGAGACCGGAGGGGATGCCGTATGTAGGAAGCTTGCCAAGTAAACGTGCATGCCAAACCCTCTCAAAGACCTTCGATATGTCGAGTGACACAGCGAGAGCCTCGCCATGTTTCTCGGTGGCTTCACTCCAGTATTGCGTGACATATACAAGAAGACCTCCGGTTGAACGTCCCTGGCGAAATCCATATTGGCGATCACTGAGCAGGTCGTTAACTTCAAGATATGTCAGCAGCTTACTATTCAGTACTCTCTCCATAACCTTACAGAGTACAGAAGTGATGGCGATTGGTCGATAATTACAGGGGTTGGCACGGTTACCCTTTTTAGGCACTGGTTGAACATTGGCAAGCTTCCAAAATGCCGGCACGGTATTCGTCCTGAGAGAGAGATGGTGCAAGCGTGTAAGTACAGGAGACAATTCAGGACCACATTCCTTCAGGACCCTTGCAGGTATGCCATCAGGTCCACTAGCTTTGTTCACGCCAAGACTCCGTAGTGCTCTTCGAATCTCTTTGTTGTGAATCTAGATCTCTGGCATTGAAGATTCTCGTATTAATAGTGGCTGTTGAGAGCTGTAATAACCTTAACTTCATCAATTTGTTATTGTTTATTGTTTGGAACGTATATGAATAATTTGTTTGGCGTTTTTATCGTTGAACTTTTATATTGGGGCACTATACAGTATTTATAATACGAGGAATTCATTATTTATTAAAAAACACAATTGACTGTCATAAACAAACACGGCTGTTTCGCGAGGTGTGACGTCATTCAAGACGCCATGACAGTCTTGGCCTTTTTCGCGGTCAATTTCAAGTTCATTTCTAAAAACTCAAAATACTAATGTAAAAGACCTATTTTTCTTAAAATAATATATTTTTGGGGTGAAATAGATGCTAAGCCATAGTTTTAAACTAATTTCCAAATTTTGTCAATTAGGCTATTATCCGGTAACATTGCATATGTTAGTTTGTAATAGGAATATATATTTTTTCAGCAAAATATTTATTTGGTCAGCAACTTTTTTTGGTTGACCTAGTCTAGTACTTGGTCACCAAATAGGTTTCTTAGCTAATCAAACATTTATTGGTTAGGTTAGATTAGGTTTTTTGCTTTTGATAACAGCCGTTTATAACGAAACTGTAAACTGAAACCGCGCAGTAAATTTGTAAAACTGTTCATTGATAGGCCCAAGTACTGAACAGTGCATGTTCGTAGACAATTTCGGAACGGAGAGGTTATAAACTATCAACTTTTAAGCGTTTTATTTTAAATTCAATGTTCCTTTCATAATATTCGTCAGTTATGTTTATTATAAACTAACGGTGTTTACAATTTGCTCTCTGTCGTTTTTAGTGTTTAATTTTATTTCAGGCTACCAATAGCAGAAATTCAAACATCCTCGGATAATCAAGACAGTGGAAAAATTGAATACGTAAATATTTCATACGAAAAAAGACTGGATAGAAAAATGGCAATTAAGGAGCCTGATTATATATTGAAAGCACTCGAAAGATAAGGTCAAAAATAAACGACAATTAACAAATAACGATAATACCACGACAACCAAACATCACAAATTTAATAATAAAAACTTTTTATTATTTTTTGCAGTTTTTCATTTCTTCTTTCATACTTTATTTATTCTTTTCCAGATATGCAGGTAAGTATACATAGGTAAAATTATGTATAAGAAATGAACAAAAAAAAATAGTGATCAGCTGAATATTACGTTATATTATAATAATAACTAATTATTATTTACATATATTACATTCTATTATCATTTATTACATTAATTTTTCCTAAAGAAAAATTAGTAAAAATATGTTTTACTCTGTGTTCAGCCTAATCTGTAAAGTTATTTTTGTGTGCGTTCCGTCACCGCTACTCCAACTCGAAGATTTTCGATCGCGCGGCACGCTCTTAATCTCAAAACTTTCCTTGCGGCCTACGTATAAATTAGATTAGTGATGATTTTATTTATTTTAGCCACAATAACAATAATTATACAAACAGTGAAAATTAAATTAAAATAAAAACTAAAATTACCTAATCTAAAAATAAATTAATACTAATAATATAAAAATGGACCCTGCGGCATTGTACCAAGTACGCTGGCAGCATTTCCTCGTTGAATGGCCAAACTAATACGTTGGCCGAGGAAAGTGCCAGCTCTTCGGTCTCCCTTCGCATCAATAAGCCTCTTCGAGATGTCTTCGCTGCAGGGCCCCACGGACCGAGTGTCTCGACTCCGAATGGTACAAAACCATATTCGGCGCCGAGGCCACTATTTTTAGAAATTTAATTTTTTTCCGTCGCCTCTGCTGCGGCTGCTGCCTTAGTGGATGTTCCATGGAGATGCGAAGCGGCTAGTGTGTCTACACAGGTAGCATCCCACACCAGCACTCTACCCATTTATATAGAGATTGTCTAGTTGAAAAAGTTAATGAAACACTTGACAATCACAATAACAATAATGCTGTTGTGTTTCGGTGAGTGAGTAAGGGATGCCAGAGCCCATTACCCTATCCACTCCTAATCCCTTATCCTTAATCCTACTGTAGTCGGCAGCGCACTTGCAGCAGCTTTGGCGTTGCTTGTGTTATAGGCGACGGTAGCCACCTACCATCAAGTGGATCGTCTGCCTGTCTGCCGACCTTAACATAAAAAAAAAATAAGAAAGATTTTATTTATATTTTTTAACTAACTGACCTGACAGATATCACTTTCTGTCAACAGCTTTTGGATTGTGGCAGCCGAATTGATCCAAATTTTCTCGAGTATCACGCCTCTTAGATGCCTCAAAAATGATTTATTAGTAATAACGTTAAAATTATTTAGCATCCTATGTAATCGAGATTGACGCAAACAGTATTTGACTCGTAACCAAATCAATAATCAAAACTAAACATCCCCGTTAATTACGTAGCAGTAACCTGAGCATGTGATGTGTTCGCGTCTCAGTTGCCATGTTGTGAAAGTAATTAATCAAAATTCCCATGTAATCACCCCTCGGGGTGTACCTAGTACACGAAATTGACAGATTATATATAAATTTAATAATCAAATTGACTTATGCATAGACGAATACATGTATAACACGTATAAATATGAGTCCAGACCATCGACGTAATATCCAAGTAGACGGCTAATACCTATTTATTCACAATGCAAAATTTTCTGGCAACTAACTGAGGTGCGCGGGCGCGGGGCACTGAACGCCAATAGGGGATCGGACAGTAATCAGATTAAAATCTAAAATGTACTTATAAAGAAAATATAAAAAAATTACGATTATTTATCGAATAATAATTTAAAATAATTCATTTAAATATTTTTAAATGAAGAAATAAAATTTTATTATTTACAATATTTTTAATCTATACTGAAACACCAATCACAGTGCGTGACGTCATTTGTGGGCAATCGTTGTCTTATGCCAATGCAGCTGTTTTGTTATGATATGACCACAAATGACGTTACGTATTTTTTTATGGGAATAAATATCCATGAAGATTAATTTGAAACACTTTCTGAAAATTTGTCCGATCCCCTATTGGTCCGATCAAGGTCACGACGAAATTCTACTGGTCGTCACCGCCCGAACATTACGGGCGTGGAATTATATAATATCTATTTCTCTAATGTGTTGTCTGAATGCGTTCGCCCTGTAACTAGAAGTCTAGTTAGATATTACGTCGATGGTCCAGACTATAATAATAACAAAGTGTGTTTTTGTAAATAACTTTGTGTGGACGATCTATTCGTTTCTGTAAATATTCTCCTCGTATATAATACGCGGAGAAAGTGGCGTGCAACAGCCAGTTTAATTATATATTTTTTAATTTTAATAATTTATGTAGGTAATTCGCAAAAGTGGCCACCTACAACGTAAAAACGTACAAACGAGTCGTTTTGAAACAAAGACAAATTTAATAAATCTCTATATATAAAAATGAATCCCCATTTCCCTTGGTCACGGCATCACGCGTGAACGGGTCAGACCGATTTTAATTCGGTTTTCACTAATGCAAAGAGGGTTAAACGGGGAATGTTCACGTATATAAAAAATTGCACCCTGGGCGAAGCCGGGGGCGGGTCGCTAGTCTAATATATAAAATTCTCGTGTCATTGTGTTTGTAACAAAACTCCTCCGAAACGGCTTGATCGTCTTCTTATGAAATTTCGTGTGTATATTTATTAGGTATGAAAATAGATCGTAAGGTATTTTTCACCCTCCTACCCCACACCCCCAATTTTTTAATCGCAATTTTAGTATTTTTGTATAAAGAATATCCAAATAATTTATCGTTAATAACTTTTTATAGATTATTAGAAAAAGTTTATTAATCTAAAGGATAATTAAATAAGGTGTTTGCACATTGTATATAATTTATTAATTTTTTTAATAAAAGTTTGTATCGTATATCTCAATATTATTATTTATATCAAAAATATTGCAAACGTCTTGAAAGTTTACAAAAACGTTAGAATTTATGGTTATTTGTGGACGAATAATTTTTTTCTCTTTAATTCATTTATTTCATTCCCATTTCAGGAGAGGATGATGCTTATGAATTCCTCTTTATCATGAGCAAGACATGTTCTTAAGCCAAATGAGGAGTTTTAGTTTTTAGCTCTCAATTATCGCTATTCTACTTCCGGAACTAACTGGGACGGTTTTAACCACAAAACAGGTCACCGAATTAATTGAAAACAGGTAAGGTAAAGTTTTATAATACCAAATTGCACGTTTTCGGCAACCCTAACTTTAGGGTTGCCGCAGAGAGTCCACTAGGTAACAATAGTGGAGCAATTAATTCGTCCGACGTCCACAGGCTCATTAGTTTAATGAGGGGCACGTGCCGGCCACCAGACAGCCCTATCGCTAAGGATGGTACTACAATCACATCTTAAATAGAAAACCGTGACAATGAAAATAGACTGATTATTCGAGTGATGTGTATTTTTTTAATATTAAAGGTCGACAGACAGGCTTACGGCCTAATTGATAGTAGGTGGCTACCGTCGCCTTAAATATAACCAAAGCACAGTTGCTGCAATACGATAGTAAGATAGTAGGATTAAGGATAAGGGATACGGAAGGCATAGGGAAATAAACTCTTGCATCCCTTACTCGTTCACTTAAACACAACAGCACTTGTGCTGTTATTTCACGGCGGTATTTTATAAGAGGGTGGTTACTGCCGCCAGACGGGCTGCCCAAATGACTGCGAAACGCAATGTACCCTGCTAGTTTTCAGATTCCAAAATTAGAAAACGGCTGGACCTATTTGTCTAATTTCTTTTTTAATTTTTTTTTAAATCTTTTTTAAAGTCGAAAAAGGTTTTTATGAAGAGAAGAATATTATGTCTGTCTATGTATATAATAAAATCGTAAGCGAGCCGTGTCTGTGGACATTAAAGGTTTTTTTAAAAAAACAATTTGTACACGTTGTACATACCTACTTATGTTACGGAGGTCAAAAATATAGTTTTTAGAATTTTTGTCCGTTTGTGCACGCTAATCTCTGAAACGGCTTAACCGATTTGAATGCGGTTTTCACTGATGTATTGTAGCAAGCTTCCGTGTTGTTAGTTCCAGTGTGTGAACTAGTGTTTGTTTCACTCCAATCGATTTACAAGAACCACGCGTACGAAGTTGCGGGCTCAGCTAGTTTAGGATGAAAAATAAAGCTAAGAAGGAGGTATATGTGTACCATCCCTTATGTAAGGCATTTCATTAGACCGCAGCAGTTGATCAAAGTACGAGACACAAATTACAAGCATCCTGTATATTCAGGTAACGATACTTTTAAAAAGGCTAATAGCAGAGTTAATCCGGGGCGTGGCGACTTTGTATGCTAATTTAATGTTTGCTTTTTTCTTTTTCTTTCTTTCTTTTTTTCGCGATTGTACAGGACTTAAGGGGCGCATTGTCGTTTCCACAGGAGTCTTAGTGCGAAACAAGGAATTTGAACTTCAAAGGGATCGAACATAGTCTTAATTTGATCCTATTTTTAGATTTATGTTGAGTGTTTTCCTATGTGAATTATTTACGAATTGATGCGTCTCTCTTTAAAGATAATAATAATAATAATAAGATTTGGAGAAACCCCGTTTCCCATACAAGCCTGGGCTACGACTCTAAGGGACTGGAAATTGGCCTGCAATTAGGACTTTGAAAAAGATTGCATAAGCCCAATCTTCACAATAGGGGATCGGACAGTAATCAGATTAAAATCTAAAATGTACTTAGAAAGAAAATATATAATTTTTTACGATTATTTATCGAATAATAATTTAATATAATTCATTTAAATATTTTTAAATGAAGAAATAAAATTTTATTATTTACAATATTTTTAATCTATACTGAAACACCAATCACAGTTCGTGACGTCATTTGTGGGCAATCATTGTCTTATGCCAATGCAGCTGTTTTGTTATGATATGACCACAAATGACGTTACGCGCTCTCAGATGAACTATCGTGGCGTTTTGGCGGCATTTTCAAACAAACAATATTAAAACATGATTTTGAGTACCTAAAAGGCTATAAATCAATAAATAAGTATTTTTTATGGGAATAAATATCCATGACGATTAATTTAAGAAAATTTGTCCGATCCCCTATTATCAGCAATAGCCAAGTTTGTAACTAAATCGTAAAATATGCAAATTTGAGGTTATGTCGTGGATGCGTGTTACGTTTTCTGATACGGTGGGAATCATTATATCTCTATACTAATATTATAAAGCTGAAGAGTTTGTTTGAACGCGCTAATCTCAGGAACTACTGGTTCGAATTGAAAAATTCTTTTTGTTTTGTATAGTCCATTTATCGAGGAAGGCTATAGGCTATATAACATCACGCTACGATAAATATTATTATATATAAGCAGTGTCCAGTACCGCGCGCCCCATGCCGCAGCGTGGGCCGCAGCAAAGGCAGCGAAGCGTGGCCGAATTCAGCTAGTAATGTAATAAATGTCATGTTGTGACATTTTATGTCATATAATGACATTATATGGCACTTATTATACAAAAATGGTCGTAGTCGTAGCGTAGCACATACATAGAATACAAATCCTAGGACCAAAACTCAATGCAGACACCGAATATAAAAAAGTACTTTCGGCTAACAAAAAAATAAGTTGGCAAATATCTTCATAACATTTTATTTAAGTCCCGATTATCGATGTAACTTTTATGCCTGATGACAAGTATTTTTTATAGAAACAACATTGAGTAAATTATTTTGAATCCCATGTTCAAACACAGTAAATAGTATAGAATACACCAAGACACAGAGTAGTAAGTAGCAAGGTGCGTTTATAGAAAAACAGATTCACGTACTTTTTGTATTTGGCCATTGTTAATGAGGCTGAGTTTTAGCTGGGCTAATCTAAAAAAAAAAGCAGATTTTTTTGTATCTACATTTGGCTTATTCATACCTATTCATGCATAGCCCAAAACGGGGGTTTTCCTCTCAACTAGTCTTTTTGGGGAGATGAATAAATATTTTTCTTATAACAGCCGGATTTTTAAAATTAAAACATTTTTTAAGACACGCTTCACTGTGGCTCAGCGTAATATAAGTTGTTTAAGCTCAGCAATGTTGTGTAAAACAAATTAGTTATTGAGTTTTGTGGACACAAACATACGGAAGCTGAATTTTTATATAGAAGATAAATTTTAAAAATAAAATTGTGAATTTTTGAATAACGCCTGACTAATTATATGTATGAGCATATAAATACAAGCAACGTCAAAGCTGCTGCAAGTGCGCTGCCGACTGCAGTAGGATTAAGGATAAGGGATTTGGAGTGGATAGGGAAATGGGAATTATGAACTAACCTCCAACCTCCGACATTCTAATGAGCCCAAATACGATATATCTGCTGCAAATTGCTGAAGAGTTGTCTGTCCCAGAGACTACTTGAAGTTGCAGTATTAGGTAAAGATTACCATGCCATGGAAATACCACCGAAGTAACCGTATACCAAATTTCAAATCAAATGAATCCGTGGGAGTTAGTGAGATCCCTTCGTCAACTAGGTAATGAGCTTATGATCTTTCAACTAGCGAAAAATATAAATTAATAATCACGTCAGCTTTTGAAGAGAACATAACCGGATCAAATCGGTCCATCCGTTTGGGAGCTACGATGTCACAGATAGACACGTGTTACTTTTGCGTCGGGCATTAAAAACAGTTTAAAAACCATAAAATAAAAAGAAATATACAACCTTAAAAAATTGATCCGACCTCAGCATGGTAATCTAGCCGAGCCGTTTAAAATAAGTACGAACGACTCTTACTGACCTAGAAAGGAGTATTCTTTCTAAATCTGTTACATTTCAGCTTGAACTTAAGCTTTAAAATTCCGCAAGGATATTTCTTATAGTTTGGCGTTTTGCCATAGAAATATATTTAATATAATACTAGCTGACCCAGCAGACGTTGTCCTGCCAGAACCCGAATATAATTCCGTGACCCGATTGTAGGGCCACACATCGGATCAAATTTTATTTTCAAACCAAATGTCAAAGTGACGCGTCACTTAACGTCAATGTGTTGTAGTGGCAGGGCACACTGCGTTTCGCAGTCATTTGGGCAGCCCGACTGGCGGCAGTAACCACCCCCTTACAGAAGACCACCGTGAAATAGCATTGCACGTGTGCTGTTGTGTTTCGGTGAGTGAGTAAGGGATGCCAGAGCCCATTTCCCTATCCGTTGCCAATCCCTTATCCTTAATCCTACTGCAGTAGGCAGCGCACTTGCAGCAGCTTTGGCGTTGCTTGTGTTATAGGCGACGGTAGCCACCTACCATCAAGTGGACCGTCAGCCTGTCTGCCGATATTAACATAAAAAAAAATGAACGACGGTTAAATTATTTGAATATTCTTCATACAAAAATACTAAAATCGGGATTAAAAAATGGGGGATGAAAAATACTTTACGGCCTATTTTCATACCTACCAAATATACAAATAAAAAAATTGATAAAAATCGGTCCAGCCGTTTCGGAGGAGTTTTGTTACAAACACTGTGACACGAGAATTTTATATATTAGATTTACAGAGAAATGTTCCACATCGATTGCTGATTACAATCTGTGCAAAGTGAATTTGTACTATTGATAGAAACGGCTATTAATTCATTAAATATGTCTAACGTAAACACTTTTAATGGTCATTATATATTTGATCAGAGTTTTGGAAAAAAAGCCAAAATGATGAAGATCCTGGGAAGAAACCCCTGAAAATAATATATACTAGCTGAGCCCGTAACTTCGCATGTGTGGTATTTGGTATAGCGCGTAACTTTAAACTTTTTTGTTTGTAAACCGATTGGAATGAAACAAACAGTAAACGTTATGGGAAGCTTGCTACAATACATCAGTGAAGACCGCATTCAAATCGGTTAAGCTTTTTCTGATATTAGCATGCATCAAACGCACAGACAAAGAGACAAAAATTCTAAAAACTATTTTTTGACCTCGGTACAACGTTTTGAAAGAAAAAAAAACATTAAAAAAACACGGCTTATTATATGTATATAGACTAGCTGTGTTTTATATATTTTATTAAATGACAATGGTAGTAGCTACTCGTAGTAGTATACGTTTAGAGGTATTCTTAAGGCAATGCTTAGTGACAAAAAAATTATAGCCACAGGACATACAAGGTTACGCTAATAAATTTTATAACAAAAATAAATAAATAACAGAACACTTAATTATTTTAAAATGCTCATTATATTTATCTATACGAATGTACAAACAATTTGTTGTAATGAAATCGTAAGAAAGTGGTAAGTTCTTTGACGCCCGGTGACGGTTCAAAAGTCCCCTATGGACTGAACCACACCCATCTCGAGGGTAGTTTTAGTGCGGTAAAAGTCCCACATAACCTCTATGGACACTTGCATTGCATGCGGCATGGGTTCATAAGGTATCTTTTGAAGATTTCTCCCCTCGTAAAAAAAAAAGGTATTATTCTTATTCTTGTCTTTGTGGCTATTTCTGTCTGCTAGAGTAATGGACGAAGTGATACTGGATCACTTCGTCCATTGCTGGAATATTGTGATCGCCACGTGAACTAAAGCTCTCTACTTATACCTACCACGTTAAGAAACTGTAGTACTTTTTTGATAGAGGCATTCTTCACATCTTCACAAGCCATTGTGTTTGCTTCCTAGGATGTGACTGCGCTTGTGCATCAGGGGGCCACACTCGCACAGGATATGCATTGGTGTTTCTTCTGCCTCATGGCAGAAGCGACACTCTCCCGTACTAGTGAGCCCCATTACTTTAAGGTGCCTATTGAGGCGGCAGTGCCCCTCAATAGGCACCTAAAATGTAAGTTCAGGTGGCTCACTCTGCTGCCATCGCCTAGCCTATGTAAACGCTCTACCGACCTTGACAAGTTACTGACAGGATAAAAGGCATTCCCAAAAAATACATCAAATAACAGTACATAGGCCGCTGTAAAATCAAATTACTCTGTAGATAAATAAAAAAAATCTTAGACGTCTTAAATATATAATACATTATCTTGTATTATCTTGTAACTATATTTATTCAGAATCACAATGTGAATCGTTGGGAACAGAGGAACAAACAATTTGGAAATCATATCATCGATTTGTCTATAAAATGTTCTATCGTCCATTCTCTTTTATTCACTGACTTCACTGAGGCAAATGACATTTACTATAGAACTCGCTGGCGGCGGAGGCAATTCAACAGGCCTAGAAATTGTGTTTTTTGTTTTTACCATTACAACATTACACAAAAAAAATTATAATTTTTTTTAAACTGACATTAACTTATTAATAGGTACAGGATTCATATATATTTTTTTTTTTTATAATGATAGATCAAGCATTTGACCGCAGTCTCACCTGATGGTAAGTGATGTCGCGATCTAAGATGGAGCATGCTTGTCTATTAAGAACCGATTCACTCGCGACTTGAAGAGTCCAGGGTTGTAGTGTTGTGGAAACAAGGGTGCTGGAAGTTGGTTCCACACGCTAGCAGTTCGAATCAAAAAAGTTGACCCGAACCGCAACGTGCGGATTTTAGGTATATCAACCATATAAGGGTGACATTTAAATGTGCGCCTTGTTGTCCGATGGTAGAAGGGGCTAGGGGGGACTAGCTGGTGCAAGTCCAACGCAATGCGTGCAATAAGCCGTTTTCGAGAGAATTTTCAATAAAGGTCAAATTCTTCTTGTGTTCTAACATTTTTTGTGGAGTTTCTATTACTTTAACGAAAATTCTAATTAATACAATTGGTTCTTCACATGTTTAAGTATAATATATATTTTTTCAAAGCAATTGTCTTGTCTATTTCTTGTAACATTTTCATTAAACAATGGATATTTTTAGTATTTAGCGTTTGTCTCCCCCTTAATTTCAAGCGAATTCTCAAGCGAATGCGACAGCTATTAGGAAATAGTATTGTTACGTGCGGTGTGAGTAAAAATGCCGTCTAAGAGTGAAAGGAGTCGAATTATAGGAATAAAATTCTGACCAAGATTTATTTCAAATATCACAAGGCTTCTCGATTAAACCGTTAAATTCGCCAATGTTGTCGCTAATTCGTTCAATGTGTCGCTAAATACTATCGCAGATGTCTTCGCAAAAACTCTCAACTGTCGCTTCCGTATAACGTTCCGTAGCACACTGCTCCTCAAGCGCCCATGCCCGTTTTTATATTCGCACAAAGATAATCTGGATAGTCGCAGAAAGTAGTTTTAAACAAGTGAACATCGACGCTCTGTCGATTATTCTATCGGTTCTAAAATGGTGCTTCGGTTCCTTGAATATGAACCCTATGTCGAAACCGTAAAGATCAATTTGAACTTGTTTAAAAGGACGTGTATTGGTAAACATGTATTGGTCACCATGCATTGGTAAACATTATTTCTTCTTCCTGAATGTTCTATGCCCCTAACGCCAACTCGCGTTCCTTCGAGAAGGTTCTATGGCCAACTGTAACAGTATTAGAAATGTCTGTCACTCGTTATGTCCAGTCCGTTTATCACGAAACCATTACAATAATCTCTTGTGCCATTAGTTTTTGTCTTATGTTTGATATCCATCTACAAGTGTTCTTTGACAGCCATATAATGAGGTGTACTGTTGTTTTAAACAAAGTCGTAAAGTTGTCTTAAACAAGTTTATATACTAGATGGATGCCCCAGCATTGCCTGGGTGTAATTGGCGGACTTAATATACATAATAGACACAATTATTATAGGCGACGGTAACCATCTACCATAAATTGGAATTGCACTGCACTGACTGCCATGCAGCTAATTTTCTCATAAAATAGCTTGTACTTTTAGGATATAATTTAGTTTTTACGCCATCAAGCGCAAACGGTGCACATCCCTCGTACGCAGGGTTCGGGCTGGCCCCGGCCACATCCTCCAAGTCTTGGCTGGGAGATTAGATGGGCAGTATTTGAACCATTGCTCTATGATTCATGCATTGACCACCAAGTCATGATTTGTTCATTGTTTAGTGCGTAAGATATCGATGGTTGATATAAATTAAATAAATAAAATAATTAGTAATAATTTCTAGTATTTAGTATAAAATGCTTAAAATGAATAAATCTATAAAATGATGTGTACAGCTTTTATACACGTTTGAATAGGGTATACCGTCAAGTCACCTCGATAAAACAACGTGTATGGTACAAGTGCTTGAGCTAAACGACCATCATGGTTATCTTGACTTTGGAAGCTGCTGCATGAAAGAGGAAGCGAGTGCTCATAGCAAACCATTATCTTGAATTCTTCAACCAGGATGTCTTACTTCTGTCTTTGCTACGTTTCTCCTGTTCAAGCATACAGTATCTTCCGCCGGTCATGTCACGTGACGTCACGTGTTCCAACAAAAGTTATGTTAGCTACGTTCGGTATACACAGATGTCACCACGTTTTAAAGTTCAAATAGTTCATTTTTTCAACGACAGATGTCGCTGCGGCGGGAGGTTATAACGCGTTATCATTTCGTTAGTCAACGCGGACTACACTTTTTGTACAAGATTTCTTGTACAAGTTTGCTTTTTATAATCCTAGAGAATAGAATTAGGGAACATGCACCATCTGTCACATAATTGTCAAAGTAACAAGTAAAGTAACGCTTTTTAATTATCGCTTGTGTTCATTTTACTGGGGAGCCTTATTGACAAGTAACGTAACGCTTTTTAATTAACGCTCGTATTCATCGCTTGTATTGGCTTATATGAAAATCGATTCTTAAGGGGTAAACTCCAATAAATTACTATTAAAATGTTAAAATATGTTAAATCTCTATTGATTCTTTAAGAAAAATACGCTCAAACTTCGTCGGTTGTACCACAACCTGTACGCAGACATGATTAATGCATGGTAGATAACAAGTCTGTTCCCTTCCTACCGCTGGCTAAAGCATATGCGGCGAAAAGCAATTCAGGGGTCCATTTGAAATATACGAATATTGGGTTAGGAAATTTAAATGGTTTGGCTGTCTGTTCGTTTGTAGGCTCTCTTGGAAAAGTTTAATAGGTTGTACACATTTTTAGCCTATGCCTATGTCAAAAGATCCTATTTCAGAGCGAGCTCATGTCGATATGTGGCTCTTTATAAAATACTAGCGGCCCGCCCCCGGCTTCGACCGTGGTGCAATTTTTATATACCCTAAAACATTCCCCGTTTATCCCCGTTTTTGTATGGAGTGGGGATAAAGGGGGGATATGGGGTGGAGAGTGAGTAGTCTATGTTACTCGCTGATAATATAACTTTCTATAGGGGAAAGAATTTTTAAAATCGGTTCAGTAGTTTTTGTGTTTATTAATTACAAACATACATTTGTATGGGGGAAGGGGTAAAGGGGAGATGGGGGTAGGGTGAGTAGCCTATGTTACTCGCTGATAGTGTAGCTTTACATAGGTGAACGAATTTTTAAAACAGATCCAGTAGTTTTTGAGTTTTTATTTTTGAGGGGGTAAAGGAGGTGATGGGGGGGAGGGTGAGTAGTCTATATCTTTTCTCTTTATATAATTAGTGTAGATATTATGGCTAACAATTATTTTATGTGTACGCCGTAGGTTTATCCGTGTCAAATATAATTTGAACCAATAAATATTCCGCAAGTACCTAGTATATGATACTTATGATATATTATACTTATGATATATTATATACCTAAATACATATATGATATGGAAATCTATAATATATGGTATGTATGGGCGACACGACAGGATTTAAACTTAAGGCGAGTGAAGCCACAGAGAAATGCTTGTATGCAATGCACCATAAAGAATGAAAACATTATTTTTAATTCAATAGTAATTAAACGCTGTAGCGCCAAATATCATTTTTCTTTGGGTTCGTTTTTTTAGGAAATACCTTCGCTTGGCATGTAATTTCAAATTTATATGCCGGCCGAACCATCATGGCCTCAAAAATATACACATGTTATGGAAAACAAGAACATTTAGAGGAAGGATTCGCAAGATAAGTTTTTATCTAACAAAATCGCAATGTTTCCGCGAAATTAATTCCTATTGTTGATACAAATCTGAGGCTTTCAGGTTGGGTCTTAGAGGGAGACGGAGAGACGCGACTACTCTTCAGGGCGTGCGTGCGAGAGAGACTGACGGACGATGCGAGTACGTACTTAAAAGTAGCTTAGGCTGGAGGGAGGTTTTATCACGTTAAGCGAAAAAATACAAGGTAAAGCGAGAGCTGGTACAATAAATTGGTTCCGTATGCTTTTGTATAGGATTTTATGTATAAGTATTAACTTTATACACATTTAAAAGAGTTGACGAGCCTGTTGGATGAGTTCCCTGCCGAGAATTGATCTCGGCAGGGTCAAATTTGAAAAATGAACTTTTCAAATTTGGCTCTGCTCTGGAGCTGAGAAGTAGTGGCAGGGCATACTGCGTTTCGCAGTCACTTGGGCAGACCGTCAGGCCGTGACCACCGTGAAATAACAGCACGTGTGCTGTTGTGTTTCGGTGAGTGAGTAGAGGGATGCCAGAGCTTATTTCCTTATGCCTTGTCTATCTCTTATCCTTATCCCTACTATCGTCGGGAGCGCACTTGCAGCAACTGTGGCTTTGCTTGTGTTTTAGGCGACGGTAGCCTCCTGCTATCAAATAGGCCGTCAGCCTGTCTGTCGACTTTAACTTTAAAAAAATACAAATAACTCAAATAGTTAGGCTGTCTTCATTGTCACGGTTTTCTATTTAAGAAGTGATTGTGGTACTATCCTTAGCGATAGGGCTATCCAATCCCTTATGCTTAATCCTACTGTAGTCGGCAAATGCTTGCTTGTGTCATAGGCGACGGTAGCCACCTACCATCAGGTGAATAGTCAGCCTGTCTGACTACCTTTATACATAAAAAAATCAAAATATATCAGTAACACTCCTATTTTACAAACAAATCCAGGGATTTGCATATAGCTATGACAAAAATGTATTAAAAATGTTCCACAAAAAATATGTTGTTTTTTTTTTTTAAATGTAAACACAGTTTTAAACAACTTCACTGTGACAGGGATGATTAACGTAAAATTTTTCCGCCAAAACCGAGCGAGGCCCTTGACGGCTGGCGGCCATGTTGGATAGCGCTTCCGTTTCCGTAAATATGATAATTCGCGCACACCCGGACATCCGGTGGCGTCCTGTTTATACCCTCACACAGATAGTTTTGCTGGTTCATTTAAATTAAAACTATATACACGATATACATTTTGCAACGTATATAAACACAATTCATATTTTTACACTAACGACCTGTCCCCGGTTTCGCACTGAAGCAATTTCTTTCAACAAATTATATAAATAAACTGAAAGTTTTATTTTAATACATTATGTTACATTATTTTATTTTTTATAGAAATCTCCATTTATTTATTTTTCACTTCTCATGCTCTGAAAGTGCTTATTTGTGCAGGATATAGGCTGCACAAAATCGAATTTTGTGCACAAGTGCATTAACGTATCTACTCATAAATGTATCTATATTAAGGCAAAGAAAATGAGCCATACAGCCAAACACAATAAGAAGTTCATAGATAGAATTTGTTGTATTGTATATAATATTTACTTAAATTTATTTGCCTTATATGTTCTTTAAGACATAAAAGATATTAAAATTTAAATTCAAGTACGGTAAGTTATTTAATTAATTTAAGAAAATTATTATTACAAAATTAATTTAATAGTAGGCTGTATAGGTCTGCAGCCCGAGCCAATGTCATAAGATGTCAATGTCAATGTTAAAGAAATGTTATGTTATGTTATACTACTGTTTTATTTCCTCGCAATCGAAGTGGAAAGCAGAGTTTATAACTCGTCCACAAAACCATTTTTATCCTCGACATTACTATCATATATCATATACATCATATACATACTCGACATAAAGTCTCGGATAAAAATGGTTCGTTTTGTGCACTTGTTGTAAAATCTACTATTTTTGAAAATAAAATACAGCCCATGTTACTCGCTGATAATATAGCTTTCTGTAAGTGGAAGAAGTTTTAAACTCAGTTAAGTAGTTATTGAGTGTATCCATCACAAACAAACATACAACTATTTTCTCTTTATAATTTTAGTATAATCGTAATCCTAATAATATCATAAATGCAAAATTTGTACGTTTGAATGTTTGTTCCTCAATAACGCAAAAACGGCTGGACGGATTTTAATGAAATTTGGCGCACAGATAGTTTATTACATGGATTAACATATAGAATACTTTTATATAAATATATACAAGAATTACAAGATTTGATAGCATGAAAAAATCAAGCACAATATTTATAAATATACTAGCTGAGCCCGCAATTTCGTACGCGCAGTATTCGGAATAGCGCGTAACTTTCTTGTTTGTAAACCGATTGGAATGAAACAAACACTAAATGTTACGTTAAGCTTGCTACAATACATCAATAAAAACCGCATGAAAATCGGTTAAGCCGTTTCTGAGATTAGCATGTACAAAGGCAAAGACAAACAACGACTCATAGGTACGCGTGGTATTCGGTTTAGCGCGTAACTTTTTTGTTTGTAAACCGATTGGAATGAAACAAACACTAAATGTTACGGGATATTTGTTAAAATATATCAGTGAATTCAATTCAATGAAATCGAGAATTCCGTTTCTCAGATTAGCGTGCACAAACGCACAGACAAACAGTCTAAAATTCTAAAAACTATTTTTTTGACCCCAGTAACATAAGTGTAACATGTACAAATTGTTTTTGTTGTTTTTTTTGTAGTGCATCGGGGATGTTCGCCGAGTCGCGGGTCGACTGTTTCTATACGATAATCCGGAAGCGGTGTGCGTCCCTGGTGCATAGGATTCGGGCCAGCTCCAGCTGCATCCTGAGCGCATTTGCTGCTAGGCTTGACTGTCAGTACCTGAACCACTGTTGTATGGTTCATGTACTGACTAATAAACATATGTAATACTAACATAGATTTTAAGTTGTTACTAACATAATGATCCTTGTTGGTCCAAATAAATAAATTATTATTATTATTATTATTTAATGTACATACACGTAAAACATACTCAAACTTTTAGGTTAGCCGTTTTAATGAAGCTCCTCATTGTAATAACGTTTTGAGCGGACTGCATTAAACTTTGCACGCCTTCGCCGGTTAGTAACTGTTGGCGTACCCTTCGAGTACGTGATGCGAATACATGGATCAATCCAACACATCCCGAGGGCTATTCTGCTCACCATTTTGCGCGGGACGTTCTCGAGTGAGTCGTGCGTTGGATGCTTAAATTATATGGCTAATTGACTCATGATTTTAGGTTAATTTGGTGCTCAGGAGCCATTAATTACAACAAGACACGAGAAATTTAAGCAGTGGCTGGGCACACTGAGTTTCGCAGTCATTTGGGCAGCCCGTCTGGCTGCATCGACCGATCCACAAGAAGACTACCTTGAAATAATAGTAATTACGTCTGACTGTTTTGTGTTTCGATAAGTTAGCGATGCCAGAACCTATTTTCTTATCCTCTCCCGTACTTTTTATACTGCTAAGATGGGTTAATAGGCAACGGCATCAGTGGACCATCAGCCCACCTGACTTTTACATTAAAAAAAAAACACAAAGATCAAATTGAAACATCAATATCTATACATCTATACATCTCTGTCCGTCTCTATCTGTATCTCTGCTATTCGTTTTAACAACTCAACGGAATTTGATACAGTTTTTACTAAAGGAAACAGCGATAAACGAGGCATATATAATTTGTAGAAAAAGAAAAATATTGTTCCTTTATGAAAACGGGGGCTGCACGTTAGTTGTAAGTAAATAATAAGGTCATCCGAGTGTTTTTCAAGCGATTGAACGTGGTTTACGAACATAAATTAAGGTGGAGACAAACGCTAAATACTAAAAATATCCATTGTTTAATGAAGATGTTACAAGAAATAGACAAGACAATTGCTTTGAAAAAAATATATATTATACTTAAACACGTGACGAACCAATAGTATTAATTAGAATTTTCGTTAAAGTAATAGAAACTCCACAAAAAAAAGTTAGAACACAAGAAGAATTCGACTTTTATTGAAAATTCTCTCGAAAACAGCTTATTGTGCGCATATGAATCCTGTACCTATTAATAAGTTAATGTCAGTTTAAAAAATTGTATTAATAAATTTTTTTTTGCGTATTGTTCTAATGGTAAAAACAAAAAAACACCATTTCTAGGCCCGTTGAATTGTCTCCGCCGCCAGGGAATTCTATTGTAAATGCCATTTGTCTCAGTGAAGCCCTTAATCTTTTATATTATGTCAAAAATCGTACTTCTATAGTAAGATCTTAAGTCATATATGAAGTCCTACCTTTATACACGTTTAAAAGAGTTGTAAATCAGAAATTATGTCCAAAATGCTATCAATGATATAATGATAATTTGACTGATGGATCTGCTTGGATGCTGCTTGGGACTGATGGCTGATTATTTAATTACACATTTTATTAGTGGATGCAAATCTAACTCCCGAACTAGGTTGGACACCTGTATCTCGGGAGAAAGTGCATACAACCGTGGTGCTTACAATCACAAATATATCAAAGTATAAACATTACAAAAATTACTTGTATGAAATAAATAAATGAAATAATATATAAATAAATTAATGCAATGTGCGTTAATTTAATTTCATTTAATACAATTAATATAAATTACGTCATGATTCATGACTTCTTGGTTTCGTTTTAAAATGTTGTTGTGAGCCTCTACGATCGTAGTTTGGTTTTTGATTAGGTTGAGTAGGTGATCCTCGTTTGCTTGTAGAGCATTTATGTCATGGTGATATTGTTCGGCAAATCTTGAGTCTAGCACACCAAACAAGTCATTCGCGATGTATCCTATTCCGTTTATCAGACCACGAGGTATACGCCTTGATCTTGTTGGTTGTTGAGAAGAAAGAATGTAGTTGTTGTGCTCCAACTCTTCTATTTCTTGTTTCATATCGATCACTATGCTCTGGCAGACAGTTTTGTAATCGAATTGATCGCATCTAGATTCGACATGTTGTACCAATTTTTGTATATTTTGAATTCCTTGCCAGTATGACGTCATGTTAAAGAATGATATAATCTTCCATGTGTCATGTATGTTTTGCAGTTTTCCAACATCATCAAAATAGACTGGTTTTTCATCTTTGAATTGTTGAATGTTTATGTTTTCTTGTACTGTTGGTTGAAACAATGTGACTAACATAACAAGTAAACACATTAGACTTGTTTTGGAGAACTTCGACTGCCTGGTTCGGGTTGTTTTTCTGTTAGGTTCTTGTGTTTGATTTTGTTCCTCCTTCTTTTCAGGAATATTTTCTAAAGTCCTGTCTATTGGCAGTAAGATCAGTTTGGTTATGGGTCGTTTCAAGGTTCCATGGTTTGTTTTTACTGTGACCACTCGCACCAGGTCGTCTTGACCGGGATGTGTTTCAATTACTCGGCCCAAACTCCACTTTGTGGGGGGTGAGTTGTCATCTTTTATAATGACTACATCTCCAAGTTTTAAATTTTGGTTTTGTTTGTTCCATTTACTCCTCACTTGGAGACTATGAAGGTATTCGGATGACCACTTACGCCAAAATTGTTGATACATCTGTTCTGTTAGTCGCCATCTCTGTTGAAAACTAATGTTGCTGTTGGTTAGATCTTCCTGTGGTAGTGCTGTTAACGGTCTTCCGATGAGGAAGTGACCTGGTGTCAAATATTCCAAGTCGTCTATGTCTTCAGTCAATGGGGACAGAGGTCTGGAATTCAGACATGCTTCAATTGAGGATAACAAGGTCGAAAACTCTTCATAGGTAAGTTTTTGTGTCCCTATCACCCTTTTTAAGTGATACTTCATTGACTTGATGGCTGCCTCCCACAATCCTCCAGCTGATGGCCAACTGGGCGCGTTTAAGTGCCATTTTATCTCGTGCTCATTGAAGAATTGTTGGTGGGCAACTATAGTTTGGAGTTGTTTTATTTGTTTATGTAGTTCTCTGTCAGCTCCAACGAAGTTTGTACCGTTATCGCTGTACAGATATTTGGGGCATCCTCGTCTGGCAATCATTCTTTTCAGGGCCAAGATGAAAGTAGGCGTAGACAGATCACTGACTAGCTCGAGATGAGCTGCTTTTGTGACCATGCAGACGAATATGGCAATGTATCCCTTGGATGTTCGTACACCTCTTCCCTTGTTAAGTTTTACTTCTACTGAGCCTGTGAAGTCCACCCCTGTATGGTAGAACGGCGGAGAGGGTGTTATCCGAGCAGCAGGTAAGTTACCCATGATTTGTTTTTGCGCTTGGCTTCTAAAACGACAGCACGTCACGCATGTTCTCAAATGCTTTTTCACTGTTTTGCTTCCACCAATTATCCAATAGCGTTGCCTCAGGGTAGCTAATGTTAATCTTGCTCCTGCGTGCAAGCTTGTTATGTGTGCTTCGTTAATCAATAGTGATGTAAGTTTGCTTTCTTCCGGTATAATCAGCGGATGTTTCATGCTTTCTGGTAAGTATGAATGTTCCAGTCTTCCTCTCACTCGAAGAAGTCCTTGAATATCCAGATAAGGATTGAGTTTAAATATAGAACTCCTTTTTTGTACTGCTCTATTAGTTAATAAGTCGGTTATCTCTTTTTTATAATAAATATCTTGTATGTTTTTAATTACAATTGTCGGAGCGTCTCTAATTTCTTGCAGTGTCAATTGTTTTGAAGTACGGCGCCGGCGCTCGTTCAAGTCGCGTGCCTTTGTTGTGAAACGTAACACCCAAGCGATAACTCGACACACCTGGCCAATGTTACTGTATTTATTTAATAAATCTTTTATGATGTTTGGTTCCGCACAACTTTTTGTGGCAATATGAACCTTTATATCCTTATCTGTTTGCATATCTATATTTCCCGGTAGGTATGGGATTTTGTTGTTTCCCAGCCATTCTGGCCCTTCCCACCACAGCCTGAAAGAATGTAGTTGTTTAGGTAGCAAGCCTCTCGATGCGCAATCGGCGGGATTTTCGTCCGATTTTACGTATCTCCAATTGTTCGCGGGAATTGTTTTTATAATTTCCTTCACTCGGTTGGCTACGAATGAATTCCATCTGTTTATGTCTCCCTTGATCCATCCAAGGACCACCATAGAATCAGTCCAGGCTGTGATATTGGTATCAGGAATGTTCATGCATTGTTTTATTTTATTTACTAGTTGTGTAAGTAGCTTAGCACCGCACAATTCTAGTCTCGGTAATGTTTGTTGTTTTTGTAATGGGGCTACTCTTGATTTAGCCGCAACTATGGTTATAATGTTTTTGTTATCGCTGTTCGGGATAACGCTGTACACCACACATGCGTATGCCTTTTCTGAGGCGTCGCAAAATGCACAGAGTTGCATTTGTTCTTGTTTAGAATTTGTACCGAGCCACCGTTTTATCTCGAATTCTTTGAAGGTTGTTAATTCATTTCTCAGGACAGTCCATTGCTTTTGGACGGTTGCTGGAACATTTTCATCCCATTCGATTTTGCTCTTCCAAATGTCTTGGAACAGGATTTTTGTTTTGGTCGTTACTGGTGTAATCCAACCCTGGGGATCGTAGATGGAAGAAATGTCACTCAAAACTTCACGCTTTGTTGCTGATTCTTTTGTTTGGGGTTTTAAGGTGGGTTCCAGGATGAAACTATCCTTCTTCGGATTCCAGCTCAGACCCAATGTTTTTGATTTTTCTGTTTCAGTGAAGATGAAGTTTCGTGGGTTTCGTAGTGTTTCAGGTAGATCTTGCACTAGTTGTGGGTCATTACTTGCCCATTTTCTGAGGTTAAATCCTCCGCTTTTCAGCAGTTTTATGAGTTGATCTCTGGTTTCTTTAGCTTCTGTGAATTTATTACAGCCAAATATTGCGTCATCCATGAAAAAATTCTTTAAGAGTATTGGTTTAGCCATCGGGTAATTGTTGCCTTCATCCTCAGCCAATTGTTTAAGGGTCCTGAGCGCCAGGAATGGGGCGGCCTTTGTACCGTACGTAACAGTACACAGCTGATATTCCATAAGCGATTGGTGCGCACTTTCTCTCCATATGATCTTCTGGAGGTGTTGATCCTCAGGATGTATAGCTATGTATCTATACATTTTCTCAATATCTGCTGTTAGTACATACTGGTACTGTCTCCACTGTAATATGATATCTTGAACATCAGCTTGTAGGTTTGGCCCGCCTTCCATTAAGCTGTTGAGACTTTCCTTTGTGCTTGTTTTTGCAGAACCGTTAAAGACTACCCTTAGCTGTGTTGTTGTTGCATGAGGTCTGAAAATGCCATGATGCGGAAAGAAATATTCCAGTAATCGTTTGTTAGTGTTTGTTGACATTTTCATGTGACCTAGTTCTTCATATTCCTTCATGAAATTTTTGTAGCTTTGTGCAAGTCCAGAATTTCTTTCCATCCTTCGTTCGAGCATCTTGAACTGAGCTATAGCCTGAGGTTTCGATGTTCCTAGTTTTTCTTGTATGTTTTCTTTTAGTGGTAGCCGAACCTGGTACCTGCCGTCTGTTAGTCTAGTAGTAGTGGCAGTGTAAAATAATTCTGCTGGGTGTTCTTGTTGTGTATTTTGTTGAGTACTTTCGAGCTGTATGTCTTCTCTTTCCCAAAACTTGGCTATGTCCTCAAGATTGTAGATAGTCACATGGCAGTGAAACGTCTTGTATTTTCCACATATAATCCATCCTAGATGGGTTTGTTGCGCTACAATTGTTGAGTTTTTGACTTTTATTAGGCCCTCTAATAACAGTTCAGAGTACACGTCGGCACCTAATATTACATCTATAGATCCAGAAATGTTGAAATCAGGATCCGCAAGCTTGATATGCGCCAAATGTTTGAAAGTTGTTTTGTTGATGTTATTGTTTGGTAACTGGCTTGTTAACTTTTTCATAATCAGTGCTTCTGTCTGAAATGTAAAGTCACTGTATAAGGACTTGCAGGATAGCTGAATAACACCTTTACATTTGTTTGCTGGTGATGATCCTATTCCAGATACTACAGCCTCCAACTTGTTTCTCTTGAGACGTAATCTTTGAGCAGCGTCTTCTGTTATCATTGTTACCTGGGACCCTTGGTCCACCAAGGCTCTCAGTTTTATGTATGTTCCAGACGAGGTTCTTACTTCGACCTGAGCTGTTGCCAAGAGTACATCATTGCACGGGTCATTGCACACATGAGACGTCATTGATCGTTGACCTTGTTTTGTTGATTTTTGCTGTTCAATACCTAAGGCTTCGTGTAACAGCGTGTTATGGTTCCGATTGCACTGCTTGCATTTTTTTGTTGATTTGCAATTTTCACCATTATGAGTAAATAAACAATTTCTGCATACGCCGAGGTTGTTCACTGTTGCTAATCGTTCTTGTGACGTCAATTCTAAGAATTCTTTACAGCTGTACAATCCGTGTTGTTTAGTGCATTTAGGACACTTTATTACAACGTTATAAAATGTTTTCGACGAGTTTTTGTTATAATGTTGCTGGTTATTTTGGAAGACTTTCTTGTGGTTATAGGCCGGTTTATCGCTGCTGGAAGGCTTCTCAATGTTACTGCGTTTTATGTTTGTTTCTAACGCCATGAATTTATATTCTAGGAATTTCAGGAACTCTTCGAGTGTAGGTATTTCTCGGGGATTTTTCAAGGACTCTATGTACGATTGTTTTGTTTCGCTGTCTAGTTTTTGTAGAAGAATATGCACCAACAGTGGATCCCAAGACTTGGTGTCAATTTTCAGGTTAACGATGGCATTCAAGTTTTCCTGTATTACATCATGCATCCTTTTAATACTCGCAGCTGATGGTTGTTGAACCGAGGGATGGTTCAGGAGCTCATTAGCATGGTATGTAAATAAGAGTCTTTCGTTATCATACCTTTGTTTTAGTATACTCCAGCATGTTTCATAGTTGTCAGCACTTATAGAAAGATGCTGCACTAAGCGCTCTGCTTCTCCCTTCAGCTTAGACTTGAGATGTTGCATCTTCTGCGATTTTGAGATAAACGTATTCTGATGCACTGTTTCTGTAAACAAATCCTTAAAAGTAGTCCACTGAGCATAATTACCCGTAAATACTGGCAATTCTATCTTAGGTGCTGATGTTTCCTGGTGATTGCGCTCCCAGATTTTGTTGTTAATCATTGTTTTCGCAGTCTCGTACATTTTCTCCAGCTTATTGTATGTTTCTTCATGAGCATTCGCCTCGGTAAGTATGTTGTCAAGCTTCCAGTACAGCGTATCAATGTTTTCCCATCTTTGCGTTAAGGATTTCAATTTATCTTCCAGCTGCCACTTCTCTGAAAGTTGACTTATATCCAAGTTACGCACCGTTCTCTTGAAGGCTTTCACATTCGACTTTTGTTCATTGACCATAGAGACCGTTTTCTCGTCATATTGTGCCATATCCACCGAAAATTCTTCGTTGGCTTCCCGGAGATTTTCCACTTCTTCCTCCTCAGATTCCATTCTTGTTAGCTGTTCCCTTAACTTCATTTCTTCTTGTTTGATTTTTTCCTGCAGCTCTTGTTTTGAAAGTAAAATCATCTTCTTTGTTTCTCTGTATGTTTTCTGTAGTTTATCGAATACATGGTCTTCGTAGTAACTACCTGTTTTTTCCGTCTTCAGAAGTGAAAGACGAGTGTCGTTGAACTCGAAATTAGACCAGAAGCTATCGAGTTTCTTCAAGCGTTCGTTATGGTACTCCAGGGATTGTTTCCTCTGTGCACCATCTTTCTTAAAGTTTGTTTGTACGGCCTTGATGCTGTCCACCAATTCCGATTGTTGTTCCAGAAGATCGATGTTCGAAGTGGTAGACATCTTAAGTTATTGTTAAATTTTCTGTTACTCACTTGTTTGTTGTTCGTTATTTTGTTATTTCGCCACTCGACGAAATTATAGAAAATGTTATGTTTCTTCGATGGCACAGATTTCCCTCACACCACGGCACTGGTTTTGTTAGTTCTCTAGTGCATTATAGGCCCTACCGCGCTATTTGCACCTTCTCAATCTAGTTAGTGAGACCCGCTTCTGGGAGGCCAACTTAGATCGATTTGCTAACGCAGCAGAGTTTCTAAAACACTAAAGTTAAATTCGAAGGACCAACATGTATGGGTAAGGAGCAAGCCCATAACCCTACAAGTATGTTGATGGTCTTATATGTGGATTAATATTATCTTTAAAATGTTAATGTTTATTCTAACCGCACAATGAAATAAGTTAATGTTATGAGCGCACATTTGCAACTGATTTTAGTTTGTACCAAAAGGTCGGCGTTCGCCAAGTAGGTTGTTAACTAGGCATTTTCAAGCAACACAAAACAATGTACTTTGAACCGTACACAT